>OX438767.1:5098252-6298252 GCA_949316455.1 Acleris holmiana
CAACCCTGAGGACTAAGATGGAATGCCTCTATGCTAGTAATTTCACCGGTTGTCTTATCCCCACGCCGGAACACAATAATGCGAACACTGTTGCTTGGCGGGTGGTTAATGGATAAGATGGTGGTAGCGATCCGGACGGACCCTGCACAGGGTCCTACCACCACTAAACACCACAGTTCAACAGTTGAATCATCAATCGTAATTATCATAAACCCTAGTACCTAATTACGTTTCTATAATCGACTAAAACCGGGTAAGAGCATGTCGGACCATGCTCAGTGTAGGGTTCCGAAGCCGTTAAGTAGTACAAACATAAAAAAACATCAAGTAATGACTAATTTTCTATTTAAAGGCAATTGGTGCCGTCGTAGATGATTTTAGTAGGTATAAACACTTTAATCGCCTGTATCTCAAGAACCAATGATGTCTAATTAGTCGTGATCGTGATAAGCCGGGACACATGAGTAACAAAAATTAGCGCTTTAAAGTTTAATATTTTATAAACGGATAACTTAATTTAAAATTGTTTTCACAAACCCATAATATTTTTTAAAAACCTATCCAACGACACCCCACACTATACGGTAGACGAGAAAAAAATACATCCCCACGATACGTGTAGGGGAGGTACACTAAAAAAAAATTTTTTTTTACTTTTTATTGTACCACTTTGTTGGCGTGACTAATATGCATATTTATGCCAAATTGCAGCTTTCTAGTACTAATAGTCTTTGCAATAGGCTGCGGACGGACGGACGGACGGACATGGCGAAACTATAGTTTGACTACGGAACCCTAAAAAGGATCGACACTATTTACAATTGCTGTCACGTTGGAAATAGAATAGGTACTTATTCTACCTTCGATTATGGTCATCGAAAACAAGGGATGCATACTTAAAACTTACTGCCCATTAATTACTGGACAGATACAAAACCAAAGCACAGATTTTTTAAATAAATCTGACATATGAATCGATGAATGACTTAAATGATCGATCATGAACAGGTAAAATAATCGACTCGGTTCTGGTTGAATCAATTAATTAATCGAAATTTAATTAAGCAGGAACTTAGGAAATAAAGCACTGTACTTTTTTTTCGTAATGAAAATTAGCGGTTTCCGTTTTAATGAGCCACTTCGTAGAAGTTACTCTGTTTTCTTGTTAATGTTATTTTTAGGGTTCCGTCTTCAAACTAGGGATCCTTATAGTTTTGCCATGTCTGTCCGTCCGTCCGTCGGTAGCCTAGCTCAGAGACTCTTAGTACTAGGTTCTTGAGATACAGGCGATTAAAGTGTTTTTACCTACTAAAATCATCTAAGACGGTACCAAATGACTGTACTTAAATACAAAATTTGTTATTACTTCTTGAGTTTTATGTATGTAGTACTTAACGGCTTCGGAACCCTACACTGAGCAAGGTCCGACGTGCTCTTGCCCGTTTTTAAGGGTTAATGATAATGTTAAATAATATAATATATGACTCTGACACTTTATCCTTTTGGAAAAAAAAAATTTGGTTGAACTAGGTTAGGTAGTTCCTCGATCAATTCAGTCAGTTTTAGTATTATTGATAACAAATGCAATGGCCTCTGCTTACTAGCGCAAGCCTTTACATATAAAAGGATATCCCGGAACTGCAAACCCTAATGTATAGGTACCTAGTGTACCTACCTTGTATGTTTAATGCTACGAAATAACCTTAAATTATGGTCAATTTAGTTGGACATTAACGCCATCAAGTAATATATCTTTCGTAAAATTTCTCTTTTCGAGTAAGTAATTACCTTTTCAGTGCCATGATATTCGAAACGGGTTGCAAAGAGCACTTGACTTAAACAAATCAATTCAATTTACAGCTGGTTGCTATGCTATGTGTTTTTATCATGGTCACGGTTCAACTTTGACTAACAGCCGGTGATTACGATCATTTTTATCGATGTGGAAAGCGTAGACAAATCATGTAAATTTCTGAGGGACCCAATTCTCGTGACTTCGAGATGTTTTTTCATGCAAGATGAACTGTCAACTGCATGCATTTTTTTACTTATCTCGCATAAAAAAACATCTCGAAGACGAGAATTCGGTCCCAGTACGCAAAGATGAGAGTGAAAATAATTTTCCTCAAACATGCTCGGAAAGGACGGCTTTTCTTTTGAAAAACGAAGACGGAAATAGCTTTTGTTTCTAAAGTTAAACGTATATAAGTCAATTAATGTCCTCTGCTATATTTTATTGAAAAATACCCTCCATTGCATGTGAGTTCAGGAGCACCATGAAAAAATCCCATACACCCTGGGATACACACTTGTGGTGATGGGTGCAGTGTTGGGCGCCGGCGTTAAATGAAACAATACCTCAGTACACCAAGTAAAAAAAAAAACTTTAACAGAGAATCTCTCTCAATTTGTCGTTATCTTTTTACAAATACTTATACTTAATCATGTATTTGTATCGTTTCTTCGCATTGGCGGAAACGGGGATTGCCTGACTTGGATTTTAGCAGGCCTCGCTAAGGCTCGGCCCGCCAACCACCTCGTCAGGCAATCCCCCACTTTCCGGGCCTAAGCAATAATGTAATGTATTATTCTACAGCATGTTCAAATCTTACGCACGGAAATACATGCATTAGAATTTATTAACTTTAATACTCCTCACCAAAAACCTTTGCACAGCATTTATTGTATGTTTTGATATGTCGCTATATCCGTCCCTGTATTTGGTACTAAAATAAAACATAAATATAATTCTCTTTTCTATTTTAATAACGTAAGCTAACCAACAAAACTCTGCTACTAACCTAAAATTAACTCGACCAAAGTATCAAGTATACTCATTCGGTTTATTATTACGCTACAATGAATCATTTTGTTTTGAATGTTAACCAAACTAAACTGGTTTGACTTGGGTTACCGTACATATTCTGTGACAGATGTGACAGCTCCGCTGTACCGTTGCTTTTCCATGAATGACATGTGTCGAACTGCCGATGACGTTTTACGACTGCAAATACCACTGCATTGCGTTTTTTATTACTTAATGATCAATCTAATCATCGAAAACTTTATGGTACTCGTAGCCAGTTGACTTTTGGCAGACAATTTGTAGTGAAATATTTACCGATTTTAACCCAGAAAATCGGTTTGTTACCGATAGAATAGCGATAAACAGCTTCTGCACGGAGGAAGTTTATAAGCTAGTTCATTTTGTCATTAAAATGCAGTTCATAGGTCTATAATAAGCTAAAATGCCATTTACAATCTGCCTGTGATTCACACCCACTCTATAAACGTCAAGTTTTCCTTTACTATCAATATGATATCTAGTCGTAAAGATGCTAATCAATTTACAATAAAACGGTAAACGGATCGATAAACTGAACTACCTGATAAAACTTCACTGAAAGACGCTTCGAGAAGTTGACATCATGCAATCCATGCAGACAAAAAGCAGCAGTGAAATTTGGGAAATAGATGACATTAACTACAACATCGATGACCAGTTTAGTCAAGGGTAATTATTTTACACTTGCTAAATGCCTTCGCCCCGTAATACTTGCCGGGTTAGAATAGTGCCACACCATGTCTTCAAGTGGATGTCGTAAGAGGCGCGACTAAGGGAATAAGGGCTTGAAGTACTGTTAGGCGATGGGCTTGCAACCTGTCACTAATAGATTCACTAGTAAACTTCTTGGCCTGATTGTGCATAATGTGGTAACAGAATTATAAAGAAGTACCTACTTTAAGTTGCTGGTATTTCTTTAGCTCTGCCTACCCCTCTCTGGGAATGAAGACGTGATGTTATGTGTGTATGTATGCAATGTAAACTCTCGGAAAAAAACAAAGACAAGGTTAAGGATAGACCTTAGGCGCCACGACACGACGACACGTATTTCATTTTATATACACTAGAGGACCCTCGCGACTTCGTATGCGTAAAATTAGTTTCCTGCTACTCTCCTTATTTTAACTCCTTAGGGGATGAATTTCCAAGAATCCTTTCTTAGTGCACTAGACCTCATAAGGAACCTACGTGTCAAATTTGGAATCTCTAGATCCAGCGGTTTGGGCTGTGCGTTGATATGTCAGTCAGTCAGCCAGTTTCTGCTCTTATATATTTAGATTAGCGACCCGTCCCGATTTCACCCGGGTTTAATTATATTTATATACATAATTATATAACCTATATCTATCTCAAATAATTATCCTTCAAATATAAACAAAGTTACGATTCCGCTCTCTTTCTATTGTATTAGTATAGAGTATAGGTATAGCCATTGTTTTGTCACTTGGTATAATGGCGTTAGGCCTATTCCATATTTCGTCAGTCAAAACTATAGTAAACTCTAAAACCTAATTAGATTCCAACATACGTCAAAAAAGTGTTGCCATTAAAATGACATATTAGTGGATCGGTAAATTTTCACTTCTGTAAATGTTATAGTTAGCTGTTTATTTTATTTATAATATTAAAGGCAACATTTAATTTTCCTTCTTCAATAAACAATCTTATTTAAATACTCGTCGCAAAAAAAGATATTTAGTTAAATTGTTTTATAGGAGAAAAGTTTAAATTACAATGGCAATAACTCAGGCTTTAATAACATTTGGTACCAATTAATATTCTCATTATGTGCGATTACATTTTTAGGAAAAAAAATCAATCATATTTTTACGTACGTCTTCAAAACTTGACAACTGATCATGTGTGGTAGCCTTTATGGTGGACATGGTGGTTCTGTGGCGGCCATAACATCTATTGTCACTTCATTCGACATCTGACGTTTGGATAGCTCGAATGTTTTCTGTATTCTGTGTTCGCCCCGTGGTGATTTCCATTGTTAAGTTTTTGTTTTCCGTTAAGTTTTTGTTGTTTCATTTCGTTATTGTTTCAAGTTTGGGTTTTGCTTTATCGCAAGTAAAATGGAGCCTGTACCAGGTTCCTCTCACAGCAAAGAGAATGATCCTATATTTCCACCAAAAAAGCGTCCTAAAAGTCATATGAGTGTCTCGGAGAAATTCATGGTCGTGAACTGTTACAAACATACCCTTTATTGTTACTTTATTGTTTTATTTTAACATAATTATTGTACCAAAAGGTTGGTTTTCCCTGAAACGTCACAATGATGATGACATGTGTAACTGTGACATTCCGCCATCTTTGGTAGTTTTTTTGACGTATATTGGAATCTAATTAGGTTTTAGAGTATAGAATGCAGGCTAAGGTGACAGTGCTGATTTGTTGTCATCTAGCTTATTAATATTCTCGTTCAGGTGCAAAGTGACCTGTGAGCCCTTCCGAGAATATGTGTTAGCCACAGGCTTCATACGACCTTTCATCTAATTACCCTCGGGGATAAAATCACGTCGTGTAACATTATAAGGCCTTATCCGATGAAACCTTCAAAGCAACAGCAGTGTTCTTGTAGCGTTCCGGGAAACAGAACGTCTTAAGTAATCCGACTCTAGTAGCTCTTGTGCTTTATATTTTTTCTTAGAAATTGTAAATAAAACGCGTTTCGAGAAATGATGATCTAGTTCGGTGTTTATTTTTATTTGATTATCTTTCACGACTCTTCTTTCCTGTTATGTTAAATAAAACTAGCCCGTTTTGTTCTTTTATTTTTAACTTGTATTTATTTCGAGAATCATAACAGTGACCGGTTCATCTAATGAACTCCTACGACTGTGGACAGCCTTGGATTCTTGCGAATTTAGTGTTTCTTTAGGCGACAGACGGGCAAGTGATCAATTTAACCACCAACGGATGACAGGAATCGCAATTGCGCTGATTCATTTCTTGAGCGAATATACGTCGCTATACAAGGAGCATTTGTACGCGAGCGTTTGTAAACGCCGCATCACGTTATCGTCTACTATAATGTTATTTTTTTTTGTTAGTAATATGTTTAAAAAAATACTGACTATAGAGTTTCCTGCGGCGCTTCTTCTCAGCTGTGGTCTCCTCTTAGGAAGCGCTGGTGGATTTTTAACGTGTAAATAAGTGCCTGTGTGGCTTTCGGATTGCATAAACGTCTTCATCTTTATCTTTACGATGTACAATAAAGTGTTTTTGTTTTTGTCGAAAGCTTTGAATGTATTTCGAAATGAAATTCGTGAACACCGTGATAGTAGGTATCTACTTACTTACACAACCTCTGTAAAAAAAAACAACACATGAAAGTTTGCGATTGATTTGAAATTTAACTTTAAACAGCGATCGTCAGAGTTGTTATTGCAAATAGACGGCTGTGTTACCTATGAGTAACAGCATGACTCGATGTCACGATAATAATGACGTGTCACAAGTTGCAAATTGAAGAAGCGACGCCCTATTGTCACCATATCGTATCTGTAGGTGTTGCAGATACATAACATCACGCTTTTATTTCCAGAGTGGGGTAGGCAGAGCTAAAGAAATACCAACCACCCTAAAAAGAGTTGTTTATAATTCTGTAACCACATTTTGCACATTCAGGCCACGATGTTTACCAGTGTATTAGTGACAGGTTGCAAGCCCATCGCCTATCAGCACTACAAGCCCTTATTCCCATAGTCGCCTCTTACGGCATACACGGGAAGACATGGAGTGGCACTAACTCTGACCCGGCAACCACAATTCTTTATACATACTTTACTTAACATTATAAATGTGAAAGTATTTTTGTATATCGGTTTGTTACTCTTTCACGGGTAAACCGCTGAACCGATTTCGAAGGAATTTGGTATGGAGATTGCAAACTCGGGGAAGGACTCATTACCGCTAGTAGTGATATTAAACGACTTCTATGCGGACGGAGTCGCGGGCAACAGGTATATGCTTATATTTGGCGATGATTGGTTATCGCGTGAGACGCAATTAAACGTTATACAGATTATAAGGGTTATGTCTCCTATGTCACGGACTTGAACAGACAGACAGTTCGAGTTAATGTTTTGTTGCTCATAAATAAATTGCGATTGTTTTTTTTTAGGGTTTTGTATAAGTTTAAAGTTAATATTTGTATGTTTTGTATTTGTATGTTTACTTGAGTTTTAGGTTTTAATTTTACTTTTTGTTTTTATTTTAATTTTGTGGTTTGCTGGTACCATTATGCTCCGTCTGGCCCTGGATCAGAGTTTTGTGTTTTATGTTTTTGTTTGTTATCTGTTGTTTATTTGTTCTTCTGTACTTGTGTTAGATGTAAGTAAATAAACCTATTTTCTTTCTTTCTTTCTATCTTATACTTAAAACGGTACAGTCTTTTCACACACTAATATTTCTGCTAGTTTTTCATCTTAGCAGAATTATATTATCGAGCAACAACCGAACACAGTAAGATTTGTTTAAAACAACTTGCACTAGCACAATGTCGTGTGAACGGAGGGTGGAAAGAGCAAAGCTCTGTGAACCAACATAAAAACAAAAGCAGCTAACTGAAATTCAGAAAAGGGATTTCATTACTAGAGTCTAAGCATGCTCACCTGCAAGAATAAATAAGAAACGCCACTGTTATTCCATCTCATAAAATACTGACACCCGCACGGATACTTTAGGGAATATTTCACCAATATCATTATTCGCGACCGCAAACCCCTAAAATGGCGAAAACTGAATTTATACCAGCTTTCTAACTCAACCTAGTGTAGAAAACAATGTAACTTCTTAGTATGAAACACGGTAATCGCTGTCGATTTTGTAATCAATAAATAAATATTATGAGCAAATGAATTTAAGAACGCTTCAGAATTACATTCTAAGTATGTCAAAAAAATGCTAGTCGGTGAAACAATAACATATTCGCGATAACCTAGGGAACAAAGAACGAGTGCCGATCGTTAGTCACGGCAGAACATACACAAATGACATCGCTGGAAGAATGAGGAGACGGGGCCAGAAGATTCGTTTATTAAATCAAATGAGAAACTGTAAATGGTCAACCATTATTAAATTTAAAGAGTTTTGACTGGCTATCTATTAAGAAAGCATGGGAAAAGTAATACAATCACTAATCGCATTTACCCTCCTTAGGCGACGACTGTGTCGGATTCCTTTTTAAGTTTCAGTAACATCTTTGTTCGTAAACGTAACAGTCACAGATTTTAATTTCTACCTTAGTTTGATCACTATACAACTCTATCATATTTACAACATCCAATTAAGATAAATGTATTACCTACGCATAGTAAACGCCTAAAACTTAAGTTTAGTAAAAATTGAGTGACTTTTTATCATTATCTGATGATCTGTCTGTGATCAATCTTCCCAAGTTCAATTTCGAGTATTTTTAAGTTAAACAAACTGATAATTTATAATTACAGAATGATTTGCTAAAAAGTAACAAACTAGCTGACTTCTGAGCCCAACAAGCCTTGAAGAGTAAATTAAAAAATATGACTAAGCAAGCAAGCATGCCGGCTTTGGAGGTTAAAAAATAAAATAATTGTGGATAAGGCAATGTGTAGCATCATTGCAATACGAACACAATCGCAGCTGGGCATGGCGCCATTGGTTTATTTTCGCGCTCAAATTGCCGTCGTCTTGTTTAGGACCGTAATGAGTCAAGGATCGGACAAAAGAAGGATAAAGACTTGTCTTTACAAGATCTACAAGGGTTCCGGGGCTGGAAAAAGGTAATTCGACGACTTCGACGAATTTGACGTACTCGTACCTACCTGTCCTGTCTAATAGACAGAACAGGTAGTACAGACAGACGTAGAGTACAAAACCAAAGTAGTTTTTTTTCGAATAATATTGTTTTTTTGCGTCTGATGAATGAGCTTGAGAATTAGTAGTCATAGTCATACATAGTCATATAGTCATATCATAGACAGGCATAGGAAGGGCAGGGTTTATGTTTGGTTTTGTACAGCAATTTGCTTGCTTACTTTAGTAATTTACACAAACTTAAGTTATGTAGGTATAATTTATACTCAATATCTAAAAATTCATGCAACTTTAAAAAACTATTATCTACTTAATACAATTTGCTTGAATTTAAAAAGAAACAATAGCCTTAGGGTCGGTGGTATTTTGTTGAAAATGATTATCATATTAGTAAATGTACTTAATAATGTTCCCCCTAAGCTAGCAGCTTCCTAAACACACTGTATAAAACAATGATACTCGTATTACATATAAACAGGAAGGAAGTAGATATATTACTGCCGCCCCCAAGTTGAAGATTACAAAAAAAGACCCAATTAACCACTCTCGCTCTATTTACGCCAAAAGAGTCGAAGTCAATCATTAGTGAAACAATTGAACATATTGTAGTTTATCTATTTTCAAACGCAATTTACTACGAACGTAACATATCAGTATTCTGCAATATCATTGGTGAAAAGACTTCTGAATTATTTTTGAAATGCTTCCAACCCAACCGCACTAAAACTTTCATTACAACATATTTTCCTTTGAACTATCAAATGGCTACCGGTATCGTATTTCAAACAGTAATCAGACGCGTCTCAACAAATGAATTGAGTTTTTACGATGTACCCATAACTGTTTGTACCTTGTTTTTTCGATTAGAGTCTAAGTTGGTCATCAAACGCAGATTTAATGTGATTTAGAAATACTTCAGATTGTTAAGAAAATAATGCATATATATAAATGCATTTTTACTAATTTAGGACGTCCGGAGCCCATAACCAAACATATTTTATTAAAGAACACGTCAAACTTTACGAATGGTAATTTAAATTTATAACGCAACGAATTGCTCATTCATAAGCAGTATTCGTACCCCGTGAAGCAATAAGAAACCCTGCTTATAAATACCGAATTTATTTTCATGTCAATTCATATGCGAACGCAACAGGGGCCCTACTCCAAAAATTAAAGTTTGAATCCTGTCCCTTTCTCTCGACCACGTAATAACTGTAGAGTAAAAGAGATCTTCTGAAACTCCGTATTTACTTCGGAGTAACTTGGGTTCAGTCAGAATATAAAGCACCGAAATTTATATATTCCTGGTAATGTTGCCACCATAAAGCAAAGAAAGTGGCGCAAGCAGGCGATTCGTCGGCTGTATCGAATGATTGAGAGTTGCAGAGGAATGCATTAAGTGCATACAGCGTTGCGTGCCTCTATACGCCCGTCACGCGGGTCTACACCGTTACTCCACCTCTTCTTCACAAGCAAACGGGATTTAACTCTATCCCCTTGTAATAAGATATCAATGAATATAAATATACGTAGTGTTGGTAAGCTAGGTGTGCTCCATAAGCGGTTATGATTTATTGATTGATTTAAAGAATTTTCTTAATGATTCTTGAGCTTGGTATGTATTAGCCGTATTAGGGTCTTTACAGCCTTTACAGGTTATTAAATAGGTAATTACAATTAATTTTTTTCAAAGTATTAGTATAGATCATAGCACAGAACATAGGAAAAACTTATTTCTAAATAGAAAGAATTCACTTAATATCGTTTTATCAACTTCAAGTTTCTACTCACCCGTAAAATGATTTTTAAAGGTAATCTGCCTCAGCGATGAACATTGCAATACTAGCCCAGGTTTTCAAAACCCAATACTTCCTTTGTGAGTTTGTAGGTTAGTCTAATTCTACGAGATAAATCCGTGCCTAAATCTAACTGCTCTCAAAATGACGCTGTAAATTTTATCTCCCTTTACACCAACCGTATCACTTTGTCATAACTTATTTCTGTAACCCTTTTGCGGGTGACGAAATAACGAGCTGACAACCATACTTACGAGTCCTGCGATCTATTTTTAGCGGCCAGCCATTTAGAATAGCAGTAAATAAGTCCATGTTGGCCGATCAACTGTCCTAACAGGGCTAGTTGTAGTTCACCTGTCCATCGCTGTATTCAAAACGCTCATTGCCTCGGCGCAACCAGGCTCCAATTATTTTATTACTGCAAAACAGGTGCTAAATTACAAGTTTTAATGGCATAAGACGGCAAAATAGTCAAGACATGGACAGCTGGTAAAGGTAGAGCTAACGCTAAAGAATTAATAATTCAGCTCACATCTGCCTGTATGTAACAATGTATCTTCAGATTCTTCAAGAATCATCTACGTTTTTTCAACGGTGTACCAATTTATTAGAGCGATGTGGTGATGCCGAGTCTTTGATATTTGACCTAATTTAGGTTATGTTACCGGTATCATTGCGTTTTACGATTTTCTTGCGTCGCTTTCTTCTTAGCAATGGTTGTTCGTGTTCAAAGCGCAAGTAAATGCACTCCATATTAATGATGTGTAGAAGAGCCCTGATGAGGCCAATTCAATTAATTAATTATTTTAGTTTTTTTTACATATAGGTAAGTAATGCTGTTTCGAAAGTTGATTAACTGACAAAAAAAGGATTCTGCAGATAAGTACTAAAAGGCATCTTCAGCACAGAATACCTAATACAAAAAAAAAAACAACTACCATAAGTGTTAAGCGAGAGATTATATTAAGAATTGTATGAATTATTTTTACTCGGGCTCTGCGATTTGAGTTTTTGTGTAAAAGTGCAGCGTAATGCAACCGGTCTGCTGCAGCTTACTAAAGGTCCTACGGTGTCATTAACCGGATGAAATTGTTCAGATAAAAGTTTGCAACACTGAGGAATGAAGGGTAACATTAAATATGAGCAGTAAAATTTTAAATTAGGGTTCTTAAAACGTTGCAAAAGTCAATAAAATACAGACACCTTGTCAGTGTTATGCAGAATATGAATTTCTGGTTTTGAAAATGATATTGAGGGTATATCGAAAACAGAGGCGGAAGCATGCATTCAGTAGTGAATGGCGGAAGGATCATGGCCTTTGTTCAGAAGTGGGATACGAAATATTGGAATTGTCACCTAGTCTTTAGAGGACGACCGCAACATTACGCGTAGAATTAGTTTCCCGCTACTACCTCTATTTTAAACCCTCGTTGGATGATCTCCAAATGCACCCCTAGGCTTCATAAGGAACCTACGTGCCAATTTTGGAATCTCTAGACCCAGCAGTTAAGCTGTGCGATGATATGTCAGTCAGTCAGTTTCTTCTCTTATATATTTAGATTAACGACCTATGTCTATCTCAAATAAATCTCCTCCAAATATAAACAAAGTTACGAATCAGCTCTCTCTCTCTATTGTATTAGTATAGAGTATATTGGTGCACCCCTAGGATATCCAAGGAATATAACATCAAAATTTCAAAAAAAATAAAATAAAATAATAATATTAAAATATTATAATAATATTTATTATAATATTTTTTTTTTTTATTTAAATTTTTTTTTTTTTTTTTTCATCAAGGTTGTCTGGAAGAGATCGCTATTTAGCGGTAAGACCGCCTGTTGTATACCTATGATTTAAATGTACTGTTCCATGTTATGTTTTTATTTTTTATTTTTGGTGTTCAATAAAGAGTATTTGTATTGTATTGTATTGTATTGTAAATTTCAAGAACCTAGGTCCAATGGTTTCGTCTGTGCGTTGATCGGTCGGTCAGTCAGTTTCATCTTTTATAGCCTAGATTTTACATTACGTTAAGTCATCTATGTAGATAGCTGTATTTTGTCTTACCGTTAAAGCTTTATATTAAGATTGAATTAGTTAATTAGTTATTTAAGGAGTACTACTTAAATTAATGTTAAGTCAACATAAATATCGAATCAAGCTATCTGATGATTATTAAACCCAGGCCTTGAAGACCGAGGTAAATATCTCAGTTACGCACGTATTGTTCAGCCCCGGCAATGCTGCACACACGAACGCTTTGTCTTGCACACATTGTTTTACTCACCATACACGCACGTTTTGTCTTCCGATGCGCATACGCTTCCCATATCACGTAGGACCAGCGTAGGACTATGGAGAATTACATAATGACAATTCCATTTTACTTATCTGTGGTAATTAAGTTGACAAAATGGTGGTGGTTACCAGGAAGTTATTTCTGAGGTGACATATTTGACCGTCTTGTATATTTTTACCCTAAAAACGACGACTCGGTGATAGGTTTGAGAACGCGGAAGAGTGTTTAACTAATGTTTCAACGTCAAAACATCGTTAGATGTTGGGAAGTTATAAATATAGTCGGACAACGTTTATTTATTTTGTCAATCGGCTTATTCGCACAGCTGTATCAAGATCATTCTCTAGTCATTTACAAAAAGCTGAAGCGTATGATCAAGGAGTTTCTAAATATAATGCACTCGCAGATTCGAGCGCCACTCATATTGTACGAAAAACTATTTTTAATAATAAACTTTTATAAAGATTTCTGTCTAAACCGCTGAAGAAACTAATAACTATCAAAGTATATAGTATAGCAAAAAAAAGAAAAGTCTTTTCTTTCGTTTGCTAAGGTAACTATTTCTGTCTTAATCATTGACACTACATAGTATAAAACAAAGTCGCTTTTTCTGTCCCTATATCCCTATGTATGCTTAAATCTTTAAAACTACGCAACGGATTTTGATGCGGTTTTTTTAATAGATAGAGTGATTGAAGAGGAAGGTTTATATGTATAATACTTTAATCCGGAGCGAAGCGAGGGCGGGTCGCTAGTTGGTTATATTTCTCGGCTTCAACTCCAACATGTTATTATCATTTTGGATACGGAGGCATAGCCAAGATGCGAACACTGCTATATAGCTTTTCTGTTTTCTATCTAATCGAAATGTATGGATTTGACAAACGCGATCTGTCATCAGCTTACGCCAATCTATTGTCGAAAATCGATAAGTTATAACTTATAACGCTATAGCGTTAACGTATTGTTAACGCTATAGCGTTATAAGTTATAACTTACCGTATCGCTCCACGATACGGTCGCAATGCCATAACGTTAACAATACGTTAAAGATATGGTTGAAGACGACGTGGAATAACCTAGGGACACATTCGTTCACAAAGTGTCGGCCATTCTACGTAACAGTGACTGACCGCCGCTAAACCTTCCGTTGACTGACAGTTACTTTTAACAATTGGCAATCCATTGCGTTTTAACTTCACTCAATTGCTTAAAACTCTAGGTCAGTAGCGGTATTGTACTATTAGCAAGTACAAACACTCGTTAGTTATTAGAAGCTTGCTGCTGCCGTCGTTGTTTACTAATAAGTCTCATCGTCGGCGACAGGACGCTAATGATTAAGCAACTGGCCATTCATAATCTCTGGAGATATTTATTACAATAGGCATATTTAAAGTAAAGTTGTCTTAACTTGATAATTAGCTATCTGTTACATAGTAGCCCTCTCACCAGGCATCCCTTTTCACTTGGCATGTTGTTTTATGTTCTCCCTACTTTCCTTTTACAAATAATCTGTTTATTACCCTTTCACATAAGAAGAAGAAGAAATACATTTATTCACAGCCATAAGACACACATACGTAGGTATACATAAAACATTATACATTAAATAATATTAAGGCAACCGGAAAAGTGTGTCGTCACGGCAGTGAAACGGACTCTGGCTCAGCAACATGCTGAGGTGTCAGACACCTGCAGCACTGATTTTCAGCCAGAACCGACAGTGACTCACGGAACGCTGTACAAACATAAATAATTATAATACATGTAAACTACTTATATAATTTAAGCGGTAAAAATATATATTAACAAATAAAATAATAAAACGCATACATACTGATATTAGGTTTTGATAAAATTCAGTATGCATATACTTAGCTTGAACCTCAAGGAAGAACAGCATAAGCTTTAAAAAAAAAACTTGTTTATGTACTAAGATACATAAGTAATCCCAAAGCTCATATTATTCCCAATCTCCGAGCAATTCAAACTCCATGCAGAATAATGGACACAAAACCAGTAATTAAGCCAACAATCATTCCAGACACGGCGGGTCCAATAGATAGCGGTGACCCCGGCATTAAGCAATTCTGCTTTAATGGACACTGCAATCTGTGGGGGTATTCTGTAAGGCGAATGAGCGTGATCACACTGGTGTGAGTCGACCCGTAAAGCGTAACCTCTTTTGGAGCTTCATTCGAAAAATGTTCACTGTATTTTGTAGATATATCAAGCATGTAATTTTATCTTTACTGGCAAGAGTATTGTTTTCGGCAGCCTTGTAAAATTTTATCTCGGCAAAAAAGTTTGGATTACATTCAGTTTTTACCCAACAGTGTTGCCACTTGAGAATATTATAGTTCCAGCAGTTCAAATTAGACTGTCTTATCAGACGGATTATTGGTCGGTGACTTCGAGTTGGCTTGCGGGCTCGTACGCACAAGGCAGAGTTAGGTACCTACCGAATTTGGCAAGGCAGTTATGACAATGAAACGTGCAACCTAAGTAAGTAGGAACAGTCAACGCAAAAAGTAACTGATCACTTTTGTACTTTATCGCGTTAACACATTTGATAATCTTATTTGACGTTGCTTACGTGACTGTAAAGCGACAAGGTACATAATTTCGTATTTACTTGTAATGTGAACTGTGCCTAACTCGTTTTACGCCTATGAGCACCCAGGAAAACTTAAGCTCGCATGTTTATAATTTCGTTAATCGTCGAGAGTTCAGAGGATCATTCCCTTGCCGCGTAGAGAATACCACCATACTGGGTCGCCTGACGCTGGCTCCATGAATTATGGATGTTTGTTGGCCGAACGAGGAAATTTGCACGTAAAGGGTTTTAAACATGTTTATTTTATTACACGCTTCCGCTTTGTATCGACACCGTTTTTGCGGCAACTCAAATTTGCTCGCGTTGAGGATGTGTTTTTAATACCGATGGTTAAAATTTTATTATTAATACCCATGAACATCTGCAAATTGCATCAGCGGAGGAATCGGTAGTACCTATAGTCAATCGGTAGCATGGACATGATACTCGTACGTAAATTAGCCATGTATACATTTCCCGGCGTGACTTGAGTAATGCTACGTGGAAAATGTATATCCCGGCAAATTATGCGTCACCTTAAGTGCTGTAATTTTTTATCGTGGCTGAGAAGGTGCGCTAGGAATGCTAGGAATTTATGAATATTTGAGAAAAGTTCCAAGTCAGGAACTATTACAACTTTAAACTTTAAAAGGCCTATCTGTGCGTTGCATCCAAATTAACAAATTGAATTATGTTGTTGGTCACCGAGGAAACCTAAATTCTGTACTGGCTACAATTATCTCCATGGATCTGTAGTGAAGTGCATAGGCAATAAATTATAGTCCATATACCGATGGCCGCACCTTTGTTGCCTTGGGATCTGATATGGAGTAAGACCTACTTTGATAATATTAAAACCATATTATTGCCGCCTTCTAGTTTCTCAGCTGAAAACGTGACACATCTACTAAGCGCCAAAAATCCTTAACGGAAATTTACTTAGCTCATTTTAAAGGATTATTTTAGGAACATGGTAAAGTTGACACAAATCGCCTATGAATTTAGTTCAAGAGCGTAACGTCGTCGCTTATCAACAAGATATTGATGATAATGATGATAGATAATGATAATGATGCTTGTATTTGAGTGCTGGAGTTATCCTCAATTGTGTTATACAGAACCAGCATTGGAATAACTATTAAATATGCTGAGATATTAAAAAAAACTTATTGCTGCTTGTTAGTATTGGCAACCACATCACTTAACAACAGGTGGAACGATTAGGCTCTTTTTAATTTGGAAAAATGGTCTAGAAAAAATGTCGGGTCAACTTTTCTGTCTCATGACATGATAGATTTCCGACTCAAGATTTGATCTGTTCGAACCAGATATAACACGTTCAGATCATTAAAATAATCCCAAATTGCAATTCAACGATGTGTGTGATGTTCCCAATCTGAAAAGGGGGACAACGATCTACGGATTTCAAATCGAAGAATGATTGAAAGGAATAAATAGGGTTAGTATATTTAGATAATTGTGATTTAGAACAACCTACTAATAATCAAAACTACTGCAAATATGATTAACAAGATGTGAGTACCTATAGCAATGCGTTTGATTTATAGCCAAATTTATAACGCACCAAATCCGGAGTAGTATCTTCAAAGTGACTCATCAAGGTATTCTCACCAGTCAGCATTATTCAGAATAGCATTCATTATACTCGAAAACATTGTCTAATAAAGATTTACTTTTGTATTAGTAAAGTAATTTGAGGAATACGCTTAACCTTAAAAAAATTGTAATGTTAAGTAATACGAATAATAATAATAATAATAATAATCCTACCAATTTCACCATACGATGTTAACCAGTTAACAGACGATTAGAGCGTTAAAAGTTGTCACAATGTATGAACTGATAGTCGATTAACATTGATTAAATTTAACAACGTATGGTGAATTTGGTACTAAGGAAATCTGATCCAAAATTAAATACGAGAAATTAAATATCCCATCATGCTATATTACGTAACAATTAAGTACCGTCCAAAAACCGAACGAAAACTATCACCTAACACCAAACCAATAACGTGGAAGTCACGACTGCATCTCGGTACATACAACACGTGCAGAACTGGTTCTAACACTTCTAACGTAACGTAACGATTACACGGTTTGGTAACTTGTAACTGACTTTTGTTAGACGTTACGGGGCGTTGCTTAAGTGTATTAAAATTAATGTTACGGATGGTATCTTTGTTTTATTGGCCGTTGACTCATCTTACCTAAAGTTAAGAAGTGAATGCACATCAACTATTTCGACGACGGAAACGTGATCCAGCCTGCCTACGAAGCCAGCGGTTAGTCCGATTGTCGTTAAGGGCATGTTTTCCCTGTAAGATATTATTTCTCTTTACTTTGTTGAATATGCTTGTTCATCGTTATCTATGCTAAGTTTTTAGAATACCCAACAAAAATAGGCTTGGTTTTCTAAAAACAACTTAAACCACAAGTTAATGAAGAAAAACAGCCGTACGGTCTAAAATAACTCTGTGGTCGTGTGTCATAGTGTGTGGAAAACACTCGTCAGTTTTCTCGGAAATATTTTCCGTTGATCCGAGAACTTCAGTTGAATACAGGCCGCAGTTTACCTCGTTAGGATTTAATTCACAGACAACTAAAGTTAAATTTAATTATTGGACACATTTATATACTAAATAAATAAATAAATAAATATCAGGGGACAATCTCACACAAATTGACCTAGTCCCAAACTAAGCTCTAGGCTTGTAATATGGGTACTAGACAACGATAAACATACTTAGATAGAGAAATACATACTTAAATATATATAGAAAACATCCAAGACTCAGGAACAAATATTCGCGCTCATCACACAAATATCTGCCCTTACCGGGATAAGTTAAAGATTGTACCTGGAAGCCCGAGCGTTGCTCGTACTCAAACAGAGTTATCCTAAAGTTGGCCACTAAACAACGCCTAATCTGTATTTTTTATTAAAATATTTAGAGCAGTTTCTAAGAGATCAAGGCGTAATTAATCGAGGGTTTCCTGGTGAAACCCAATAAATCGAAATAATTGATTATTCAAATTTAAACTGTCTTCATGATTATGTTATTTTTAAAATTATATCCACTTATTGGGTTTGAGCAGGGAACCCTCGAAATTTATACAACGTGTTACAAAATAATCCGTAAAAAAGAAATTACAAAAGTAGTGTCAACCCTTATTAAATAACGTCAGTTCAGTATCTTAGGTATACAGCATACTAGGGTTGACACTACTTTCGTAATTTATTTTTTACGGATTATTTAGTAACACGTCGTTTATACATGTTAAGCTCAATTAAAGTAGGATAATGGAAAGCACAGGTAATACAAGCAACAACAAAAGTGTAGTTCTTAATTTTAAATTATAACTAAACTCCTGAGCATTGTGATGACTTTTAAGTAATAAACCGGTGATTAGATCAAAATAAAGAACTGACCGATCCGGACACAACATTCCATAAATGGAAAAGCGTCCAAAGTGATTCAAAAACAAAAACTCGCGACGGATGATGGCAAAAAATCAAAAACTAACGTGGGCGTTGCTAATATAATATCAGAATTAAACGATCACTTGTCCACCAATTCGTCCAAAAACTTTTTACTCATTATTTTCTGGGAACAAATGTTTTTTTGTGGGATGATGACGGATCAACAGACAGACTGACAGACAAACTCACGTTTACAAACTGTAGGGATGATGAATAAAAAGGATTGTTGTGCAATAGCGGAAGAGCATCCTTTTACCTCGTAACAGTCTATTGTTCTAATAATATCGCTATCAGGAAATACATAAATATATACTCTAGCTAGGCCACATTAAACGAGATCGACCATTCATAACTTGAACTTTATAACAATGGGCGAGACGAATGTTAGGGTGGAGTACTACATATTGAAACCTTAATATGTATATTCAGTCATCAAGAGTTTGATATCACTACATAGTATAAAACAAAGTCGCTCCCCGCTGTCTGTCCCTATGTATGCTTAGATCTTGAAAACCACGCAACGGATTTTGATGCGGTTTTTTTAATACATAGAGTGATTCAAGAGGAAGGTTTATATATATAATACTTTAACCCGGAGCGAAGCGAGGGCGGGTCGCTAGTCTTAATATAAAATACGTAAATAAATTGGCTTCAATGTATATATATAACTTGCAAGTCGCTCCTCTCTTAAAATAAGCTACTTATCAATAATCGAAAGCTTTTAAAACCCGACGGACTGTGTTTTTATATGTGTTAGTGCTCTGAGTAATAACAAGTGAACACTCTCAGGCAGGGATTGTAAAACCGGTTTTATTCAATATCTGTATTTAAAATGACAAATTTTTACCATTAAAAAAATAATACCCTTATTCGAATTAGAGGTATTATTGTCATTCCGCTTTTGTTTTTATCGCTATGTATACACTATTTACAGTATTCAATACCTGTATTCAATACCGCTATTCATTGCACCTGATAAGCAAGATATTAATTAGACTATAATTAATTGCAATTTCAGACTTGTCTAAGGCGTGTCTGAGTTTTTGTAATAATACCGAAAACATTTGCAGAAACTAATAAACGAGTATATTGACACTGACAGGTTTACTGGTTATGGTTTTTAGGGGTAAGTACCTAGTGTCAAAAAGAGGTATTGTTCTCAATTGGCTAAACCGATAATATTCTTAATACCGGTATTCATTATGCCGCTAATCAGAGTTTTAGCGATATAAATAGCGAAATGCAATTATAACCGGTTATACCGCATTTAAAACCGGTAGGTAGTCAGAATACCGGTAACGATCTCTGCTCTCAGGTCATAAAACAAACTTCATTGGACTTTAGCGCAGTCGGGTAAGAGAAAGAAAGAAACTTGTTCCTTTAGACATGTAACAAAAGGACCAACACCATACTTACTTAGTGGGGCCTAATGTACTGATACATTTACTCGTATAAACCACCACACATTTACCTACGGATTGGCACAACCACAACAAATAATTCCAGCGGTTTCTACGCTTCTCAGATTGACACGATTGAGATGGCATCAAACCTAGAAATAGCTCCAAAGAAGTGGAGAAATGTAGGCATATAGGTTATCAAGAAATAAAGCAGATACATGCTGTGAATATATTTGAGACCAATAAGATGCAGATTTAGGTCAAGTAAATGAGCGGGCTTGGTGGTGAAAAGTTAGGCGATATGAACTTTTATGATAATTTGTAAATGCAGCCAATGCCGACGATATTTATATCTTAACGTTTTCATGCCAGAATATTACGTAATTCATTATATCTACCGGCATATATAATACGAGTATATTATTTGATTTGCCTACATACATACATACATACATAACATCATGCTTTCATTCCCAGAGTGGGGCAGAGCTACAGAAATACCAACAACTCTAAAAAGACATGTTAATAATTCTGTAACCACATTTTGCACTAACAGGCTAAGAGGTTTACTAGTGTATTAGTGACAGGTTGCAAGCCCATCGCCTAAGAATACTACAAGCCCTTATTCCCTTAGTCGCCCCTTACGACATCCACGGGAAGACATGGAGTGGCACTATTCTAACCAGGAAACCACACCCACCTACCTACGATTTTGATAAATTAAAACCTGACTGGTAAGGATTAGCGAGAATAAGAGAGTACTGGAGTAATGAGGGGGGGGGGGGGGTGTTTGCCCAGCAGTGGGACGCTATACATAGGCCATTTAGATTAGATTTTATTTACATGGGATTACATGGGAAATTCTAGTTTCTGTCAATGCGTTCAAAAGGCATTGCCTTATGTATATTTTATTATTACATTAATTATGACTGACTGTTGAGTTTCAAGCGGTGTTTCTTCTAAGCAGGTGATCTGCTCTTGGGAAGCGCGAGTAGAACTTTAACGTGTAAATAAAAGTGCCTGTGTTGCCTTCGAATTGAACAAACATCATCTTTATCTTTAAGATATACAATAAAGTTTTTTTTTTAAATGTATTTCGAAATAAATTTCTTCAACACCATTGATAGTATCTATACGATTTCTATAAAAAGACAACATTTTATCAGCCTGTACTTTACCTCAATACTTGTATGTTAATTTTACGAGGGATTTGAATTTTAACTTTTAATAGCGAATATTAGATTTGTTACTGCAAATAGACAGCTGTGTTACCTATAAGTAATAAATAGCATGAGTCGACGTCACGATGATAATGACGTGTGACAACATATTTTATTTTATATTTTAAAAAAGCCCTCGAGTATTTTTTTTCACATTTCTTCCTGTTGTAGGTATCCCATGATTTCCAATCAGATCATAACTGAAGCATGCGCACCATGAAACCCAAGTGAAGTAATCGATCATCGACATACTCGTAAATATTGAATCTAACGGTAAACGGACAGATGCGTGCGCCCGCATAACTTTGATTATGCAATCGCGTAGTCGAATACTTGTTGCTATCTGTCGTATGATAATTGCTTGGGAAAAGTTTGATAACTGTTTTTTAAATGAAGACAACAACTATTTTTAGAAATGAAGAAATGATACCTAAATCTCCGTATACAGGTTCTAGATAGTCGCAATGCTCCTGCAATGCTAGGTGTAAGTAAAATAAGTCCATTTTATGAAGTATCGGTTGTACGCTCACGAAAATTTAAACTTGGAATTTCACCACCCTGAACAGGAAATATACTTATCAAACATTCATGTAAGTTGGTTGGTTGGTTGAGAATTATTACCTAAAACTAAACCCCTGAGAGATGGAACGACCAACTGAAAGAGATCCCTTAAAGGGATAAGTTCGCTTTGTACATAACTTTTGTGGCTCTTCATAATTAGTTGTTTGTTATTTTTCTGTTGGTACAATAAAGCATTTAACATACATTCATACAACATACGATATGGCCAGTTAACTAAATTCAGTAAGGCTGGATATGTAGACAGCTTGGTCGTAATTATATAATTCGTCTACGTGCGACGACGACGATACAATGCAAGAACCTGACGTAAACCCTATTCTAGACATGATGATGACTAGTTTACGTTATTCTACGAGTTCAGACTATTATTCGTCTGTTTTAACCATTTTCGGGTACCAACGGAGTTCCATGTCAAATTATCCAGGTAATTTTGATGCCCGACGACGCAATCCGAACAAAAAACTCATAATTATTAAATTCACGGACGCCGTTCAACTTTCTCCGATTGAAAAGAAATTACGCGTGAAAGTAATTTGGTTGCGATTTTTTGTGTAGGTACCATACCTTTCTGGCGGCGGAATCGAAGCACTTAACGTTTCGAAATCATATTTTATTTTGCAACTGATATTTAGCGTGTTACTAATTTGTAAGTGACATGTAAACACTTTCCCAACTCCGATAAAAAATATGACTATGATTATAATTACAAAGGTAGTTTCAGACAGTTTTATCTTAAAGTAAATCATCAATACGATTATCGTCAACGTAACGTCCTGCATAGCTGAAGGAATTATCCATGGCAACATTGCAAGGCCTTTCTTTGTAAAGTTCACCACCTGCTGTTTCTATAGAAGCTCGTCCGCAGCCTTCCCTTATTTTGTGGCAAGTGGAAGGTTCAACTTCGTTACGTTGTAGGTTAATTCAATTCAGAGCCCGTCACAAACGGAGCTATAATATATATTTTTATACCGGATTATATATTATACTATAGCAAAGAACCACACATTACTAAGATATGAAAATATATATCAATCCCATTAATTATACTGGCGAGAGAAAGATATCTATATCTTATAGCTGCGTGTAAGGTCTCTGCAAACTAGTACGGAAAATCTATCGTAATATGCATTCCGACAATAAATATTTTGGAATAATAATACATTATTATAGCTTCGTGTGTGACGCGCCTAAAGCAATAAGGTAGTCATAATATCTCAAATTATGTCTTGATTTATTTTCTTGCGATAGGGTTTAAGTGTTCCCATAAACAATTAGTCTTTATCTTTATGTAAGTACAAAGTTTTCTACTAACTAGGGAACCTAGTTTAATCACTGCGGTTGTTAACTGGAGTTCATTTACCCGAAGCTCAGTAACGTTATCGGGTTCTGAACGAGTCAGTTCTTTTTCTGGCAATTAAATGCATTCAATCTTTAATATTCAACCAGAAATCTCAGGGCTACGGATTGTAAGAAGACTTGTCAGACACTTTATTGATCAAGCGATGACCTGGTAGGAAGTGTATCAAAAATGTTACATAGAGTTTATTTTAATGGCTTTAAATTCTTATATTTTATGTAATAGAGTCCATTTGTTATGATTTTCAATATTACTTAAACAAAGTTTCTCCTTAAAGTCCAACTTTATGCTCTATAGTGCAACTCTTTTACATTATTTATTTTATTCACTACCTCCAACGCATGCACGTTTCTAGTTCTCTCCCGACAGAATCGTGACGCCTATCCCCGTCTAATACAACGTTCCTTTTACTTTTTTTAGTTACTTGTTCCAATCCAAATCTAATGTGTTGTTCATAATGGGCTTTCGGGGCGTCTCATAAAAAATGGAAAGGTAAAGGTAGATCCCAAAGGCACCGGGCGCCTCAAAAGGTAATCGCTCGCAGGCATTTTTTTCCAATTTCGTAGAAGAACGCACAAAGAGTTGAGTATAGGCAGCTGCGGATACAGCTGGCTGACAAGAAGTTAGTCATCTAAAAACTTTTTTTAATGTTAATGTCACCTGGTGCTTTTATTTCATAGACAATTTAGTTTTTGATTAAGATTTTATGTCAAGGCGCTACGTCGCTTTATATTGATAGAAACCGAAAAGAGACCTCCGAATACACTGCTAAATATAACGAATACGTCTATTTAATATGATTTTGAAAGGCACATAGACAGTCCAAAAGTGAGCGGATATTTTCCTGATAAAACCATGATTGTTTGTCGTGACAGTGGTTCTCTTATTCGCTAGAAGTTCAGTTGGTTGCGGCTTGCGGCATCATATATTCCAAATCCGGAAATCATAATGTTTCATAAACATGATTCACCTCGCTCGGTTGACCAATTTTGGTAGTATAAGTGCTACGTCCTTCAATGTGTGACATTGTAGCAAATACTTAAAACGTTGTGATTAGTAATTGTAAATTGAATATTATTAGAATAAAATTGAAGGAAGATAACGTTTTGACGTCACGTATCAAATAACATCTACGCTATCTATTCCACTATTTATAAATAGTGTCAAGTGAAATTGTGATTTAAATATTATTTATTTGTTACTAAAAGGAAAAATCACAAGGTTATTTTGAAAGACATTAAGACAGTAGGTATTCCCTAGTAATGTGCCCAAGAATGGGAACTACACAAGAAATCGACTCAATCTCACTAGTTAGTAAATATATAATATCATAATAATAATAATAATAATAATATCACGGGACAATGTCACACAAATTGACCTAGTCCCAAACTAAGCTCTAGGCTTGTGCTATGGGTACTAGACAACGATAAACTTACTTATATAGAGAAATATATACTTAAACACATAGAAAACATCCAAGACTCAGGAACAAATACTCGTGCTCATCACACAAATATCTGCCCTTACCGGGATTTGAACCCAGGACCCCTAGCTTCGAAGGCAGGGTCACTCCCAACTAGGCTAGCATGTCGTAGCATATATCTATTCATTCGCCTAACGACCATTATCACTTTATGCGAGTCAATAATGCTGGGAATCAGAACACATCCTCTGAACGGGACAAATTGGACAAAGTATCATACAGCAATTTTCTCAACATATCTATCAAGCAAGCTCCAATTTCAAAATGTTTCAAATGTAATATAGCTCTATGGCCCATTATTTTCAACGGAATCATTCAAATCCATTCCAAATTTAAATCTTGACGTTCGAATTTCGAACGACTTTAATTAGATTTATAGAGCGACTGTTCTTGTATCGTTCGCTACCTATTTGTTAATTTGTGACCCGAATAGATTGCAACATCAACATCCAATCCCCATTTCGTTTATCGGGCGAAAATAGGACGACCTGTTCAACTGATGCAACAACTATAAAATGAAATATAAATTGTTTACAGCTTCACATTTTAGTCTTTGGCACAGTAACATAAACGTAATGCAAGAAAATAAATATTGGACACGTTATCCTTTTGTTACAGATCATAATAAATGGAATAATAAAATAATTGCTTAGCAACAATCCACCAGTCATTTTTCACCAAAAGTACTTATTGAACACTCTGATCTCTGATGTGCTTAAGTAGAGAAATCTGCGTGGAAACGGCACTTTCGTTTTTACACCACGGTTTCCGTCTACGTGTTTATGGCTTTTCAAATAGAATACCGTAAAATAGGCGTCCACACAAAACGTTTGTACTTTGAAGCGCAAACAAATGACTGCGGAAACGACTGGCACAAAACAATGACGGTTATTTTTTAAATACCATTTCCTTTTCTTTCACGTTCCGAACACAAAAGTCGTGTCGTTAATTATGCTTAATATTGTAACCTCCCAGAGTGGATGCGTTGAGATAAATGTTGTTTTTAATCACACACGCTGTGAGAACGTATTCGAATATCTGAGGTTGTTTCATTAATTGGTTGGCGGGACGGGATACAGCCTCCATAATAAACAGGTGCTTTGACCCCTAGAACGTGGAGAAATGTTTATCTACTGTTTTGTTTTTGGGTCTAGTAGACTCATTTAAATGCTACTGTCGTACTAAGTTACAGCTTTATTGACTTCTACACTCGTATATTTTGATTCTGTCAAATGATTAGTCGTGATAATAATCTGAGATAGTTTTAACGGTTTTTTGCCTCATAGCTCTACTGTGTCTTACTTTTAGAGTTATTTAGTGAATCGGAACACACTCAGAGATATTATTATGAAAATTGAAATAACTTAGCTCGCGCTATGATACCCTGGTGCCAATTGGAGGAAACCATGCTGGGAAATCGAAAAACATTAAATCTTTAGGTATCCGAACGTAGTTAATTTTTCTGACATGCCAAAGATAACACATTATTTTAAACCGTAGTTTATGATACCTTCGGGACCCTCCCTACGAATTGTTTTGCGTTGTATATAATGTTATATTATTTATTCATCTTCGCCCTACTTGTTTCCTCATGATTGAGGGTCGCAACGGCAATCAGTAGTTGGTTGGTTTACCAAGGCTCTCTAAACTGCTCTATCTTCGGCCCCTTGCATAGACCTCTGCAAATTGGTTTGGCAGATCTCTTTCACTGCGTGTCGGTATATCGGGCAGGTGATCTACCACGGCTCCTTTTTCCTTCCAACTGTCAACAAAGCTTTCCATGATCATCTGGCTTGACTGGCCACATAACCGAAGTAGGTACTGGAGGAGTCGTTGCATATTATTATAGTGCCTTCATATTTCAATTGCTTGATTTAGTGCGTATTACGCGAATAAAAATTTTGCGGTCCATTAATCAAATCAAACCGTATTTTTTGTCAAAATCCTACCACGAAATTCAAGTGAAATTAAATTCCATCGTATGTTTGGTATTCTGATAATGATATCAGCCGTATCTCGATCGTGACGCGCCATCATGCCTAAACCTTCGCGAAAGATATCAGTTCAATGACGAACTCGAGTTTGTTTAAATATCTTATCAAAGATAATAACAAAACTGCATTCAAAGAAAAAAAAAGCAGATGGAAAATTTTGGATATTTGTTTTGCTGTTTGTGTTGTACTGTATATGCCGCAAATCCCACTTCTGAATTTGTTTAGAGTCTAAACCAACAATAAACTTTAGACTGTTCTATGGGTTAAGTTATGTCACATCTCGAGGGCTTGAGGGTTTCTTTGCATTGTTGCACAGCAAAAAAAAAGAGATTACGTCATATTGTGTTCAACAGTCTGTAAAGTTTTGAACAGTGCAGTTTTTAATAAACACGAGAATTACTCGAACAATTGGAGTATTCACGTCTGAAGTTAGTTTTCAAACCCGCACGGTGGATGAAACAATATAGTTGCTCAAGCCAGGCAATTTAAAAGTTAATACTAGGCTTTGTAGCAATTTCGCGATATTATGTCTACGTCTAAATGGCTTATGTAATGAAACTTTTCTGTTACAGCCGTTCATTATAAAACGGAATGAGAAAGCGTAGCAAGAATTTTAAATAAGAAACCAACCGCAGTCATTGTAAGCGACAAACGTATGGTTAAAACAAGTTTCTTTTGTTGATAAGGCCACAGAAATGTCGTGTCGTTGACTTACAATTATTATTAATACTGATATTATACTTAATTGCATCCATTTACTATGTCAGTTGTTTCCATGTTTAGTTATTATTCCGTTTCATGCTTTATTTATGTTTAAGTGCGGTTAATTAAGATTTTAAGCAGAAAACTTCTTAATGTATTTTTAATTATCCTTTTAATGACCTTAAATTAAATATTAATGTATCAAATAGGCGCTGGTGGACAACGGATTCGGACAATTTGTCGCTTTATCAATTGAAAATGGTGATTTATATTGTACAATTGCAAACGATTATCTTGAATCAAATCGGGCCGTATGCGATAACTTGTACCTGTTGACATCAATCGTCGAATTTGTTGCTTTGTCTGCAGCTTGACCCATATGTAAGTCCTTATCAAAGGCGTTAATAAGGTGACTAGGTTGGTACGCTTTACAAATACAGATGATACAGTTGCTGAAACCAGTTTGCACGCTATTCAACAACTAACCAACAGTCCGTTGGAAGCCATTTTAAATGCAGGTTTTACTTACCTACATACATACATAACATTACGCCTTTATTCCTAGAGTGGGGTAGGCAGAGCTACAGAAATACCAACAACTCTAAAAAGACTTGTTGATAATTCTGTAACCACATTTTGCACAATCAGGCCAAGAAGTTTACTAGTGTATTAGTGACAGGTTGCAAGCCCATCGCCTAACAGTACTACAAGTCCTTATTCCCTTAGCCGCCTCTTACGACATCCACGGGTTACGGGTTTTACTTACCTTTACTACTTTAATGTGACGTTATCTTATGAGTATGGTTGTAATAAAGTTTAAAATTATCTTACCGTTGAATGTGTCGTACGCAGTGGGCTGGTACTCCTCCCGGAAGGTGTCCTGCGCGTACGCTGCAATAAGCGAGCTCTTCCCCACAGCCCCGTCCCCCACCAACACACACTTTATCTTCTCCTTCTTCGCACACTTCACCTTTCCTTTAACCTGAAACATCCGATTAAGAGTACTCTTCTTCTTGTCCCGCGCCGTCCACTCGTTCACTTTATCACAGCAGTTCACTTCTGACACATCGTCCTTGAGAGCCCGGCTGTTCTCCTCGGCGACCTCGGAGTAGTCGTAATCGTCGTCGTCCCGCCGGGTTATCGGGAACTGGCTGGGGTTGTGTACCCCGAACACGAAGGGCCCGTCGCGCTCCGGCAGACGGTTAGAAAACCCGTTCACCGGCGTCGCAGGCTTCGCATACTGTACCGTAGGAGCCCGATACTGGCTCGATAAGTACTCCGCCGACGCATGGGGATCAAACTTAAACACTAGCTCGGCTTCTCTTCTGTCCAAACTCAGCTCCGGAGGTGTTAGTTTATCTTGGAAGTAACTAACTTTCTCACGAGCTCGGGTTTCTTGTAATCTTCGCTCGAGTTCGACGTTCGAAGGTTTCCAGTAATCGGGTCGGTATTCGTAAGGATTGGGGAGGTTCCTGGGAGCCGGCTGCGGGCGCTGCGGGCCGGTGTCGCGAGGCGGCGCGCGCGGCACCAGCGTCGGCTTCTGCGGTTCCGCCAGGAGCGGCCGGCGCGCGGACAGGTTCGCGTTCCTGTTAAACATGATCCCTTCTAGACTGGGAGACATTTGAGCTGTCACGAGCGGCCGACGCGAGGGTTATCGGAGCGTGCGTTCGCGCACATAACTCTGTGTAGCTGTCGCGTGAAAGTGCGGGTTTGCGGGCCGGGCGTGCGGGCGGCGCGGCGGTTGGTTCGCGACTGAGGCGAGACGGCCGGCCTCCCCTCCGGAGAAATGACCTGTTGCTCGTTACCTTGCTCAGGTACGCGGCCCTTCGCAGCTGCCTGTGACGGACAAAGCGTCATATGGCGTCTGCACCCTGCCTCATTCACTCACACAATGAATGGCGAGACGTGTCCTGTGTATCTATGAATTTGGCATCGCGTCGTGCCAGCTATTGTCTATTGATGACAGGTGCTAGGTACAAAACCTTAAGCTAAATGAGTAATTATGATAATAGGTCACCATTTTCATGTGCCTACATCCGCCTTGACTTCTATAGTTGTAAACAGACACCTAGGACTTTTATCAATTTATCTACATACACAATGATTAGGGGTTTAGAAAGGAATCTTGAAGTTGCATAACATAACATACCTACCTACCTAGGCGCAGGCGCAATTAATGTACCTATCAACCTTATTACTTTTGTTCGGCATTCTTTAGACACACGTTACGGCATACCTTAAATAAGTTGTGGGCGGTGTTAAAACGTTTTATGAGTAATTTTTTAAGCAAAGTCATTGACAAAGCTGATTTGAAATATCTCAAATAAGTAATAAAAAACGGTTTTTTTTGTAATTAGGTGCCTACTTTTTATCCACCTATTGTACGAGTTAAGCTTTTAAGTAAAATGTAACCGATGTAGACACAGGTATAACAACAGAGGGTACAAAATATACTTAAGCAATATCGCTAGCAGGTAAGTCGGGTGGCAGTTTTTTATAATGCTTTTCAATTCCGGACGCATTAAATTCTGGCTTCTTCTCAAGTTTTCCAAATCATCATTTTTGAAAATACTGTCGAAACACTTGACTTTACACAATAAATATTTAGTAGGATATTGTAGAACCGTATTATCAGATCAAAATGCACTCCGCAAGAAGAACCACAAATAGCAGAACTGAGTTTGAGGGTAGGTCTAGTCACGTTAATAAATAAAATACACTTTTCATTTTGTTAAAGGATACTTTCATTGATATTTATTTTATTACAACTTTTAAGTTTTTCAGTTACAGTTTGAAGACTGAAAAACTTTGTGATTGTAAATGTCAAGAGAATATGAAGTATGATAGATGTATTTTTCTGTTTTTCCATTTCAAACATGTATTGTCCAAATCAAGTTTGTTGAGATTCGCGAAAAAGAGTGTGGAACACAGATGGTGTGGAAATAAAAATATTTAATGAAAAGCCGTTATTAAAATCGCCTGTTTTTTTCTGATATTACAAATTACTACTTATCAACTAGTTCTGAGCTATATTCGAAGTTTCAAGTCACATGCTCGTCGAAAAGTTAGTTTGAAATCGATTGCAAAATTTGAAATAAACAAACAACGATAGTAAATACAGAATAAAGTAGTATAAACTAGGGTGCCGTTCAGAACGTTACTGGCAATGTGATCAAAAATTTTACCTAACTGCTTAACATAATTATGGTAGTTGCCACTTGAGAATATTGTAGTTCCACTTATGACCAGTACATGGCGTTCTTTAAATGCAAAAAAATAATTATAGTATCAATATCTGAACATTTTTTACAATTCAATTGAGAAAACACAGTTCAACGTTGTCAAGTTGTCATTCTGACATTGACGTTTTGCGTGAGGCAAGCAAGCATGCTTTCTTTTAGGTAAAATGCCAGTTGGTGCAAGGAATAATTAAGATATATTCTAGCTTTTAAATACTACTAACTAAGTTAGTCCAAGCTAAGTAGTTAATCAACACGTGTAGTTAACAATGGCGAAGTTTAAGTTGAGTAAGTTATTGTTTCCGCATAATGTTATTACAGACGTAGATTAATATTTTGTATTTATTTACGTTCGGTTACAACTCAGTATGAATTTATAATTTAATTATTTATTTAGGTTTAAAGTGCCAATGCGTAATTTTCTTTCACTTCATAGCTATATTCGTTTAAAATTATTTGATTGTATTTATAGTTCTTACTTTTAGGTTATTATCCACATGTTCTTTACAAAAACATAAGTTTTAATTCTAATTACGTAGTTAAATATTAAGCCGGCTAAAACCATACCAAATTTATAATATTACTTGGATGTTTAATATTGATATGTTAGAGTAAAAAGTTCAAGGTAGTAAAGTTCTATGAAGAATTAAATTGTTAATTATATAATTTTAGAAAAACCCTCGAAAAGGACTCCAGCCCGCCTTCGCTACAAAATAGAGAAGAAAGTGAAAGATCACAACAGAAAACAAAAGAAAGAGGCAAAGAAAAATCCCAAGTCCAAGAAACCGAAGCCAGTTCAAATCCCGAATGTGTGTCCATTCAAAGAAGATATCTTAAAGGAGGTCGAGGCTGTGAAAAAGCATAAAGAAGAAGAGAGGCAAAAGAGGAAAGAGTTGGCAAAGCTGGAGAAACAAAAGAAGATGGAAGAAAAACAGAAAAGTGGAGCTACCATGAATTCTTTGGTAAGTAGATGTTTACTTAGATATTAGGACAGATAAATATATTTATCAGAATTTTATAGTATAAAGCTATAATGGAACAAATGATTTTGATTTTATCCTCTAATTTGTATAAAGCAGTTATTAGATCAGACTTCTGGCCTCTTTTGTTTATTATTAAACAACAAATATCAGTAATTACACATCAAATTTAATAGAAAGGTAACATGAATGTAAACCCACAACTCTCATGTTTTGCGTTTTTTGAATAATTAGTCATTCTGTCTTAACAAAACAGAGTAAAAGTTTTATGTAATTTTTGCACACGAGTTAGAGGTACACACAGGTTTACACTTTTCACCTGTAAAAACTAGTCTTACAAAAGGGAAATTAAAAAACTATACTACTTTTAAGTAACTGTTCTTAACTAAATATTAATTTAAAAAAACATCATATCATTTGTCAGCCTAAGGCAGAAGAAGCCTTGGAGGAGGCAAATGTCGTAAGACAAACTGATAAAGAGAGAGGAAGGGAAATAAACCGAAACAAAAGTTACTGTAGGAGACAAAACAATCTATAATATAAGGTAATATGTAAACACACATAACAGTTATTATTATTATTAAAGAAGCAGAAGACTGATACATCAAAGTAAGACTTAACAGTTTTGATTGTCTAGTTGATAGAGCCTGTGGCTTGGGTTGTTCACTAAAGTAGCTAAAAACATGGAATATACATTTATTTGACTGCATATAATTGATAGTAAAGCAAGATGTAGGTAATAGGTTGTGGCGGGCTCTTTTCCACTACTCAACAACTTATGTGTGTGCCTATTTAGTGCGGGGGGTTGGTCCGGTTGGTGGCACTATTCCTGCCAACCCAGTTCCACCAGGAAACCTAGCAGACCCTAGTATAGCAGGATGCAATTATTACAGTGTGAAGATTAAGCAGTAATAAACTCTTGTTCAACAGCGGACTATAACAATCTCTCTTGTAACTTTGTAACTCTTGACAGGTAACCAATGCCGAAGCAAGAGGAAAGGTCCATGATGCGTTCCAAGGTGGTGAAGAAAATGATGATGTACAGTTTGGCAAGGACAGGAAGCAGGAAAACTCTCTGAAGACTTACTACAGGGAGTTCAAGAAGGTCATCTCTGAAGCTGAAGTCATTCTTGAAGTGGTTGACGCTAGGGATCCCTTTGGTAATTTGTTTTTAGTTAAAGATTTATTTATTTAACCAGCCTGAAATTAATATCCTACTGTTTGGCAAAGCTATTTATTCCATCTATCCTTATCTGATAAATCTTCTAATATATAAAATTCTCATGTCACAATGTTCATTCCCATACTCGTCCAAAATGGCTTGACCGATTCTTATGAAATTTTGTGTGCATATCGGGTAGGTCTGAGAATCAGCCAACATCTATTTTTCATACCCCTAAGTGACATGAAAGAAAAAAAATTGCAGCAGGCGAAGCCGCTGGCGGGTTGCTAGTAAATAAATAGAGTTTTTAGACTATTTTGGCTGACTCATTGGTCTAGTCTAGTTGGTAGTGAATCTGCCCACGAAGCTAGTGGTCCCGGGTTCAATTCCCGGTAAGGGCAGATATTTGTATAATGAGCGTGAGTATTTGTTCATGAGTCTTGGATGTTTTCTATGTATTAAAGTACATATTTCTGTATATAAGTAAGTTTGTCGTTGTCTAGTACCCATAGTACAAGCCTAGAGCTTAGTTTGGGACTAGGTCAATTTGTGTGACAATTTCCAGTGATATTTTTCTATTTTATTTTGTGTGGAAATCTAAGAGACTAGGATTTCATTTGTGGAAGGTTTTTATAATAATTTCAGATTTTTAACAGGAGCAATTGATACATAGCTGTCAATAATACACAAATTATGTTAGCCTTCAGTTGAAATTAACATAATTAAGCAAGTTGAAATAGAATCTAACTGAAACAATCAAGGTTTTTGACATATACGAGGTCATGCCAAAAGAAATTTGATATTCAAAAACTATAAACTTTATTCTTTATTATTGTTATCAATTTTTTCAAAGAATTAACCGTGAGCACGTATCCACTTTTTCATCCGGCTAAACCACTTGGAAAATGTCAATGACCATTCTTCTTTGGGTACCTCAGAAATTACATAATTATAGGCAGCCAGGGCATCTTCTTTGGTTTCAAATCGCTTTCGTTTTAATTTTTCTTTAATTTTAGGAAACAGGTAAAAATCACAGGATGCCAGGTCAGGAGAATATGGCGGGTGAGGGAGTATAGTGACATTTTTCGTACTAAAATAGTAAGTGTTCTGGCAGAAGTGTGCGGGGCGGCGTTGTCGTGGTGCCAGAGCAGGTGCTGGGTTCCTGACTTTGGCCGCTTGTCACACCAAGCTGACAACACTTGTGGAGCACAAACTGTCACATACCATTCTGAGTTGACAGTCCTTTGATCCTCTAGGACCACCGTCGCAATATGCCCTGTCTTGCAAAAAAATGAGGCAACCATTTGTTTCTGCGTGCTTCGTGCTCGGCGACATTTTGTTGGAGTCGGTTCATCTTCAAAGCACCATACCGTTGACTGCCGCTTTGTTTCAGGATCGTAGTTATACAACCATGTTTCGTCACCTGTCAGTATATCATACACAGTTTTCTTCTCGCCAGCGTCGAATTTATTTATCATAAATTTACACCATTCCACGTGGCGTTCTTTCTGCAAATCATTGAGTTTATGCGGCACCCATCTAGAACAACGCTTATGGAGGGACAGTTGTCCATGAATTATGGTTTACAGTGCTGCTGATCCAATGCCTAGATCTCGCTCAAGCTCTACGTATGTAATTCGCCGATTCTCACGATTTTTTTTTCCACTGCTTTCACATTTTTTTGAGTAACTGCGGTTGGCGGTCGCCCCGACTTCGCCTCATCTTGAAAGCTCTCCCGCCCTCTTTTAAATTCAGCATTCAATTAAAGACAGTTGCACGAGAACAAGCAGACTCGCCAAAAGTCGTGGTTAAAAGCTCAAAACATTCTTGGGGCTTTAAACCTTTTTTAAAGTCATAATAAATCATAACTCGAAAATCTCGTCGACTAAGTTCCATTGTAAACGCAAATTCCCACCAGATTCAATCAGAAAAAAAATATTACGCCGATTTCCAGAGTATTCTATTTTTAAATTTATAGCTATTTAATCACCCTTCACGATGGTGTATAACTGGCCAGTATCAATCAAATGTGCATGGAGTATCTAACTTCTTTTGGCACCCTTTGGGACCCTCGTATGCCTTTAATATTGTTCTAATATTGTACTTTAACAACATAGTTGTAGATCTTCCTATTGTCTAGAATGTCTAGATTACCAAAAGCTGAAACCTTCATAAAAAGCTTTTTGACAGACATTTAACCACCTACTTAAATGTCCTAGAAGTTGAGGGATTGATAATATGAAATTCTAAAGGGATTAGGAAGTTATCAGATCTTGTCAAATAAACTTTATATTTGTCTACATTCCAGGTACACGATGCGTACAAGTGGAAGAAGCAGTTCGCGAGGCAGGTAAGCGCCTGGTCCTTGTACTGAACAAGGCAGACCTCGTGCCCCGAGCCAACCTCACCGCGTGGCTCAAGTACCTGCGCCGCTCCGCGCCCGCGGTGCCCTTCAAGGCGTCTACCCAGGACCAGCAGCACAACCTGGGCAGGCGGAAGATGAAGCACATCGTCAAGGAGAAGGAAATGAAAGGTTGGTTTGTGAGGTCCATTTGGATTCCAACTTTTTTCTTTAGTTTGCTATCAAGCAGCAGTGTTTAGGTTGTGTTGCTTTGTATAAGACAACTAATAAAATGTATGTATCTCTGTCTGCAAAACTGTTTTTTCCACATAAACAATTATAAAGGGTCGGTTTTATTGGGCAATGGCAAGCATGCTTGTAGCAATTCATTGTTGCAACACTATTGAGCTAGGAGCTATTACAGCGATGCAAGCACCACTTAAAGCATGCAAGCTGTCAACCAATGAAACTAAGTCTTATGATATATTTGGGCATTTCTCCATTTATTGAAAAATCGCTGTCTGTGGGGTTTTTCGGAATAATGAGTTTAGATAAAATGTCAAATAAAAGGCAATAGATTAAGATTGGGCAGCTAGAAAAATACATGTCTGTTATTTTAGACTACTCTCTAAAATAAATCAAATCAGAGCTGGACAGTTTCCTTGTAAGACACTGACATGTCTTTTTCATATTTTTTCTATACAAGATAATTTTTTTATCAGTGCACAAATTTTAACATATGATTTTGTATCGTTAATATAATATATTACGACAATAAAACAAGTTAAAAAAAAATATTTTTGTTGCAAATTATCTCTCTTTTACCTTCTCGTATGGACAAAGTCACACTAGAAATGATGACATGGGTTGTCAAGCTGTAGGTATGTATTGATATTCGAAATTTGAAATTTCATGTACAGCTTATCAGACATCAAGCCCCTCTCCTACTGATATTCTAAATTTGAAATTTCATTTATTAACTTACTTAACAACACTCCCCTTTCCTCGCACCCCTGCATTAGGGGGTCCATGAATATCGTAGAGTTAGTGGAATCATTGAATCGGCAATATCTCTAATATTTTTTAAGCTAGATTAAAAATAACACAACATGTGTTATTGAACAATAGCGAAGCAAATATTAAAATTTGTGCAGCTATTAAAAAATTACCCTGTATATTAACCTATCTTCATGGCAGGCGGCGCGTGCGTAGGCGCAGAGTTGCTAATGAGCCTGCTGGGCAACTACTGCCGCAACAAGGGCATCAAGACGTCCATCACCGTGGGCGTGGTCGGCCTGCCCAACGTTGGGAAGAGCTCCATCATCAACAGCTTGAACCGCTCCAAGGCATGCAACGTGGGGAGCACGCCGGGAGTTACTAAGTGAGTTGATTTTAATCCTACCTTCTATATCCTTACAACATGGCTAACCACTGAACGAACTTGGTATGGAGATAGCTTGAACCCTCAGGACGGACATAAGGTACTTTTTACTAACCCATAAACGACTTCTAATCGGATGGAATCGCGGATTCGCAGGAAACACCTTGTATATTATAAATGTTAGAAGTTTTGAGGATGTATAAGTGTTTGTTTTTTAGTCAAGAATGAAGGGTTGAACAATTCTGGATATTTGACACAGCGGTAGGTATGTCCTGGTTTTGGGGAGGGAATATGGCCGATTGAAAGATGTCCGGCTTTACTTTGAATGTATTGTTTATTGATTTACTTTAGTCACTTGACATGAAATCACTGCGGAATACCGCCGTGGATCGACATTAGTAATAACAAAAGAAGAGATAGTATTTTGTAAATCGGGTCTCTTAGAATGGCGCGACTATCAGTTAATACAAAATTAAATACTATTAGGGTCTTCTTAAAAAAATACATAGTTAAAGGCTTAATGAAAACAAAATCACGATCGCGTCCTTTGTGTAACGAAAGTTAGTCATTCAAACTACATGGGTAACTTTTGTTACACAAAGGAATCAATTAAGTTTTGTTTTAATTAAGGCTCTTAACTCTGAAAAATAAATCAACACTTCCCATTAGGATCTTTAATTTTTTCATTGACATTTCTAAAGTTTACCGTTTGTTCTACATTGCTTAAGTCCATTATCGACTAAACGCAAATAAACCTTTTACGTGTTCCGCAGACAAATGCAGACCATCCAGCTGGACTCCAAGATCAAGATCCTCGACAGTCCCGGCATCGTGTTCACGACAGGCCCCGAGAGCGACTCCTCCGTGGCCCTGAAGAACGCCATCCGAGTGGGCGCGCTCAAAGACCCCGTGACGCCTGCTACTGCCATACTGCAGAGGGCCAACAAAGCCACGCTCGTTGAGCTGTATATGATACCGGAGTTTAGCACGCCGCAGGTCAGTTGAAGTTAGGTTGAGGTCAGGAGGTTAGTGGAAGAGGAGTCAGGTTAAGATCAGGATGAATTCTACTGGAACTCCTTGGATCACAAACACTCATTTTATCGAATGTGTCGTTTCACCGAATTTCATTTCATCGACAGCAAATTTCTGCTGAAACCCTATTGTTTTAGGTTATCTTAAGCGTGGGTTACGTAGGTTAGATTAGGATAGACGAAACGCAAGTCGATGAAATGAAAATTCTGCGAAAGAAAGAGAAATGTGTACTGAAAGCAGATGTAGTGACTAAGATTGAAAAGGGCATGCTTCCATGGTTTGGTGATTTGGAGAGAATGGATGAAAGAAGATTGACGAAAGAGATATATAGTGCGAAAGTGAGTGGAAAGGTTTTTTTTTTTTTAGTGGAAGGGTAGGAAGCGGCCGCCCTAGGCGTACTTTTTCGAATCAAATCGGAGAAATTCTGCAAAAGGGCCGAATCCTAAGTTCCCGCATGACTCGATGTATGAATGTAGAAGAAGCGAAAGAGATTTGTCAGGATCGTAGCAGGTGGAAAGAAGTGGTCTCTGCCTACCATACCCTATGTATGTAAAAGATTCTATGAAATGAGTGTTGTTGATTCAAGGATAAACCTGAATTAGTTAAGGAGTAAGGTGGGAAGGTATTTGTGATTCAAAATACCTAAAAATAATACAGCTGTTTATGCTGTATCACAATGAGGAAGGGGAAGTTTAGAAACCTTAAGAGAAACGGAAATGTATTTAGAGTCTGCCTCTACTATCATATCGTTCGATATCAAGTAACACGCGAGATTTGTCAAAATTTGAATTTGAATATAAGTCATCTCGAGTGATATTAGAATTGAGGTTAAATAAAATTTTCTTTGTTTTTCAAAGATGTTCGAAATTTTAATGTAATAATGATATCGAATTTGATGTTATTATTGCGCAATACGCAAATTTATTCTAACAAAACAGTTCACCTTTACGCTAGTCGTAATTTGCGGTTTTTGAAGATAGTGGGGGGTTAAGGATATGTGTGTAGATAAAATAATGTGAATGTTTACAGGAGTTCTTCGCGCAAGTGGCGGCGCGCACGGGCCGCTACAAGAAGGGCGGCGTGCCCGACCAGGCCGCCGCCGCCAGGATCCTGCTCAACGACTGGAACACCGGCAAGGTGCCCACTCATACCTTACCTTATCTTACACATGGACCCCTTCCGGATACGCTTCGACTCTAACAATCTTTTGAACAATCACTGACTTAAAGTCCATACAAACTTATTTAGAACAAGTCTTTTTTAGTAAACATTTTTATAACCTCAAAATGCATAGTTTTCGGCTTAAACGGCCGTTTTCTGATGAATTAAGCAATAATAACATTTTTGAAATAAAAATCGACTCAATTTAATCGTTCGAGGTAAAATAGTCGTCGAATGAAAATATAGGAAACGTTGACTTTGAACTTTTTAATTAAAAGTTTGTCGATATTTCAAGGGTAAACCGTTTAGCCTAGTTGGTAGCGACCCTGCCTACGAAGCTGGTGGTCCTGGATTCGATTCTCGGTGGGTAAATAATTCGTGATGCGCGCGAGTATTTGTTTCAAGTCTGTGTCTTTAGGGAAGCGACATTGTTTTATACTGTCTAATAATAATAAAGAATAAGACAGGACTATTGTTGCCAATAAGCCTGATATCGTGTTAACAGATCGATCTCAACGCCGGGCAGTGCTCGTTGACGTCACCATCCCACATGTCGAGAACCTCGTGAAGGCTAAGAAAGACAAACTCAGCAAGTACCATGACTTGGCTCACGAGGTGACCGCTATGTGGGATGTTGACTCGACGATCATTGCCCCGATAGTTGTTTCGGCGAACGGTCTTATAGCGAAGAGTCTCGACCAGCATCTTAAGAGACTCTCGCTAGGTGACACGGCACGTATTGTGAGGAGGTTCCTCTCTCTGCAGCCCTAACCACCGGTAGCTTGAGCCCTGCCCATATTCGTATATTCGTTTTTTTTATATATTGTTATAAAGAAAGAAAGATGGTTTATATATTTTGTATTAAAAAAAATGTATTGGTCAGGTCCGCTACTACACAGAGCCGCCGGAAACTCCTGATTCGGAAGTCCACGTGGACGCGAAAATTGTCACCGCCGCTGCGCAGGAGTTCGACATCAACGCGTTCGAAGCCATGGAGACCGAGGCCATGGACGCGCTGGACTCGAGCCACAGCGGAGAGGCCGTTAAGGTAAAATATAATCAGAGGGAATAAGGGCTTGTAGTATTGTTAGGCGATGGGCTTGCAACCTTAACCTGTTTGTGAAAAATGTGGTTACAGAATTATCGAAAAGTCTTTTTAGAGTTGTTGGTATTTCTGTAGCTCTGCCTACCCCACTCTGGGAATGAAGGCGTGATGTTATGTTATACAATCAGAGGGACATTCTCGCAAAAAAATACCTAGTCCCTAACCCTAGCTCAAGGCTTGTACTATGGGTACTAGACAACGATAAACATACAAAATACATAGATAATATACAAGACTCAGGAATGAATATTCGTGCTCATCACACAAATATCTGCCCTTACTGGGATTTGAACCCAGGACCGCTGGTTTCGGAGGCAGGGTCACTCCCATCTAGACCAATTAGGACAATGTCAAGGGAATTAGGACTTACGAGGCCCATGTATTTTACTATGTATTTAAGTATGTTACTGGGTGTTTTCCAAAAAAAGTACCTATAGTTAAGGACACAAATTAACAATTACGTCACGAAAATAAAGTATTACTGCTTTAAGAGAAATAGTGGCCTCCCAGACAAAACTCCTGTAGCAAGTTCAACCATATTACTAACAGGTGAGGTTTGAATCCGCTATGGTTATTTAATTTGAAACACCGCCTGTTGGTTTATGAGGGCATTATATAAATATATGACTAATTTTCGTGACGTAATGTAAAAATTACTGTTGTTAATTCATGTCCTTAACAATATGTACTTTTTTTTGGAAAACGCCCTTTTTTCACAACCGATGAATCGTTTTTTAAATTTAAATATTATATATTCATGGTGTTACGAGTAGGTATGGTTAGGTAGGTAGATTAGAAATGAGACTCGTGAGCCAAGTGCGTCGCATTGTAAACGGGGTCAATCGAGTTCAAGGACAAGGTCGTCGCTATTGTAATACAAGGTCACAATGTGTAGAACGTTCCGGTTAAGAACTCCCTAAAACGTCAGGTCAAAGTTCATGAGTGATTCAAGAATTAATTCTGGGGGATTGGGGGATTGGGTGTATAAAAGGCGAAATGCTCGCGGCGCGGCGTTATTCTTTACTTGGAGAGCGAACAGTGCGAACAAGAGCGAACCCAACGATCATCTAAGTATTCGAAGTTTATTGTGCGTTAATTGTTTGTAATACTTAAGTGAGTGTGTTAATAATCTAGGTCTCAATTATCGGTCCATGTGTGCATTTCTATCAGTTACCTATTTCCCACATACAGTCAAAGACTTAAATTTGGCAGCCACATTAGATACAAAGTCAATCTGACATTCTACAGCAATAAGGTTGAGTTTCCTCTAAGTTACTAATGACTTGGCATCTCTAAGGATATTGACAACTACAAACAGATTTTTTTTAACAGTATTTAAGTATATGTTTCTCTAACAACCGATGAATCGTTTCCTAATTCAATAAATATGCATTGTAACATATTTTTAAAATCTAACTGCGTGGATCGATTCAAGAAGCCTATTCCTAGAAATGGTTTTAAAATTTTCACACATTCGGGTTAGTGTAGTTTCTTTAAAATTCAGTGTGTGCTTATGAACTTGTATGTTAACTATGCTGCCCTAAGCTCCTGGGTAAGAAGTACACACGTGCAATTTATAACCTACGCATATTAAACCCTCTACGGTCGTATATACAGTAATGACATCTGCAACGAATGCGCTTTTATGCAAAAGGACTTTTTTATGGTAATGGAATTGGCTACGTTTGTTATCGATGAAAATGGGGTCGTTGAACGAACCCTGTGAGCGTTAAAAACATGAAAAAAAAATTGACGATTGTTTTACGAAATAATTAAAAAAAGACAATGTATATACATGTTTTTGGAGCGTAGTTAGGTTTTTGCCGTGACAGTTAAATAACGCTGTTGCTTGATCAATTTGTAATGGGAATATAAAAATATATTTTGGTTCTCGTTAAGAATAACAATCTTGAAACAATATCCCAGGGCCTCTACTCTCCTCAGTAACATCATATAGCTTTGACATGTTACTGTTTTGTTGTTAACTCGGCCGCCATTACTGTCAAGCAAATAAGAGCTATCGTAACGTTGACAGTACGATAATATTATGTCGATAGCAATATGGTTTCACAAAGTACAATAGAGACATATGTATGTATGTATGTAAACACTTAATTGTACAAAATAAAACAGAAACAATACGATGAACATACTAGAAAATAATGTAGAAAGGCGAACTTATCCTTTTAAGGGATCTCTTCCAGCTAACCCTTGAGAGATTGATAAAAGTGAAAGGTTGTGCATTGAGTCGGCAAGTTTACAAGATTGTCTAGGATAAGATAAATATAAAATTAACTACATTCAAATACGTACATAAATATGCTGGACACAGAAATATATATTTATAAATCAATATACATACTTAAACTTACATAAACTACATTTTTGTAAAGGACAGTTGATACTATATTTAGGATCTAGGGTCAAGCCAAAACTTCATAATTTGCCTTTTAAGGAATCAATCGATTGTGATTGCCTGAAGCCGGCTGGTAGCCGATTCCACAACCTGACAGAGTGCACCGAAAAGGATTCAGAATAGGATTTTTATTTGTGACACGGGAAAGCGAGTGCAACTGGTTTTGAGAACCGCCATATATGGCCATATTGTGTAATAAATTGTATGTATGTATGTTAGCACTTGATTGTCGTACACACTGAAATTCAAATACAATATTCACGGAATAGGAACGTACTAGTACGTAAAAGTGGCAATTACTCCACCGACAAAAGCCTGGCTCTTAAATTTAATGATGAGGAACGTACAAAGGCGAACTTATCCCTTTAACCTCGTGAAAACCGGTGTTTCAAGCCAATATAGTTTTAATTTTATTTTATCGAGCATAGAGTTCATTTTTATTTGTATTAAAATGGCAATGAATAGCAAAGATAATTGGACTTTATTTCGTTGCTGGTCGATTCAAGTTCTCACTCACATTCAATTGGATTATCCCATAATTTTATAATGTATAGTGACTCAAAAATAATTTCGAGAATTATAATTTTACTATAATTTCCAGATATTTTACAATATTAGTATTAAATAGTAATTTTTAATTTATCATTTGACATTACTTGACCTCTATTGTTGTGACGACACAATCTTGATAGGTAAGTTGTATGAACTCTGATCAACGAGGTTAAGGGGTCTCTTCCACCTAACTTTTAATTGTTTTTTTTTAACGTCAATAATTTACACTGCGTTGTCTGTTATACTAGAGCGTATAAAAGCAAGTGCAAGAATAATATCAACCTGAAGGATTTAAAAAAAAGTATGAGATGTATGAGAAACATATTATCTTATTTTTTTGTTTATGTTAAGGAGAAGGCACACGAGTACTCAGGCCACCTGATGGTAAGTGGAATCTGAGACCCATAGACATTTGAATTCTCAAGACTATAATCCTAAGACCTCAAATGCGTTGCCAACCCTGAGGACTACGATGGAATGCCTATGTGCTAGTAATTTCACCGGTTGTCTTATCCCCACACCGGAACACAACAATGCGAACACTGTTGCTTGGCGGGTGGTAATGGATATGATGGTGGTAGCGATCCTGCACAGGGTCCTATCATCACTAAATCATTCACTAAACCATCGTACATTAATTACCATATGTGATCAACATTTATGCATTTCTGTTCACAGATCACCAGCACAGGCCCAGTAAGTGCATTAGACGAAATGCAAGTCGACGAGGACGAATCGAGTTTGCTCCCAAAAACCCTTAACATAAGGTCCAAATTAGGTAAAAACCAATCGGCAGCGAAACGTGCTAAAGTCGACCCGGAAATGCTTCTCGAGGGCAACACTAAGTTGAATAAATTGAGGAAACAACAGTTTAAAAAGGATAAGAAGCAACATGCGAGGAATGAGAAGCAGGCTGTTAATTTAGCGGGAGTTTTGGAAAATGTCACTTTGACGTCATTTAAAAAAAACGATTATAACTTTAAGGAGGACTTTTCACTGTAATTACTTCAAATAAAAAGTTGTATTTAAATTACTTGTCTTATTTTAGGGTAGGCTTGGACCATGATTCCACAATTTGCCAGGAGCGCTGTTCCAATTCGTTTTAGTCTGTTCCTTCACTATCGTAATCATATACAGGACAGGACAATGTCACACAAATTATTGTAGTCCCAAACTAAGCTCTAGGCTTGTACTATGGGTACTACACAAATATAAACATACTTATATAGAGAAATTAATACTTAAATACATAGAAAACATCCGAGATTCAGGAACAAATACTCGTGCTTATCACACAAATATCTGCGCTTACCGGGATTTGAACCCAGGACCGCTAGCTTCGAAGGCAGGGTCACTCCCAACTAGGCCAACGTGTCGGTAAAATATAGTTGACTTAACAGTAGCTCTTACTGTCAGGTGAATAAGAGTTGCAATAACGTTAAGAATTATTTTGATATAGAAGCGACAATAGGCTATATAACAAAGTGAAAGTTCCATTTATTACAATGGAGCGACTGCCATTCTGACCTAGATTGGGGAGCCAGACTCATTGGACCATAGACACACATTCAGTAACCCAAATATCGTCGCTAAGCTAACAATACCGCATAGTCAACGATTGAACTTGCGATAATCAACCCTTCGTATGCCTAGTGCCGTAGGCACAAGGGATTTAATCTTATTATTTTAAATTGGACTATACCTCCTTTAAGTTAGGGTTCTAATTTGCTTGTAGAAAAATCGAAAAAATACAATCTTCCATAGATAATATTCAGCAGTTCGAAACGTGGAACCAATTGAGAGCCAGGAGCATTTAAATGTCACGTGACACCGATGACGTCATAGTCGACACGACAGGTACAAGTGTGTGAGCCCCTCCGGCATACGAAAGGTTATACGAGGCAAAGTTGATATTCGCTCTGGTTTTGTATTTGACATAGAGTTGAAAAGGTTAATACAAAGTTCAAAATTCTATACTACCAATATTGAATTGCGCGGTATTGCTAGCTAGGCGATGATATGCGGGTTTCTTCACGATGTTTTCCCTCACTTTCAAAGAACATCGGTTACCACGAGTAATGTTTGTTCTGGAGATAGAGAGAAAAATCCACTAACAGGGTTCGAATTCCAGTACCTTACGGTCACGAGTTAACGCCCTAAGTCGCAAGGCCACTAACTCTGCAAGCTAGGTCATTCCGTAACTAATAAAATAAATTACAGTAGAATCCGTTTATTATGACTCCGCCTATATTGACCAACCGGTTATTATGACGTAATTACACCACGAAGTTTGGTTTTCATATAAAATTCTTTATAAAAAGTCGGATATAATGACTTCCCTTACAGTGACATGTCGCTTATTATGACCCATTTTTAATAAATTATGTCCGGTTATAATGACCGACATGATTCTTTACACCTCCGGTAATGTTCGTTGATTCCCGACGACGTTCGGCACGTGGCTCGTTTTTGTTTTGAATCTCAGTGAGTAATTGACGCTTGAAGGTCACGCATTGTTGTTTGTTTGTTACTGTGAAAAAAATGTCATCTCAACGACGTAAAGCATTTACAATTGAAGAGAAAGGTGCAATAATATGCAGATTAGAAAATGGAGAATCTAACTCATGTCTCGCAAAGGAATTTGGCGTGGGTCATTCGACAATCTCAATGATTTTTAAAAAAGGTTTTTCATTTCACAAAACGTTTTGTATGACGTCCGCTTATTATGACGTGTTTGTCAATTCCTTTCGATGTCATAATAAACGGATTCTACTGTAATAAATATATCAGGGGCAATCTCCTATTTACTGAATAACCTATTTAGAATATAATACAATAGTTTTTTTTTATTTAACGCTTACAAAAAATACACTTAAATCATGACACGGTGGCCTAGATGGGAGTGACCCTGCCTCCGAAGCCAGCGGTCCAGAGCTCAAATCCCAGTAAGGGCAGATATTTGTGTGATGAGCACGAATATTTGTTCCTGAGTGTTGGATGTTTTCTATGTATTTAAGTATTTATTTCTCTATATAAGTATGTTTATCGTTGTCTAGTACCTACAAGCCTAGAGCTTAGTTTGGGACTAGGTCAATTTGTGTGAGATTGTCCTCTGATATTTATTTATTATTTATTTATTTATGACAACTAGAATGACACATTAAACATGGTGTTGGATTTACTAAACGACTTCAAAAATGGTGGAGGTTCTCGATTTGTCGGGATATTTTAATTTATTTTCCAAACTCATAGCGAAACAACGGTTATAGCGAAGGCTCGATCACCGCCTTAAGAGACTAGCTAGATATAGATAGGTTTTTATAATATATATTTTTGTATTAGTATTGTTATATTAGGTACTTTTATATTAGAATATAATACAGGGTAACTTTTTTATCAGTGCACAAATTTTAACATATGATTTTGTATCGTTAATATAATACGACAATAAAAAAGGTAAAACATTTTTTTTTTGCAAATTATCTCTCTTCTTCTCTCTTTCTCTCTCGTGTGGACACAAAGTCACACTAGAAATGATGACATGGGTTGTCAAGCTGTAGGTATGCGATACACTGTATTGTTATTCGAAATTTGAAATTTCATGTACAGCTTATCAGACAACAAGCCCCTCTCCTACTGATATTCTAAATTTGAAATGTCACTTATTAACTTACTTAACAACACTCCTCTCCTCGCACCCCTGCATTAGAGGGTCCATGAATATCGTTAAGTTAGTGGAATCATTGAATCGGCAATATCCCTGATATTTTTTAAGCTAGAGTAAAAATAACACAACATGTGTTATTGATTAACAATAGCGAAGCAAATAAGAAAATTTGTCCACCTATTGAAAATTACCCTGTATAGCAATACTGAATGTATGTACATACTTACATTAAGTTCATTTACTTAATGGTTTTTCGACCACTAAACTAGATATAACCTGTGTCTTAGGGGTTAGAGTTTCTCCAATGAAAGGAAAGATCTTACAAGCGGATACAAAGAATTTGGAAAATAATTAGGTCATTCAATAGAAAGTGAGATAGGACTAAAACACACACCCATCAGTAATGCACCTACAGATCAGTTACATCATCATGCAAAAGCTTATACCATAATGAATAACTAACTAACCTAACCTAACCTAACCTAACCCAATAGGCAGTATCTCAAATTCTATAGCCAAAGCAGATTCAACCCTATCTTGCTAGTAATAAGGTTGCATTTGCTACAGGAGCTTTGTCTTTGATACTGCGATTCGTCCTAGCAGGGCAGAATTGATAGAACTAGCTTAACTTGAGCCGTGAGTTGTAATACCTACTACCTTGAATCCAGTTAAGTAGACTCCAAGCTTAATTTTCTAGTAAAGACCACTTAGATTTAATGTTGTACCAAGTCAAGGGAATTTATATAGGTATATATATGTATACATTCCCAACACGTCAAAAATATCTATACACCTTTATGCCACTAGCAATAAGGTCCATGTATATTTCTATATAGAAATTAATGCCCTTGACTATACATCGAATGAGTCACTTGGTAATTCCGAATTATATGTATAGGTTAAATAATATGAAACGGTAAAAGTAACGCACGCGATACGTCCACGTAGTGAAACGCGTGTGACAATAGATAACGGTTGATCGTTTATAATAAATAACCTTGGGGTCTCGATGCGCGCGTTCAGTGCCAATGGGAACAGTTGGTACCGATATGGACTCCGTTTTGTGTGGGATAGAAAGCCGGTAGGAACTTTGTTATCAAAATAAAATAAATAATTTCACACAAATTGACCTACCTAGTAAAGACACCAGTAGTCGACAAAGGACCAATGTTCGACATTGATTCTTACTCAAAGAAGATAAGAGTTATTCATTTGTTTTGCAACAATCAATTTATAACCCTATGATCTTAGAATTAAAAGCTTCTGTCGATTATTGGTGCATGCCAGTTAAAAGTGTCGAACATTGGTGTTGTTACCTTACTTAGTCACAAACTAAGCTCTTTGCTTGTATGTATTTAGTTATAATATAGAGAAATAAATTATACTTAAATACATAGAAAACATCTAAGACTCTGAAATAAATGCGCGTGCTCATCACACAAATATTTGCCCTTACCGTCTGAGATATTTAAGTTAACTTTTGCCTTTCACGCCGCAAATGTCGTTTATTGCTATTTTAAGTCGAAAACTAGAATGATCGATTTTCCGGGATAAAAAGTAGGTAGATAAACCTATGTACAGTAGAGGTCATAAATATTTTTACACTTAAGTACCTTGTCATTTTCATTCCCTGAGACTTTTTCTTATACATATTATATATGAAATTGTCTCAGTGAATGAAAGTGATAAAGTACCAAAGTGTAAACATATTTATGACCTCGACTGTACATAGTTACCAAGTTTCACGTCAGCGTTGATATGTGAAAACTGAACTAACTTTAACATCTTTGTATGTATAATAAGTATTAATTAATTAATAACTCTTATAAATAAATAAATAAATAAATAAATAAATAATGTGAAGTAGATAAAATAAAGTAAAGGAGACTTAACATTCAAATAAAAATAAACCTAAGCTACACAGCTTTTGATGTATCTATAGATTAAGGATGCCCCTTGAAATCTCGACAAACTTCATCGAATTTCATTTCATCAAAAACGATTCATAGAATATTTAGTATAAATATTATCTCCTGTAGTATTATGGATTTATAGACTATTCATTATATATTAAAACAATTATTAGAACAACGGTACAAGGATTTTTAAATCAACTACCTAATATTTCATAAACTATACAAGTACATAAAAAATAAAATACATATAATAACTATTACTAAAAACTAGTTTGAATTGCAACACATTGATATGTAAACAGAACTTAGTAATTCGACAGAGTACAAATAGGTGCGACGACGAGCGAAGCGAGGAGGAGCGTGTAAGGTGAACTGCGAACTAACAGCGCGCGAAGCCGGGCGAGCGAAGCGAGCATACCGCGGCAGCGGCCGGCGAGCGCCAGAACCGACTTTTTGTATTCCAAAATATGCTACACACACAATGATTTTCAAACATTTACAAGATAAAATAAAATATTGGACACTAAAGTATAAAATAAAGATCTGTGACATAAAGTTACACATTAAAAATCGGTGTTTTAAAAATACATCATTTAATTGTTCGGTGTAAAGATTATTCGATCAAATGAAAATAAGCAAAACGTTCACTTTGAACTGCAATTCGATTAAAAGTTTGTGGATATTTCAAGGGTAAACCATAGATTTAATATGATAACCAAAAAACCTGATTATTGGTTATTAAAAATAATGAGCTAGTCACTAAGGGTTCTACCGTAATTAAAATTAATCATAATTTACAATTCTTACTGCATGAATATTTTAAATATTTTATGATTTATTTCAATTCTCAGGGCATAAATTAAATACTTTTCCAAAAGCTTATTAAGGTAAAAATAATAGATATTTAGTTACCATTATAATTAGTTAACGTGAAAACATCATTAAAGGTGATCAATAATTAAACAATATTAATGCATTCCAGTTTTAGTGACCAACCTAACGTAAAGGGCATCACAGACTTACTTAACGACTGTTAAGTAAGTCGGCCGGTTAGTCGGTTTGGCCCGTTAGACTATCAGTTTCCCTTAAGGCCACATAATGATAGTCGGTAGTGTTCCATATTCTGGATATCAATATACTACACTTGATTACATTTCCCTGAGACTGTTAAAATATCACAATTAGAAACAAAATCCCCGATAGTTTAATTCAAACATGACACCTTTTCTGCACGTTTATAGTTGAATCTTCAAAACCCTACGATCTTTAACGATGATTTTTGATAAAATAGTTGAGTATGTCTCTCTCTCTTTCTTTAAGAGCCATGCTCTTGTCGGTGGAGTACCTACTCGTAATCGCCATCCGCTCCGGTCCTCCGTCAACTGCTTGACTTTTGGTACGACCCAGCCAACCTTTTCTTTTTTATCTGCTCAAAGTATTTTTTTCTTCTCCTTCTATGATATTTTTAAGAAAAAGCTCGGGTCGTAGCAGGTTCCTATCATTGTTCCAGTTGAGAATGTGTAACTTAATCCTGGTAAACTATTTTTTTGATTAGATTGTTGCGGCGCGGAAGCACGTAAAGCCATCCCTTTTCATGGGCGAGACAGCATATGTAGCGTCGGTTTCATAGATTTCTTTACAGATTTCGGACTGTCGTCAGGCGGCCTGAAAGACTTAAGACTGCAGATAAACTGGTAGTCAGTGGTGCCCTTAACACCGCATAAACGATAGTGACGATAGCTGGTATTAGCTTGTGCTCCTTCCCAAAAAATCCATCGGCGGATATAGGTAAGTATACCTCCGTACTCTGAAACTAATTAGAGTCAATTACCTAACTCTTATCTTTTTCAAACTTAAGTATGATTAAAATAACATCACACTTTCATTTCCGCAGTAGAGTAGGCAGATCTACAGAAATACCAAAAACTCTAAAAAACTTGTTTGTAATTCTGAAAACTCATTTTGCAAAATCAGGCTAAGTTGTTTGGGCGTTTTCCAAAAAAAGTGTACATCATCAAGGACAAAATTAAGAAAATTTCACTTTTTTTGATTTCGTCACTAAAATTAACGTGTCGAAATGTATGGCTAATTTTCGTGACAAAACGGAAAAAGTTAAATTTTCTTAATTTTGTCCTTAACGATGTACACTTTTTTTGGAAAACGCCCGTTTACCAGTGTATTTATTAGTGACAGGTTGCAAGCCCATCGCCTAATAGTACTACAAGCCTTTATTCAGACATACCTTCTAATCTGTGCTTTATTCCCTTAGTCACCTCTTACGACATCCACGGGAAGATATGGAGTGGCACTATTCTAACCCGGCAACCGCACGGGAAAAATAAATAGATTAAAATAAATGTTTCTAAAACCTAAAAAAGTCTTCAAAAGCAAGAAATAACTATTTTTAAAGTGATAGGTCAGGTCGTTCCAACTGAATTCGGCTTTTGGTTAAAAATATTGCGGGACGTCGACTTCAGTTCTACTGACCGATATTACCTATAACTTTATACTTATAAGTTATTTCTTGCCTTTTGAAGATGGTGTTTACTTTTACAAACATTTATTTTATTTCATACCTTTTAGTGATTATAATAATTCTGTTATGATATGTAGTACCACATAAGAAGCAACGCTGCGGGAATGCATGTTGTATGTTTAAACCATTTGAATGTGCTTCGTAATACCTAGTCGCTTAACTATTTTAATCGAGATATCTTATCGCTACTTATGAAATAGGTACCGTTGAGGAGTTCCCGTGGCCATCATCAGTTCTACTTCACCGAAAGATAGGTACTTACTAGATTGAGCCTAGCTAAGCTAGACTTGCCACAGATAACACAAATGTATTCCTATAACATTTGAGGAGTTCCTTCGATTTCTCCATGATGACATCATCAGCAGATCTGGAAGTGTTAAAAAGGGGACCAACTAGAAAGTACACCCATTTAAACAAAAAAAAAACAAATCGGTCCAGCGATCTTCGAGTAATCGGTCGGGGGACGCACAATTTTTTTTTTCCGACGAATTGATAACCTCTTTTTCTTGAATTGGTTAAAAATCGTCACTAACGGCCTTCTTTAGGATGATCATTTTTCGTATTTTCCAAACTTGTGTACCTATAGGAACGAGTTAATTGTCTTTTTAATATCTAGTAGTTACGATGGTTAGGAATGACTTAATCCTTATTAACAGCCAGACTGAGCGGAGTGCAGAGTGCGACCGATATATACCTACTCACAAAATGATTCATTTGGTTACTTCAGTTTAAATAAATCTATCCGCGGTTTCGATAATTTAGAAACAAGCCTTTAATAAAATGTACTACCTAACTCACGTTCTGATATTTGGGAATCGTCATTAGAAAAATGGTCGGCCGTGTCGAAGGACACCAAGGTCGATATCACAAAAACGTGCACTCAAAACGCACAGATGGATCAAGCTACTTACGCTCGCCAGTGTCTCAAGTTATTCGATGCTCAAAGACAAGTTCGCCGGTTATAGGTATATTAACATAGAGCAAGACGAAACCTAATAGCACCTAGTACCTTATAGTACCTACCTATTATCGATTCTAATTGATTCCTATTAGATGGGATTACCTACTCATTACGATTTACGTTACTTAAGTACCTAGGTACCTAATTATCAATATCATGCGAAATTACGTTGTTCGCTAAAAGACTAGGGCGGGTCTTTACGTCACAGACGTTCGAGCAATTACTTACTTATCTTCAACATGCTTTTACTTATCTTAGTAAAAGTAGTTATTCCGGTATTCCGATGTTTTATACCATACATAAACTGCCATTCTATTATGTTAACCACTAATAACCACGTAAGAGCAAATGAGCAAGCAAGTCGTAATACATGTAACCTAAAAACCCAGCTCTTTTTAACACACGTTTAAGTATATGCGTGTCTCTTTCTGATGCCATGTGCAACGCCGATTGGCGTGCTGAGTCCGCTGACAATGCGAAGTTTCTAGGTCGTAATAGAGAATGCTTCGTTTTATAGCTTGTTTTTAATGTTTTCTTAAAATGTATTAAATAACAAACATTATTTTAGGAATTATATATAGTTACATCATAGAAATATCGTGCATCCTGTTATTAAACAAATAATTTGATGGGTAAACAAATTGATTAATTTATATTTTCCCGCAATTTTCCCAATCAAATTGTACAGTGTGTTCAATTCCTATTGGCGGTGCGGCGTCCAATCGTAGCCTTCCATCTGTCTGGCGTAATTTTATGTCATCTACCGGCGTTATTGGGTTTACCTCTCATTCGCACCTATGCAAATTAGCGATTAGAAAAAGTAGCTCTTTCTCTCTCTGCGTTGAACTTACTTGGTGGTACAGACACGAATCCATATACCTATCTCTTTCTGCTACACCAGATCGTCACTGGCGTGGTCCTATCCAGTGTCCATAACGTGTCAAGCAGGTTGAAATTACAAAACAGAGGTTCGACGACTTTTCATTTTATTCGTGGCCAGTCCTTTGCCAGCGTGAGTGGGTTTGTGAATCAAAATGAAGTCCTTAGTGTTAGCATTTGTCAGTTTTCTGGCAATTTATTCTGTAAATTGTGAGGTGTATTATGAAGAAACATTCCCCGATGGTAAGCATTGATATTTTATACAGAAATGTACCAATTATGTGAAGACGCGCCGGGAAGCCGCGTGTGCCCACGTACGATCGATTGACTGCAACTTTACGGCGCCGGTTTATTTCGGGGTCATTTGGGCTAATTTTCAATCTTTTCTGGTTACAGACTCATGGGAACAGGATTGGGTGTACAGTGAACACCCTGGCAAGGAATTCGGCAAATTCAAATTGACTGCTGGCAAGTTCTACAATGATCCGGAGGCCGACAAAGGTAAGCACCGCTATGTAGGTCCTGACTCGTCTCACTCATTTATTGTCAAGATGAATATATCGCAATATTCATTCTTGTAAAGTCCTATGGGGGAACCTCCCACTTCCATTCATCCGCCCTCAACTGCAATCTCTAGTTGGTTCTTGATAACTTATACCGGCCTGGTACATCTCAGGTCTGCAAACTTCCGAGGATGCCAGATTCTACGCCCTTTCCAAGAAATTCAAGCCTTTCTCCAATGAGGGCAAGCCCTTGGTGGTTCAGTTCTCCGTGAAGCATGAGCAGGATATTGACTGCGGAGGCGGCTACCTAAAGGTGTTCGACTGCAAGTTGAACCAGAAGGATATGCATGGCGAGAGCCCCTATGAAATCATGTTTGGTCCGGACATCTGCGGTCCTGGTACCAAAAAGGTAAGGAATATTTTTTAACCTTTTTTTTTATAGTTTATATCGTAAATTGAATGTTACATTAAAACTGCAATAAACTAACAGAATTGTGCAAATTATTTCTAATTAACTCTAATCTATTGTGATTTCTAATCCTTAACTCGCAGGTAGGTATCCACTTTTTAAAATCTTTGTTAAATATATGACCTTCAATAAATTACCATGGAACCATGCATGTCACTAATGACCCTTATCTAGATAATTCTGTTGGTAGGTAGTCCACAATCAATGGCATCTGTTTAAATATTGATGTGCAAACAGTTCAGCCACTCATGTCATTTTATGACATTGACTTATTGAAAATACAGAGTAAAGTATCCTATTGGGTAACTGTTTTATAAATAATTATTTGTGATATCATTTCCAATTAGGCATTCTCAAAATAGTAAATAGTCAAAATTAAATAAAAACAAATAACCTAAATGGAGAATAGTCATCATCATCATCAATCAAAACATGAATCAATAATTCCTTAATCTATCAGATTTGCCGATTATGTGTTTAAAAGTCCCTTTCCAGTAGGATTTTATAGCTACATCGCATTTGATTGAGATCTGTGTGGAATTTAGCGCTAATATGGAACCACATCAAAGTGGTATTGTTGATTTAAAGACTGATATAACATACTGTGTCACTTTGGCAGTTCTGTGATGATATGCTCTTCCTTTTACCCTTCATCAGGGACATAGGGCTTAGTAGAAGGGATTTCCAGTTTCAATCTTACAGATTGATTTTGATGATTATAGATTGTTTTTTGTTATTACTGACCATTTTGAATAATGAATTTAGCAGTCTTGGTCTAACTTAGCTGAATAAGCTAGCAAAGTAGATCAACTGTCATTATATTTAGAGTTATTAAATTGCAAGGTGTCAATACTTGTGACAAAACAGCTCTGTTGCATTCAAAGGCGTAACTTGTTTTCATTACCTTGTTAAAACATCCTCTGAGACAATAACATTGCTTTGTCCAGGAATAAAGCAACTTGGGACAGGATGTGATGTTGCAAGTGACTTCCCACCTAATTGCTTTTGCAATGATGCCTAACAGTGACCTTGTTATTTATGACTTTCTACAATATGCGTGATGTAAACTATTGGTTTAATCTTAAAATGTATTGTTAAGTTTGGTTCTGACAGGAAGCGATTCAATGAAACCACTAATATGTCAAAAATGCGATGATTTAACTAGCTAGTTAATTAAGTAGGTACAAAACAAATTAGGAATAATTGCCAATGATTTATAAAATCCGTGATTTCTAATGCTTGTTCCTGTAATTACCTAATCGTGCCGTTTAGTTTAACGCTTTCATATCAGGCATTAAAGATGCAAAGATAACATTGTTTACCTGTCTAGGAACTGAGTTCACTGACATAAAACTAACGGTGAATGTGCTAAACAACTTGCTGACAAAAAAAGCGAATGGGTGACTAACTCAGTTTGCAAAGATAGAATTTATCACATTGTGATAATAGATGGCAAGAGGTCATAAGACTGTTGCTACTGTAAAATTTACACAAAATGATTCTTTTACTAGCGTGTGATAATCTTAGGCTACTTCGTAATGTTGAATTAAAGCTTATCAATCTTGCTTTAAAACCAGAGTTAATAGTGTTTGGCTGTCTAATGCTTTCACACACTGGCATAACAAGTACCCATACAGATATTTTATGCCAGAGAGTGACTGCAATATACAGTCGAGCACTATTAAAACACTGGTTTTAGTGCACGTAAATTAACGATAAATAATAATAACCAAGATAAAATATTGTAAAATTGATAACGTTTTAGCGTTAAGTAGGTTTTTTACAACCACGCATGGCATGGCTATGACTAATAAAAATTCGTGTAACTAAGGTGGTATCTGCGATAATGGAAAGTTGTATTTTTAATTAGACTGATAGTGACAGTTTACTAAAACTATACAGCACAACTCAGTAACACTTTCCTTGCATAACACTAAATAAAAATCAGACTAGAAGAGTTTTCAATTTCGATTGTTTTTCCTTACAGGCTAAGTATTTGGTTCTTAAGTGTTGGTTTTTGAGCGCGCAACTTGGCATTTAGAAAGTGTGTAATGTGTCAGCGAAAACATTATTTTCATAATCATTAAGCGGGGTATGTACATATCAATAGCAAACATGAAAATGATCACTATTATCAGACAGTCTTGATAAAATTGATTTATTTATCAAAGAAGCAGTATGTGAGATAAAATATTACTTGCATCTTTTTTACATACATACATAACGTCACGCCTTCATTCCCAGTGTGGGGTAGGCAGAGCTACAGAATACCAACAACTCTAAACTTGTTGATAATTCTGAACACATTTTGCACAATCCGGCTAAAATGTTTACCAGTGTATTACTTAGTGACAGGTTCCAAGCCCCTTAGTCGCCTCTTACGACATCCACTGGAAGACATGGAGTGGCACTGTTCTAACCTGGCAACCACACAGGACGTCTTTTTTGTGTAGGTTATATCAAGTAATCATCTGTTTCGTTCTCCAGGTCCACGTCATCTTCAGCTATAAGGGCAAGAACCACCTGATCAAGAAAGACATCCGCTGCAAGGATGATGTGTACACCCACTTGTACACTTTGATTGTGAAGCCCGACAACACCTATGAAGTGCTCATTGACAACGAGAAGGTGGAATCTGGAGATTTAGAGGCTGACTGGGACTTCCTGCCTCCCAAGAAGATCAAGGTTTGCTTACATTTTGATGGGTCTTGCATTAAAAAAAATGATTTGACATACTTAAAATTAATTTTGAATGGGTATTTTTTATTGTGTTGAAGTAAAGTCAGTATTTCATTTATGTTTCCAATACATAATTTTGATTGGTAGATTATCGTAAAACTTTAGCTACCAAGAAAGCGTTTGCTACTGGTATCTATACTTTGTTCCTTTGTAACTTCATTTAGCACGTTCAATGATTTTGGAATATGTTAACTAACTTCATATTAAACCTCCAACCCTAGGACCCCGAAGCCAAGAAGCCTGAGGACTGGGACGAGCGCGCCACCATCCCCGACCCGGATGACAAGAAGCCCGACGACTGGGAGAAGCCCGAGCACATCCCCGACCCCGACGCCGACAAGCCCGAAGACTGGGACGATGAGATGGATGGCGAGTGGGAGCCGCCCATGATCGACAACCCCGACTACAAGGGCATCTGGGCTCCAAAGCAGGTATGCATACTTAAACGGGCAAAAAGTAACAAAGATGGTGCAAAACTTTAAATGGAAAAAAAGTGGAGAATCTTCACCTTTTTTCAATTGTTTAGTCTTGCTTTTCACTACCGTTAATTAAATCTATATAATAAAAATTAATCGCTGAATGTGTTGCTAAGCGCAAATCTCGAGAGCAGCTGAACCGATTTCGCTAATTTTATTGTGTTTGTTACTGTCAGGAGAACGTTCTTATGAAAGAAAAAAACTGATATATCCACTGGGAAAGTCAGAAATTTGCAGCGGGGCGAAGCAGCTGTCGGACCGCTAGTTTTAAATAAATTGAATAAGCACTTTTTAAAAGAACATTATAATTTAATCTAAACTTTATTATTAAAAGTAGACACATGTTTAAATTTCAGTCTTTTTAGTGCCAGAGATTTTATATTTCGATAAATATTTAAACCAGTTAGGAAAACTGGTTTTGATCCTTTATTGATGATGCTAATCAACATTATTTTGATGTTAAAAGGTCAGTTCTATAAAAAGCGAGCAGTTTGAACATAATTGGGTAGTTACTAGTACTTTTTGTGCTTTTACTACTGCTATATTATTTCTGGCTATCCTATCATACCTAAATATAATGAAACTGAAATCAGGTATAAGATAATTAAGAAGTACATATCTAACCATAAACCGTTTCCCAGATTGACAACCCCAACTACAAGGGCCCGTGGATCCACCCCGAGATCGACAACCCGGAGTACACGCCCGACGCGAGCATCTACAAGCGCTCGGAGCTCTGCGCGATCGGCTTCGACCTGTGGCAGGTCAAGAGCGGCACCATCTTCGACAACGTCATGTTCACGGACGACGTGGCCGCGGCGCACGCGCGCGGCGAGGCCATCAAGAAGACGCAGGAGGGCGAGAAGAAGACGAAGACTGAGCAGGACGAGGCGGAGAGGGAGAAGGAGAAGGCGGAGAAGCCGGACGACGAGGAGGACGACGAAGATCTGGATGATGAGGCCGGAGAGGCGGCGCCGGTGGTGAGTGATGAACATTTGTAGTTAACGATAGTAGTAGAGCCGTAATTTGAATTGTTAATAAAACTGAGGAGATTACCGAGCTAAAAACAAAAAAAAAACTTGTGCAAAAGGTAATTTTTAAAGACACTTCACGAACCCACAATCTGTAGCTTTATAAGCAAATAGTTTTATTCCTTCACTGACTATTTGCAACATAAAGACAAAGACAGTGATAAACAGTAATGACTTAGCCACATCAGAATCAAATTCTCAAGTTGTGTTCACAGTACAGTAAAAATCTTTCAAGTTGATTAAATTAATTTGTTATTAATACTGAGACAAAGAACGCGCTACGCATTTATAATGACGATGTGTTAAAACAAAACCTAACAAAGGAACCTTGGCTTGTTGCCAAAACGGAAACGAATAAAAATACTGACTCGTAGCGACGCCTCGTCGGTACCTCTAAAGCATGTGATACACATAATATTTATCAAGATTATTGTGTGGTCTGACACATTACTTCTAGCAGTTAACACGATTATTCTAGTAATATGAAACATGTTCAAATATTGTTCTATGATAGTTTGATATAATCTGTCCAGTTAACAGCCGTGAAGTAATAAATCGGCCGTCTACAAAGTATAAAAGTACTAGGAACGCAACAATAACGAGGCGTAGCAATTGTTTTGCAACTGCTTGCTTGTTATTCATTATTGGTCAATGGTCTCGTCGACGTGTTTTACCACAGTCGTAATATTCTATCAAGATAACGGAATGTTGATATATAGAAATATTTAAAAATTGTAGTCTTATCGCAGTAATTTAAAGACCTACGACGAACGAACAAATCGTAATAAACGATGCGCATACCTTTTCTGCGGCAATTCATAATCGGCCGCTATAGACGTGTTGGTACTACCTGTACTAACCCTTGGAATTTAAACCCATTCTTATCATCATGCATGCCGCACTGCTAGCATAGTAGAAAAATAAATGCTGGCACGAAAATTTACTTTAGAAGCATCTGGCAGATCAGTTGCAATCCGAATTTACTTAAAGGCCCTTATTACATAAATAAATATGACGTTTCTACACTTGTTCTATTAACAAAAGCTACAAAAAGAATGGTAGTGAAGAGAGTGACTCGAGTACCTAGAAATACACAGCTTAATCTCGTGACTGTCATGTCATGTGGATATATTTCCGAAAGTTTTACCATATTATGTGTCAGATAGATTTGATTGTGGTTTTAAAGTGTGATAATGAACGTTATTCTCGATTGTTTCAGGAGGATCACGACGAGCTGTAAGCGTTGTGATAGTGTAAAGACATTGGTACCAGCGGGTACACGAGTGCGAGTGAAACGTTCCACCAGCCTGTAGCCTTCCCGAGCTGGCTCGATCTAGAACACAGCCCACACGTGAAAGCTGTCTTAAGTTAAACAGTGACAGGAGCAACACATGATCGAATATTACATTTCATGTGCCTATTCCATCATGCTCTGAACGTCGATAGTAACTATTTATTGTCTGCAACTTGTGTACATAACTCACGCTCATTCTAACAACGCAAACTTACAAGTCTCCCGAGTGCTGGAGCGCTCCTGCCAGGCCATTGTGAGTTTGCGTTGCCATTTTATTATTTGCGGCACTGTGTGCCGCCTTGACAATTTTACAACGTCGGCCCGCAGCCTAATTTTGTAAGAGTAATGCCTATGTTGTAAAATTACCCTATATTCATAAATTGAAAGATTTTAGTTGGAATATGTTTTGTCTTTTTATAATTAACTGTAGAAGGAAACATATTTTAATGATATTTTAATTTGATTTTTATGAATGAAGTGGTTAATCTCGGGTGTATGATTTGTTTGTTATGTTGTGAGATGAGTCTGATTAAAAAGATAATATAATAATGCAGTGTTTCTCTAGCTAACCTAGCTTCAGCTTAATGAGCTGAGCAGGGCTGGGATTCTACACGGCAATAACGATATCGTCTTTGACGTGTTTCCGTATTGTCAACCTTTTGATAACTCTTATGTCATTTACAATAATGGCGACTGTGACATAAACGATTCAAAAACACGTCAAATGCGATATCGTTATAACGCAGTAGAATAGAGGCCCAGATAACGACCAACCTGCAAGGTCCGTCCGGATCGCTACCACCATCTTATCCATTAACCTACCGCCAAACAGCAGTGCTCGCATTGTTGTGTTCCGGTTTGGGGATAAGACAGCGGTGAAATAACTAGCATAGAGGCATTCCATCTTGGTCCTCAGGGTTGGCAACACATTTGCAGTCTTAAGATTGCAGTCTTGAGAATGCAAATGTCTATGGGTCACAGTTTCCACTTACCATCAGGTGGCCTGTGTGCTCATTTGCCTTCTTGATGCCATAAAAAAAAAAAACCTAGGACTATTTTGCTCCGTGAAATCGTAATGCTTTTGACATGTCAGTCATATCGTTTTTAACACTGCCGCCTATTACTGTCAAATAAGGGCTGTCATAACGTTTACGATGCTTTAACTGATGCTACTTTTGACATGAAAAGTAATATGGTTTTACAGAGTACAATCGAGGCCGATATTGGCCGACACTATAGCACTCTAATAAACTGATTATTGACAGTGAGTGGAAATGTACTCCTCGGTGCAAAGCTCCCTTATTTTCATACAATCCTTACTCCCTACTATAACCACGTGGTTTAGTAGCGAGATGCCTACTATTGCACTTGACTTTTTACATTTTCATGCAACAGGCAGCACAACGCCAACTGACCAATGATTTCAATTTCAAAATCAAATCAAACAGAGTCGACGGAACTCTACGCGGAACTCCTGTTTCTGAACATTTTGCCCCTCCGGGCCTACTCAAGAACTAACGTAACCTAAACCTACCTCATTATGGTTTAGTAGCGAGATGCCTACCATAAAAAGTAAACTAAGTGCGATAGTAGGCATCTCGTTACTAAACGAACCAGGTTGCTGCTAGTCGTTTTAAAAAAAAAAATACTTAGTTAAACTTTTGAACGCCTAGTGTCAAATACAAATGCATCACTCACACGCCAAAAATGACTGTATTAAAAGTTACGCAAAATTTAACTTAATCCATACGCACTAACGTCTCTTGAAAACTACCTGTAACCCATATAATGGTCTCCGGCGTTGTAGCCACGACGACAGCTCATGACCACATTAGTGGTCGTTGGCGTTCAAAGGATTAAAGGCTTAATTAAAACAAAAATCACGATCGCGTCCTTTGTGTAAGGAAAGTTTGTCATACAAACTATATGGTTAACTCGTTACAGTCGTTACACAAAGGAATCATTAAGTTTTGTTTTAATTATAGGCAACTATATACATTTTTTTTAAAACGTCTTGTGAAAGTTTGTGAGAGTCGTTAGATGTTGGTAGGGTAAATCGTCAAAAACTTGCCAAGTGGCCACCCACTGGTAATTGGTCGCTTTCCAATTAATATATGTAAAGCAGAAGATACGCTGATATTTCTGTAATTAATCTACAATACGTATTTCCCGAAATATCCGGGGTATTGTTAGTATCTTTACTAATGACGTCAGAGTATCAAATTGGTAGCTAGTAACTAAATGTAAATTTCTTTCACGGCCAAGCTCAAATCATTGTCAATGCCAGCGTGCTGAATATTTAAAACGTAATATGGATTAGATTCGGCAGCAGAGTTCATTTACGCGTCCGCGCAGAACTCTCTACCTGCCAAGCATTCGGTAGACGGGTCATTTTTAGAGTTCCGTAGTCGAACTAGGAACCCCTATAGTTTCGCCATGTCCGTCCGTCCGTCCGTCCGTCCGCAGCCTAGCGCAAAGACTTAGTACTAGAAAGCTGTAATTTGGCATGAATATACATGTTAGTCACGCCAACAAAGTGGTACAAGAAAAAGTAAAAAAAAACAATAATTTAGAGTACAGTCAAGGGCAAAAATATGTATACACTTTAGTACCTTGGCAAAAATATGTATACACTTTAGTACCTTGTCTATTTAACGTCATGTTTAAGCTGTCATATGAAATTGGACAGCGATTAAAGCGGCAAGGTACTAAAGTGTACCTACCATACACGTAACGTAGGGATGTATTTTCTTTTTCTCGTCTATCCCATAGTGACATCCCAGGGTAAGCTTGGATAGATCATTCAAAAATTTCGTGGGTTTGTGGAAACAATATTTCGATTAAGGGATCCCTTTATGAAATATTAAACTTTAAAACGCTAATTTTTATTAGAGTAGTGTTCCCCCCCTACAGCCAAAACTGCAAGCGCATATAAAGAATTTAAAAGGAAAAACTATCACGACTAAAGTATTTTATTTGTACATAGTAAAATGATCTAAGAAGGCACCAAATGACTATAAATAGAAAAATAGTAATTACTTGTTGATTTTTATGTTTGTAGTACTTAACGGCTTCGGAACCCTAAGGTTTTATTTTAAACTGGGCTTATGCTAACAAAGAAGGCTGAATAACAAGCTTGTTACCAACTGTAACTGGAGAACCAATGACCTTGAATTGCGTCACGTATATTTTGCATCTCTTTCTCCAGGAAAGGAAGGAAGAATTAATAAATTGCTACTCACCACCCTGGCCCGTAGAGATAACAGAACACGGCAGCCGAGTCTGGTATATCCACGCTAAAGTAATCTATAGCTAGTATAGAGTCTGGCAAACGAAAGCTGTCCCAGAGAAACAGCGGCAATTTCAAAAAACCTGCAGCTGTTTACACTGACTGTACACTGTATAAAACGGAGTTGATACTATTTGATTTCCTGATCTTTTCACATCAGTGTTGGAGTATCAACTCTGTTTATTCAGTGTACAGTCAGTGTTAAAAGCTGCAGGTTTCCTGAAATTGCCGCTCTGTCTCTGGGACAGCTTTCGTTTGCCAGACTCTAGTATGAACTCGGTATGTCGGGATTGACATGACTTATGTACCTAACCTCGGGAGTCAACGTCAAAAACTTCTTTGATTCTCCAAAAAAAATTTTTTTACTATAATTATGGTGATGGGATTCGAAAGGTTTCACAGCGTGCAGTGCAGAGCCAGGGGGGCGATTTTTGAAGCTCACCGACGGAAAATGACTAACTTTAAAATCATTTTGTGCCGCGATTTAATCTACGAGCGAGCCTTCCTTTTGGATTTCATATCATAACGCCTATATCGGTGAGCTTCAAAAATCGCCCCCCCGCATGAACGTAGCGCAAATCACGTACCTATCGGGTTTCTTATTAGGAGGCGCTCACGCCAACCGATCGCATCTGTGTTTTGTTGTTCTTAAAGAGTTAGGCGAATAGACGCATCTTACAGACTGCGACCGCGATCTATGTGTCTTGCGCTTAAATAATACTAATGTATGTCTAATTCGAACGCGGCTGGGTTTTTACTTTTTCTATGATTTGGATTGTCGAGTGATGTAGGTAGGTAAGTAACGATACAAAAAATCTTGCATCACAACACACAAGTATTCACTAAACAGCAGAATCAGTGGTAAATAATTTTCTGCTAGTGAAATTTTGATTTTTTTTTTTATCTACTTACAGTTTACGTAATTTCATTAGAAGCCCAAGAAAAGGCAAAATTAAATGAGTTTGTGATCTGATAACGTGTCGGTGAAGCCTTATGGCGACGTTATGAAGCGTTTATTTTTTGAATAATTGTGTAAGCTTATTCCGAAGTAACATTTAAATGTGAAACATTTTGTTTTATTTCCTCACAAAACAACAGTTGAACAAAAGCAGTATCATGGCTTCGGCAGAAGGAGCAGTTTAATGGCAGTTTGCAGTGTGAGGTACACTTCGTCTGTAAATGGCGAATTTTCTAGCCTCTTGAACAATGTACAATGTATATAGCAGATGAGATGCTGCTTGTGCCCAAAAGTGGAAAAAGGTTGATTATGTTGTCACGTTTTATTCCACGGCGGTCTTAATGTGGTGTTTTGTTTTCGCCTTTTCCTTGTTGAGATTTGATATAAGTGGTGGGACAGACTAATAAAAAACAAGTACATTGTTCGACGTTTAATATAAGCGTACAAAAACATTAAAAACTAGTTGCTGTTGTAATAATATATTTCATCATATATCGTCGTTCCGTTTTCAGTATCATCACAATTTGGTAAGATCTTTCAGGAGTTGCTCTGTAAAAATAATACGTTAAGATTATGGTTTGTACATTTGTTTGTCCTAGAACCTAACACGTAAAAGTTAGAATAATGATTAAGTATTGGAGTTTTAAGACTTACCAAAATCTTTTTCGATATCTGTAACAAAAAAGTATAATTAAGGTAAGATTTTCTGTATTCCTGAAGTAGATAGTACGCCAGGGGCTCTATTCTCTTGGTTGAAGCCGTATTGTATTGTCAACGTTACGATAGCTCTTATTTACTTGACAGTGACAGTAATGGCGGCTAAGTTACAATGCGATAACACGTAGGGCCCTGACTGTGAACAATTGATGGTGATAGTAAGTATGGGTTAATAACCTTATCTGGCATAATATTATTTTTTCAAAACTAGTTCGCATTTTTTTTTGTCAAGTAGAAGGCTCACGAGCACCCAGGCCACCTAATGGTAAGTGGAATCTGAGACCCATAGACATTTGAATTCTCAAGACTATAATCCTAAGACCTCAAATGCGTTGCCTTGCCGTTGACTACGATGTAAAGCCTCTATGCTAGTAATTATTTAATCGGTGTCTTATCCCCACACCGGGACACGACAATGCAAACACTGTTGCTTTTAAGTCGAATGGTATTTCATAAAGATACTCATATATTCCCATTCCCATACAACAATTAACATCTTACACAAACTGATCTAGTCCCAAACAAAGCTCTACGCCTGAACTGACGATAAGCAAATTTATATATAGTATTAGTATGTGTATAGAAATACATACTGAAATACATATAAGACTCAGAATCTTATAGTCTCGCTCATCACATAAATATTTGGCCATGCTGGGATTCGAACCCGGGAAGTTTAGCATCGTATCTTATTCATGGCCTCCACCAGACTGCCGCTGTCTCTCTTGATTGTCGTTACGATTACTTCAAATCTAGCAAGTCAACTTTTAATAAATTATATTCCCGGAATATAGGCTGCAATTGGGAAAATTATGGTCTTTTAGTGCTTACACAATATCCCCTGTACAACTAAACTTGTTTACCTACACCCTTAAAGTTACTTTGAATAGTATATGGGTGAATAGCAAAAATATTGTACATAGTTAAGGCTCTAATTGATGTCAATGTTTAATTGAAACAAAATATTTTTCCTCTGTGTAACGAAGATTATCCATAATTGTATGACTAGTTTTCGTTACACAAAGAAAAAACATTTTGTTTCAATTAAACTTTGAGAGCAGTTAGGTCCTTAACTATGTACAATATTTTTGTTATTCACCCATACTACACATTGATGAAAGTATACCTTTTTGTACTTTTTATTTCATTTAAATTTTGGGAACACTTAAAAACAAATGAGGTTAGATTTCAGTACTTTTTTAATTTAACGACCTAAAGGGTTAACAGTAATGCGGCCTTGTTAAAAAGATTACGATAACAAGTCAGGCAATGGCAACAGATTCATGTAAATAAAGTTTATAAACTCACTTTCTGCCAATTTCTTTATATCCTTTTTGGATTTATCATCGTCCTTGTCTTTATCTTTATCTTTTGTATCTTTATCTTTGGGTTTCTCCTTGTCTGGCTTGTCTTTGACGTCGTCATCGTCGTCATCATCGTCATCTTCATGCCGCTTGTGAGGTTTCCTTCTGAAGGGGTTGAACCCACAGGGAGCCGGAGCAGCACTCACTGGAAATAATTAAAATACATTATCTCACTGAATTATAACCTGAACATGAAGATAGCGTAATATACGATACATATTAATTATAAAGCTGTTTGCAAAGACATGACACTTGCCTACAATTATTTTGATTACCTAGTTTAAATATAGTGTAAGGAAATGGCATGATTACCTATGCTAAAAAAATATTTAACATTGATTTAAAGAGGTTGGTGTTTATCATTTATATACCAAAATTATACTTTCGTTATATAGCAATTCAATTTTTTAAACTAGGTACAGTCGCCATCAATCATATCTGCACTCTTCAGGGTGCTCAAAAATATCTGGACATTCACTCTTTTGTGAGCATGGCGACTACTTGGAAAAAAAGCGCCCGGTTTCTTAACAAGGAAGTGTAATTATTACATAAGAACCTTACCTTCATTTTCAGCAACAAAAGTTATTACCTGAAAGCAAAAGAGATTTTAATTACTTCATATTAGGAAAAAACCGAAAGGCTTTGTTGATAAAGAACAAAGCCTTGCAGCTGAAGAAATCGCTAGATTTTGAACCCTTCTGGGAGCAATCAATCAGCCTCTTCAATTTGCGTGGAAAATTTACAACTTCACGGGTCAGATAATGAAGATTATATTGTTCTTTAGTGACGATTTTTCTTACACAAGTTCGTAAAAGAAGCAAGTTATTATTATGACAGTAAATATTATAGCTGTAAGAACTTAATAAAATAAAATGAAATGTATGTTTACCGCTAGACTAACGACCAGTAAAAGTAATAATGGATAACTTCTCATATTTACACATTAGTCATTACTCGCAGACTGTTCGTCAACACGAGGACCCAGGATTATATACACGGCGCGGACACGGCTGTTTTCTTGTTATACACGGTTGAGTGCCGTTCTGTTGTTTTTTAATCACGATGCTATTACATGTGTGAGATGTTGAAAATCAGATATTTGACAGACGAAAAGAGTCAGCCGTTAGCCTTAAGAGATGTCTACTCTGAAAGGTGTCGCTATTATAACTGGGCTTTATTCATATTTGACCACTCGACAAATTCAATTGCATGCGAAAGACCGTCACACACGACCAACCTCAAACTTTAGATATGATGATTTTTTATCGTTCGATTTAGGATGATGTGCGTTTGATTCTCAAAAATCGGCCCACTCCTGTTCTATGTTGCCCACAGAACTATATCGAGATATAGTTCTTTGATATTGCCGTAATGAACGTGGAGTAGCCATGTAGTAGCTAAGCCATGCTTTGTCCTTATCTGTCGAATTGAAATGTCACAGTGATAGATAAAAAACTTTTCAAACCTGCCTTGTTGTACCTAAGCGCCTGCAATATTTAAATATCAAATAGCTATCGAAAAAATTGCCATAAATGGTGTGGAAGGTATCGTTGCTTTCGTAGTTTCCGTGAAACGACTTGTTTTCCCTAGCGTGAAATCGCTCTTTACGCGTTTTACCGATACGAAGGAAAACAAAACTGAAGACGTCATTGCGGACAATTGATACTTCAATTCTATTAAGAAATATTCCTTTTACTTACGTCACTTTACGCTGAGTATTTTTCCGGAATTGGCTACCTTATTGTACATGCTTGTTTATTAAATATCTGATAAAAATAATTAATGTTTCGGTACAAAAAAACTGTCTATTCATATTTTAGTGGTGGTAGGACCCTGTGCAGGGAAGTCCGAATCGCTACCACCATCTTATCCATTAACCACCCGCCAAACAACAGTGTTCGCATTGTTGTGTTCCGGTGTGGGGATAAGACAACCGGTGAAATTACTAGCGTAGAGGAATTCCATCTTAGTCCTTAGGGTTGGCAACGCATTTGAGGTCTTAGGGTTATAGTCTTGAGAATTCAAATATCTATGGGTCTCAGATAACACTTACCATCAGGTGGCCTGAGTGCTCGTGTGCCTTCTCCTAAACATAAAAAAAACACTCGTTCTCGCATCTGAGAAATTAGGTTTATAGATGTATAGTCCTGTTTTAGTGATGTTTCGATATTATAAAGATTTGTTTATAAAAAAATAGTTCTGGTGTAGTATTGTACTCCGTGCATCAATCTCCCCACCTCCCCCATGCAGTCTCACCACAGGGTTCTTTGTTTACCACTTTGGTACGAAACCTTAAAAACAATGTTTACCTACATAACTGAATCGTTAAATTTTATATCCTCAAACCGTGAATAAGGTTTTCTGTCTCGCATAAGGGTTGTTTTGTCAACCCTCACTAATGTTACCCAAATACCGCCCAAAAACTGTCACATAACCTTAACCAAAGCCAAATAAGGTATCTTTTGGTGTAACATTTAAATTGTAGCAGCAAATGGAACGTGGTAGTTGTGATGCAGTGATAACAAGGTACGCCAACATTTGTATGAAACTCCACCCTGAATTACCCGGAAATCCGGCGACGACTGATATGGGTAAGTGTGATAATACTTTGGAGGTAAAAAGTCAAGAATGTTTCTCTTGGTAAAGTAGAAAATCTGGTTCTGTGCCTTTTCGCCAACAAATCTTTGGCAAATGCATCGTTTCGCAACCTATTCATTTGCCAACCTGCTTTTTTTTTCAGTAAAAACAAATATTTCTGATTTTTTATAAAACTAACCTAATCTAACCTATAGGGATCCTATAGGGATATAAATCCAGAATTATTTACAGTTTCGGAAAAAAACGCGGGTTGTCTGTCAAATGATATGTTTGTGAAATGAATCAATATGTTGGTTATGAAATGATAGGATCTCAGAAAATCTTGGTTTCAATCCTAGATCAGGCGCGAGTCGGACACGCGCGGAGGGTTTTTTGTGACTATAATGACACCAAATTTGACGCTTTGTGCATTTTTAAACGTTTTCTTATTATTTTACTTGATTGTTTGTTACAACACATTACCAGCTATGTACCTATGTGTTAAAAGGATATCGCTCAGTATGGTGCAAAATGTGGTTACAGAATTATAAACAAGTCTTTTTCGAGTTGTTGGTATTTCTGTAGCTCTGCCTACCACTCTGGGAATAAAGGCGTGAAGTTATGTATGTATGGTATATCGCTTAGTAAAAGTAGGACAGGCAGACGCACGGACGGATGGGCGGACAACATACCTAGGCTTAGTAATAGTGTTCCTTTGGGTACAGCATCCAAAATATTAGAGACTAAAATACATTTTTTCATTGAAGACATACAATTGTATATGAGTCATATGATCATACTCGTATCAACCAAAATTAAAGCCAAAGTAGTAACAGCAGTAAGTTTTTATTTTTATTTTTGAAAACATCTTAGTTTCTGTGTCTAATAATTATTGATTACAATCACAATCTTGTTCAAAGCAACCATTTTTTCTTGTGTAACCATAGGTACTGCGGACTTACATAAGCGTAGAAAAATACTGTATCAACTATATGAGGAACGGAGGTATAACGCGAGTGAGGAGTTTAAGGAACATGTCAAACAGTAAGTATTCTAAGCAATTCAAGATAGACTGCCGTATAACTAAGCGAAATTTTTTAAGTAACAAAATCTTGAATAGTTCTGATGTTATTAAAACGACCTGGAAAATAATTAATGAAGAAACAGGTCGCCGAAAAAAGAACATTAACGACTATCGTTTAAAAGTAGATGGTAAAATAATAGATTCCAATCCAGATATCGCAATTGAATTTGAAAAGTTTTTTACCGATATACCAGTGTCCACGACTAAGTGCTTGAACTCTTCGCCTGCGTCTGCCATTGTACTTTTAGAAGATAACGTGCCTGAATGCAGTACATACTTTGAATTCAAGCGCGTTACTGCCTTGGATGTAATTAAGGCATTCAACTCAATCAATATAAAGAAAACCAGTGACCTTTGGGGAGTGTCGGTCCATGTACTAAGGGCAGATATTTGTGTGATGAGCACGAGTATTTGTTCCTGAGTCTTGGATGTTTTCTATGTATTTAAGTATATATTTCTCTATATAAGTAAGTTTATCGTTGTCTAGTACCCATAGCACAAGCCTAGAGCTTAGTTTGGGACTAGATCAATTTGTGTGACATTGTCCCGTGAGATTATTATTATTATTATTATTATGTACTCAAATCCTTAATTGAAGTCATAGCATCTGACTTAATGGTCGTATTTAATCACTGTGTTGATTGTGGTGAGTTTCCTGATCTTATGAAACATAGTAAGATAATTCCATTATTCAAAACGGGTAGTACTTTTGACCCCACAAATTTTAGACCAATATCCATACTACCCACTTTCAGTAAAATATTTGAGAAATTGATTTTGTCACAGTTAGCGGAACATTTTCGGTATAATAATTTATTAAACAATAAACAATTTGGTTTTACTCGGGGTCGCTCGACAACCGAAGCTGGTGTTGAGTTGATTAAAAACATTTTTAATGCCTGGGAAGGGTCACAGGATGCTTTAGGTATTTTTTGTGATTTGTCCAAGGCCTTCGATTGCGTTAACCATGACACATTGATCAGGAAACTACACCACTATGGAGTTAGAGGTACTGCGCTAAACTTAATAAAAACGTACTTATACGGGAGAATACAAAGGGTAGACGTGAATGGAGTACGATCACCTGGGTCATTGGTCTCAATGGGCGTACCACAGGGCTCAATATTGGGTCCATTTTTATTCCTCATCTACATAAATGACTTACCATACCTTATAAAGGATAACCATGATATAGTATTGTTTGCTGATGATACGTCACTTGTGTTCAAAGTTAAACGACAACAGCAGTTTAATGTCGATGTAAACAATGCTATATCAAAAGTAGTCGATTGGTTTAGTGTTAATAATTTATTACTGAATGAGAAAAAGACGAAATGTATAAAGTTCATGACTACTAATGTGAAAAATAGTCAAACTACTGTAACTATTAAAAATGACAAACTAGACCTAGTTAATGATACAGTGTTTCTTGGTATAACGTTAGACTCCAAGCTCCAATGGGGTCCTCATCTTGCTGGATTGGCGGGTAGACTCAGTTCTGCAGTTTTTGCAGTTAATAAGATTCGGCAATTAATAGACTTAGATACCGCTCGATTAGTTTATTTTAGTTACTTCCATAGTATTATGTCATATGGTATTTTACTGTGGGGTAGTGCTGCTGATGTAAATAGCATCTTTGTTCTGCAGAAGAGGGCTATTCGTGCTGTCTACAAGATGGGCCAGAGAGACTCGCTTAGAGATAAGTTTAAAGAAATTAACATATTGACCATGCACAGTCAATACATTTATGAAAACATTATGTATGTTCATAAAAGCATCGCTAAATTTAGAAAGAACTGTGACATACATAATGTTAATACCAGAAATAAATATAAGCTCGCAGTGCCCTTCACGCGGCTCCATAAAATAAAAAACTCTTTTTTGGGTAATTGTATTAGGTTCTATAATAAGCTCCCAAGTAATGTTACTGAACTATCAGTAAATAAATTTAAGAGTTACGTTAAGCGTAAACTAATTTCTAAAGCATATTATAGTATTAAAGACTATATTAATGATAACAATGCTTGGGACTGAATTGCTTGTAATAAAATGTTTAGTCCTTACGACAAAAGGTTGCGAACGTCGAAAAAAAAAAAGACATCCGACAGAGTTTCTTACAGGTTCTTCTCTGATCGGTCGCGATTTGAACCTGCAGTCAATTTAGGCTAAGTCGCTACTATGACGTTTCAAAAGAGTTTATTATTTGTAAACCTACTTGAATAAAGATTATTCTGATTCTGATTCTGGTAAGTAGTCAAGAGCAATAAAAACGGGTCACTTAGTATAGAATTTCAACTGAAAGTGACCCGTTTTCATTGTTCATAAGATTTCAAGAACCTTCCTTAGAAATGTATGAACTTAATAAAGGCGATTCTTTCGAGTCCTATAACGTATTAGCGTGTGTTTTGACGACACGTTAGCCTAGTTGGGAGTGACCTTGTCTCCGAAGCTTGCGGTCCTGGGTAAGGATAGTTATGTGATAAGCGCGAATTTTGTTCCCGAGTCTTGGATGTTTTCTATGTATTTAATCATGTATTTCTCTATAAAAAAAAGTATGTTGTCGTTGTCTAGTACCCATAGTACAAGCCTAGAGCTTAGTTTGGGACTAGGTCGATTTGTGTACGATTGTTGATTTATTTATTTTTTATTTACCAACAAAGATCTTCTCCCAGAATGTTCAGCAAATCCAATTCCCACATAAACAAGGCTACACATTTTAAACATTCAAGCTTACATAGTGCCTGCGACTGTCAACAGTAAATATTTAAGCAGCTGCACTGTTTTTAGGCAACGAGCATCCCGGCAGACTTTACGATAGCTCTAGAGTATCTAACGATCTAACTAACACTTATCTAGGTACCATTATGCTGTGTCAAGTACTAGAAATTTTTGGAAAAGGTGTTCTGATGCTGCGCTGATCTTTTTGCCGGGTTAGAATAGTGCCACTCCATGTGTTCCCGTGGATTTCGTAAGAGGCCACTAAGGGAATAAGGGCTTGTAGTACTGTTAGGCGACGGGCTTGCAACCTGTCTCTATTAATACACTAGTAAACTTCTTGGCCTGATTGTGCAAAATGTGGTTACAGAATTATCAACAAGTCTTTTTAGAGTTGTTGGTATTTCTGTAGCCCTGCCTACGCTACTGGCAATAAAGTCGTGATGTTATGTATGTGTTCTGATAAAAACATGTTTGTAGGGGTTTGTCTCAAAAGCATTCTAATGATTAGGTATATTATTTACTAGGTAAAAAAATATTATTGAATAGTTACTAGTTTTTGTCGGCAACTCCATCCGCGTAGGAGTCGTTTATCGCTGCTGCGATAGCTGTACAATTTTCTGGGATGAAAATTATCCTCACGATTTTTATACCGAATTTCATCATTAATCGGTTCAGCAGTTAAAGTGTGAACAGGTTACAGACAGACACAGACTTTCGCATAGAAAGAGAGAATAGCTTTGACGTAGAAAAGACCATGCGGGGAAATTAGTTCTCTTTTTTTCAGTAAATAATCACAAAAAAAGAAAGGTTTTTAAAAACTCCTTCTAACAAGTTGATGTTATTTTTGATTGACTTTAAATTCATGGCTTAAGTTCTAATAGCTCTTAATGTATTCCATATGTATACAAATACGTGTATAAGAAATAAATCCATTCATATTATGGAAAAAAATACTTAGTGTAGATCACCAGTAAATTCATATTTTAGTGATAGAAATACTTGAGGTAGTTCTCCTTTTCTATTTTCTTTAAATTCATTTGCGTAGTAATGGGTACAACCTATGATTCGATTTCGAATGTTAGGAACCCCAGTAATGGTTTTCTAACTATTCCTGTCCCATTTTGAAACTGTCAGTTGCTTTGACTTACCGATATTACTACGCTTCCCCCAATATCTGTTAAAGACACTTCTGAATAATGTTTTCACTGACAAATGTACCCCCATCCGTTATTGTTATATTTACTTCCATGCCTCCCCCTTCGTGACGAATTCTCCATTTTACGTCATCCGTCGTAAACGTTAAACACGTTAAATGCTTCTTTGTGTTTACGTCCTGTCGTGGCGTGTACATGTCATTGGTAACCCGATAAACTTTATGGAGCCCGAGGGAATACGGGAATAGGGAATAGGTTTAAAATTTGCGGAAATTGCGTTTTGGTATCCGATTTTCGGCGGTTCGTGGAGCCGAAAATTCAGGTATTTAGCGAAAAGTTTTGTACAGTCAACAACTTTTATTGTAGAGCTACTATAGAGGCCTGTCGCAGGAAGCTAATTATTAAATCGGAAGTTTTTTTTTTACTCGTGAATGGTTGCTGTTTATGAGGTCCGGTCTGTTCACGTTTCAGTTTCATTCATTTTATTTTCTTCATTCATTCAGTTAATTATAGTTATGGCGTGTGACGTAACGATCTCGTGGTGATGTTCTTCAAGTTTCCTTAACCATATTATTATAACCTTACATTTGTAATGATATAATTATTTATTACCTCTAAGTTTTATGGTATTTTATGATTGAAAAATGACCTTCAGTTGAAGTTTTTTGCGGCGCTTCTTCTCTGCAATGATGGTCTTGTCCGAACCGCTGCTATTAAGTTGATTCTCACCATACGGACGTAACGACGGACGGAGAGAGCCCTCATGCTAGTGGCCAATTAACAGTTTTTTTTTTTTTTTTTCGAATTTTATTATTTCTTGAATGTCATAATTTTCGTAATGACAACGATTATGAGAATTACGGCAAGGTTTTTTTTGGGAGCATAATTGAAACGATTCTTTATTTAATACGAGTATAATAAAAAGAGTAAGCACGTATCGTATCAGCAGGATCCAGGAAGCGTGTTGTCTTGCGTGGTAGGAAGTCACGAAATGCCCGCAAAAATAGACTGCCACTGGGCTTTACATATACTTATATAAACTGAATTGTCACCCTGTCCTCTAACTGTCGGAGTTCACAGTTTGAGTAAATGCTTAAAACCTCAAGTATTTTCAGATCACGGAAATAAAAAAAACAAAAATTAGCTATCTTAGAGATATTGACGAGTGTAACAAATGTAACAATACAGCAGTCTAATTACAGTCACGTTTAGTGGCCAAAGCGAAAGCATTTGTTTCACTTCGGCCACGGTTCAACAGCGAACTGTCAAGGTTGCCCCATGAACTTAACAACTAAGCACTATTCAACCAAGCCAATTTAACTTATATTACCACTGTGTAAAGTGCTATAGGTCAACATGTTGGTAGGAAGGTAGAATTTGTAGATCACCAAGCTATTCTAACCCATATTACTACAGCAAAAGGTGTTGGCGTTCAACATGTTGGTAAGTTTTCAATGCATATGTAGATGATGTAATGCCCAGACGTGGCCTGAGGCGCTAACGCATTGTTCTTTTGTCGGTATTTTGAGAGATTGTCTCAGTTTCCTGGTTAGTGATTATTGTTTTTTGGAATATTTTCTTCTGATAATGAGCCGGTAAGTCGGTCCTAGGAATTCGGTACTGCAGATGTAGATATTACTACAAGAAAATCTTTTTCGTTTCGTTTTTTTTGGTCCGTGTGGTTGCCGGGTTAGAATAGTGCCACTGCATGTCTTCCCGTGGATGTCGTAAGAGGCGAATAAGGGAATAAAGGCTTGTAGTACGCGATAGGCTTGCAACCTGTCACTAATACACTGGTAAATATCATGGCCTGTTTGTGCGAAATGTGGTTACAGAATTATCAAGAAGTCTTTTTACAGGTTGTTGGTATTTCTGTAGCTTTGCCTACTCTGGGAATGAAGGCGTGATGTTATGTGTGTATGTACGTGAAAATATTTGGTATCTTGTGGCACTTTTCTTCTCAAAGGCATAATATAGTTTACACTTTGTTAAAGTACTACTATTCCTAATAAGAATAAGGATTCTTATTATTTATTTCCTTGAACTGATGTGCATAGATGGTACCAACATGTTGGTTTCAAATCCGTGCCATCAGCCCGTATTTAGCTAAAAGTGGTCCCGCTGGCCAGTGAGTTGGAAACCGCTGGATTAAATTAATGGCCACAGCTGGGACTTTTCCCGCTAGTTCCCGTAGGGATTGACGGATGGGTGCAGCGGGAATTATCCCCCTCGTTCATCACTCAATGCGCGCCTATTACTTGAACCTACTTTTAAAAATGTGTTGTTATTAATAGTTAACTAGCTACACTGAGGCCCTCGAAACTAACCAGATTAATAATATTAGTTCACTCAATACAATTTTCTACAAGGCTTCTAGTGAAATGTAGCGCGTGGTTTATTACTAATCTAGTAAGTTTCAAGAAACGGGCCCAGGGTAGGTTGTCTGTTAGTCTCTGTACATTTTTACATCTGCCAGCAGAAATCTTAATGGTGATAACGACCAAAACCGCATCAGATCTATTGCGTCAAAGGACTAACAAGGCCTCTATCCTACAGGGTTTTTTTAGGATAATGAGAAGGCACACGAGCACTCAGGCCACCTGATGGTAAGTGGAATCTGAGACTCATAGACATTTGAATTCTGAAGCCTATTATCCTAAGACCTCAAATGCGTTGCCAACCCTGAGTACTAAGATGGAATGCCTCAATGCTAGTAATTTCACCAGTTGTCTTATCCCTACACCGGAACACAACAGTGCGAACACTGTTGCTTGGTGGGTGGTTAATGGATAAGATGGTGGTAGCGATCCGGACGGACAGCCCAGGGTCCTACCACCACTAGGGTTTTAGTCAGTATAATAGAGTCCCAAAACAGACATTGGTTTTTTATGACCTTTTATTTAGGAACCCGATTACTTAAAAATAATGTTTGTGTTGTTAAAGTATTTAAAAATTTCAACAAGGTCCCCAGTTATGGCCCTGTCTCAATGCAGGTTGTAGTTACTTTCTATAGTGTCACACATAAATTATAATAGTAAATACTTATGCAATATCGTTTCTGTCTAGGTATATCGCAGACGTACAGCTTGAAAACAAGGAAGCTGCTCGGATTGTCAACATGATCACACCCAAAAACTGCTATTTGTTTTTTTTTTATGTTAAGGAGAAGGCACACGAGCACTCAGGCCACCTGATGGTAAGTGGAATCTGAGATCCATAGACATTTGAATTCTCAAGACTATAATCCTAAGACCTCAAATGCGTTGCCAACCCTGAGGACTAAGATTGATGATTGATTGATGTATTGTAATAGCACTGGTCCCAACGTTAAACTTTTCCCTAGCTATAAAGATTGTTATTTTTTTTCATCAACTTCTATTTATGGTAAGACATGATACATGATGCACTAATAAAGTCATTAACGGACTAGTAACAAAAACATTTAAAGTGTAATGGGTTGGCTGGTCTCGTCTCATTCAAAGTCATGCGTGGGCGCTAATGGAGGCATGGAGGATGCTAAAAATACGGAAACTTGAAGCATACTCATATGTCAATTTAGGCTAAGTCGCTACTATGACGTTTCAAAAGAGTTTATTATTTGTAAACCTACTTGAATAAAGATTATTCTGATTCTGATTCTGATTCTTTATGCGGTAGGTACGAGTATGTCCTTAATGCGAAAACGATACAATAACAGCCTGTTTCACAATCGTCAAATAATGTATATCTGTCAAATAAATTAAGCCTTTTCCCTTTCTTACACTTAAAAATAGACAAAGATGTATTATTTCAAAACATGACTATGGGCTCTATTATATACTCAGTATATCCATATCGCTTTTGACATGTTATCGTATTGTTTTTAATTCAGCCGCCATTACTGTCAAGTAAATGAGAGCTATCGTAACGTTCACTATACGATAACACGTTAAACTTAATTATGGTTTACAGAGTTGTATTGAGCCCCTGAAATACAAAGAAACATGAAGTAAGAAGTAAAATTATTTCATTATTTCCACCTTTTTTAGGGTTCCGTGGCCAAAGGGCAAAACGGAGCCCTACTGCTCAGGGCTCGGAACCGGTTTAGAAAATACCTATTAATACCGGTTTATATCGGTTTCGCTCCGAAGTTTACTGAGGAACGCGAACGTTTTGAGAATTTTATTTTAACCATAATCAACCGGTTTATTCCACGAGCGGCGAGAGAAACCAAAAGTTTTGTACTGTATAACAACACTGAGCAGAGCTTGTTTGTGATGCGTGACGTACGTCTGGATTAACCGGTTTTTTTGCTCGAATACGGTTAATTCGAAAAAAACTTTATACTATAAAGGATTTTCCAGACACCGGTTAAAAACCCGGTTTATGCGAATAGCTTTATACGACACAGAACTGGACTCAGCTGCCTGCAGTCTAATTGAGAAGGCACGCGCTAAAATGTGTTTTGTACGCTCCGACGGGACTTCTTAAAACTTGCTGGATAAAACTTCGTCTTTAAGATCGAGTCGCGCTGTGTTGAGAGAATCACTCCCCTGCTACTGCCGACACTGCCGACTGTCCGTGCGTCCGTCCGTTGGGTATTTCATTTGTCTTTAGCTTGTTAACGGAAAGCATTACGGACCTGAAGCTGAATGGCTTACTTATACTTACCTACCCAAACCCAATTTCCATCCCGACCTAATTTACCGCGTCGATGTTTCGCTCCGCTTGTCTGGTGGTGGCATTCTCTTTTCCTCTCATAGTCTCAAGTTGAGACTCTCAACTTCGACGTGTACCCGTTTACAGTCGCGTATAGAATAATGTAAGGAGATATTAAATAATCCCACAATGTATGACTTTTTTAGGGTTCCGTAGCCAAATGGCAAAAAACGGAACCCTTATAGATTCGTCATGTCTGTCCGTCTGTCCGTCCGTATGTCACAGCCACTTTATTCCGTAACTATAAGAGCTATACTGTGGAAACTTGGTAAGTAGATGTATTCGGTGAACCGCATTAAGATTTTCATACAAAAATAGAAAAAAAACAATAAATTTTTGGGGTTCCCCATACTTAGAACTGAAACTCAAAAATTTTTTTTTCATCAAACTCATACGTGTGGGGTATCTATGGATAGGTATTCAAAAATGATATTGAGGTTTCTATTATAATTTTTTTCTAAACTGAATAGTTTGCGCGAGAGACGCTTCCAAAGTGGAAAAATGTGTGTCCCCCCCCCCCGTAACTTCTAAAATAAGGGAATGATAAATGTAAAAATAATATATGATGTACATTACCATGCAAACTTCCACCGAAAATTGGTTTGAACGAGATCTAGTAAGTAGTTTTTTTTTTAATACGTCATAAAAACATTGATCAAAGCTACAACGAACTTTTATATTATGTTACTTGCTGCTACGGAACCCTTCATGGGCGAGTCCGACTCGCACTTGGCCGCTTTTTTAAAATGTTAATGAGAAGGCACACGAGCACTCTGGGCTGGGATTCTACACGGTAATAACGATATCGTATTTGACGTGTTTCCGTATTGTCAACGTTTTGATGACTCTTATTTCATTTATAACAATGGCGACTGTGACATAAACGATTCTAAAACAAGACAAACGCGATATCATTATAACGCAGTACAATAGATGCCCAGGCCACCTGATGGTAAGTGGTAGACATTTGAATTCTCAAGACTATAATCCTAAGACCTCAAATGCGTTGCCAACTTGGAGGACTACGATGGAATGTCTCTAAGCTAGTAATTTTTCTCCGTTTACTCTTTGTATATATCTGGTTTGCTTAAGTATGAGTATATTTGACGACACGGTGGCCTAGTTGAGAGTGACACTGCCTCCGAAGCCAGCGGTCCTGGATTCCAATCCCGGTAAGGGCAGATATTTGTGTGATGAGCGCGAATATTTTTTCCTGTCTTGAATGTTTTCTATGTATTTCGGTAAGTATTTCTCTATTTAAGTATGTTTATCGCTGTCTAGTAGCCATAGTACAAGCCTATTGGTCAATTTGTGTGAGATTGTCCCGTGATATACGTATAGGAAATGTTTTGGCAGAAAACTAGATGTAGCTGCCTTTAAATTATTTTTAACAACTAAGTTTCAAATTGTTGTGACCCTTGTGACATTTGTCACTGGATGCATTGTAAGGTTAATTATACATTTACCCTTTGTATGCGACGGATCCGGTCAAAAAGATTTATTTATTTTTATGGTTTTAGGGGTTCTTTCGGGTACTTTTAGGGTTTTGCCTGAATACTTGGGCCGCAGCTCTCTGCGTTTTTATGCTGAGCCAGCGCTTACTCCTCTGATCATCTTATCAGCGCTTATCTTCTCTAATATCCTAATTTTAATGAGCTTTATTTTTAAGTTTAATCCCGGAACTAGTTAACGGAATTAGTTGTTCCTTCTTCTTCGCGAATTCAATCCATATTACCCACGTGTAAAATAGCGCTCATGAGGTCAATTTACAGAATAAATATTTAAAAGTTTGAACTATTATTTTATATGTCTCCTGGTCTTTATTACAAGTTTTTTTACTAACTTGTAATGTTTGTATGTAGGTATATTGGGGTCAAAACTTGCAAGGAAGATTTGAACCACTTCGCGGGGACCGGTTGAGCTGAAATTTGGTATACCTACATAACTTCGATGATTCAAATACAAATTCAAATTCAAATCATTTATGCAAGTAATTGGCCACATGAGGGCTCTTTTACACGTCGGTAATAAGCAGTGAATCTACTAGCGCTCTGGACATGACCATCATTGCGGAGAAGAAACTCACTACTTATATGGCATCATCGAGGTGGTCCGATGATGGAGTCGAAAGGTGGCGACAGGATCTCCGCTTCACTTAAAGTAGACCCACCGTGTTTGGACTCATTAGTTTGATCTTGATTAGCAGTAAATGGCTTTGCAAGAAAAGTACAGTCGGCGAGAAAAGCTTGTACCAAAAATTCAATTTACGACTTTTTTTTGTAAATTATAATGGCCTTAATTAACAGCAGCAGATTCGACACCCTAACTTATTAGGCCACCCACCGACAGTCTCTTAAATTCAGTACTGCTAGAGTCGGTTCTCTGCCTTTTCGCCGACATATCTTTGACAAATGCATCGTTTCGCAAGCTATTCATTTGCCAACTCGCTTTTTTTTCTGTAACTACAAATATTTCAGGATTTTTACGCGGGTTGTCAAATGATATGTTTGTGAAATGAATCATTTGTGAAACTTAGGTTATGAAATGATGGGATCCCGCTAGAGTCGCTGTGAGGGTGTTGATGATGATGAAGGCCCTGGTGTCATAGAAATAGATCAGTGCAGTTTCCTTCCCTGGCTGCACTCTGCAGCGTGCGGCGACCCCGCTGCGCCGCGGCTGTGCGGAACGAGCGGTGGCACACGGAGATTTGTCAGTGGACGCAGTGCATTGATCACATTTGACTTTAACTTAAAGTTTTCTATGCCCACTCAGACATTTTTATCTATATGTACAAATGTCGTCACATCCATGACAAAGTCTGCACTTCGATTTAAAATAAGAATGGCGGTTCGCTACTTAACCAAGTGGCGTTACCGTCATTGTCTTTTCAAAGTCAAACTGCAGATTCGCGAATTTGCCGTGGATGTGACGATGTATTTAAAGTGTAAACACTTTATTGTATATAAGACAGAAATTGCAATATTTTATAGAATAGGAATGTACAAAGGTGAACTTATCCCTTTAAGGGATTTTTTCTAGCTAATCTTTAGGTGATTGAAGCTAAAGCAAGCAAACATGGCCACGGGTAAATGAAATTTACAGAAGCAGTGTAAATTAACTTTAAGACCTAGAATATGTTTCAAATAACTAGAGTAGAAAAATATCATTTAAAGGTAAAACGATGCTACATGGAAATGATTAACGAGGGATTTATCGTGTTTTCAGTACTTACTCTAAGTTCCGCCCCACTTCTTATTTTAATGAACATAACCCGCAAAGTAAATTTTAGTAAGCGGGGCGCGCCTTCGTGTCGTGGAATTAAAACACCAAGATAACGTACGTTGGAGAGTTATCATACGAATTTTCTATATAAAATACCGCATAACTTCTATCTATAAAACTTCACTTAGAAAATTATATAATTTTGCTCATGCCTAATTGCAAATATTGAATTATCCCCGACGAGATAAGAACTTAGATTTTGTAGGTACTTTCTACATTTTGTTAAGATAAGTAGGATGCAACTAATGTAGACCAGACCTACTGTTTGGATAAAGTGGTAAAAATAAAACAAACAGAGTCTCTATCTTAGATTACATTAGCTCATCTTGCTTCGATATTGAAATCAAATTGTTCACGTTAAGATCCGTTAACCTACTTATAAAGCTTCCTTAAAGCCGCATTTCCCAACCTCCAATAGCCTAAGTTGGCGGTCAATGTACATCAAATCTAAGTAATCTCCGCACAGCCTGAGTACTGAGGCTCTCCCCTCCCGCCCTCTCGGCCGGAGGGCGCCAGTCCTCCCGTCGCCTCCGCGCTGATCGCCCGCGCGTCCCCAGTGCCAACCGTACCAAAAACGTGCTGTGCTTTTTATCACACAAACAATCGGATTTTCTTTACCGTAAGTCTCTTAAAAAACTTCACATGTTCATTCAAAGGCTCTCGAGCGATTTGGTAATATCTGAAAAAAAAAAATTAATAAATCTAACACCTGTTTTTACCATGAAACGTGAGACGCGTATCTGATTTTACCGATATGCGTATTTAATGTCGACAGTTACTTATACTTATCAATTTATAGTGATTTCATTGCAAGAGAGCGGATGTTAAGGTTTAAACATCTGCCGCCAAAGCCGACGCTTTTGGCAATCGATTTCAGATTTGCAAAACTTTAGGGCTTCAAACGAGTTTTTAGGTTGCGTACCATCGCCCACACTGTTAACGATCCATTGGTAGACCTTATGCCTTTTGTAATAATGTCCATCGATGTACATGCAGTTAACAGTGTTGCTGTCTGTACAGTCGAGTTCTCAGATATGTATAAATAATAAAGAACTCGACTGTACAAAGCATGTGTGTTTTGTTGATGGATTTAATATATATTACGCTAATTCAGTGAGAGCTTCTTCCATGATAATGGATTTTTAATAAAATGAGAATCCTGGTATTTGATATAATTTGCTAGCCAAGTGCAACAGAGTATGCATCGCACCATAACACAGAAGTAACAAAATTATTTGGTTCATGAGGACTTGGTACTGCTTTAAAAGCTATTACAATAAGTAAATAATAAATAGTTATTCACATAAGTAATATGTACCCACAGAACCACATGCAAATTCTATTTAATACTTAACAACTCCACTACTTACTGAATTCAAGACGCGTCCAAGGAGATCCTTAAATTTAATCCTATTGTACTTCCAGCTTAATGTTTCAAATTTAATTCTGTGAGACATCAACCAGTAAGAATCCAAAAAAACTGTCGAAAACTAAAATCACTAGCTCGGAACAGCTTCAAGGCAACATCCTTTCTCTCGTGCCCTATTACTACAAAACAAGATTTGAACCGATCTAAACCTTTCTCAGTTCGCTCAACCACAGACATAAAGCACCTTATCGTTCTAAGTTAACATGGTTTTGTTACTGCTATAAACAAAAATGTACAAGGACGTTAAAGTGATAGAGTTCCGAATTTTTTGATAGCTTTTGTTGAGTGAGTAAGGTCAGGATGTTTAGGGGATGACAGAAAGGAGGGATTACGGATTAGAGATTACTGACAGTTTTTGTAGCGCATAACTTTTTTCAAAGTCATACTTTTTATTATCAAAACCTTCCAAAGTTGAAAGGTAGCATGAGCTGTTAAAATTATCTGGTTTTGTGTACCTCATTGTTACAAAACAAGAGAGGTTCCAAGTGCGTCAGCTTTTAGATTGAAAATGTTTTGATATGCTGAAGATTAAATAGTACTTACTATTATTAGTATTAGAGACGTTAAAAAATAAGTTTTTATGATAAGATAAGGACTTAAGTATTTAATTGATCAATGGATCTCCATTTGAAAGGTTTAATTAAAAAGGCTTAGGATTATTTTGGAATTATTCACGCAGAAGGTTAACTTCCATAGCAAAATGGCCTTATCATAGGGTATTTGGTAGTTTGCCGCGATATAAGGCAAGATAGTAAAAAGCAGCAGTAGTAAAAAGGAATGGTCTTTGATAATAATAATAAAACACTGGATTATTAAGGATTAACTTATGTGTTATCAACATAATAAAATAGTTTGACACCTAGTTAACGCTATAAATTTGCCTAATTTTAACAATAATCATTAAATCCTTTAAGCTACTTAATCCTATAGATTAAAGAGCGAACAAATATGTTCAAATACGCAGTTTTATTCGGTACTTACAGAAGCATAATAGTCCAACTTCAAATTAACTTTGAACCACTTACCAATATCGTAATGGGCCAAAATTTGGAAAAAAAATCGAGGGAAATGCAATATTATCGTTTGTAAGAGCTGACCTGATGATGAAGTCGGAAGGTGGCAACAGTTATAAGTGACCAAAAAAAGTAAAATCGGTAAAGCGTGTCTCCAACAGGATTTGTTGACAGAAACTTCTATATTCGTTATTTCCACACATAGTATTGTAAATTTGTCAACATGTTCTGTAAGGTAGCCTACCGTACGGACAAAATATTTTTGGTCAAATGTATCATTTCCCAAATGTTTCATTGGCCAAATCAAAGTTATATAATTCTTTCGGAATTTATTTTTGTACCATCGTGTAGAACCCTATAGGTTAGGTTAGGTTAAGTTAGCTTTTATAAAGTCCTAAAATATTTACGGTTACAGAAAACAAAGCGGGTTGGCAAATAAAAATTAGGGAAATGAAACATTTGACCAAAACTATTTTGGCCTAATGAAATAGACTCGTTTTGTAAGGCTAACTGTTATCTATCAATAGTGACGAATTATACCTGTAATAATAATAACACCCAAGCGGTGTTTTTTGCTAAACATTTTCGTTGCATCTCTTTCATTCGGTATGTCACTAGACATAAGATTTAGGACCCGTCTTTGGCAAATACTCCAAGTGACGTGCCACCATTAGTGCAAGTACCTTAGATACACCGTGATGGTCACTAATACTTACCCAATAATTACTAAATAGTTTGGTTTACTAGGATGTTGAGATCTAAAAGATTGAAAGCTAAATTATATCTAAGTAAATTCTTAATCTACATTAGAAATTAAGTTTAATTTTCTTCATTTGATTGCCGATGCAAACAAAACTTTGTACAGAGACGAAATCGCAACAACATTTTTTACATTCCTTCCGAAGTGAAGGTCGCGGTCCGCATCCAAAAACTCAATGCTATACGAGTATAAACCGCGACGTGACATAATTAATTATGCATTTCGCGACTTACGCAATAACCACCCGTTTCCTCGCCAGTTCAATGTTAACGATGAGAAGGTCTTTATGGGTTTCCCTTCCCATAGATGGTATTCAGTCTAACAAGCTTATAGTTTATCTTGGTTTGCCCTATGTTTAGTGCTTATCTTACTTTATCTTACAGACGAGCCCTTTCGGAATCACTTCGACCCTATTGGATTTTTTGGACAATTACCCTCTTACACGCCTAAGTGAACAGCTGACTGTTCGAATGATGATGATGATGATCCTCATGATGTTTTTACTTAATAGCATCGGATAATATACTTCAGTTAGATAGAAGTATGTTTAGTTCAAGTTAATTTTGAACCAGCTCCTGTTATTGGAATCAGTGGCGGCTCTATTGGAGGTATTTCCATAAAGCTGATGAGCCACCACAAACCAGGTGTTAGGTCTCTTTTCTTCTCCTCTCCGTAGCCACGTTTATTAGTTATTAAGGTTATGTGGGAAAAATGAGCTTAAGGAACATATGTTGCACTCTCGAAATAAACCATCAATCATGCATCTTAATTTTTAATTAAATAATTATTGCTTCTCTCTTTTACGTTTTCTTTCCACACAAAATGAATATCCCGTTTTTTTGTGAATTAGGTATTACGTTTAATTAGTTGTCAAATATTCTATGTACACACTGATAATGTCAATATGTTGATTGTTTCTGAGATGTTATCGATACTGGTTTAAATTACGCATTTATTTTTTACAACATTCCATTAGATTGTCATGGACTAAAAGTTAAATAGATACGTACTTAGTTATTAGTAAAGTTTACAATATTGGAAGGATTACAGAGAAGGCAACTCAAATTACCTCTGAGTTTTCTACTTATTTAACCCAGAGCTTGGCTCAGAGTGGCTTAATTGATTAGTGATTTTACGGGATAAAACGTCTCCGAGACATTAACTACCACGTCGACGTGAAAAAACGGAACACAAACTAAAACACATTCGCATTTATGATATTAGTTACGATAAGATAAGTCGTTTGATCGACGTCGGTTTCGTAAGTGTAGTCGTGAAGTGGCACCGGCGCGATGTTATTATTATAGGTACGGTATTTTTACTAAATTCGCTCTCCAAACGTTTTTATTTTCTATAGCTCAACGGTGGACCACGTAATTTATCGTAACGAACGATAACGTCATCCCATACATTTTAAGTATGTTTATCGTTGTCTGGTACCCATAGTACAAGCCTAGAGCTTAGTTTGGGACTAGGTCAATTTGTGTGAAATTGTCCCCTGATATTTATTTTTATTTTTATTTATTTTGAGCGATAGAAAAGAAAAACGTTAGTAGCGTTTGCATTTTGGCTAAGGCCCCAGGGGCTGCACTTTATCTGTATCCCTTTCTCCCGATTAAGTTTTCAATGATTGAGTCAAAGGAATGAAGGATCAGAGGTTAGTGCTTTGTAGTTGTAACTCTAAGTACTTAGCCTTTTGCGTGAAATGAATCTCAGCGGTGCAAGTCGTGCAAGGAAGGCGCGTCCTTTGTTTGACAATTAGTTCGTTGACGTGTGACTATCAAGGCGCCTAATGAATTCGAAAAGCCGGTTCCAATGGTATCTAATTCAAATTCAAACGTGCTTGGGTGACGGTTTCAGATTTTTTCTTGAGCCTACTTAAGTATTTGAATTTTATCCATTAAAAAATTATGTTGGTAAACATTCCGTTACTGTGGATCTTTAGAGGCCGTATAGGAAATTTTGCCGATATTCCTTATTTTCGTGATTTTACAGTTTAAATACTGCTTTTCTATAAGTTTTAATGCACATCATGAAAATATCATTTCAGTTATGATGGAATAAACGAGTAACGAATGAATGAGCTCCTTTTTTAAATTTGTCGAGAATTTAAATTCGGGATTTAGGTTATTTTAAAACATTACATACTTATTGCTATTTCATTTTTATTTTTGGGATGTTTTTTTAAGGTAATGGATTGATTTTGAACTGAAGTTTATTACTGTTGTTTTAATTTTATGAACGAGAGTTTTAAGAAGCCGAAGTTTAAAACTATTTCTGGTCCATTTTCTATAAAATTTTACCAAGTTAATTATATTTTTACACAAAAAAAATGTATATAAAGGTGGTAAAAAGTAATTCATAATTTTTTTAGACGACTTTTACAGCAATCAATTTTTTTTTTTTATACCTTTAAGACGTCGAAAAGATCTTTAATATGCTTCTTAAATCGTGACGGTAAAACGTATCATGCCGTGCCGTATGCCGGTAAACTGTACAAGTGCCCTAGTAGGTACCCAATTTAGGGGATAATCAGGGGACAAACTCACTCAAATTAACATATTCTCAAACTATTCGCTCCCAATTGTCGCATCATTGTTACGTTAGTGCGATAAAGTACTATAATGATCACTGTATAGTTACTGTTTACTCATCGTTTTATAGAATTTCACTTCGATTGTATCATTTCGTCGAATTTCAACTTATCGAATGCTATTGTCGCTGAAACCATGATGTTTTCAGGATATCTTAAACAGTATTAACGTAGATTAGGTTAGTTTAGATTATTGACTACCAAAAAAAAACTCGTGTGGTGAGAAATGCCTTTCAACAAGATGAACATTCTGCGTAATGCTAGGCGCATTCGTTAAAAGATGTTTCGATACAGTTTTAGTTTGCAATTTCAGCATAAGTAATATTTACTGAATCATTAGACACTGAATATTTATGACATTAAAAAAATGTTATGCCTAAAAGCTCGGGGGAGAACTAAGCTCGACGCATAAGTAGGTATAACTGACCTGAGGAGTTCTCATATAAATAGTTAGAAAAATACTACTAATTATTATTACTATCTTTGTGCTAAAATCATATTATTTTTGGTAGTTACAAACAAATAAAGTAATAAGTACTTTTGTAAGTAATTATTTTATGGTTCTGAATACGTTGATGCTTTTATTTTGACTTCTAAACTGTGAATTCCCAAAAATATATTGCATTTTTATGTTTTTGGAATTACCTACATTGAACCCAAGATTTATTGTTATAGCTTCTAGATAGACTGTTTAATTGCTGGCGCGTGACTGTTGTTGTAGCATAAACTTTAAATTGTACTTTGCATTTACATAATTTGTGCATGATTATTAATTAGTAATATTTATGTGCTATTTTTTGGCGTGTCAAATAAATAAAAAACAGTTCGCGTAGATATAGAGATTTTGACCAGAACGTCTGTGGAGCTTACTCCACTACATCATCAATCCTGTTTTTGAAAATCCTGCGAATTATAACATCAGTAATAAGAACAGAAACTGTCCTGTCATATAAATACGAAAGTATTACTAGCCTTTTCATTTCTAAAACAAAAGAAACACTTCGTTTCGGCCAAACCACAGAATGTACGAGACTACAGATTGAGGGGAACGTAGTTTTCCCCCCAAATAATTTGTCAAATAGCGACTGCCCCTCACTGCTATCTAATATTCAAAAGGGCGCATCTCTAGTAGAAATCGCATTGCAATATGCGACCATATTAATGAGAACTCAAAGGTTCATATGCTTCGCCGGGTAAATCGCATATGTCCCTATTTTATTTAGGACTGCCTAGTGCCCATATAAAACTCGGAAATCCGCCATTACGCACGAGAAAATCCTTTAAAATGACGCATGGCGGCGGCTCGGAACTAATTTTCCGCTTTTAGTCCGGTCTAGCGTTTCCAGTCGTTGGACTTGCATTTAAAATTAGAATGTAGGGAGAATTTTATGGCATCCCTTTTTTATTATTTGTGAGAGTGCCTGCTACTCTTATCGTTTTTCGTAGTGTTTATTTAAAAGCATAAATAAACTATAGAGGGAGTTAGCTGGAGTCCGTAGCAGTGTTTTTGTTGTTTGTCTACTCGTTAGGATTTTATTGATATGTACTTTGAGACTTAAATTCCAAACAGAAAGCGATAGGGTACCGTAGTCAAACTAGAAAACCTTATAGTATCGCCAACTCTTACAAAGCTGTCGGTAACAGTATACATATTACAAATTTATTAAGCGATCCTTTTGTGAAATATTAAGCTTCAAAGGGCTTGTTAGAATCAAGTGCAACCCCCCCCCCCCCCCTTCCCCAAAAGTACAGCCAAACTACAAATGTTAAAACTCAGAAAAATATCTTAAATAAAAGAGCCTTTATTGCATTTAAAAGTAAAACTATGACGACAAAGTAGACATCATTGGTTCCTGAGATGTATACATTAAAGTGTTTCTACCTATTACAATCATATAGGATACAATAACGACATAAAATAGAAAAACTGTTATTAATTATTGTGTTTGTATTACTCCGCGCTTCGGAACGCTACACCGAGCATGGTCCCACACGCTCTTGCCCGGTTTTTCAAATTGCTTGGTATCACTTGGTGATAATGGTGAAGGCATCGTTGGATTTTCGTGAAGTGTTTGAAACGAAAATATTGAATACTTCGACAAATTCAACAATGCATTCCTTCTTTATCTACAATCTTGACATCTCAAAAGTCTTCTAGAATGATTCACTCTAAGCATTTCGAAATTCCGTTGCTTATCGTTGCTATCTTTTGTTTAACACGGACGTGATAAACAGCATTATTTGTTATTTCGGGAGAAAAGGGCAGTTCGAATAAGTGATTCCCATTTGTTCCAAAGAACTACGATTTTTGTATTATATGACATAACATCCGTCCAAACATTTAAAAAATCTCTTACTATTTGCTGTCGTATGTCTTTCACTAGTCTAGTTCCATAGTGTTCTAGGAATTAGAAATTAGATGACGTACAAGTAAACGGCGGCAAACTGTTATCATAATATACCTACTACTTTTGGTAGCATATGAGAAGTTGGTCTATTTTTATTTACATTTATTGTTTTGGTGGATGTCAGTATCTAGGTACTTTTTGGTAGAAAAGTGTTTTATATAAAATTAAGTATGTAATTTTTAATATTGCAAGTGGGTTGTCTCAAAATTTCAGTAGCTGACTGGGGAAAAAGTGAAGAGGGTGCTTAATAAGGACTGTGGGGCTAGACCAGTTGCATTAAACAATAGTTAACGATTATGTTTCGATACACAAATGTATGGAATTGACATAAGCCACCGAAATAGTCACGTGATACTATCTCGGTAGCTTACGTTAATTCCATACATTTTTCAATAGGTTCGTGTAAATATACACAGTACTGCAATGTCGCTCACCTGTTTCTTCAAACTTGTCCGGATACACTGCCGTGTGTCTAGAATCTAGAATCTAGACGTATAACTATGCCAAATTACAGCTTTCTAGTACCTACCAAGAGTCTCTGAGTTAAACCGCGGACGGACAGACGGACAAATCGAAACTATAAGGGTTCCTTGTTGATCACGGAGCCCTAAAAACGCTTTTAATAATGAAGGTGGTGATGGTGATTATATTGTTACAAAATGCGTTATTATGGAAGACAGCAGTGATACAATACACGCTCTTGTCACCTGTATAGTTTATAGCCCGTCTTACAATAAATATTTTTAGATCTGATTTAAATACACTATAAAAATCAAATCAAAAATAAAAAAAAACTTTACTTTATCACAGTACATGTATTATGTACAACAAACAATAGGTATTCATGTGACGCCCTGCAAGGGCACGGCAATATTAGAGAACTAACTAGGTATTTTATTATATCTAATTCAAATAACTTAATCCTAAACAAGCACTAAAATTTTCTGTATTGCACATTTATGTTTAAAGTAATACCTATTTTGTCAAATCCAACTACTGTTGACAAATTCTACCTAAGTACCAACTTGTCGTTAAAAAAAATCATTTAAATTATAATAACACTTATTGATAAGATATAGTTTTAGTTGTTTAAGGAACAATTTTGGTTTCTCTAAATCTTTAATGGAATTAGGTAGATGGTTATATATTTTAATGAGCATATGATGGGGGCTGGAAGTTATTATTTTCAATTCGGAGAAAGGTAATTTTAATTTATTTAGGTTTCGGTCATTACAGATTTCAGTTACAGGTGCAAAGTGATTTAAGTATATTATTTTTGACAAACTTACATGATTCTAATATGTAGATTGATGAAAGGGTGAGCAATTGCAATTTGCGACAGGAATCTATTTGGTCAATATTTACTAGAATTCTAACACTTTTTCTGTAGGACAAAGATTTTATCAACAATGTGATCATGCTAGCATACCTACATAGCTGACATGATCACATTTGATCACAAGCAAAGTATAAAGTGATTTTTATAAATATTACGTTTAGTTATTTGTTTTGATAATTCATATAAGGGCATTCTCCAATATGGTCCCACGCCTCGTAATGCAACCTTATTCGGTCAAAACAACGACTGGAACCCGAAACGGGAAATGCAAGTTTTTTTTTATCGTGTTGGGTTTTGGGATGGCCAGTATTTTTGTAATAAATGCGGTAGGTCTCGTGCAAAGAGGCTTGTCGCAATTTTAAGTGTCAATTTAATTTGAGCCAGATATTTTATACCACACGAGTTTATTTTTCAGGCTCTGTGGTTCAATCGCACACCAATATAAGTAACGTGCATATTATAGGTATTGAAACACATACTCTATATCAAAAAAGTCGTTTCTTCTTTATTAATTTATAACAAAACTAAACACTGAAGCTTTTATAGTTGCAAGCTTCTAAATTTTTGTTTGTTCCAGTATTATCTAATAACATGGCGAGATTTAAACTTTAGCAAGATTCGGCACATAATTATTGAACTTTTAAAAGACCTGAAGTAACAAAGAGATTACAACACAACGCATTTTATAACCTTAATTCAGAAGTGAAATTATTATTTTATCACAAAATGATAACCGTAACCTCCCAATAAGGAAATCGTACTGCACTTTACCAACTTATTTTGCTGCCAGTTTTGGAGGTAAAAGGCAACGTTAACCCATATTTGTATACGACAATATGGTTTTGAATTTATTGGGTTGGGTTTGAGTTGGTAAGTTACTGCGCAATACTGAAAACGTCAGGTGCATTTAACAACCACCACATCTTTATCTTCATGGTAGGTTCGCTGTTTGGAGTTGCAGATCAATATATGACGGTGGTGTGGACTTACAGCGTTGCAATTTCTGCGCGGCAGCAGCGACTCGTTGTGTTTTAGTACCTAGGTTTTACAGTATCACGTGGGTATTGAATTGTATTGGTTGGTCTGAAACCGGTTCGCGAGTCACCCGGTTGCTAACGCGTTGGTTTGTTTGCGGTAACGTTACTTTGAAAGTGTTGATGTCCAAAGTCCAAATGTTTACTTGAAAAATATGGAACTTAACAAAATACTACAAGTTTATTAATTATACCCCCGACGCAAAAACGGGGGTGTTATACGTTTAACATGTGTCTGTCGCATCGTAGCTCCCAATCGGATATAGGCCGACTCAAACGCGGTTTAGAAAAGAAACTGTTTTAATCAGGGCCCTGTTTTATTAAGCTACAAATTACAAGCGGAAGTCTCTTACCAGCAAAAGGAGTTAGAAAGAGACTTTAGCTTGTAATTTGTAGCTTTATAATTTATAAAACAGGGCCCAGGAGAGATTAAAATTAGCTCTGAAAGAAGGGGTCGCCATTATTTTCGGGTTCTTTTATACATAAATATTATTACATGCATTAATTTCCCGTGTGGTTGCCGGGTTAGAATAGTGCCACTCCATGTCTTCCCGTGGGTGTCGTAAGAGGCGACAAGGGAATAAGGGCTTGTAGTACTGTTAGGCGATGGGCTTGCAACCTGTCACTAATACACTAGTGAACTTCTTGGGCTGATTGTGCAAAATGTGGTTACCGGATTTTTTAACAAGCTGTTTTAGAGTTGTTGGTGTTTCTGTAGCTCTGCCTACCCCACTCTGGGAATGAAGGCGTGATGTGATGTATGTATGTATGTAATTTTTTTTGTTATAAGTCTAGTTAAAACATCGTTTGAATACTAGGTATATTCTTTATGTTTGGTTTGACAACGCGTTAGCGCCATCTAGCGTCAACGTAGACGAATTCATTTTATTTCCTTATATTGTGTGTATTTATGCCATAAAATATGCAGTAAAGTTTGAAAACTAGATGCGCCAGGTAAATCTCTGAATGAGTCACAGTTGACAAATAGACCCGTGCCTGCGCATAGACAGCGCATTGTGCGCGTGAGTCATGCGCGCAATCAGGTTCCGATGGCTTTTTATCTCATTTGTGATGCAACGATAAATAGGCACAGTCTACAATGCACCAACTCGTGCCAACAAGTATCAAGACGGCACGAGTCCACTTTTTATTTTTAAATAATTAAATGGCATGAGTTACTCTTAACCTTTTAAGACAAACAGTTTGGGAAACATTCTTGATCTTATTTTATTTGTTATTTCATTATCTTATGACTAGTAACTTTGATTCAGGGTCGATTTAATGTATAATAAAATATAATAGACACAATTCTCTATTTTGAGTTTGATTTCAATATTTAAAAAGCCGGGCATGTCGGACCATGCTCAGTTCCGAAGCCGTTAAGTACTTACTACAAACATAAAAATCAACAAGTAATAACCAATTTTCTATTTAAAGTCATTTGGCACCGTTTTAGATGATTTTAGTGGTATACACTTTGATCACCTGTATCTCAAGAACCAAGTCTACTTAGTCGTGACAGTTTTCCTTATAAATTCGTTACCTATATGTGCTTTTATTTAAGTATTTTTTTGCATGCGTGACTCGATGTATGAATGTGGAAGAAGTGAAAGAGCTTTGTCAGGATCGTAGCAGGTGGAAAGAAGTGGTATCTGCCTACCCCTCTGGGAAACAGGCGTGATTTATGTATGTATGTATGCATGTATTTTTTTCAGATTTTTAGAATTTGTAGTTTTGGTTGTAGGGGGGTACCTACTCTAACAAAAACTAGCGCTTTAAAGCTTAATATTTCATAAACGGATCGAAAAATTGCTTTCGCAAACCTACAAAAAGACCTCTCCAACGACATCTCACACTATTTATGGAGTAGACGACAAAAAAAAATACATCCCAACGTTACGTGAGGTTTTTTTACATTTTATGGTACCACTTTGTTGACCTGACTAATATGTAAGTATATCCATGCCAGTCTCTGCGCTAGGCTGCGGACGGACGGACGAACATGGCGAAACTATAAGGGTTCCTAGTTTGACAACGGAACCCTAAAAACGCGTGGTAAGGAACATTGTGGGAACTGTATTCCGTTCTTCAGCTCTCAACGAGCAGTTAAAACCATTTTATGACAATTATGTTTTATGATAATTTGGTAATTATACTACTGTTTCAAACAGTCGTACCGAAGGTTGCCAGTAGCGTGCATTCTCCAGCTAAATGCTGAATAGCGTTGATTGGCGGGAGTTCAGAGCTTCATTTATAGCTTTATGGGAAAAGCGAATTCCTGTTTAAATAGTCGCTTTCGGAATGTGGAATGAGCTGGAAGCACTTAGGTAAATGGGTGTGATGAGGATTGGCTTGTTTCAAGCATATGTAAGCATTTGATAATAATGTCCTAAATCTAATTCAATTTTTACACAAGTAAAAAAATCCAATTCATTCACTTCACCAATATTAAAATAATCGTTAATATGTCTAACCATTTTGGTACGGATGCCTTAAAATAAACTTTTCGTTTAGTGTTTTAAGGAAATAATCCATGTAAAAAGTCATACAAGTGAAAGGGGCTTATAGTTCCAATAGCTTTACAGTAATAATATGGTTACTGAGAATTTGATAAACTGTAACGATGCAGAAGGGCAGGAGTTGTCAGGACATACAAAAGAGTGCTATTTTCGTGTAGAGTTTCCGGTTTATCTGGTTACTTCTGAAGCTCGATTACTCAATTAAAAACGTACAAATTTAGCCATGTAAATATGTAACGTACTAGATTGGTCTATGCGCAGAACTTCTCACAATAGTGTTTCTTATCAACTCAAATCTGGGCGTTTTTTAAAAAAAAATGTATCGTTGAGGACAAATATCAAGAAAATATAACTTTTCCATTACGTCACGAAAATTAGCCATACATTTAGATACGTAAATTTTCGTCACGAAATGGAAATGTTAACTTTTCTTAGTTTTTGTTCTTGACGGTGTACACTTCTTACTTGAGATATCTTAGCGGAGTCGCTGTAATCTGTTTAGTGCGATCAATCGAAAAGTCTCTTTATACTTCACCGAGTAATAGATTTACTTTTATTTTCTTTTCAGACTCGAGTAAGCAGTTGTTAAGCCGTAGAAGACAAAACAGCGTCTGGGACCGCCATTAGAGATTAACGGTGAGTGGTAAAACCGTCAATTCTTTCTTTATTTCACACCAAACATTCCTGAGCGATAAAAACGCCTGTTGTTTACTCTGTTACTCCCTTCGTGCACCAACATAGTTCTATCTATGGGTTTCTGGTCTAGTGGTATTTTAAAAGAGTTCATTTGTAACCAAGGTTGTTAAATAAAATTCGATAACGTCTAATATGTTTTTGAAAACACTATAAAAACGAGCTCATAACATTTATATTTATTGCCGATTTATAAACGCATTTGAGGTCTTAGGATTTCAGTCTTAAGATTATAAGTCTTGAGAATTCAAATGTCTATGGGTCTCAGATTCTCCTTAACCATCAGGCGGCCGGAGTGATCGTGTGCCTTTTCAATTTAAAAAAAAAACATGATGCTGGGTGTGAATAATTTCATAAACGTGAGAAAGCCAATTGGCACACTTGAATTTTCCGGTAATATAAGAATAAGAATGAGGGATATTTATATCAAAATAGGTGCATGATTGAGTGCTTAATTTTTATCAGTGAAATATAATATCTACATCTTGGTTTTAGCTCGATTCCTGCTTAAAATTTGTTTTCGCTGACCCCTTTTGGCTGAAAATTTCGGTTACGGAAAGTGGCCGGCAGTTATTAAACTGGGCCTCTATTCAACTGCGTTATAACGATATCGTGTTTGACATGTTTTAGAATCGTTTATGTCACAGTCGCCATTATTGTAAATGACATAAGAGTTATGAAAACGTTGATGATACGGAAACACGTCAAATACGATATCGTTATTATCGTGTAGAATCCCAGCCCTGTAAACAAAATCTGTAGCTTCTTTGTGACGGAAAGGATAAACAATAATAAGCAAACACACAATTTAGGAAGTGATATCCCAACAAACACCAATAATATCAGTTCAGCCCTATCGCAACATAACGATAACGAACATGGCTCCCACATAATATATTATGATTGTCACTTGTCACTCCGAAAATAGGTCAAGTGTACAGGCCCTTTGATAGCCCCCTTTATAGATAGGGTAAAGCTTAATGGGTTATGGGGTGTGCTGTTCCATGTCTGTTGACATTACTAAGCGTGTTTATTTTATTTTGTTTATGAGAGCGGTTAGTCTAGTAAAATGGCCGCGGTCGTTAAATCAGTCGGTGTCACGTAAGCGTAAAAAGCATTTTATTCACCGTCGAAACTTCAAAAATACACACGTTCAAAAATGTCTTGGCATCAAAAATGTCCTTACAATGTATTGATTCAATATTTTGCATGCATAATGTTCAAATACATTTTTGTAGGCACTAAATACCATATAGTTTGCATCAGTTTAGCGCTTTCGATTGTTAACTTGTCATTGGTAACGATGTAATACCTGCGATTAAAAGGATTTAGTGATAATAAACTGAGCCTTTACATATCTTAGCGCGCTACTTAAAAATACAATTACTTAACAACGTTTGAAGTAATAAGATAATGCTATTTTAAAACTTAGTACACACAGTGACGTTGAGTTAACTTAGTAGCAAAAGGTTTTATTGTTTTACAAGCCACGGGATTTTTAAATTCGCTAATGTCGCCATTAATTATTTTAGAATATACATAGAGCGCATAATTATCTTAACCCGACTCTACTAATGGTAGAAACTAACATATTTTACAGCGAATGTACATGGACGAATATATACATGTATCTAAGATAAAAAAATATGTACAACAGATTCAGTAACAACTGTTAGAGCCTGACTACAACATCTCGCTCTATTCTTATATCTCGCCCCCACCCCGCGTCCAATTTTCCCGCTACTGTTATATATAAAATAATTCCCAAATCTAACCATTCCTCCATTCTGATCTCGTGCATATCTCTATGATAAAAACTGTTACATTCGGTTATTGCGTTTATATTTCTCTCTTCTTATTTATCACACTTTTGATGCTAATAACCACTTTATATATGCGAACACCACACATCAGCAATAAATCCGCTTATTTTGACTTAAGGACTAGCATCTATGGTCAAGAATAAATAAAAAAACCGGCCAAGTACACGTCGGACTCGCGCACTAAGCTACAACTTCACTCGATATAACATCAAATACTAAAATCAGAATAAAATTAATATTAAAGTGGGGCTCCCATACAACAAACGTGATTTTTTTTGCCTTAATATCTTGCTAAAACGGCAAAAAAATCACGTTTGTTGTATGGGAGCCCCACTTCAATATTAATTTTATTCCGTTTTTAGTTTCTGATGTTACAGCGGCAACAGAAATACATCATCTGTGTAAATTTCCACTGTCTATCACGGTTCATGAGATGATCCTGGTGACAGGCAGACAGACAGAGAAGTTTTAGTAGTAGGGTCCCTACCCTTTGGATACGAAACCCTAAAAACATGCCTGTCATCATTAACTCACCCCAATGTTCTAGATCCATGTGGAAAATGCAAACACCAAACGCTAAGTGCTTTTCATTGTAGCTCTTTGACATTTGTCAATTTAGGCTTCCGCATAGCCTCGAGGCAAATGAGGCAAATTGACATTCGCTCATGGCCATTTTTTAAGCGCGGCGGAGCGTCATCGGTCATTTAATCAGTTCATCACTTCGATGATATATTTCTCAGAAAATATATCAGAAATATATCATCGAAGGTTCATCACATTTGAAAAAGGTCGGTATGAGGATTGGAGGTCAGTAACAGTTAGGTAATTACTCGTACTTTTTGTAATAGTTATGTTAAAGAGAAATAGGCGATAGTTTTCTTACTACTGATCGGAATAGGCAGTTTAGAGCTTAGAATTGAAATGGAAGGAAATAATAGATTTCTGTAGGTATACCTAAACTCGCAGAAATTGAGTGGCGTAATGCCATTGTAATTTTTAAATTTATAAATTAGACTTTTTTTTAATTACTGCGTGGTTAAGGTACCAGTGGAAGCGAAGTTTGAGCATAAGTCACAAAGTTTGGTATTTTGGGAATTCGAAATAACCGTTGAATTTTAAATATATTTTTTAAGCTTTTTTGGGCTTAGACGTGAGAGCGAGTGACTTAAAAACAAACCGATAACATATCGCTATGGTTGAACCGAGTAGAATAGGCCCCCTGAGCCGGTTTTCTATTTACGGCTGCATGTGAGGACACAAAAGCCTGTGCCTTTTACTCTTTTCTCAAAGGTGGGCAGCGCACTTGCGATTCCTCTGGTGTTGCGGATGTTTATGGGTCGCGGTGACCCCTTACCACCAGGTGACCCGCATGCTCGTCTGCCTCCATTTACCATAAAAAAATGCAGGTAGGTAATGTATTTTTCTTGAATAGTTGACCAATTTTTCTATCCCTTTCTTTCTTCTATTTTATATGATGTACCTGCAAAGCTGTTAGTTTATATTGATCAGAGTCGACGTTTCACGAGTTTCAGAAGTTAGCAAAACCTCTCTAGTTACTCCGCCGTGCTCCAGGTACACATCCCCTAAGAATCCAGTTTCCTTTTCTAATCCGAAATTGACATTGTAGAACTCACTTGACCATTGATTCTAATAAGGGTAAGGAGTTTAGTTGGACCATAGTTAAGCGTAGTTAACCATACAAACAACAAAAGTGAAAAAAGTTTCGTTGTGACACGAAAATTATCCCTACAAATGTATGCCTAATTTTCGTGTCACAACGGAAAAGGTTCATACAAAATTTTATTGAGTGAGTTAGCGTGGTCTACTTTATGGTCCTTACCCATAAACATTACTCTCGTAATATTGGGTAATCGATAAACGTGATGTTGTGATGTAAGTATATTAAATAGTGACCAAAATAACAAAAATATTGTCATTAATTTCTGTAATGATGTTTTAACGGTTTACTTATGTCCAACAATGCATTTTTTCTTGTTCAAAATCCAGGTTTAAATGCAATCTGTATAATACAATAATTTAGTATATATATAATTTACTTTGCAACGTGCCTAATGAGTAAAATAAATTTGATCACTGCCCAGCCGAGAAGTAACTCAAACTCTAGCGGCATAATGCTTCTCATTATTGGAAAATTAATAATTTTCCATCAAAACCTAATGAGTAAAGTTAGTTGGCAAAGTTCTAATTTCTCGTAATAACCATTACGTGCAAGGGTAAAATCCATTAATTATTTGAACCATTGAAAGTTAATAACTTTCTCGCTTAATAATACCTACTACGCTAATAATTAATTACATTCTCTCAAACTCTTTATATATAACATTCAAATACCATACGATGCTTTGACGATTTAAATTGCACTTACTTAGTTTTATCTAAGTGAGTTAGTTATGTTCTATATCGCCGTTTATACGTGAAGCTTTTGGCTCTGTGAGAACAAAATTCAGATTTCAATAAATAATACATAAATAAAATAAATGTCACGGGACAATGTCACCCAAATTGACCTACTCCCAAACTCAAGCTCAATGCTTATACTATGGGTACTAGACAACGATAAACTTACTTATATAGAGATATATAATACTTAAATTATTACTTATTTCAAGCATAAAATTTAAGATTTCATTAAATGCCTCTCAAAATGTAATGGAAACCAATGCAACGCAACGCATTTCGTGCACAGATGTAATCAATAAAACAATCGTTATGTGACTGGTTTTTAACCCCCGACGCAAAAAGAGGGGTGTTATAAGTTTAACGTGTAAGTGTGTGTGTGTGTCAGTCTGTGGCACAGTAGCTTACCTCAACTTGAAAAAAAAAAAGTCAAAATCGTATTGACCTGTTCTATCACGTTATCAAATCATATCCCAAAAATTGCAAGTTAATAATGATTCCAATCTAATTCAAATCTTGCCCTGAATGCATAAAATTTGTATTGAAAACCTCACCTTTTACTTCAGTTCTTTTCCGTCCCGAAATTATGCAATATTTGAACGGGCTTGCAAAATGGTCACACTCCGGCTGTTATTGTCCAAGACACTTCAGTTTGGAAACTCGAGCATTACCAAGAAATGCTTTAAAATTTGCATACAACAATGAGCATTGAGTCTGTCGATTTAAAGAATAATTTTGAATAACAGGTTGGAATTGGAAGTTAATTTGTACATGTTCATCTTACAGTTAAAAACGACACCAAATTAAACAAATTTTCACAAAAATATTAAAGGTTTCTTCAACTCTCAATGTCGTTTAGTCTCCATATCCCACTCACTTACGCAATTGTATTGTTTTTTTATTGTTTAACATAAAAGTAAGTGTTACCAATAAGTGCATTGTACGATATTCAAAATGGCGGCGAGTCATACGAAATAATAAAGTTTTTATCATAATCCGATAAGCCCCTAACTAGAGCGAGACAAATTACGCGGGCCATATACGCCAGGATACCGGTTTCCTTCTCAGCCTTACCTTTCATAAATCAGATTACGTCTTAAATGCATAAGCCGTTGTAGTCCATAGTCCATAAGAATTAAGTTTTGAATCTGTGGCGGTGTCATTTCTTTAATAGAAGTTGCGGCGGACCCATAACTCACGTATGTTACAGGCGTGTTATTTTAGAAATATTATGTTAAATGCATGTTATTTTAGAACATTAGTAATATACGCGAAAAGCAATTGATTTACTATCCGCTGTGATATAGATACCTATGTGCTGTAAGGTCCAATAACACATATACTGGGTTCCGGACGTTAGCGTGTATTGTGGCGACTGGCAGAAGCCAAGAAATAAAGAAACAATGTATTCACGATGCATAAATGCCGGGGTTGTCTTACTTGCGGAAGTTTGTGGATACTTAGCTATATGAAATGTTGATACAAAAACAATGGTTAGGTGTTTCTAAGCATCAGCATCAGCTGCATCTTACTGCAATACAATAATAGTGCTACAAGATAGTGCTTATTGAATTCGGGCATAATTCGTCACCTATGCCTTAACAAGACGCATCGCACTGTACATAGCACTAGGTTCTGTGCACAAAAAGCACTAGCCATTAGCACATGAGCAAGCGCAAAAAACTACTTAATAAAAAGCACTTACACTTGATAGGTAATATTTTTTTGCTCTATGTTAGCATGGAACGTTTTTATGTCCAGTACTCACGAGCGAGCTGTTACTGTTACCGTTGCAGATACAGTAACAAGCTTCTTGTGAAGGTCGGGTTATCTAAATGAGAGGAACACTCGCAGTTTACGCTTGCTGGTGAAGCCATGGTAAACAATAATAAAATAAAATAAAATAAAATAAAAATTGTTTATTTCGGACCATGACAAATCCATAGTATTGTTAGTAAATACTTAAAAACTATAGGTTAGTATCTAAGCTACATGTACACATTATTTTTAAATCAGAACTTGGGCTACGCCCTTGATTTGTCCTACCCAAAACTTAAGTATAGGACAATCAAACCTGCCAGCAATCGCGGTCAGAATGCTGTTGGGGCTTTGTCTCACTCGACTCAACAACGACACTATCTTTTTTCTCAAAATGGCCTGAAAACAATCCGTGTGAGCTTGTGCGAGCATACCCGAGGCACTGCACCTCCTTGGTAGTCCCATCAGCATTCGGAAGGCATTGTTGTATTGGACACGTAGGGCGCTATAGGTCCGTTTCGTATACTTAACCCACAGGCTGCCCGTGTAGAAGGATTGTGTATAAGCTTTAAAAAGCGCAATTTTCACTTCATTTGAGCAACGAGCAAACCTCCGGGCAAGCATATTACTTCGCACCGCTAACGCCCTACGCTCCCTTTCTATGTCCTGATCATCCTTCAGGTCACTCGTGACAATATGACCAAGGTACTTGACCTTGTCCACAACCTTCAATGGTGTACCGCTCAGCATAATTGGTGGCACATAGTACGGCTTAATTTTTCCTGCCTTAAATACCATGACCTCACTTTTCATAGGGTTATACACCAGACCATGAGCCCCCGCATACGCCTCACAGGTAGCCAACATTTGCTCAATCGCGCCAACAGATGGGCCCAGCAGCACCATATCATCGGCATAGCTCACGTTATTTATACAAGTGCTTCCCACGTAGCAACCTGCATGCATGCTGCTAAGTCCATCTATCAGCTGATTGACATACAAATTAAACAACTTTGGTGACGTGATTCCACCCTGTCTAACCCCACATTCAAGCATGTACTCACCGGACAGAGCGTTACCCCACCTAACCTGAATATTTGCGAAATTTTAACACATGTTTTTTTATAGGAAAATACTTACATGCTTTGTCAACAGTGAAGCGTAGTATTCAGATAAAATTATAACAATGTCAGCTTGTATCGTGTTTTCAAATTGGTAAATCTAAAAATATTTAGTTCCGTAAAACATCAAGAAGTTTCTTGTACCATGTAGAATTCCCGATATTCATAGGAAATAATACTAAAATATGTTTAAATGGGTCCGTCATCGATTACCAGTTATCACATAGACTTTTATGAGGATTCATCGTTATCACGATAAAAGTTAACCTTTCTGAACAGGCTTCTCAAATTTATAAAGATAACTATTTTATAAAACGCCAGTGATCTTAAAAGGTCAAGCTTTTGTAATAGGAAGCTTCTTCCATTCTATCACAGATGCCTAATTATTTATCCATTCTCTTTCCATCCACTTTCTAAATAACAATCCTGTACCCGTTGAACTCCAGGAAACAATGTAAATTACTTATGTAAGCACCATTACGTGGTGGGATCAGGTGTACCAAAGAAAAAACCAAATTACCTTTGCCGTCTGTTTAACTACAGATACTTTAGGGTTACGAGGAATGTAGTTCTAAATAGCTGCATCTGTATGTTTGTCTAACGAAAACTTTGTTTGTTGGATAGTAAGTCTTATTGTTACTGGGGTAGTGTTGTACTAGGGTAGTAGAAAAAGTAGGGCGACGCGGTCACGAGCACAATTCGGAGCGTTTTGCTGGGTCGTGACGAAAGAAGGGCGAAGGTAGAAGTTCACGAGGCTGGTAATTGCGATCATTACGGTGAATTGCCGGTTTTACGTACACTTGAGGTTGGCATTAGTGAGAACTTCAGATTATTAGAATTAGAGGACAAAGTAATTTAAAAAAGTAGGAGAAAGTGAGTTTTAAACTTAGGTAGCAAGGATATTTTACTTGTGCTTAATAAATCAATTGCAGATCGCAAATAAAACCAAATTTGTTACTGGTTATTTTCAAGCTTTCGTTAAAATAAGAGAGCATGTTGTGAACGAATTTTAAAGCCCATCGCCACGCCACGTTTTTATACAATTAAAACAGGTAATTAAGTAGAATCATTAACGAAATTTTTAGACATTAGTTTAATAAACAAGACAATATATGTAATAAAATTGAAAAAATGTATGCTTCGGTTACGCAATCCACAAACCGTTAACCTTTTTTTCATTTATTTACTCTAGAACGATTTTGCAGTTTACAGGAAATCTGTAAAATTTCGGCCACAATACCTCATAATTATCCTTACTAGCCTTTGCGTACAATGGCTCTGACATAAGGATGTAATTTACCCAAAAAGGGTTCTTTTTCACAAATTGGCTACGGAACCTTAAAAACTTCCTGACTCGGTACAACGGCGCTACCAGGAGTTCAGACTGAAAGTGGAATAAAATTTTGAGCAGCATCTAAACCTGTCCGGTTCAATCCTTGACCTAAAGGGGAATCATCGTAAGCTTTTACCGGAATCAGGTTAGTGTTTTTACACCTCTTTGGCCGGTGAACTTTGAAACCAGGGCATGTTCAGTGTATTGACTAGGGGTTTTAAATAAACTGGAGGGTCACTGTGACATGCCTAAGCAATTCAGTTATGTATGAGCGTATACAGCTCTGTTTTTATTTCTCACCGTAAACTGAATTGCTCAGCCAAGTCATGGTAACCCCCCTGAAATACATAAATTGGGGACGGAACTGTTAACTTCACTTTGAATTTCTCAATAGGCAGTTCTCATTTTGCAAGGAGTCTTTCGCTGAATCCCCATCTCTTAGATGTTAGTTATACAGGCTGGTTGCAAAATAATTATGTATCGGATTTACCACGCCTTTTAAAAGGCCTAATAGGTAATATAATTAAGTTGAAAAGTCAAATTATTTTTTATCTATTTTTTTGGTTACTTGTCTCATGGTCGTTTCTTCGTTCCCAATTAAATAAATAAATATCAAGGGACAATCTCACACAAATTGACCTAGTCCCAAAATAAGCTCTTAGGCTTTTACTATGGGTACTAGACAATGATAAACATACGTATATAGAGAAATACCTACATACTTAAATACATAGAAAACGACCAAGACTCAGGAACAAATATTCGCGCACATCACACAAATATCTGCCCTTACTAGGATTTGAACCCAGGACCGCTGGCTTTGGAGCCAGGGTCACTCCCAACTAGGCCAACATGTCGTCAAAATTGTTAGAAACCATTTTTATCTGAAACCCTTTAACTTTCCAGGATTGTAATGCAAAACTAACTCCTGTAGGTTTATATCTTTAAACATTTTTAAAGTTATGGCATACAAGTAGAAATAAAAATCATATTTAACTCATGAATTTTCCGACAAATGTTTCTTTTCCTTTATTTTAATAATGTCTTACCGATTGAATATGAACTGGACTTTTTATGATATTGCAAATGACGCAATTGTGTAATAAATCGTTTAACGCGTTAGGTACATACTTATTTTACTGCACATGAAATGATAATTAGCGGTAATGGCGAATATGACTATTTAAATGAGACACACCACAACCCACAACCAACCGACTAAATATTAGCACATCATTGCAACATTTAGTGCAACACTAGCGGTTTTCTGAAGGGCTAATCCGTTATTTGCATTAGCCAGAGACTCTGATTACACTTTATTAAATTGCATCATTTCTGCAATATCCCATGATTAACAGCGGGTTTCGGGCAGCATATAGACACTAAGTACTATTTTGAAAGTATCAGTTTAAGCATAAATGACTCTAACTAATACTGTTTCGGTACGGCATTTTCATAAAATTGTTTGTTGTTGGAACTACGCAGAGTGAAATATTTAAAAACTGGACATTACTTAACTATATGGATTCGGTTACTTAAAGTATCGTCGATAGTTACTGAAACATTTTGTATGCGACAGTCATATCATCATATCGCACCTTTCGGTAGAACAAGGGCACAATGTACAATGTGACTAAAGGGGAAATTGTGCTCTTGTCCGGTAGAACAAAGGCACAATTTACAATGTTACTAAAGGGGAAATTGTGCCCTTGTCCTGCCGAAGGTGCGAATGTCAATTTATAATCCTAATCAAAATCTTTTCGCGTTAATGGGTATGAGTTTTAAAGTCAATCGAGACGGATTACTAGTGGCACTACATTTGGCTATTTTCTTTTTGACAAATATTATCGACGACGCATCTCTTTTATTTAGTTTTCCAAATAAATAATCTAAGTATACTAATATCATATATGTGAAAGTAACTCTGTCTGTCTGACTGTTGTCTTTCACGTATAAACGGCTGAACCGAATGAGATGAAATTTTATTCTGTAAAATAGGAGTGTTCCTGAGGGAATGGCGATAAACGACTTCTACGCGGACGGAGTCACGGGAAATTGCTAGTCTATACTAATATTATAAATGTGAAAGATATGCTGTCTTTCAGTCTGTTTGTTACGCTTTCACGGATAAACCGCTGAACCGATTGAGATGAAATTTGGTATAGAGATAGTTTGAGTCCCAGGATACATAGGCTACTTATTCTATGCTGACAAATTGGAGACTTTCCGAGGGAAGAGCGATAAATGGCTTCTACGCGGACGGAGTCGCGGGCAATAGCTACTATTAATATATGACAGATGTAAGATCAGTATTTGTCAATGCCAAGTGAAGTTTATACTGTCTTTGGTAATATTTGTACGTTCGTAGGAGCTAAGCTGTATCGCGCACAGGCTCAAAGCCTCCGAGAGCTTTTCTAATCGCGTCAAACATAATTCAAGTTAAACCACTTTCTAAGATAAACTTCAATAGAATTTAATAAATCCTATTCCATAAAATACGAGCACAGAACTCCCTTTCCCACGCACCTACTTCTGTTTGCCGTTAACCCAAATACGGTAGTCCTGCCCATTTGTTCTCATTAGGGATAGGCGTCGGTGTCACGGCATTGCAGCTTATATACAGGGTTCTATTTACTTTTAGTATTTGGAGACATGTACTTTCCATTCTAAGTAGAGATGGGCGGCGGATAAATACAACATATCCACCATCCACCGGTTGGTTTAGGCAAGTTCTGCTGAGGTACTAGGATTCCTGAAATCAATGAAAACAGATGGGGACAGGTTTTGAGTTGATTTTTCAGTTGTTAGAAATAGCTGAGTAAAACTTTTACAGGCCCAAGTTTATTTACATGGATAATTATATACCCAGTACAAAACTAGTAAGGAAACAAACGACATCGTATTTTGTCGAAACACGTGAATTTTGATTTCTTAGTTAACCTCACTATCCATCGAAAAGCTGACTGAGACAGCAAGATAAATATGTATCATATTCAAAGGGTCTACAAAACAGCAATAATTTAATAGCGGCTGTACTAGAATGCGGGTCACTAGAGCTAGTGCCCGTGTAAGAGCATATACGTGTTAAACTGACTAGATATGCATTGAATTTTTAGTAAAATTAGTACTTATAGATAGTTGGAGCAAAGTGAATCAATGAGTATAAACAAAATGCACAACATGAGTACACACTCTACAAACCTTTTATTTTGCATTTGATTTGTAAGATAATGATATATTAACATGGTTTTTAATGGTTAGTCAAATGAAATCGCTACCTGAAGTTGGAAGGAGTCCTTGAACTTTCTGATGCGGTTGAGCAATCACCACAACAAGCAAAAGAAACAAAGTTCGAAACTTCGTAAGCCTTCCCTTTTGGTTTCTAAACTAACTTTTCGAAAGCTTCAAACTAAATCTTCAAATTTTGCTCAAATAGGTTAAATATTAAAATGAGACATCAATTATTTTGTTGTGGTAAGAGAGATCACATCGCGTGTAAAGTTTCCGTTTACTATCGTTTGCCGCATTTGCACTATGCAATAAAATAAATAAACAAATGTCACCTAAAGTATTCAAATAAATAGTGCCAGCACTAATGAATGCTGACTGCGTGGGTATCTAATTAGCACACAACAAAACAAACGAGAGCGAAAGTGTGTTTTCGAACGGCGAACCGGAGCGTAACCAAGTGGGATGTAACCATTTATTGTTTACGGATTTTGACGGGCAACTGTAATGGCGGATATATTTATATTGTCATTCAATCTGTAACTGTTGTTGGGGATACGAATATGAATGGTAGGGTAAATATACGAATAAGATCAATTATCTAATTGCCGTCCATCGCTGGACCTCCCCAATTGAGTGCCATGATCGAAGGTTCCTAGGCTTGGGCACTTGGGCAGTCCGCACCCATACCCTACACGCCATCATTAGTCATCTCCGAGAGAGAGAGAGAGAGAAGATCTGGGGCTTGGCCAGGAATTTTGGATTTTAACGTTCGAATAGAAAAATAGAAACGACCGATTCAAATATCACTTAAATTGGCGTTTTCCAAAAAAAGTAGGTACCTATAAGTAGTTAAGGACAAAAATTCACGGTAAATTTTCCATTACGTCCCGAAAATTAGTCATATATTCATATATTGCCCTCATAAGTCAATATGCGGTATTTCAAATTAAATAAGCACAGCAGATTAAATCTTCACCTGTTAAGTACCTAGTAATATGGTTGAACTTGCTACAGGAGTTTTGTCTGAGATTTCTCTTAAAGCAGTAATAGTTAATTTTCGTGATGTAATGGAAAAAAATACCGTTGTTAATTTTAATCCTAAACTAATCCTAAATTTTACCAATCCAAAATGGCAACACAATGGCACAAGACGATGGCAAATTTTGCCAATTTATTCTGTAAAGCCATAAGTAAGCGGGGGCAAAGTGCTATTAAAATGGGAAGGTCTGTTAAATGAAAATGTGGCAGAAGCTAAATCGACGGACCTTTAGCGCCAGTCTCTTCAAGCCAAGAAACCAAAAACGCGATGATCTTACCATTACATAATACGTAACGATTGCTAAATTAGCGTAAAGTCAGCCAGTCATCAAATTCATCAAGCTCCTGACTATCCTGCTCGCACGTCATTCCTCTCACTTCCTTCATGACACATCACTATCTACGCATGAATGGCTGTTTTTTTTACTACGAATCCATTAATTGTGGTGTCCCGTATGTACCCTTGTATGTAATTTTTTACCCGGTAATGACAAGTTGGATTTTGACTAAAACAACGTCAGCTCCAAACTTCTTAAACAATGACGATGAAATATTGAGCACGATAGAGAGTGTTCACGTTTTGTGTTTCATTTGGTTCAAGCGGATACAAACGTCTGTACTCTACCCGATGCTTCACAGAATACTCTAGTCCGCGAAACATGTCATAACACAAGCAATTTTTCAGGTCTTTTTATAGCCACAATTTGACAAACCAAACAAGCTGTGCTAAAATATGTGCTTTGCATGCATTTTGTGTCTCCAGCTTTGTGTTGTTTTGAACTTCTTTTTGTGTAGTGACTGGTTACTTAGACAGATTCTATTAAATAGCATAAAGGAATCTATAAGTCATAAAAATGACAGAGAGCAATGGAAATCAATTAAGGGATATTTTAACGGTCGATTAACAACTTACTCTATGTCTAAGACAAAAGAGTTGTCGAATGTGCCTCTCAAGCCTACAAAAAAGATAGTAAAAATGTCAAGGCAACTCGCTGTACTTTGCAAGAGGTTGATATTTAAATTACCCCCTGTATTTTTAAAGAGGGCAACTGATAAGCATAATTTGCAGTGTCCAAGAGGTTGCTTCTGAATTCGTAATTATACTAAAACTGTAAAAATGTTATGAAGAAGTTGTACACCGATATTATGTAAATTAATGTTCACCACTTCTACTAAGCAGGTCTTTGAAAATATTTATAGGGTGCTGTTTTTCTAGACTTAGTTATTTTTCTTGAAAGTACTGTGTAAATGTAGTAATGACTCGGTTTATCTGCTTCATAATAAGGTCTTCATCCCATAGCTTTACATACCTACCTTCTACTTTTCAAAGAAAAGCGCTAAACACATTTTATGGACAGTCGAATAAAAAGAGGCAGTATTTCAGTCTCATGAAACAATAACTTGCAATTATATATAAGTTATGGACTAACGCAGCAATAATCGTTGGTCGCATGTGCCGACAAGTACCACTGAATAATGTAATAGGCAACTAAATGAAATATATAACCGCAGGTATAAGGAAACCAGTTTTTTTTTTCTTTTATTTATTACTTTTTTCTTATAATACTGCGCTCAAAGACCAATAATAAAATTAGTAGAAGGGCCCCACAAGTATGATAACCAGTCAGCCTTTCGAACTTACTACATTATCTCAATTATCTTCCCAGCTTAAACTAAAACGCAGCATCACGTCTCACAAAGCCGCATTCTAGTTTTTATCGAAATGAATCGAAGCAATTAGCCTCTTTAAACCACCAAATACTATCTAGATCTAACAAGGAGGCATTATTTAAAAAAAGGACTATTAAAGTTCCAGTGAAAGTAAGTTTTCACTTTTTACGAGACGTATTAGACGGGTATTTGTAATAGGTTGTAGCTAATACCTATAATTATTGATGCTAGAGTGCGGTCAAATACAGATAAAATTTTCAGAATAATATTATACTAGTACGAGTAAGTCTAACCACTGCGTTTCACAAATATTAATAAGTTCTAACATAAACAAATGCGAAAAATTTAAAGTTATAACCAATTTCACCATACGATGTTAAATTTAATCAATGTTAATCGACTGTTAGTTCCTACATTTTGATAACTGTTAACGCTCTAATCGTCTGCTAAGTGGTTAACATGAAATTGGTACTAAATATTTTTGATCTAATCTCTTGATCTTGAATCTTGGGTCCTATTCAAGACTGCTCACTAAACTTAAGTGTCAAAAAAATGACTTAGCTCGGCAATGTCTTGCACATGATGCAATCGACCAATCAACACACCATTTTGTTTCGAAAAATATTAGGCGTAATTTTGCTGCTTGAGCAGTAACACTTTTGGAAAATATATTTAAGAGTTTTTAGTGGTGGTAGGACCCTGTGCAGAGTGCCACCATCTTATCCATTAACCAACCGCCAAGCAACACTGCACTGTGGTGTGGTGTTTGTGTGTGGTGTGGTGTGTGGTAGGTAAAATGTACAAGAAGCAAAATGGATAATGCTCAGTAGGCAGGGTGGTTTACCAAAACGGACTGAGGTGTCATGTTGTAAGTCAAATTGAAATAATATCTGAGTAAATTGCGGCAGTGTAAGTGACCCTGTGTTACCCTGTAATGATTTTTTGAAATGGGCGCGTTTTTTCTGCTTCAGCTTTTGTTGGGTCTACAAAGTATGTACATTTTGCGTATTGTTATGTTTTCGTATTGTACATTTTGCGTGTTGCTCATTCTATCTTTGCACATTATGCCAATATCGCGTGGAGTACATTTTGCGTATTGTACAATCATCATATTATTATGTACATTATGTATATTATGTACATTTTGACTGCATATTATGCGTGCAGTTAGCATTTTGCGTGTTGTACATTATCAGCCGAAGCTGTTAATGGATGGGGCACGTCGGCACGTGCATATCTATTGCCACCAAAAGGTGCGCTTTCCTATACCGGGTGTTGCCTGTAACAGGAGCAATAAATTGAGGGATTGTTTCAACACCACAAACGTAACAACATTTATTCTACAACTTTTGAAAATAACTTATTGTTAACTAAATATTAATGAATTTAGATTTTCTAAGCAAGCAATGTATTGCGGAAAATACGAAGTTGCTAGGCTGACAATGACTTCATGGGCAGCTGAGCCCACACACGACTCAGCCCGCGGGCTTAGTCGACCGCTACTATTTATGTTGGGGGCGACTCGGACCACTCGGTCAACTCAGCCCGCGGGCTCATTTAACCACTATTTACCGCTATAGGGTCAACTCAGCCCGTGGGCTCATTTAACCACTGTCTATCGCTATAGGGTGAACTCAGCCCGCGGGCTCATTTAACCACTATTTACCGCTATAGGGTCAACTCAGCCCATTAGAAAAATATTGAAAGATATTGTAAGCTGGTATAGTCAAGTGTATAAATAATACACTGTGTTACCGGTATGAGGGCTTTCCTTGATATAGAGTAATAATGGGCAACTTCTTAATGCCCCTACATGTTTATTTTAATTAAAAAAAGAAAAAATAGTACAAACTTGTTTTCTAACAAAAAATAAAATGCAAGCAATGCACACCGCACCGTTAAAGCATAGGTTAAAGTTTACCATGATATATGTATAGGTATGTGTAGATGCATCGTAAATGCATGAGTATATTATATTACAATTGTGTTATTTACTTACTATCTGGAAAGAGATTGCATAACCTTCGTAATTGCTGGCTGGCTTACACTTATTTCATAACAGTTATTAATTGTCATTGTCTTTGACATGACATTGAATTCTTCATGAAATCAAATCGTAAGTGTTATTAATACATTTAGATTTTTGAACACTGAAAATGAACCCGTATCCATACAAACCTAGTGCATCCGCATCTTCCAGTTCTGATGCCGTTGATTTCATAACGTCCCAACGTGGAGGGCGTATAATGCTGAAGTCGGGTCATCGATATCGCGTCAAGAGGAAAAATAAATCAGATGAATCAACCTTATGGAGATGCGTAAAGTGCAAATGTTATGCTGTCATCAAAACAATCGGAGGTAACTCGGACATTGTTCACGAGACAGGACACAACCACGCTCCTGATATTCCTGATAACGAGATTAAGAAACATATGGATAGCCTTAAAAAACAAGTCGTCGAAGACATAACTACGCCCATCTCCCACATGTATAATGACATGAATTATAAAATTAAGGACTCGGGCTTGGACAAAGTCAAGAGAATTTCTACTTTCGAAAATATTAAAAAAAATTGTATCGTAAACGCTACAAATCTTTAGGGATAAAAAAATGCACTTTTAAAAACGCAGTTGACGTAGTTATACCACCAAAATTTTCGTATTTATTGTTCGCTGATTACACGTACAACAGCAAAAGAATATTGGTATTTTCATGTAATGAGCTTCGGATTCTATTACCACAATTCAAAGAATTTTACATTGATGGCACATTTAAGTCGTGCCAAAGAAACTTTTACCAACTGGTAACAATCCACGCTGATCTCGGAAGTGATCGAGAAAATATCAAAGTTGTGCCAGTGCTGTACGCCTTATTGCCAAACAAGCGTAAAGAAACTTACGAGATTCTATTTAAGCTAATAAAAAGCCAAGTTCCAGATTGGAACCCAACAAGCGTTAAAGTGGATTTCGAAAAAGCTTTAATAGCGGCTTTAATTAATACTTGCCAGGGTATTCAAATTCAGGGATGTTTTTACCATTATACTAAATGTCTGTGGACCCATGCAAAGGCTTGTGGTATAAACAAAACCAAACTAGGCAAAGCTCATGTAAGGCGTTTGGCAGCCTTAGCATATTTGCCATTTGAGCACTTATTAGACGGTTGGCTGTACGCCTTAGAAGAAAGTCCTAAAACAAAAATGACAAATAAATTCAATTCATACTTTTACGATAACTGGATGGATCCTAAGTCAATGTACTTTAGTCGTTGGACATGTTACCGACAATATAATCGCACTAATAATGCGATTGAGGGATGGCATGCTAAAGTTAACAAGCTTTTGAAGCCCAAACCCGATATTTTGAAACTTATCGTAGTCATACAGCGGCTTATGAGAACAGATGTCAATAAATTAAGAGACAATAACTTTAGTAAAAGAAAAAGTGAAATAATCGATGTAAATGACAGGATTCATGACATATTAATGGATCTAGAACATAATAAAAAAAGTTTATCGTTATGTGTTGAACATCTAAGATTCTAGATTTATACAGGATGGACCATACTTATTTAGATCGGTCAGTATGGGAAAGTTAACTTTATTTTTCAAAACGCCCGGGTTCGATTCCTGAGCTGAGTACCTACTGAGGGGTAAGTTTTTTTTAAATGTATGAGTGAATTTTTTTTTTGTTACTAGAATCGATGTCATGGTCCCTAAAAACAGATCTTCCTGTGTCTTACAGTTTTGCCAAGCTTTCCGATACTGACCGATCTAAATGGACTTGAATGTTGTCCGTTCGCGTACGTGACAGTTCACGAACTCATAAGGAAGGAATTATTATTTTATTTCAATTAAGATGGTTTTGTGGTTAAGTTTGTCAGACATTTAAATTAAACTTATTTTAAATATTTAAATTTGTTTTTGTTAAGCGAATAATGAAATTTGACAAAAAGCAAGGACAAGTGCCACAGTCCGACGGTCAGAACGCCGGATGTATTTCAATTTCATATTTTTTTACAGACCGGTACATTTTTTTTAATAAGTGGTCCAAAGTAAAAGATTTTTTCTTCATAAATATGTTTTTGGTATCAGTTCTGGCTCACCCGCCATCCTAACCCTCACAAAATAATACTTTTTTGTAGTTTTCATGCAATGAAGTAGAATTCCAAGCCCCTTCTCACTGCTTAGTGTCAAGTCAGCTAAGCCCGCGGGCTGAGTAGCCCATATAGCGGTGAACTGGTGTCGACTAAGCCCGTGGGCTGTGTAGACCATATAGGGGTGAACTGATGTCGACTAAGCCCGTGGGCTGTGTAGACCATATAGCGGTGAACTGGTGTCGACTAAGCCCATGGGCTGTGTAGACCATATAGCGGTGAACTGGTGTCGACTAAGCCCGTGGGCTGTGTAGACCATATAGCGGTGAACTGGTGTCGACTAAGCCCGTGGGCTGAGTAGACCCCTTGGCAAATTAATGGGCCGAGTCACCCCCTACAAAATAAAAGGTGTCAATTGAGCCCGCGGGCTGAGTCGTGTGTGGGCTCAGCTGCCCATGAAGGGCTGACAATAGATGTCAACTAGACTATTGGATGGAGTACATTGAAAATACTATTTAGTTTGTTCAAAAATATCCCAAATAATAATATATATCTACGAAAGTAATCTTTAAAACCAAACCATAAAAAAATATGTCAACTCCCATTCATTTTAATTCTCCATACATCCAAATTAAAATTGCATATAACTTTGCATATCTACTTACTATTGTTGCTTAGCAATCCGTTATCCTATTATTAGCCGAAAATGAGTTCAACCCACGCGGCGAAATAAAAAAACTAGATCACCACAGATTAGAGAACGTTACACCCATCTTGTATTTATATTACAGGCTACGGACGGTATGTGTATAATCCACCTACTGACAGTATAGACAGTTGGTATTCTGCCTCGTTATACGGATATAATGACCAACACATTCCTTGATAAGTTCCGAAGGGCTTGTCAAGATGCATTCTGCGAAAGTTATAAAAGAATGACAGTCAATGTTGGTCAAAATGTATGGAATTGACAGGCGAACGCACGGCGACGGTAAACCAACAGTTATTTTTCACTTAGTCCAGTCGTAGCGTAGTCCAAGTACAAATTGTTCGATCATACATGCTGCACTTTCTATAAAAAATACTAGAGAGTTTAAAAAAATCTAACCTCTCTACAAAAATATAAAAGATCAAGTGTATTTGACGACACGCTAGCCTAGTTGGGAGTGACCCTGCCTTCGAAGCTAGGGGTCCTGGGTTCAAATCCTGGTAAGGGCAGATATTTGTGTGATGAGCACGAGTATTTGTTTCTGAGTCTTGGATGTTTTGTATGTATTTAAGTATATATTTCTCTATATAGGTAAGTTTATCGTTGTTGTCTAGTACCCATAGTACAAGCCTAGAGCTTAGTTTGGGACTAGGTCAATTTGTGTGACATTGTTCTGTGATTATTTATTTATTATTATTTATTTTTTACAAACCGTCTCTGGTTACTTGTAATGTTTGGATTTTGACAAGGGTAAATATATTATATTATATTTTTTATACTAAGGAACTCTGCGACACGGTTATTACATTTATTACTAGTTAAATAGAGTTCAAGAAAACCTCAGTTTATTACGCATACGACAAATGAGATTATTTTATTTCTTTTTAATAATTAATGCTTACACCATAGATTATGAAGACGCGTATGGGCATAGACAATTAGTTTCGCTTGGCAGCCATTACGATGCGCTCCCAAATTATTTTAACCGTAATATCTATCTAATTTTGAAATTGCGGTGGATGTAATTAATTGTGTTTAATTAATAATCCCCAAGTTAATTTGTTTTTAGTTTTTTGTTGCGTGCAGACGAGATATTAATGTGGTTTGGGGACTTATTAAAAGGGTGCCTAATGGGCTATTTATTTGTCAGTGTATGTTTAAAGTGACCCTCATATCCATTATCAGAGGGTATTTCACATGTCTTTGATAAAATCATTATTTTGCGACGGGCTTCTAGAACTTTTTTGGACAGTCATTATCTGCTTATCGAGACCAAACTTAAGCTAGATTTACGTTTGTCCGATGTTGTATTGTGTGACTGTTCACATCTGTATGACATGATGCTTTTTGACGATATTTTAAAACAGGTCGCATTCACATTTGCCTGATGTGTTATGTCGTGACACATGAGCACAGTATTGATGCATGCACACCAGTCTGATGTGTTATGTCGTGACACATGAGCACAGTATAGATGCGTGCACACCAGTCTGATCCGTTCTGATGCTCCTCCACCTCACCCACTCTGACGCAGACCGGGATCGCTAGTGATGCGACTCAACACAAGCCATCACAACACACTGCGTCAGACAAATGTGAACATCTAGGGGGTGGGGGGGTATGTCGTTTGAGCCAATACCTATTACATCTTACAGCCTAGCCTACTACCGTATCTACATGTTAGGTTAAATAAAAATTAAGTGAGGCTTGGTTGTCAAATTATCTTAATTAGGCTGATTGTTAAAGAAACTATAAACACATCATTAATAATATACTGTTACAAGTTATGGTTTAAGTGGGAGCCTGTAACTATCATTTAGACATCGGCCCCTGGTTTTGATTTCAGAATACTCGTAATTCTCCAGGAATCATTCTGTAGAAATGTTTTAAAAGCGCTACGAGAACATTTTTTTAATTGCCGTCATCAGACGAACAGGCAAACGATCCATCTGATGGGAAGTGGTCACCGCCGCCTATGGGCATTTGCAACGCCGGAGGCGTCTCGAAGAAATTGAATGACACCCTTTTTAAAAAGGACCAAATTGTAGCGCATTGGGAAAATCTCAGCAGGGAGTTCATTCTAAATATAGTAGCCAGAAACGTTGTATATATATTCAGAACAGATCCATTAGGGCTAGCAAAAGTTGTATTTTCTCGCTTGTGCGTCTCTATCGTTACATACTAGATCGAAAGAGAGATCTGGGGGGTTATTATGAGCTAGCATTGCAGTTCATTTTACGGTGAGCGTAAAGGACAGCTATGGCAGTTACATAGATCTGTCCTTTTCTCTGAGCGTAAACGGACTGCATAGGTATGTCATAATAACCCCTGGGTGACAAACAAGTCGCGGACGACCTGTGCTAGCGCGTAGTTAAGCGCAGTGACTCAAGAAAATGGGAATGAACATCCTGCCCATGACGAGAAGTGCGATGGTAGAATGAAGCCGTTGGCACTAGTCTAAACAGTTATATCTACAAGTAAAGATTAACAAAAGGTTAAAACGTTTCTGTGTACGTCGATGACCTAACCAGGCGTCTAGCTAGACTCGAGGTGACATCTCATTAACGTAATCAGCGCCATACCCTCTAATTTATATATAAAACAGACGCCATATGGAGTCATAGTGCACTCTTTGAAGCGTCGTGGGTGACGATTGAATTGCTAAGAAGTCTCATTATGCACTCGCAGACCGTTAAATGGCTTATGCCTGTAAGATGACAATAGAAAAGTAGGTACATCATACATTTATAAAAAGTTACTTCATATTCTTTTGAAAGCGATGACGTTAATGGTGTTTTGATTGATGGTATTGCAGGCCTGGCAGAAATGATACAAGGATCATAGCGCAATTTTATCCCAAAAAATAATGCATCTCTCTAAAAGTACTGAGAGATGTATAGATACTTATTTGCAGTCAACAGTTGCTTATGATGACCAATCTAACGAGCCTTAACTTAGTGGCTCAACTTTAAGTATGTAAACCGGGGTTCTCACCTTCCAACTCCATCACATAACCTGAAACAGAATGGCTTTGAATAAGCTCTTAATCCAAAGCACAGGCGGTCCTGTTTTTGAGGTGAACTGGCTGGAAATAAGCTCATAATAGGCCCCGGCTCTCATTCCAGTAATAAAACAGATTGAAATTTGGCTAGCAAGTTTAAAACTAAACATACCGACTAATAAACATATGATGATAAAAAAAACCTTGCACCTGAACATAACCTTTAAAATAGTCTTGCCAAGAACCACGAATCATAACGTCATAAGAGATGTAGAGTTAGGTATACTAGATTCACTTTATTTAGGAGCTAGGGTTTTCCATTGAATGAATAGAATAAGGTGAACAGGAAAATGATTCGAAAGCGGCTAATACAAACGTTGTGTAGTTATTTCATCTTTAAATCATACTGAAGGACACACAGCTGTGTGACATTCCAAGTAGGTATTAATAAGCTTTACCAGGTATGTCATTTTTTTATAAAGGTAGAAGTTCTATTACATTGTACAACTCCTTTTACGTACCTACTTAAGCTTTGATCCGCTTATGGATGCGTCAAAGAGCTCCTTTAAAAGCTAATAAATCTCTCCAAGTTCGTTCACAGACGTTTAAAGCATAATTATCTATTAGAGAATGCTAATGATACCACATTGTTAACATCTTATCAACATAGTAACCTAATATGTCAAGAAACTCAAACCGCCAACTCAAGCGTGGGCCTATTACCCCACAGCCAGACGAGTCTTAAACGTGATAGCTTGAAGCCTTTATAAGAATGTACTAAAGCCTATTTCTCTTTGATACTTGCCTTTAGAGAGAGCGATCGTGACTCCATTGAAAATAAAGAACCCGAGTTGCGAGACTTTTTCAGACCTTAACAAATCATTGACAAATTGATGATTACTTTCCGTTCTACAATTGCGCCGTACCTTCCATGTATGACTGTCATGTCGGCTGTGCAAACAGAAACATTCACTTTATTAAATCATAGTCACGTAACACGATAAGCATCTGTAGATTTGGTCTGATGGATGTGTTGGGGTCTTCGGGCAATCACTCATGGCTGCACTAGTTTTGGATTTCCGTGTTGCTAATGTTATACGAGGAGTGATTACGAGTGCATTATTGGTGATTGAAAAAAGTTAACCCACATTTTTGAGAATGCGGAGCTCAATTTCTGATGTCTAATGTTGGATTTATTATGTAGAGATTATATCAAGATAATCACGCGTAATTCTGTCTTACCCAATCATTTCCTAGTAATATGACTAGACTAGCAGTTGACGATAGGATTTCTTGCTAGTAAATCCACTTTAAAAACTAGTAATTGCGGCTAAAAGTGTCTTAATTCAGATAACCACAACCTAAAGTGTGTTTTTCCTATTACAAGGTCTACAACAACCTATCCAATGTATCCTGATCCCTCTATTCAACATTAACCTAGCAATAATGTGCCTCATTGTTTTCTACATCGTTAAGTCTCGCATACTCTTGCTTTTTTAAAGAAAGGAAAGGAAGTTAGAAACAAAACGACACAAATAAGGTCTAAATGAAATCGATCGTGTGAAATGCCCGACTTATATGTAATGTTCAATGTATCATGGGAAATTGAAAATATATGATAAACAAACGACCCATAGCTATTAAAAGAACACAACACTGAACAACCCAGCGGCGCGTGAAAAAATAATTAATTGTAATGACTTAAATATGTTCGTCAGCTTAAGACGTCACGATGCGACTAATTAGGCGCCATGACATGGCTGTCTAAAAAACTGCACAAAAAGTCAGCACTGATGCGCAGTGTGTTGGAGTTTTTGTAAAGATGTGATTAAACAATTTTACATCATGCGAAAAGGTTAGAACTCAAATTAAACACGGATTCATCTTTAAAAGTCTCTTATAAAGTAAATAAAATGTTTGATTTTTATTTTGTGACGGAAAGGAATATGTATTTAGAATATGTTTCTGTCAGACATGACAGAAGGGCCTGAAGCTAACCCCATGTGCTTCTGTTTAGTCCACAAGAGGAAATACTCTTAGCCGAACAAATTGTCCTCGCGTGTGATATCCATGGACTTATTTCTCTAATAAGTCCGTGGGAGTGTCTATTAATAATTCGACATTAGCGAAATAGACCTTAGTACCAAAATCACCATACGATGTTAAATTTTTACATTTTTAATCGACTGCTAGTTTATACATTTTGACAACCTGTTATATAACGCTCGAATTAGTAAAAAAAATTAGTAAAACCGTTGTAGTTAGGTATAGATGAAGACGACAAAACCTTGTTTACTACAACGTTTAATAATATAAAGGCGAAAAATACACCAAATCGTATACACTGTGTGTGTCTTCCATACGAACATAATTTTAAGGGCTGAAAGTACTTCAATAAAATCCATTAACAAAAATATTTTTTTCTAACAAACAAAATTACTTCGGCACGCAGTGTATTTGTGACAAGTTAGCAACCTATACATTAAATAAGGTAAACATTAAAATTTTAATGTAATTAAGTCCGCTTCTCAAGTTTATCAAATAAAACTTTGCATTACATTGTTGCTCGAAAAAACTGAAAAAAAAAATTACGCTATGTTATATTATAAAGGGTAGGTAATTGTTATATTTTTATTATAAATATGTAACAGTTGGTACCTACTATCGTTAGTTAAATTTACACACACTGAAGAAACCACAAGAACGAAATTGTCTAATATAAACCAACAAAAAGTTTGATATCGTTGCGTGACAGCTGTGGAAAGAGTAATCTTGGAGTGGAATACAATATACTTGTACAGGGTGCACTGAAATGAAAATCTAGACTTTTATGCTGGAATAAAATATAGTGAAACTTGGAATAAATATTTTCTGACCTTTACGTATTAACTTAATAAGTCATGCTGTTGTCTTTAAGAACTCGCCGGCGGGGTATTAAGCGTAACATGATCTGTCACTTCTATCAGTGCGTTTAAAGTCCATGTTAGACACAGCTCAGCACAGTCAAAGTCCAGGTTTTAAATATATTGTGAATTCCAGCGACACTGTTAGCGATAATCCATTATGAACTTTAGTACCCTTAATTTGGTAGTGTGCCTTGTAAGGCACATACCATAATGCTCACTTTTTGTTTTTTTTGGATTGATATTTTTTTATGCTGGTTCGAAATCAAATAGGGTTTGAATTCACGACTTTTATAATTTTTGCCAATTTAAGGGTTAAACTTAGTCAATGCTTGTACTGTAGCTTTCTAGTCGCTCTATTGAACGACATGCCTTATGAATAACACTGCACTTGCACTTTTCTCTTGTTTGTGGTCAAGCAGTGTAGGCTTTCTAGCGACCACAATACTTGTTCCAACATTTGGTCTTCATGTTTATATTATCACTGCTATTTCAGTTTCACTTGTTTCTTTAACGTCTATGTTGCTGATTTTCTATAATAAACTAGTATATTGTTTATCAAGGGACTAAAATAGGCCATATAATGGACACGAGATGTTTAGCCACCCGAACAAGGCAAGGGTGGCTATAGTTCGAGTGTAATTACGGAATTTATAGCGGTAACCACTTTACTTTTCACCTCGATTGCGTAAAAATAAATCTAAAATTAAAAGACTAATTTTAAGACAAACAAAGGGAAAAATACATCTTACGACTTTATCTTTTTTACTCTGTCTGTCACTTAAATGCTTGTTTTTGGGGTTATATAGGGAATGTAACAAATTGTAGGTACAGTCAACAGCAAAAGTAGATGATCATTTTCGCACCATGTCACTTTCACTACTTTGCCACATCCCAACTGTCGCAGTATTGTTACGTTGGTGCGATAAAGTACTAAAGTGATCGTCTATTTTTGGTCAAACGGTACTGATACGGTGCACGGTGGTGCGACACAAACAGCAAGCTACATGTTGCTTATGTCGTCGGAGAGGGCGCTGGAGGGGCAGGTTGTCAGCGGCCCTACAGAAATTACACGACCACTCGCTTCCACCGCCCTCCTACAAAATCACCAACATATAGCTGGTTGTTTGTGGCTTAGACAATTAAATATAAAAAGAAAGAGTACCTAAGCCCTTGAGAGCAAACTGTAACACATTAGTTCGCCTATACCTACATGGGTTTTTATGGGTCATTTTAAAGCATGAGAGGTGAAAAAGTACCAATTTTGAAACAATATAAGTATTAGTAACTACTTATATGGATAAATATGTGGTATGCTGAAGACAAGCAACAGTGTTCGCATTGTTGTGTTCCGGTGTGGGGATAAGACAACCGGTGAAATTACTAGCATAGAGGCATTCCATCTTGGTCCTCAGGGTTGGCAACGCATTTGAGGTCTTAGGATTATAGTCTTGAGAATTCAAATGTCTATGGGTCTCAGATTCCACTTACCATCAGGTGGCCTGAGTGCTCGGGTGCATTCTCCTTAACATAAAAAAAGAAGATAATTACATACACATACATACATAACATCACGCCTTCATTCCCAGAGTGGGGTAGGCAGAGCTACAGAAATACCAACAACTCTAAACAGACTTGTTGATAATTCTGTAACCACATTTTGCACAATCAGGCCAAGAAGTTTACTAGTGTATTAGTGACAGGTTGCAAGCCCATCGCCTAACAATACTACAAGCCCTTATTCCCTGAGTCGCCTCTTACGACATCCAAGGGAAGACATGGAGTGGCACTATTCTAACCCGGCAACCACACGGGCGCAAAAAGATAATTAATCGTCAACAATTCATGGATTTTCAATATTTTTCCCAGTATTATAATAATTATTTGTTTTCCATACCTAATTATTGGCAACCAGCGTGTTTAAAAGATTGACCGTCATTAGATTTTACAACTATTAAATTATGGACTTGGTACATGGATCACACGGTTTCGGCCATTTTGACAGATAATGGTCGAATAATGGGTGATTTAGGCAATAATGTCATGGGCAGCACATTGTGATGTCACAGCCGCAGTTGACCCTGTTCTGGCCTTAGATCTGATCTCATGTCATGTATTAAACTGTGTACGTTGTTCATGTTACTATTTATTTTATGAATAGCTTGGATTACAAGCTTTTATACTTGAATTTAACTCAAAATACTTAAAATAATTTGACGACACGTTGGCTTAGTAGGGTTCAAATCCCAGTAAGGCCAGATATTTGTGTGATGAGCACGAGTATTTGTTCCCGAGTCTTGGATGTTTTCCATGCATTTAAGTATATGTTTTATTGGTTGTAATTGAAATAATTTAATCGTTTCTTGTAGTTGTTTAGTTTGAGTTCTAAACGAATTAGTTTACACCGCCTGCCATGAATTTGTGTCCTCAGTTATTTCTCTTACAAGGTTGTCTGGAAGAGATCGCTATTTAGTGGTAAGACCGCCTGATGTATACCTATGATTTAAATGTACTGTTCCGTGTTCTGTTTTTTTTTGGTGCTCAATAGAGATTATTTGTATTGTATTGTATTGTATTGTATATTTCTCTATATAAGAAAGTTTATCGTAGCCTAGTGCCCATAGTACAAGCCTAGAGCTTAGTTTGGGACTAGGTCAATTTGTGTGACATTGTCCGGTGATATTTATTTATTTAATAACCGTTTACAACCTCGTCCCGAACCTTACTTAAAAAAAAACTATCTTATACAGTCAGTGCTCTTCGCGTAGAGGCTGATTGCTTTTTCTTATAAGTTCTCTCTATCAGCTCTATTCCTTTAGCTGGCTCTGTAGGAACTTAGAAACCTTTGTATATTTGTTATTTTTAAATTTCAACAATGAATGCTCGAATTTTATGTAAAACTAGCGACCCGCCAGCGGCTTCGCCCGCTGCAATTTTTTTTTCGTTTCTTTCATTTCACTTAGGGGTATGAAAAATAGATGTTGGCCGATTCTCAGACCTACTGAATATGCATATAAAATTTCATAAAAATCCGTCAAGCCGTTTCGGAGGAGTATGGTAACTAACACTGTGACACGAGAATTTTATATATTAGAACTTAAGACCTGGTCCCGATATTTATCTAAAAAAATCTGTCTTATAATGACTAGCCTGACTTAGACTGCTTTAAGTATTCTCTACCGCTCTATCCCTTTAGCTCTATATCTTTTCACCGTATTGACAATGACAGGTGACAGGTGACCTTTCAGTGTAGATGGCGCTGTTTATATGAAACTCAATGATGTATCAGCGTATTAACTTTGCAATATATACTGAATTGTCACCTGTCATGTGTCAATGTCAAGATGGTGAAATAGGGGGTTCGGTTCGGTACATTTTATAGGTTATTAATTATTGCGTTTTTTAGTGAACTACCAACAGGGACGGATTTTTTACAATATTTTAATATGGAAGTAAATTAACAATATCTAAAACATAAAAAAAATACATTATAATAAACCTATGAAGCGGGGCAAGGCTTGAGCTACCGGTGGTTATACTGCCGTAATACCAAAGAAGGCGGCTAAGTGGAATTATGCAGTCCAAGCATTCTGAACTCTATCGGTAACCACATTAAATTTAAAATGCTTATAATATTACTATGCAGTTAACCGCTTTTTTATATTACGGTATAACGACAGTATAGGGCTGCAGACCTCGTGAAAATACGTGCCACGGCGAGGCGTCATATTAAATTAGTTATCATTATTAAGTATAGCTTGTTCGTGGAAAGGGAACAAAATTTAAGATTAACACAAAGCCCACTACCATCAATTCACATTTTAATAAGAACTCGTGAACTCACATCAAACTTTTAGAGAAGTGTCCTCCGCGCAAAAAAAAACACGTCGGTTCGGTCGTTATCCTTACTAAACTAACTTTTATAGTACCAAAATTCAAAAACGGCTTAAAACTTGCCAATCAAATAGATCTAAAACATGACTACATAAAGTCCAAATTGAATATCAAACCAGCTTCATACGTTTATGTATGTATGGGTTCACTTATTGTTATTGCTAGATCGCGGATCCTGACCTTAAGCAACCGGTCCCGCCGAGGCTCGAGAGATCACGACTAGTTTCAGCTAGGTTTGATACTTTTGAATCTATGATTCAATTATTAAATTTATTTCGATGATGTAACACTGATCAATTAGATTGCAAGTGAAAACTTCTCGTAAATACTAAAGGTTTTCTAAATATTAATAGGTAAGTATCTATGTTTTGAGGACTTACGAATAAACCGATAAAAAACTTGACAATACTAAAGTACACGTTCATTCTCCGCTTTTGTTTTTATATGTAGGTATATTAATTCTTTATATGTATGTATTATATAAGTAATATATTAGTATGAGTATTATATGTAAGAGTGTATGACGTATAATGTATTGTAATATTTAAGTATTAGCATTAGATAGGATAATTATGTTAAGTTTTTAGTTTTATCTGTCTTCTTTTTCTGTGCACCCACTGAATAATGTAAATTTCTCATTAGTTATTTGGTCGACTGATAGATAATGCCATTAGGCATTAGGTCTGCCATTTGTACTTGTTTTTGTGTAATAAAGATTAAATAAATAAATAAAGCTAAAAAAAAATACAAACCGTATAGAGCGTCTCCGTTTTAACTTCAAATAGCCTCGACTATCTCTTTCACGCTCGCTCTCGCTTATGGCAGTATATAAAACCGTAAATGCGCATAAGTTACACGTACGTACAGATGTATTGCATAATTGTTTTCCTTCGTATTTTCACGGAAACGTACGAACATGTCTTGTTATTTCAGTCGGTCAGTCTTTTTGTAGCAAGACATAGTCCCTCAAATGTAAAACATAATCAGCCTGTAGCTTTGTTATTAAGCGATACCTAAATTATACGTGAATATGCCTGAATGTACATACTTTAGCCGGCTACCTAGCACGAGCTCCAGTTACCAGCTGTTTCGTTTTTCCGAATTTTCACAAGATGGAAAATACGGCGAATCAGATAAAGTTTATTTTCTATTTGATATACCTAATTTTCGGACACAAAAACAGTTGGGAAACCAAAGTTCCGACTTGCTATATTATACCACTTCAGTCATTCCAAACCTCACAGTGTGGACTTAGCTCGGTTTATAAGACTGACTATGACGCCATGGTGCGTCATCGTCAAGAATATATTCCTTCCTTGCTGTTTGTACCTACATATGGATTTGTAAGATTATGTATTAACCTATACTTTTTTGTGTAATGCTGTATGTATGTTTATGTTAACATCATTTGCGCTTTGCGAGGCTGTATTGAACCTGAATTAAGTATAAAAAGAAAGTATTCCTGCAAATGAATATTGCATTTTATTCGATAGTTTCAGGCATAAATTGATCAAGTTCCTAAAATTAATTAACTTTCAGTTTCGACTAGTTTTTCCAAAGTTGCATATAATTTGAGCTGTAACTTAATTACGATTGCTCCATAAAACTCACTTTAAGCTAAAGATAGACATAGCATTTTGTTCTTAAGTCATAATATTCGAATGTTTACCCTTGATCCGGATTCCCAAACACAAACCCGGTTTTTACCAAGAATTTTACATTTCCGAACGTGATGAGTTGACATTGGCCGTGGAAAGGACTTTACCTCCAGCCGAGGCCAGCTTGAGGCTAAGTAACAATGAAAGTTAACGATATAAAATCAAAGAGGTAACAATCACTCTTGGACTTGCAACCGCTTCCTCAAAGGATAATAAATACATTTGAAAATCACTCTGCCGATTGTCTATGGCAAACAAAAATACGCGGAAAATTTAAAAATAATTCATCACACTAGCTCGGAAAGGGTGTTATTACACGCAGACGCACACAGCAGTTATAGCCGATTTACCTTGCAACACTTTATGTGTCAAACTGATTCGCCTTAATAAACTTCTGTAAGATATCTTTTAGAAGATGGACCTGACAGAAGCGCGTGGAGCGAACCCCATGTCTTTCTGTTTATAGTGTACCAGAGAAGATACTCTTTAACCGAGAAATTTTCCTCGCGTGTGATATCCATGAACTTATTTCTCTAATAAGTGCATGGAAGTGTCTATAAATAACTCGACATTGGCGAAATACACCTTAATAGGAGTTAAGCCATTAAATTCATATTGGAATCGATATCTTAAAGTTTTAGGCAATGGACTTGCAACCTGTCACTAAATAATGCACTGTTAAACATCTTAGCCTGATTGTGCAAAATGTGGTTACAGAATTGTCAATAAGTCTTTTCAGAGTTGTTGGTATTTTTATAGCTCTGCCTACTATACTCTGGGAATGAAGGCGTGATGTTGTCTATGTATCTAGAATTAATATAAGAGGGTTGTCTCGTACCATGCCCCCCACCCGTATAAGGTGGAATTCAAAACCAAAATGTGCTTATAATTAATAGCGTATAATAGATGGCATTGTATTGTTGATGAGAATTGAGAAGAGATCGATTGTTAATTCATCATGCGTTATGTTTAATACCATTATTATACAAGGTCTTGCTTAACTAAGGTATTCCCTATCATTGTCCAGGGATTCAACCATTATTAGCACAGACACTCATTTTTAAATATCTACCTCACCTTTAACGTAGCAAGAACATTTCTTAATTTAGTTTAAATGGCATTTAAAGTCAGGGTACTCTTTTCAAATTGCACCTGAAAAATCTGTAAAATAATTTGCAATGTACGTACTGTTTACAATATAAATTACCAAGAATACTCAAGATGTTTTTGTTATTTAATCATTCTTTCAAGAACTCGCTTAATTTTTTGCTCTCGAGACAAAACGGGTTCGGACAATATCAAAACGAAAACGAAAATTTATGGCCAATCAATAAATTCCAAAGCTGAATGTTTGAAATCAGAACGCGTTCAAAAACTTGTCCTTTGTTTTTTTTTACAGAGGCAGCAGCGGTTGGAAAGGCTGCCAGGGCTAAAATACTGGCCTTCGCAACATGGATGTGTAACCAAGTGGGTATTTTATTCGTTACTGTTCTTTCAGAGTGTAAAAATAACATTGCATGCATTAACATTACATTCATATTTTGAATGCCCACAAGTTCAACTTGTAGTTTGTGCATTAACTAGATAATGATGGGTGAAATTATGCGTCACTTCCAAGCGTTTAATCGAATCCAATGATGCTGTAGGGAGTTAAATTCTCATTTTTAGTTAACAACTACTTTACTAAATGTCATTTTAAACCGCTTAAGATCACAAGTTTATCTCTTAACAGCCCGAGATCAATTAGAGTCACTAGTTGCCGCAGCCATTGGAAAATGTAGGGCGACCTCTTTTCAGCTTTGTTTGTGACTCTTCGGTTCCAAGCTGGTTGCGTGATATTTACTTTTAGAGTTCCTTGGTAACTAAAAGATTTATTTGTTTTAAGATCTTTAGTAAAAGACTGTGACATCGGTTAATTTAAGTCGTTACCGTCTGATTCAAAATGGACACAATATTTTTTGTGTCTAGTTTGAGAAATGAAATGAGGTGGTATTATAAGAAGGATTGAGAATAAATAGAACCTGTATTTGGGAACCGTGTTTTAAACGCAAGTATAGCAAAAGCTTAGCAATATTTAATATCAACTTTCTTTGCACAATCTCTAAATCAAAGTCTAAATTTGTATTTGGTGAATGAAAAAGTAAGCGTACCATTTTGACTTAGCGAGAATTAAAATGAATGACTTTGCCAAAGTTTTACAAGCGAAGAGAGTTGTTGCCATAAAGCAGATATTACTATAACTGTTATATAATAGGTAATTAGTCGAACATTTGAGTATTTTATCTGAAGTTGAACCACGTTATATTCTCCTTCTCAATCATGTCAGCCAAAAACCTTAGGTTTAGGTTTCCAAACTTAGGTTTCACCTTAACAACATTAGTCAATTATTCCTAGTCCTTTGGGTTGGCTAAGCAGTCTTACAATTGCAATCTTTAGATGGTAAGCTTGACATCAATGGACCATAGATTACACTAACCATCAATTGGCATGTGAGCCCGAAATTTCCTTTTTTTTGTACAGTGTCTTTGCTTACGAGACATAGGTATCATAGGATTTATATCGCTGAAACGTTAACTTTTCAGAATTTCTTAATTATCTAACGTGAGGCTAGGTTAGGTATTCGTAAGGTTTGATTTATAAAAATCTCGAAAAAGCAACAGTTTCCTTAATAAAATTACGAAACATATTATACCTAAAAAAAATATGGCCCACAGTATAGACGCGCTAGTTTGCCATCTCTATGCAAACAAAATCCAGAACCCTCTATTATTTTTCGATTCACGCTTGCCGTCTGCGGAAACCGCTTGTGACGGCATTTTTTTTCAACACTTGAACTGCTTCGGCCGAAGATGGTCGATGCAATCTTATTGTGGTCCGTTGCATTCGTTGTTATTTCCACTGCAATGTTTTTTTCTGGTCGTGACCCTTTCCTTGTCTTGATTGGAACAAAACTAAATGCGCTGTGTTTTATTGCTTTACATTTTTGTACATCATAGAAACTAGAATTTAACAAATGATACATCAGACTGAAAGTCCTGCCATGTTTATTCTACTCAACATACTTTTCAACTCGACGGACAAATTATTAGCTTGTCTTGTGATAAGTTGTCCTATCAGAGTGTATAAACCACATTTTAGAGTGTGCATCCTCAACTATATGGTTAAAAGTTTGCTCGTATTAGTTCGCTCGCTCGATTGACCAAACGCCAAGAAACCATAAATACGCAAATAAAAGACTGGTCACAACTCTGCAAATGAATTTTATAGTCCTACCGTTCTACAACGGCCGATTCGACAGCTGTCGACTGCCAACGCAGTACAAAATATAACCTCAAACACGCCTCGGAGCACAGGACAGAAGCGCGTGGAGCTAACCCCATGTGCTTCTGTGTAGTCCACAAGAGGAAATACTCTTTTGCCGAATAATTGCCCGCGCGTGTGATACATGGACATATTTTTCTAATTCCCAAGGCGTGTCTATAAATAACTTTTGACGACACGTTGGCCTAGTTGGGAGTGACCCTGCCTCCGAAGCCTGCGGTCCGGGTTCAAATCCCGGTAAGGGCAGATATTTGTGTGATCAGCACGACTATTTGTTCCTGAGTCTTGGATGTTTTAAGTATATATTTCTCTACATAAGTATGTTTATCGTTGTCTAGTACCCATAGTACAAGCCTAGAGCTTAGTTTGGGACTAGGTCAATTTGTGTGACATTGTCCCCTGATATTTATTATTTATTTTTTAACTCGACATTGGCTAAATACACCTTAACAGGAATGAGAGCCATTACTTAAAATTTGAATTAGAAACACACCTCTAACACATATTTTGTACTGCGTTGACATATTTTGAACGGCGGGAATGTTGCCAGTTCTTTGTTGTATCTTGCATCCTTACCCGACTGCAGCCAAGCAAAAAGAGTTATTAGCTACAGATATTAGCTATCAGCGTCAATCCGGCGGGGATCTCGATAACAAAGCCTGTATGAAAGGCTCGTCTTCCGGCGTCCGCCATTGTTGCTCGGCCTTGCTTTCGCTCGGTTGGGAAATTAAAACTAAAACTCGATTAACTTGAAAACGATACCTTGTTTATTACAATTTGATTTTGAAGTTGGTGCTAATATTGAGGTAATTTCTGAAACGATCCAATGACAGCAAGACAAGGTGACATTTTTATGTAGCGGCATTATTTTTTTATGGATAATAGTAAAATAAAACGATAGAAGTGTGTCAAACATTCAATACAGTTTTTGACATCCGATTACCAAAACTGCTACGTTTTTTTTTGGCTTTGCATTCATTGTTTACTCACTTATAAATATATAATCTAGGACGACGCGCTGTAAACATACATTTTAGATCAAAAATGTCGTCGATTTCAGCAAAGGCTCAACGGAGCCTCGTGAAAATTATAGAGTTATCTTTAAAAACAAATATGACAGCGGCTTTGTATTTAAATTAATTAGGTACCAACTTAACGTTTACAAAGATTACCAAACCATGACACAAGACAGAGATAACCTAAAAAATATCATCGTTTAATTCCTGTGAGCGACCTCTAGCGCCAGCCTGACTAATTGAGTTCCAAGCTGAGCTGGATTATAAAACAAAATCTTTCAAAACCATTTGGAAAAATAATTTCGGAATAGCTTCTCATCATAAAATTTAATTTATTATTAGTTATAAGTTATAAGCAAATTAATAATGCGCAGTCATCTATAAAATACACGATGAAAAATTGCCAGGCCTCATTAGCGCTTGCCTGGCCCTGACTCCACACCTGTATTTGCCTACTGTGTCCTAGATTACAAATAACAGATGGAGCTCTAATGACCTATTTTAAAAATGAAATGACTACTTTGGAAGTTTTCCATGCTCTTGCTCATCCTCTCTCTCAGATTAAAGTAGGTTCCTTCGTCGTTCGAGCGCTCCAAAGAGACTTCGAATAGTAATCACGACGATGTGGCTTTCAGCTCTCTGAGATGGTTGTTCTGTTGAACAGTCGATCGAGAAAGCGAAGTCATAAGAGTTAACTATGAGTTTTACGCGCTGTCGGGACAATTTCAACACGCCGGTTAATATTTGGTTCGTTGAGTTCTACTTGAGTCTGAATATGCAATGCTTCTAGTTAGTAAGACAGGGCTGGGATTCTACAGGGTGGTAACGATATCGTCTTTGACGTGTTTCCGTATTGTCAACGTTTTGAGAACTCTTATGTCATTTACATTAATGGCGACTGTGACATAAACGATTCTAAAACACGTCAAACGCGATATCGTTATAACGCTGTAGAAGAGAGGCCTAGAACGTTTACATGTTCGTTTTGTATTTTAATGTTTGATCTCGTTGTAAAGCCGTCATGCCATCAATATTTAATTACTTTTTTATTGAATCTGTATATCAACTCAAACTTAGTGTTGCCACAGTATGGATAGATGCTGTTCATAAAGACATTTTAAAATAGCTAGTTTACGACTTGGGATATCAATTATATTGTTATCCGTTCGTTAGGTAGATACTGTAATTTATATTTATAATTTTAGTACATTTCATAATAACTTTATTTAATACGACATTACATACATACATAAACGTCACGCCTTCATTCCCAGAGTGGGGTAGGCAGAGCTACGGAAATACCATCAACTTTAAACTTGTTGTTAATTCTGTAACCACATTTGCAGTCAGGCTAAGATGTTTACCAGTGTGTTAGTGACAGGTTGCAAGCCCATCGCCTAACTAACACTACAAGCCTTTGTTCCCTTAGTCGCCTCTTACGACATCCCCGGGAAGACATGGAGTGGCACTATTCTAACCCGGCAACCACACGGGTACTACTACTAACAAGGTTCAGATCTCCTTTTAAGTATGAGAGTACCTGTGTCAGGAGACCTCGCTCTCCCATGGTAAGCATACGTACATTCTAGAAACTTACATAAAAAAATCTAACAAAAAGACCAACCCTCTGGAACCAAATAACAATTTTCTTAGCTAATTATATAACGAAAATTAAATCAAAATGTGCACATGCGCGCGTGCTTGACATTACCAATTGTAATAAACATGGTTTTTAATAGTATTACTTAGACTTAACTTGAACATGAAGGCTGAGTTTATACTAAAACATCGACATTTTCTTATCATTAATAAAATTCTGTCATACCTGGAAAACTGGCAACACTTTATCTGTCAAACTACTTCGCCCTAATAAACGTCAACTAAAATATATTGGTAATAACCTTATTTCCTTCTATTAGACGATAGACTTGACAAAAGCGCATGGGGCAAACCCCATGTCCTTCTGTTTAGTGTTCCATAGACTCTTTAACCGAACAATTTTCCGATATCCATTATCTTATTTCACTAATAAGTTCACAGTGATTGTCTAAAACTCCACATTCGCGAAAAAAACCTTATTAAAACAAGGAGTGAAAGCCAATTACTTGTGTATGTCACACCTGCGTTTTCTTAGGCTTTGAATAAATTTAGACGATCATTGATTCTTACAGGATGTAAGCGTCTGCCTTTTATTGTATACCTGGTAAACAATGTAAGTTATTCATAACTCTCATATAGTTATAGCAGCACGAGTCATAAGTTCGTCATTACCGGTGTTCCTGCTGACAAAAGAAGCGCTTGAATAAGCTTGGCACGCTCGCGCCTCGAGCAGGAAACTAATGGAGGAAACCATTGCGCTTCGTCACAATCGCCCTGTTGTTTCTGTATTCTTTTGAAATAACATAAATATCAGGGGACAATCTCAAACATTTTTGTTATTTAAATAAATCTCACATAAATTGACCTAGTCCCAAACTAAGGCTTTTATTATGAATACTAGACAAGGATTAATATACTTGTTTTGAGAAATACTTACTTAAATACATAGAAAACATCCAAGACACAGGTACAAATATTCGAGCTCATCACACAGATACCGTAATTTGAACCCAGGACCGTTGGCTTCGGAGGCAGGGTCACTCTCAACTAGCCCACAGTGTCATCAAAATTCAATTCACATAGTCCCAAGGTCTAGGCTTGTACAGTCGGCTTTATAAGTAACTGCACACTTTGGTACGGTCACGAGCGTGAATTTAAGAACCATTTAAAAAAAAAACTCTTTGATTTTGACAATTTCTTTAGAGATGCTTAGTAATTTGTAACTAAGAGGAAGCTTAACCTTGTTGCTGTAGACTGTCAGATTGACTTTGGACTTTAGGTGGGTCTCAAATTTAAGCCTTTCGCACCTTGTCGGTTTACGCGTTTGAGAGATTAGTGCAGCAGTTCAAACATAACATTGAAGTGACAAAGCACTCAGATATGCAGCTAATTCTAAGGCCGACCATACTATGGGTCCTAAGCCTCGAGAAACGTAGATAAAAGTATATTATTAATAAAACATCTAAGGCTAGGAACTAATACACACGCTGATCCATCTCACAAACATTTACCCATACTTATGTACCTACTTCATGTGGCGGTAGACCTTGTGAAGGGTTACACACCACAAGACAAGAAGAAACTCGACTAAGGAAAAACCAACTAGACACGGAAGGATGAGGCAACGTCAAGCATTTCTGAAATATCTCACATCTTAGTGTCCGACTTGATAACTCTTTGTTGTCACAGCATTTTCCTGCCCGTGCGGAAATATTCGTGGCTTGTTTATTATATCCGCTATTAACATTTAACAGCCGCTCTAATCCACGATTTCCAGCGACGGCGACAAGCTTACACAGAAATTTAGAGCTCACGACACGATCTGTGTATCCGTAGTGGTCTGAGACCTGGCGGTATAAAGGGTCCGACTCCGAATGCACGGATCCGTGTGAGCACGTTCGTGTTTCTGCCTGGACATAGCTACCTAATTTATGTCGGCGTTTCTTCAATACTCATTATAGTTTTTAGAAGGCACGAGCTGTTCTGTAAACAAACAAATTTTTGTTACCCATCAATGATGGGTAATAGCCGCAGCTTATTTAAGAATCCTCGATCCGTATGCAGGCATAAAAACGGCTTATGTACACGTCTACAAAGAAACTCGCAAACAACCGCGAGTAAAAATCGTCCTATCACTATCGCCCGACTCGTGGCATGCCTCATCTACTGCTTGTTGTTGGCGCTCAACGCTTACGCCCCCGCTCCCGCCATCGCTCAATCTCGTGGCTAAGCCCTAATAGATCAGTTTGTCCTTTGCTCAGCATGTTTCGCATTTCTCACGCTGACACGCTGATCGTTAACGACAATTTTTTATAGCTATACATTCTAGAGTATTACATCAGTGAGTCTATAATGTAAGGCTAATCATTACTTGAGTCATCTAGGATAAAAATCGGTTTTCTTTCAGATTAATAGTTTAACAACGCAATGATGTCCCATCTAGTATCAAGGTAGATCAGGGGGTTATAAGCATGGCTATGCAGTTCATTTTAAGGCGAAGCGTAAAGGGCAGAGCCTGATTAATGCGTCCATAAAGGCATAGCGACGTAGGTACAACACGGATTGTTAACCAATTGCTTGCCCCTGTCACAGGTTGACGGAGGTTAGGCGGGTGGATTCTAATAACCGGAACTACCAATTATCACGGACCATGGTCATTGTTAATCGGACTAAAACGTAGTTACAATTACAAGTATATAACAGAAAATACAGTTAGTTGCAAAACTGAGTCAATATTAGCACCTTAGTAGAATGTTAATAAGTCGATGACAATCAAAGCTATTTTCAAATGCTTAGTACACAATAGTTATCCTTGAAGTAAGCTACAAAACTGCTGTATAAATAATTTATTTGTCATTTATATTTTTTTAAAGATTTTGTACCAAAAACTGTAAAAATTCAATTTATGTTTTATACTAGTAATTTAGTTTTCTCTATGGCAACCCCAAATAAGAAAACTACTTAAAATAGAGATTTTACATTATTTTTAAAATGAGGTATCAACTAGGGAATGCAAATGACGGTTAATAACCGGTTTTAACCGGTTATTTGCATTGCCTAGTATCAACTGCTTGAATCAGGGACGTAGTTTTCTAGTTATTGCAGAATTTTAATCCCCTACCATAGTGAACTAACAACCAGTTTGTATGGCTAATTTGTCTCGGTGCAAAAGTGAACCCGTGCACCGAACTATTAATGTTGTCAATAACTGCCACCAAAAGTATGCCCGATTTTAATATTTTTTTACTTATTTTAAAAAGGCTAAACTTCTTTAATTTTATGAGGGTCTTTATTTTGGGTTGCCACAGAGAGAATTAAAATATTAGACAAATAAAAAAAGTTAAATTCAACAGTTTTTACGATAAAATTACTTAAAAACTGTAAATGACAAGTAAATCATTTGGTAGGAGTATTTGTCGCAAATTTCAGGAGTAGGTACTTGTCGTATTAAACATTTAAAAATACCTTTAACTATCATCAACTTATTTACATTCTACTAAGGTGCTAATATTGACTCAGTTTTGCAACTAACTGTAGATGCATTCACGATGTAACAACTTAAGACGACGGATAGGACAACCTTTTTCCATAATAACTTTGTAAAGAGGTTTATATGATTTTTGGGAATCTAATTTATCTTTCAAATTAAATAAAATGCAAATTAAATTAACACATTAAAATGTAAAAATAAGGTAGACGCACTAAAGAAAGAGATATTAAATTTATCCGTGATGAATTAAAACCACTAAAAAAAATTAAAAATGCCCATAGTTAGTATGGAGAGACGAATGCCCTACCTGTCCACCGCCTTTAGTAAACAAATGCAAAAAGTCGGTCTTATTCTGCTTTTGACCGTCGTATATCGTATGCAATAGGGAACATGCATAGTTTTTCATTTTATACTCTCTGGAAACTCTGGAAAGTGCTATAAAAGAGAAGAATAACTGTATTCGCGAAACAATTGTCGTATTATTTTTTCATACGATAATGAAGCTTTATTATGTAAAATAAATGCGGTTGCCGAAAAAAATCATCTAAACCTTAAAAGAAGATTTAAAATTTCAACAACTTTTGATTCTAAGTATATATAAAATCTTCTGTTTTTCATCCATGTTCCCTATTTTATTGACCAGTGAATATGGTGGGTACCATGGAACTGAAATGATGATGAAGACGGAAGGTCGCCCTGAGAACTTCTCAGTGGCTTATGGAAGGCCCACCGGGTGTAAACTCGTTAGTTTTATCTTTTAGAAGCGAGTTAGACATCAGTCAAGGTCTTAAATATGCACACTTTTGGACTTTATTTCAATGGGGTAAGGTGCAAAAGTGTATACATATCTGAGAACTCGACTGTACGGGTGATAACAAAGGGTGTTTTATTTCGTGTTAATTGTTATACCTTCATTTCCCGAACAGTTAAATAAAACAATGCTTTGATATGGTTATTAACTTGGCTTTTGGTGTTATGTGCGGTTGTCGCCCGCGCATCTGACGTCACGTGATCGTGCGCAAGCGATCGGAAACTCCATTAGCTCTAGGAAGTAAGTTCAGGGGCAAGAATAATTATATTTTATATGTGCATGCCAATAAATCACACGCTATTTTAGTTACGGTTTATAAAAAAATAATTGTTTATTTCCATTAATTAAAATTTATTTATGTTTGTTCTACCACGAATATAATTATAAAATAATCGGACGGATTTTCAAAGGCCAATTATACTTAATCAGATATTATTTTGGTATGTTTTGTGACAGTAAAGAGACTCACGACAACAACACAGACTCAAGTACGTAGAGCAGTGAACTGATTACCTAACCTCTCACATCAAAAATGTACATCAAACAAAAAAATCCCTACCTTCTTTTCAAATTTTGCAATGTGCCTACTGCGTCGCGTAACATTGATAAATATCAAAACAATGTAGAGATATTTTTAATTCTCGTTTATTCTTGATTTACGTCTTAAAACTGAAACTTCAAGTACTCGTAGATCACAAACTCGTGTAGGTACTCGTAGTACTTACTACTCTAAGGTTCTTGATAGTGTTGGGTTGTCGCAATCACACTTGTACTCGCCATTGACAACTTTCTTTACCTTTATTAATTGATTAATACACAACAAAATATGATAGGTAATAGAAAAGTGTGAAATAAACATTCTGCTCTTATATTACTTCTTAATTCTAACTAATATTATAAATGCGAAAGTTTATTTATCTATTTAATCTCTATTGCACAAAAATACAGAATTTGAGTACAAAAGGAGAAGTTAATGCCTAATGGCATTCTCTACCAGTTGACTTTTGGGAAAATCATAAAATTGTTGTGGGCGGTGCAATATTGTACGAATGTAAAAAAAAAAACATTTACGGCATGCATCGAAAATAAATAGATAAAAATATATAGAGACAAATACATACGTGAATGTCTACATAAATACAAAATAATCTATACACTAAAAGATAAATTAAAAGATGTCAGGTCTGTGAAATGTGTGCACTAACTAATTTCTTGAACGCGATATTATTTTTATTTAGATGTTTTTTACTCAATCACTAATAGGCTACTTTTATATCTCGGAGAATTTGACAGTTCCCGAGGAAATAGCTATAAATTAACTTCTACGCGGACAGAGTCGTGCGTAAAAGCTACTTTAATAAATATTGTTTACAGTTGAACAGTAGACGTAAACAAAACGAAACTTTTCTTAAATGTTTATAACAAGTAATTTTACAACAAAATAATGCTTTTCGTGTCCAGGAAAGCGAGATGACTCCGTTTCCCACGGTGCATATCGCTGCGATCTGAGGAAATTCTGGCCGAGATCTGTCTTACGATTAACGAATAACTATAAAAACAACGCATTTACTTGGAAAAAATATTTTTAAGTGGTAGTAATCTGTTTTGTTTCACGATGGCACTTTGGTATATACCGTAATGAAGACAGCTCTAAGATATATGCGTTAAAAAGGCAAGAGAATTTATCTAGTTAGGTTTTTTATCTAACTATTATGATTTCAGAATTGTCACGCATAATTTAATAGCATATACTTATTAAAATAGTACCTAGTAGAATTGATTTCAAATTAAACTACGAAAACGTCGTCAGCCTGAAACGTGATTTGACATCGTATTCCTCAAGATTGTATTGTTCCTTGTCCTCTTCCTCTCCAGCGTCAAAATGAACCTTCAGAATTTCAAAACAGCCATTCTATAGAATCTAAAAATAATAATTCTGAAGTAAACACAAATAACTGACACATTACGTCTATTGTATGTTAATTAGGATATTTAAAAAATCTCAACAAGCCTTGTGGGTGGCAGGGAACCTGTTTGGTTGGCTATTTATTATTTATCTTGACACCGGGTCAGCGCTAGCTACCATAAGAAGTAATGAGCAAAGAAAGGGACAAAAGGATGAGTCAGGTATTTTATACTGAATATACACATATACTCGTAACCGAGTAGTATAGGTAGCTAAATGTTTTACGACCTTATCACACTTGCAATTTGCGGGCGAGCGCATAGCGATTTCGCCGCGCGCGCGCAGCGAGTTTGGCCGCGACTCGCTATGAGCTCGTCAACGTTCGTTTTCAACTCGCCTTATCTCTTCTAAGGTTGTCTGGAAGAGAACGTTAATTAGTGATAAGACCACCCGTTGGTGTATTTATTTAAATTATGCTATCTCTCTGTAATGTTTTTGTTTGGTGTACAATAATGTGTTTAGTATTGTACCTACCTACGTGCTCACACTAATTCAAAAAAACAATTTACCAAAAAATCCTCCTACTGTCTTAATAATTATTATAAATGCGAAAGTTTGAGTGTCTGTGTACTTTGTTACTCTTTTAGATTTTTTGATTTGATAGAGGTGGTCCCATTGTCACCAAATTTGAATCTGCTGAGGGAATCAGCGAGGAATTGAGGGTACTCCTCAAATACTGTAGGCAAACATATAGCGATTTTAGTATTTTTAGTAACAAGTCTAGCATTTGCATTCAGAAAGTATCACTTGGTGAAGGGGAACTGATGATGAAGACCACAGATGGCCACCGGAACTCCTCAACGGTGCATATTTCAAGGGTGGCGATAAGATATCTCGATTAAGATAGTTGAGCGACTACAACGAAGAATATTTACTTGTTGAAATATGACTATGACATACTCGTGGCGTTGCTTGCGGCGCGCTTGAAATAAATTAGTTTCATATCAACTAAGAAGTGGGAATACGTAACAGCGCATTATGGTCACTAAAAAGTGTAAAATAAAATAAATGTTTTAAAAAATAAAAAACCGCCTTCAAAAACGCAATAAATAATTTCTTTTAAATTTGTAGGTAGGTACCTACTGAACAGGTTACTCCAACTGAAGTCGTTCACCTATTAGGTTGGTACCTACAATTTACAATGTTATTAAAAAAGAAAAACAAAAAAAAACATTTATTCACTGAACACAAAAAGACATAAAAAGTAAAAACAGTAAACAAAAAAAAACAAAAACAGTGGTTGGTGTGTCTTCGTGGCAGTGAACCGGACACTGGCTCAGCATAATGCTGAGGTGCTAGGCACCTGCAGCGCTGATGCTATTACAATATGTTATGTTAAAAATTCAATACAAAATATAAATATATTTTACATACTGTCGATAAGCAAAAGCCTGATCTCGTCAATGTATAATTTGACAATCTCAAGTTTATAAAAGTGGTTCTAATTCTGAATTAATGGTAAATTATATTTCTAACGATTTGCCCCCCGTGTGGTTGCCGGGTTAGAATAGTGCCACTCCATGTCTTCCCGTGGATGTCGTAAGAGGCGACTAAGGGAATAGGCTTGTAGTACTGTTAGGCGATGGGCTTGCAACCTGTCACTAATACACTAGTAAACCTCTTAGCCTGTTAGTGCAAAATGTGGTTACAGAAATATCAGTAAGTCTTTGGAGTTGTTGGTATTTCTGTTGCTCTGCCTACCCCACTCTGGGAATGAAGGCGTTACGTTATGTATGTATGTATGTTATATTTCTAACGATATCTTATTTCCTGCGACAACGAGGAATCGTGGACGTCAAGATAAGCTTTACTAATGGATCCAAAATCCAAAATAAATACATTTAAGTAGGTACAAAAATATTAAAATATTACACTTTTATTTATTTATTTAATCTTTATTGCATAAAAACAAGTACAAATGGCGGACCTAATGCCTAATGGCATTCTCTAGCAGTCGACCAAATAACCAATGAGAAATTTACATTATTCAGTGGGTGCACAGAAAAAGAAGACAGATAAAACTAAAAACTTAACATAATTATCCTATTTATTGCTAATACTTAAATATTACAATAAATATATACGTCCATATACTCGTTTCTTTTCTAAATTGGAAATATTTTCGTCTTATTTTAATTGGCCCAACACTAAATAATAATCAGCCAAACAATCAGTTTAAAATGAAGATAAATAATTTATAAAGATCTTGAAGGATACCATAGTGTTTGTTTCCTTAACAAATAACTACCATTATTTTTAATAAGATCTGCGCTTGCCCATTGTTTTTGACATAAGTTACAACTATGAATTCGCACGGCATTGCTTGCAGAAATTCATCTGATAACTACCGTCGAGGGATATCGCTATTATGTACTAATCGTGTTTCCTATTGCTATGACCAATGGCTTGGGATCTTATTGTTAGGTATTGCAAACCTTGTAATTGTGCTGCTGAAAAGCCAGTTTAGTTTTATGATGACCTAGAAACTCCACCAATTTCAACTCTGTGTCAGTACATGAAGGGCCAACATTGGCATTAATATTATGTACTTGTTTTGTTGAACAAGAGCGCAAAAAGGGTTTTGCTGCGAGTGTTGATTTTGAATCCCGAGCATGCGAAGGATTCTACTCGCTACGCTCGTGATTCTCAGTTAGAATCCTGAGTGCAGCGAGAGATTCAAAGACACGAGATGCAAATAATTTTGGTCTCGTGTTGCACATACCAGTTTTCACCAGGATGGTTCTTAGCAAGATTTTATGAAAATTTGTAGGGCCGTTTAAGAGATATCAGCTCTGAAAGTAGGTGTCGCCGTAATTTCGGGGGCATTTAACCCTCTAAAAGCTCAATATCTCAAAAACGGCTGAACCGATTTTGATAAAACATGTCTAAGAACAACCGCTAGAAAATCTGCTTTCAAATATAAAAAACCGCATCCAAATTGGCTTATCCGTTTAAGAGCTACGGTGCTACACACACACGTCAAACTTATAACACCCCTGTTTTTGCGTCGGGGTTCAAAAAGACAACATGGTAAATAAAAAACAGCCGCCCGCGCGCCACCCCACGACCACCTTTGTATTGTGAACAAAAATTAAAAAGTTCTTTTATGTCAAGCTCGCAGCAAAATAAAAAAATTCTCACTGTCTTTACACAGCAACACCACCCTTTTTGAGGTGCTGAGGTGGATTTATCCATCGACTCTTAGTAGTAAGTAGCAACTCTTAAAACTTAATAAAGACACATTATTATATTATATTATATTATTATATTCTTCACCCGTTTAACCCGTGTGGTTGCCGGGTTAAAATAGTGCCACTCCATGTCTTCCCGTGGATGTCGTAAGAGGCGACTAAGGGAATAAGGGCTTGTAGTATTGTTAGGCGATGGGCTTGCAACCTGTCACTAATACACTATGTAAACTTCTTGGCCTGATTGTGCAAAATGTGGTTACAGAATTATCAACAAGTCTTTTTAAAGTTGTTGGTATTTCTGGAGCTCTGCCTACCCCACTCTGGGAATGAAGGCGTGATGTTATGTATGTATGTAGGTATGTATATTCTTCAAGGCAAGAGTATTTTCGTTCCCTGAATGTGAGCTAGATCGGCTATGTAGTTTAGGTTGAAACTGTAGAAAGTAACAAACTTTAACTCGTATAAACGTGTTTTCATTAAATTTATAAAATCAAAACGAATTCGTTTGACCTCACGTTGCACTTCACGGCCAATAAACAATCATGTGACGCAAACATCGACACGACGCAATCTTTGCAATTTTTAGGTATTGCATCCAGGTGTCTACGTGCCTTGCCATTTTAGTTTTCCGGGTATACTCTCTAAATTTAATGTGCTACATAATTCCGAATTGATCACAATACCGAATTCAATGTCTTGATGGTAGGCTTTATTTTTTGATATCACTTATAAATCATACCTAACCTAACCCATTACAATTAAATTATGCATTTAATGAAAAATATCTACAGCATAATATTTCAATTCAAATCGGACAAATGTATATTCGAAAAATAATAATTCGGAATTTAAAGGTATTCCTGTGCTAAAAGCAATATTGTGATATGAATACTACACCAAATGTTACCGGGCTTATGTTACCTACGAGTATGTCAAGTTAATGTCTATACAGGGTTTTCGGCAGAGGGTTGGACAAATTTCTGTACTAACTCTGTAGGTTACATTTTTTTTTAATAACAAAATTAAAAATACAAAAATGGTGCGGAACTTTTGGTGAGCGAGTTCGCCTCGCACGTGGCCAGTTTTTTTTTTGTAATAATCTTCCATTTTTTCTTAAAAATAATATATAAAAAATTCTATACGTATTATTTAAGCGAGCATTAGTTGTGGAAGTATATTAAATACATATTTTTTGTAACACGTTCTCGAAAACGGCTCTAACGGTTTTGATAAAAATAAGGAATAAGGGTTTTTCGGGTCCAAAAATCGTTTGTCAAGTCGTGGCATCTTCGGGAAAATTCGGGTTCCGCCAAAAAATCGGGTTCCGATGTATTTAACGTATAGGACCACACTATCAAATCGTGATTAAATTGTGTCGTCTATATACACCCGAGTAGAACTCGGTCGCCCAGGTACTTGCTCATTAACTCATTATAACACAACGACGGAAAGGTTTAAACGCCAAAAAAGGAGGGTAGCCCTGTTCTAGGCGATTTAATAAATGAATACCATGATGTAACAAACATCAAACATTTAATAGATATTTATTGACCGTGACATTTACCATCGATCAGTCTTGTATTTCACAGACGTAGTCTAATAATACCCCTATAATACTTCCAAGATTGCTCTAACCCAGTCCGCCCATAGTCGAACTGTATCACGGCGTAAAAACCGCCTATTGTGCTGGCTCTCACGGCGCGAACCTTGAATGAACTTTGCGCAACAATAAGTATAATTATTAATTGAATGCCGGTTAAGTAACGCGCATTATCCAACGCGCCGTGAGAATCATAACGATTCTGTAACTCGGATGTGCAAACAAACACTTTTATTTGACACTTTTTAAAGAAAAAATACTCGGTTTATATGAAAGTAATTACGACCCCGGTTTTTTTTCATCATTATTATAATATCATATTTTTGTTAGAGCTTCGTGCTCTCTTTTCTATGCTCTCTTGACATTATTACACTCTGATATACATAATACGGTATTAACCTTATTCTGTTACTAGCTTCTGCCCGCGACTCCGTCTGCGTTGATGTTGTTTGTCGCCATTCCCTCGGTACATGTTTAATTTTCCGGAATAAAAGGAACCCGTTAAAATGTGAAGATGGAACAAACAAATGCACACTTTTTCACATTTAAAATATAACTTAGTAAGTGAGGATCAACATCATAATTTTAAAATGAAATGATATGTTACTGCGTTAATTTATTCTCTTATTAAGTCAAAGTGACTCTACCTAAGTCTTCTTTCCTCAATCTGTTAAGACAATTTTATTGAAATATAATGAAAAATACCTCTTTCATTTCATTTTACGTGGGTCTCCATTCTACTTTACTTTAGTGCATCTTGCTCCTATCATAACCATATTGTTTGCGCAAAATCCACAGTTAAAGAGCCACTTTGAGTATTTATAACATCAAGGATCCTATCATTTCATAACCAACGTTCCACAAATGATTCATTTCACGAACATATAATTTGACAACCCGCGTTTTTTTCCGAAATGTAAATAATTCTGCATTTATTTCAGGACCATCGTGTAGAACCCTATAGGTTAGGTTAGATTAGTTTTATAAAAATCCTGAAATATTTGCAGTTACAGAAAAAAAAGTGGGTTGACAAATGAAAAGGTTGCGAAACGACGCAGATTTGTCGGCAAAAGGCAAAGAACCATAACACGACCAATGTAATTACGATATAGAGCAAGATATGCTAACCAATTGGAATGTTATGTCAGATTAGTGTTGGTGTGTTGGGGGTCAACGGTAAACAGTTCCAACATAATATACTCGTAAGTACATACAAGGCATAACAATGTATACCCGACAATTACTGTTTCAGCATGTGTATGAGAAAACAACATAATTTAATGCTGTAACACCCAAATAGCTATTTGTTGCCCGCACCATGTGCGGCGTAAACTAAACTTCAATAAAGTCTTTAATTAAAGCGTAAAAATGGCGTCAGACAACTAATTTAATGCCGAAAGTTGATTAACACGCTCGTTAAAACTCTTTGCAGCCATAAACAATCCTGGGTTACGACGTTTTTATTGAAACGTCCTTCGTTACGGCTTAAGGCGTTCCTCTCGGAAATTTAAAAAGGAACAATGTAACCTAAGTATTTTTCTGAGAAGTAGAAGATAACCGTGTTATTTGGTAATAAACCACTGAACCAGAGGATTTAATCAATATTCCGTCAGCGTTTTTAGTATTTTTTGCCAATGCATTTCTGCTGATAATCTGCTGTTTTTAGGGTTTCAGCATTTATAAGAGCATTTATAACTTTTTAAGCAGGTATACCAGTTTTTTAATAAACGTTTTTAATAAACATCAAGGCGCGCGCAAACTATCTCCATCTCACATTCTTCGCGGGAAAGCACATAAAGCTATCCCTTTTCATTCTTATGTGGGCGTGGCAGCATATGTGGCCACTTATCCGCTAAAGGTGGGTTCACAATGATGGCACGCTGTAATAGCTATAAATTGCGTGTATAATCGTCTACCAATCATAAGTAGTGATATGATACATTCATACATACATAACGTCACGCCTACATTCCCAGAGCAAGAGTAGGTAGAGCTACAGAAATATCAACAACTCTCAAAATACTTGTTTTTATGTGATATATAATTTAGAATTTGTAAAAGCTATATGTCCCGATTCCACCTTAACGCCAAGCAGCGGTATTTACAATGTGGACGGTAAGACAGGTGATAAGTATTTTTAGTCTTCAGAGGCGGTAAATACTATTTATTTGATAATTCAATCTTATTGCAAATGCACCAGACAACCGTTTATTTTCTATTCTATTTCTAAATAAAATAAAGGGTATCTCATCACTTCATCAAATTAATCATTTCATCGAACGCTGTTTTCTGCTGAAACCATAATGTTTTTACGGTATCTAAAACATTACTTAAGTACGTACGTTAGGGCAGGTTAGATGTTTAAATATCCTGAAAACATTATGGTTTCAACAGAAAATAGCGTTCGATGAAATTATATTACATGAAATTATACATTCGATGAAAGGTGTTTCGATGAAATGATAGACACCCAAAATAAAGCTATAGTATAGGATAGCTTAGAAGTTATAAGCTAATTATAGGCTATTTTTTATTTAGAACGTTTTCATGGCATTGGGAAAAGAAACAGGTAATGAAGTGTCGGCGGCCGAATGGCTTACAGCATGTTTAATTGTATTAATAAGGTACTGAATCCAAGCGGTTACCTAGTACCAGTACGTTTTTCTAACTATGGTAAATTATCCGATGCTTCAAGGTGAAAAAAATAATCTGTATAAATGGATAGAAAACTAACGCCATCTTGCGACGCGTTTCGTAATCACCCTAATTACTATAACGCGTGCGCAGACTCACTGCATCTCGTCTAATCGAAAGCGGGTAAGCATCGCCACAATTTAATTTTAATTGGTCCTCATTTTTCTTGAATTCCTCTAGGCTGACTTCGATCTAAAAACGGTACGGATTTATTAAGGCATTAGCCTCATTCAGTCCGTTTTTTACAGTTAGTATTGGCACTAACCAATTTTGTGTAAATAAATATACGTCTAATTGAAGACATCTATGTACATCGGACTGTCCGACCATATAAGAACTGATTTCACTCCTTGATGCCAAACACTACATACTTTTTAAGGCATTTTTTAGGAACTTTAAAGCGAAGCTTGCCACGCCTACGCTAGTAGAAAAAGTTGGTGGAAACTCGGTTATAAAACTAACTACTATTTTTTTCTAAAAATCGTATTACGGCATCCTTTATTCAACAACACATGTGTTCCGTTTTGTCACTACAATAAACTACAATGGAAAATGAGAGTTGGTGCATCCTGCGGACGTCATACTCGATGACACCATTGCGTACAATGGGATGACGTCGGTTGGTGTTTACGAGGTCTGGGAATGAAAACAGAAGCTTGTAAGGGGTTGTACACAGATGTATTCCCAAGAAGTGTAAAGAATGGTAGCTTGCTCTTAGGTAGATAACTGATACAAACTTAAATATGGAAAAGTTTTCTGTTATATAATAATATCGGCACAATATTAGATTCTCAATAATAAGTATATGTATGTAGGAAAGATAACATCTAGCAAAAGCAAAGCAACTACTTACACCTACCCATAACTCATGTCTTTGATATAATTCCAGTAAGTAATCCGTCTAAAACTGATAGGTACCCGAATAACATCAGGAATGTTTCATGACCAGTGGTCGTAGATTTTGTAGCAAAACCGGTGCAATGACCTCACAATGACATATTAGTATGATAGAGACCTACGTTTGTCGAGGTGTATAATATGGTTGACTAATAAAATTGGCTATTGATTGTATAATATAATAAAATGAAACACTACACTTTTTACTTTATTAACCCTAGCACTGCACCAAAAATGCTACAAAATCTACGATCACTGTTCATGACACTTGATAATGCGCGTCAACTACGCATTATAATTCGTGATCAGATCGTACGCGCGTATCGGCACTATTTAGCACTTTGTCACACGCGTGTGAGCCGACGAACAATCAGGCCGAAACGGAGCCGTCCGTTTAATTACTGTTATTACTATAAAACAGCTGTTTATAGCCTCAATATTCGGATTACTGGCAGATTATAAATGTAGTTGTATGTTACGATGCTTCGGGTTTTGGTATAGGAGCGGTGCTGATACAAGCATGACGGCTAACTTGTCTAATTTTTAGAACTTTAGCTAAGGTCTTCAGGCTATATTTAAAGTCATAATTAAAATGACACCAATAACAAGAACACTTTGAGTAATCTAGTCCGTTCATTTAAAAGTCTAGTCTTCTATTGTATTAGCTTCATAATTATGCTTCGTCTATAGAAATGGCAGCATTTCATGAGGTAGTGTCAGCCATGTTTTTATCACTCTAAATAAAGTGACAGATAAAGTAATAAATAACAAAGATGTATATCATGCTAAATTACAGCTTTCTAGTACTAATAGTATCTGAGCTAGGCTGCGGACGAATGGACGGACGGACAGACGGACGGACAGACGGACGGACGGACATGGCGAAACTATAAGGGTTCCTAGTTTGACTACAAGGCAGTTTTGTAATAAAACCTACAATTTGTTGGAGATATACCGGTCAATCTTACTAGCGTTGAGTCTGTTTGTACAACGTCAATATGACAGCAGCCCCCTATTTAACCATCTTGACGATGACACGTGACAGGTGATAATTCGGCATTCATTGAAAATTTAACACGCTAACACATCACTCGGATTCATATAAGCTGCGCCATGTACACTGAAATGTCGCCTGTCACCTGTCATTGTCAGGATGGTGAAAGAAGGGGCAGAAATTACCTGACGTTTCTTCTTCATACAAATACCCATGCCTTGTTGACAATGGACATAATTCTGATGAATTTACACTATTAAGAGCCACGGAGTTTTTCACCCAGCAACACCACAGAAGCTTCTCACGTGACATGTTTTGTATCACTGTTGATATAAGAATAAATTAAGCCCGTCTGGGTCTCCGCTTTGTGCGCGCCACACTTGTACCAATATCTTGATAATATAGTGTTATTATTCTCTAAAACTTGCAAGGCCGGGCCATTGTTTCGAGTGCAACGTTTGTCAAGTAAACACATTACTTTATATTGTCTAATTAAATTAATCCTTCACGGTTTGTGGCTATTCTTTCTAGGTTCTGAAAGACTTGTGCGGTTATAACTGGTTCTTGGGTCGTGTTGTTGCCCAACGTAGTTTTAGCGTTGTCACCGTCAATGAACTTAACAGTGTATCTCTAGTAACCGTAGTTTGTATGAGTGTTTGTTACACTTTGTCGTCAATACTCTTGAACCGATAAAATTTGAAAAGAATATAGTAGAAGCCCCAAAAAAGGACAAACAATAATCGCTTCAAAAAACGCAATAGTTATTCCTTTTTTAAGAAGTTCTATAGTGATTAACTTAATAGTTCTTGAAGGAATTATGATTAACTACGCGATTGATTTGGTGGGAAAAAGTTGGTCCAACTTGTTTCAATTGTTTTATCGTAAACAAACTTTTGCTCTTGTTAGCACGAAGCTTCATTTATCGTTTCATGTCTGTCTGTACTTCTGTTTGCATACAATGCGATCTGACTTTCTAATATTTTAAGTGTTTTTCTAACATTAATTATGTCTGTAAAATACTTACAGACCTGTCTAGACATTTTAGGAGTTGCCAGAAGCAGGAAAGGGAGACGCTTAGACCGAAACCGACTGAAATATTTCATGAGAGTGGAGGCATTTCGAAGAAATGACACTTTCTGGAAATTTACGATGCAGTATTTCTGGAAGAAAGTGCTTTCTACGTAAACTCCGCTTTAACACTCTACTTCGTCCTATTTTATTTTCGTCTACAATATATTTAACTTTTGCGAAAACCACATGTTTTCATTGAATATAAAGACGAACTTGCAAATAAAATACTTAAGTAGTAATTAGTTTTATTTGGCGTCAAAGAAAACAGGAGTCGATGTATTACAAAATATATATATGTTCGCTAGTTTTTCCTGTCAGTATTTAACATTTAAGATTAGAATATTATCCACACTTCGTCTTGTCACTGGCAAAAAATACGAACAGCGACTCACTACACTAAGTTAATTTAGCTGTTAATGTTGTTCATTACCCGAAATTTGTTAAAACGCATGCTATTTTCATGTCACTTACTAAGTTTATGAGAGTAGTCAGTAGGAGTGCTTATTAGATAATGTTGATATATTACGCGTCGAATTACTGTCATAGTTTCAAACTCGAAAATTACCAACACGGTCTACATAATAATTATGGTTTCTGTCGAAATACTTATCTTGTTTTGTTTACAAGTTTGTTATGATAATATCCGTTTTAATGAACCAACTTAATTAGCTCTAAGCGCCTTTGTTGTATAAATAAACATTCGTTAAAGCTTTTTGAAGTACTGTTATACTATTTAAGTAATTGTCACTAGCTAAAGGTAGTATTTTGCATTTTAATTTCATTTCGTTCAAGAGTGTTCTAAAGAAAGGTTTTATTTTGTTATCGTTTAAATATCTGGAATGCACTTTGAAATTTAAATAGTTTGGATCTCAATAGACACAATTAAACAACTTTCGCGAAGTAAATTAATCTTTTTGCCGCCAATTAAGCTCGCGATAGATTATCAAGGACAGTGTTAGTGGAGTGGCTGTGGGCTATCGTGTCACTGTGTTTAATCTGTGCAACTATAGTGGTCAGACGAGTGCTAGCGCTAAATACAAGGTTAGTATTAGATTAATATTAATCGAGATCTATTTCTAGAAATCCATTGCCATGTCAACAGTTTTAAAACCTGAATTTTGATTTTTATTTATGAGTCAACGCGGGAAGTATCCTAAATAATACTAATAACAGTTAAACGAACTTACTTAGGGGTCATTCACTGGTAGGTAATGCGTAACCGTTCGGTTTATAATTAACAAATAACTTTTACGAGTATCAAGTTAGTCAAGCCTACACTTTTTTTTCTTGATTTTTTTACTGTCTTCCCGAAAATGTTAAATAAAGCATGAACATTTTATTCCGAGCCTAGTTCTAATATCTTTTAATTTGTTACAACTAAGTGGGTCATACACACACTTTCTCCTGTGGCCAATAGTTAAAAGCTTGTGTGCATAAGTTATGTTTTTATATGATAGGTCCAAAGCAGTCCTGACGGCGTTTTGCGGGTATGGGCTTAGCCAGAAAATTAGGCCTTAGAAACGTTAACTTTCGGTGTGTCCACAGGAAAGACGGTAACCTAAATCTGTGTATGACCCAAGTAACAAATTAAAAGATATTAGAACTAGGCTCGGAATAAAAGGCTCATGCTTTATTGAAAATTTTCGGGAAGATAGAAATTCACATTCGGTAATTACTAAATAACCGAATGTGATTGATATAAAAAGGCAAATAATTAAATGCAACAAAACAAGTTTATTCAATCTTGTGTTGTGATTGACATCTGCTCCAACGAAAAACAAGACACAGTAGTCAATAAGATAAATATACTCCAGTCTCAAGTACCAGGGATACATAACACAATGGCAGTGTGTGTTCGGAAGCTTTGCCCGATCAATCGACACTATCGGAAATCAACAGTCGCCCCAACGAGTAGCCCCTCCGAATAAAGATCACATTTGATATTAGATGCGGAGTTTGATGGCGCATACTCGTATAAAGTTTATTTTACCTTCAAGATTATGTCAAAATATAACTTCGAACATTAAGCCTCCTGAGGAAATCACAACTTTTCATTATCTAACGAAAATTTAAAGTAATTCGTCGCTTACTTGAATGTTTTTATATAAAAAGTAAACCTTAACAATTAAGATGTAGATCAAAGATCGAAAGCTATTGAACCGGGTCGATTGAAATCGGAACAAGTTTATTTTTAGACAGACCTAAGTTTTTTTAAACATTTAGTGCAAGATCACTGATTTCCACACAAATAGCTCTAAGGCCGTGCAAGTTACTTTCAACTCGTTGATGACCAAAATAGAAACCATAAAAGTTGCAACTTGTGATGAGCACGAAAATAACATGTTTGTAAGGTGTTATCTTAAACTGCTCACTATTTAATTTTAGGTTATGCTACTTTTGCAGCAGACCCGGAGGGCCAAACCACCCAGAAATAGGAGCTCCGCGTAAGTGGAGCTCCGGCGACACTGTCTAATTGATTTGAGATAAATCGCAACTGGTTACGAACCTCCGGTTACGTACGCGGCCGAAGGGAATTTGTCATCATCATCATTTAGTTTGTCAATGGCGTATTAACTGTCGAGTTTAAGTTGCCCCGCGGTACAGTAGGTTCCTATCACTTTTGCCGAGCTTCGTTCTCAAAATCAAACCTGCCTAATTTTGCTATGATAGTTAATAATATTAACGAATTGAAAAGCACGATATCAGTTAGATATCGTCATGTTTAAATACTAGAAATGTGCTAAAAAAAATATCCATCTAAGGGCTCCGACTCTTTACTTCAACCCATCTAAAGCCCATTACCGCCGATACTGGTAACAGCTGACATTAACATTGACCGGGGTCGCTGCACTTTACCTAACTCCACACATGATTGGCCGCCATCTTGTATGACGTCACTGCTCAAACGTGTAAAGTTTAGCGTGCTGCGATCAAGTTCGGAATCTATGGAAACGTTCGAAATTTGATTCAATTTAACAAACAATAAGTTACTTTATAGCGGTTAAGGAAAATTTTAATTTTGAGCGCAATTTTTGACACAAATATTTTGGTCATGGCTGCATAATTTCCAATTAGAATTCGAATAATACCTTCAGCCGAGAGCCAGGACAGCTTATAAAAAGCCCGGACAGCCGGTGAAATTACACCCAGCTTTTTCCCTTTTTTCCGTCGAATCTATCTTATCTTACCCAAATGTGCCTTCTCGGATACACTTTGCGCCTTTAGGATCTATTCTATGACCTTCTTATATTACCACCAGACCATCAGTTACCACAAAAAGCTCTCGCCAGCACCAGCTCCAGCGACACATTAGGACAGAAAATGTTCGGATACGGCAAATAATGAGCTGTCATCTATAGACTTAAGGCGTTGACACACAAGTTAAACTTATCACACCCTTCTATTTTTGTCAAAGGTTAAATACATACATACATAACGTCATGCCTTCATTCCCATAGTGGGGTAGGCAGAGCTACAGAAATACCAACATCTCTAAAAATACTTGTTTAAGTATATAATTCTGTAACCATATTTTGCTCATTTTTTTTTGTAGTGTTGTTAGGCGATGGGCTTGCAACCTGTCACTAATACACTAGAAAACTTCTTGGCCTGATTGTGCAAAATGTGGTTACAGAATTATCAACAAGGTCTTTTTAGAGTTGTTGGTATTTCTGTAGCTCTGCCTACCCCACTCTAGGAATGAAAGCGTGATGTTATGTATGTATGTATGTATATTTTGCACAATCAGATCAATAAGTTTACTAGTGTATTAGTGACAGGTTGCAAGCCCATCGCCTAACATTATTACAAGCATTTATTCCCTTAGTCGTCTCTTACGACATAGATGGCACTATTCTAACCCGGCAACCACCCGGGCTAAATAAAACTTCTAAAACGTAACTATCATGTTGATGTACGGTTGGCCTTAAAAGTAGATGCACACTAGTGCTTCGTCACTTTAACGTCATGTGTGAACTGCTGCACTAAACTGTCAAAGGGGTTAAAGCGACGAGATACAAAAGTGAGCAACTACTTATAATGGCGACTGTACAAATAGGTCTGTCTTATAGGCATTGAATCAATGATGATTGATGTCAAACTAACGTGCGTAAAATCACTCCGTTACACTATTTTCCTTTAACGTACGATTGGCATAGTTAATCTTTAAAATCAATCATGATTAGGTACCCCTCATAGCGTACTCGTATTTTTCATTGGAAGCGTCCTCACTGAGAGCATTCGCGTGTAATATTCGAGTGGTGTGGACATTGAGCCGAGCGTTACTGCGGTCCACACCAATTGAATATTCGACGCAGAATGCTCATTACACGCGAATGCTCTCAGTGACGACGCTCCTTTAGGGGAAGGCTAATAATAATTTTCCTTCAAGTATTTTTCGCCCGTTTTCGATAGAAATGCGAAAGTTTGTCTGTGTTTGTATGTTGGATACTCCTTTAGGCTGACTGGGACATTTGGCTTTGCTCACTTTCAATTTTCGAGTTCTGGTAAAGTCGGTGACTTGCACAAGATCGTATGAGAGCGAGTGAGAGAAAAACATACCGAAGTTCTAAGGGTACTGTTAGTGGGCGGTTTTGGGTCATTCTACTTTTTAGCGCATAATAATTATTGGTGAAATTAAATGCATTTTTAGACATTTTTTTCACGTAAATTTGACTTATATTGAAACTGGAACAACTAAATTTAATAGTTCAAAACAAAACACTTTAAATTTATTGATATTTTATCAGGAAAAGCGGTAAATGGGTGAATTTCAACAAGCGTCAAATTATCCTAATTTTGGTGGTATTTTTTATTTTCTTAGTAGGGTTTACAATTAAACGTTTAAGTGACGTCATTAGTCATTATAAAAACAGTGTTAAAATGGCCCTTTATGATACCAAGTGTTTTTTAAGATATAACGATTTTACTAATTATGTACCACCAAAATTGTTATTATCCACCAAAATTACTTTTCTTACAAAAACTCACGATCAATAATAACATATCGGGCTAATTAAAATATAATCGTTAGGGAGTCTTCCTTGTTATTTTTGAAAATCCAATACGTAAGTTTCTAATATAATAAATAATGATTATTTGTTGTTTAAATAATTTTGGTGGAGACCAGAAATTTTGATAATTTTGGTGTTTCGCAAAACCCACCAAAATTGTACCACCAAAATTATAAAATTTAACATTTTTTTTTAAATTAAAAACAAATGTTTTAGTTTAACAAAAACTTAACTCGTTACAGTTAAAAAGACACCATAAACATACTTGAAAAAACTATTACACAACAAAACTTTTTGCGAAATAATGACTTATCTAAGTTATCACGATTAATAAAGTGTATTTCATACCACCAAAATTAGATACTTATGTGCTTAGCGGGAAGACGCAGAAAGATGGTACAAATCTTTCACCGTCTATTGCTGGAGTGAAACTGAACGAACATCTGACGCTATATTTGTTTGTTTAATCACGTTTCTTTCGATCATAAAATCAATTTCAATATTCACCACCAAAATTAACTATTTCGCTTGGACAGTTTTATTTACACTGCTCCCAGTTTCCTTTTACTTGCAAATTTATTTATTTATTTATTTAAATGCAATAATTGATACATTTTAAAATACCTCAACTAATAAGGAATACAGATAACTAAAATATAAGTCTAGTTGAGGCTTAATAAGTTTGTACCACGACATATCAGTATATGCGGGAAGTACAGGACACGACACCAAAATTGATTTTGGATTGAAAATATTTTTTTACGATAAATATAATAAGTTAGCAATAATTTTAACTTTGGCTCAATATGGTACTTTGAGTAAGATTATTTATAAAATAAATAGTTTTCCAATACATGTACTTTACACCCCAATTATCACGTCCGCCGCTCAAAAAATGTGGATGAGATAATTACCCAAATACACTTTTTCCATACAAATGGCGGGGACATGCGTGACCACTATGTTACCTACTTTAAAGTTAATTTTAGTGACTTTTTAAATGTAGTGATAATTTTAAATGTAAGCCAAGTTGTGTAACTATTTCAATATTAAATTACAAAACCGAGCACTTTAACGTTTTTATAAAAATATTATTTGAAGAGCACTTGTCAAAAAATCGACCTGCGCTTAAAAGTAGAATGAAAACTCTGTATAGATCCGTAAGAGAGGCGTTCGATCATAATCCTATACTCTTACTCTATATAAGTGCACACCTGGAATATCTCAGATTTATACAACGATGACATTTAAGCTTCGCTCACTTTCCAGTAACTAAAACCGTCAGTGAAAGTATGATCGTTAGAGCTAGTCGGCTATGAAGTCCTTATCTATTTCAGAAAACTGTTTTAAATTGTTAAGACTATTTGTAAACTTTAATTTGTTCTTTTTATGAGCTCGATATATAGGCTGTAAAAATACCTCGTTGGACATGTCTAAAGCTTCCCAATGGTTGGAAGTCAAGTCACATTAGCCAAAGTAACTAGACGGCTCCTTCCCTCAAGTCTGTCAAAATTCAAGACTGAGAGGGACAAAGCTTCCAGACGTTCTGAATTAAGTACTACAGAGTTGTCCACAGATTACTCTACCTTAATAACTAAAATCTAACGACAATTCTTAGCAGGATAAATATGGTGATCATATATTTTCATAGACACATTTAATACAGTATGATGCGCTTGCTAATTTCTTCAATTAAAATACTACCAATTGGCGAAGAGAAAAACATACAGGGTGTTTAGAAGATTTCGATTCACCAGCATAGAAAGTAACGTCACTCTCAATACGTGCATTGTTGTCAAACTGCAGCAGAACAGAGAATAGTTAACACTCCTTTGTTGGCACAGATGCAGTCAAGCGCATTTTTCTTAACAATGCTCCTACAGTCGCGTGCAAAACACTTCGCGGTCACTTTTTACACAGCTAAAAGGTTTTTTGCAGTGTAATAAGCAGCTTTTATAGAGCTGTCGTTTAATACTATGGTTTCTAATCGTGACACGTGAGGTGATTAATCTTAAACCGGGAACAATGTAGAGATTGCTTATTTGATAACGGGTTTTTTTTATCACAATAAATCAATAACGGTTTCTATGAAAAAGTGCGAGCGATACGTTCGATTTTAATTGATGTTGGTAATTGAAAATTTATGATTGAATTTTCTAGTAAGTCCAAAGTCTAAGAGCAAAATAAATTATTTACATAGATAACGTTAAGTTCGACGGTGTATTGGTATGTCCTTCACGACAAAATTTCATGACAATCGCAGGGCAAAAGTTATGTTGAAGTACATAACTTTTGCCCTGCCATTGTCATGAAATTTTGTCGTGAAGGACATACCAATACACCGTCGAACTTAAGAAGACTTAATAACTTAACTAATAAGAATATTACATGACCGCTTGTGTCAGGTCGTGGAGAGAGGGACCTCCTTAGATTAGGTATACGTGCCGTGTCAAAGAGTACCTTCGCTTTCGAGATCTGACCCTTGATCTAGCCGTCGAACTTCCAGTCGACATCGCTTAATGGGCCCGCTGTTTGAAACTATTGGTTGATCATCTAGTCAAGTCATCATTAAATATCAGGGTCTTTTCTCACCATGTGCAAAAGTAATATTCGTGAATTTCGGTTTTCTAGAATTTGCGTGAGTCCGGTTATACGACAAGTCTAACAAAAAGCAATATCAAAAACCGAACTACGTGTGTTTTGATATTTTCGTGTAATACAAAATATATTTTTTAGAAAGAAAAAACCTTTTTTCGTTACAAACAAACAAAAAGTAACAAAATACTGTCATATACAAAAGGCCTGGTGTAACGAAATGGTAGACACATTCATTCCTTTTTCATTTTAGCCTTTTTATATTAAGTACCCAGCGATGAAAGTGACGCTAAGACGAAAATAATTTAAATGTACTTTTCCGTGCTGTTTTTTTTTGGTGTTCAACAAAGAGTAGGTATTTGTATTGTATTGTATGGAATCGAACAACACTTCGTTCACCAAAATCAGGCCATCTACATCCGCTGTCTTTACGAAGAAACAAAGAACCAGCCATACATGCATTACCCTCTTACTTAAGCAGTCGGGTGGTAGCACGGGTTTTCAAATTCAGATACTATCTTATGAGATTCGAAAGCACCCTGTTACTCATAACTAGCTCAATCTTAATCACTTTTGTCCGCAAGTCCACAACCTGCGGGAAGCGACTGACAGACGCTATCGCGGTTACGGTACACAGCCTCCGTTGTTTACGGCCGCGGCCATTGTATACACGTCAGTGCGTTCGCTTCTGACACTAGATCTAGATACGAATGAGAGAAAAAGGCTTATACAGGGTGAAATCGGATTGGCACTTATTCCTTAATAATTTCAAAGCACCGGTCACCTTTAAATCAAATATCGACGGTTCTGTGACACAAACTCGTATATATAATATTGTACAGCATAAACTGACACTTTCTAAGGACACGATTACATACTTAGTGCGTGTCAGTTTATACTGGACATCTTTCAATATACGAGTTTGAGTCACAGAACCGTCGATATCCAACTTTAACACAACTTCTGTATAACCACAGAATAGATAGTACAAGTAGTAAAACGAAAATGTCGATGAACTCCATCCTTCAAAATTGACAGTAATGTTATAGACTTATAACGCAAAAAAGGGGTTTTATGAAACTTGTGTATCTGTGTGTCGGTTTATCTCAGTGTATCATTAATTTGGACGCAATAAAAAATAATTACTAGTTATTTAAAATCGGAAAAATACTGGAAAATCTCAAGTACCTACCCGAAACCGACGTGCATGCATACTCGATGAATGAATGTGGGAGAATCGAAAGAGATTTGTCAGGATCGTAGCAAGATCGTGGAAAGAAGTGGTGTATGCCTACATCTCTCAATAACAGGCGTGTGAACGAATGTATGCTAGTTTAATCAGCATGGTTCTCAACTCTGACATTAAGGGTCACTAATATGGGGGTTTTTATTTGTTCAATAGATCTTGTCTTATGAAGTGCAAATCGAGTTCCTTAGGATTGCTGACCGCATATTTGACCGCTTGTGCATAATGTTATGTTATATGTATTACTAAACTCGGCTACTTCCTCTATAATAATTTCATCATCTCAATTTCATGCAACCCCATAATTTGCACGTAGGCTCTATTACGGTATAATACGCGCGTGATCCATTACCACTGTAGAAAGTTTCAAATACACGTGTTCAGATACATTTTGATACATAATTGTGCTCTTTGAAGCGATAAATACAAGTAAAGCCACTTATCTGTTTTAATTATTTACAACGTTGAGGAATAAGGGATAACCACGGAATTATATTGATTATGAGAATTAGTATCTACTTTGTTTTGTGTCATGAATCATCAATTCATCACAATGTTTACGTATAATTAAAACACACACACAGTAACAATGTCTTCCCGTGGATGTCGTAAGAGGCGACTAAGGGAATAAAGGCTTGTAGTATTGTTAGGCGATGGGCTTGCAACCTGTCACTAATCAAACCTTACCTTAACTCGTCTACGCAACCTAAGCTATTTAAAAAGGTTAGGTGCTTATATTAATATAACGAAATAAAAAATAATAAAAAACAGGCTTTTCAGGCACCAAGGGCATTTGAAATCGGACACACAGTTTAATTAAATTAACCAATTTATTATAAAAAATGCATTTAAGTCTTATCTTACTCATATATTAAATGCGAACGTTTTGGACGTTTGTTACTCAATCACACCATCACGGCTAACACACGACGGCGCGCGAGTTATGTCGCCCGCGGAATAGACTATTTATCTTTTTCTGACCGTGCTAATTAGAAAATGACGGGTAGTCTATCTGGCGCGCGCTGTCATGTGCTAGCCGTGCAGAATGGCTGAACGGCATAGCACTGCTGGGCTAATTTTCATCTCGAAAAATTGGACAGAACCCGAGGGAATACCGATAAACGACTAGTACACGGACCAAGTCGCGCGCAAAAGCTAACAAAACATAAAGCAACACAGTTTGTTCTCAAACTCGTAGGAATTCTAGAAGCAAACGCCTGATGCGAAACGCGTCGCGTGCGCAAGGAATGACTTTTATGATTTATCGCCTTCAAACGGGATAGAAATTTCAACCGTCCATTGTTTCAAGCGGAGGTATTATCTATCAGCGTTGAAGTCGACGTAGAATTCAAACACCAGTGATTGTAGAACCCTACAACTGTCGCTATTTGAAGCCTGAGGTTAAAATGCATCGGTTCTTCTGAGGTTTTTTTTCCGTAAGCGCTTGGGCTCTAAATTTAGATTTAGACATGTCTTATACGTGTGAAATGTGTCAAAGAGTCTGGTTACGAACAGGGCCTCTATTCTACCGGGTAAAACTATATTGCCTTTAACACGTCATTTTGTATTGTCGACGTTTGGATAGCTCCTAAGTACCTAATGGCGGCCGAGTTAAAAGCAAAACGATATCATATCAAAGGCAATATAGTTTTACCCATTAGCACAGTCAGTAGAATATAGACCCTGAGCCCCTAGCCAAGAAGCGAAAACGCTCCTAACATTTTTCTTTTCTATCGCTCAAAATGTATGGAATGACAGTTGACCATGTGGTGTATCGTAACGCACGAGAACGTCTTCCCATATATTTTGAGTGATAGAAAAGAAAAGCGGCCAAGTGCGAGTCGGACTCGCCCATGAAGGGTTCCGTAGCAGCAAGTAACATAATATAAAAGTTCGTTGTAGCTTTGATCAATGTTTTTATGACGTATTAAAAAAAAACTACTTACTAGATCTCGTTCAAACCAATTTTCGGTGGAAGTTTGCATGGTAATGTACATCATATATTATTTTTACATTTATCATTCCCTTATTTTAGAAGTTACGGGGGGGGGGACACACATTTTTCCACTTTGGAAGCGTCTCTCGCGCAAACTATTCAGTTTAGAAAAAAATTATAATAGAAACCTCAATATCATTTTTGAATACCTATCCATAGATACCCCACACGTATGAGTTTGATGAAAAAAAAATTTTTGAGTTTCAGTTCTAAGTATGGGGAACCCCAAAAATTTCTTGTTTTTTTTCTATTTTTGTATGAAAATCTTAATGCGGTTCACCGAATACATCTACTTACCAAGTTTCCACAGTATAGCTCTTATAGTTACGGAATAAAGTGGCTGTGACATACGGACGGACAGACGGACAGACATGACGAATCTATAAGGGTTCCGTTTTTTGCCATTTGGCTACGGAACCCTAAAAACGTTAGTAGCATTTGCATCTTGATTACATCCCCAGTGCATTTTCACGTCAATGTGCTGCCGATAACTACAAGTATGAAGTTCTTTCCTGTTATTTTGTACGAAGTGAGAGTAAGACATTAATAATTGCCAACCACACGATACCCGTTTCAAGACACGTCAAATTAATCGACAACTTGTAGAAAACTGTAATTTCTGAGTTTTCAAAGGCGTCTTTAAATTGGCATCTCCTATTCTAAATCCAGCCAAAATGTGCCGCAACTCTCCACCAAGTAAACTAGCATTGATATTCAATCTTAAACAGTAGCTACTCGTGCCAGCCCAGCTCCTGGGTTCAAAATATTCTGATTTTGCGGCGGTCTTAACGTTTCAGAATTACACCACAGTCTTGCGTGTGGTCGAAACAATCGACAGTAGCTCGTAATTCCCACCGAAGTAAAAATCTAGCCTATTGGAAATCGAAATGATGGTGTAGGATGGAGTATTGAGGAAAGCGTGCATACGTTTACTTGAAGCCATTCGTTTTTGCGCCAGCACCTTATATTATTACTTTGAACCGTGTAGGTGGTCTAGTGATTTATATGGAGACAAAGATTATTGAAAGAGTTGAGGAATTTCAGTAAAATATGTTTTTATAGTTGTTTAAAACCATCTTTTACCTAAGACCCTGTTACAAGAGAGGAGGCTTGTGCCCATCAGTGACATAGTGAGACGAACAATTGACAAATTTAATTCCTAGAGCATCATGTCAAAGCGACCTAAATTGGTCGACTGTACATTACCTGGTTAGGTTTTGCGTAAAATGCAGTTGATATATTTTTTGGAATTAGGTATTTACCTATATATACGGCTTGGTTACGCGAGACATTTCTCTCATAATAATATATTGAGTATTATTGATAACCATATTGTGTAAAAAGTTGCCACAGCTTTCAATCGGGATTTTTATCATTTCTAAACCACTTATTTTTCTCAATTCCAGGTCTCACGATGAGGTGTCAGTGATCTCAAGGCGTAACGCCGATACCACGATGACGTCCGAGCGAGCTATCCCGCATCTCCGGGACATCTTCGGCCTCAACCAGCAGTACGAAGCCAAGAGTTTCGAAGAAGACGACAAGGGAAAGAAGTCCAAAAAGAAGAAGGATGACTTCCGCACATACACCAACGGGGACGTTAAAACGTTGGAACGACACCTCAGCATGAAGAAGACGATAAGAAAAAAGATAATGCGTGATCTCCAGCAGGCTTTCGTGGAAGACCCTAACGAGTTTAAGGTCGAGAACACGAGCCCTGAGAAACTGAAGGCGGAACTAAGCGCCGAGGCTGTGAAAATCGATAAGAACGTCAGGAAAAACGATCCGACGTTCTTGGATATGTTGAGGGGAGAGACCAGGGGAGAGGAGGTGAGGGAGGAGCAGCCACCGGCTGAGAAGACAAGCTTCTGGCGACGGCTCACCATGAAAAACAAGAACAAGAGATAAAGGGAGTTCTGTGAGCGGCATTCCATTCTCATCAAGCTGAACTGGCCATCTAGAATATTGTTTACTGTGGCAACCATATTAACCAATGAGAAGCGAAAATCGATTTGTGTTGACCATTAAGAAGGCGACATCGAGATTTAATATTGCAGTGGACTTGTACTGCGTTAGATGTTGGCATAGATTATAAATAGACCAGTTTTGTACTTATTCTATGTCAATTACTCGGATAATATTTATTAATATTATTGTATTGTAAGTTTTTGGACTTCTGCCTTGTACTGACTGTTCAATCACCTTCTTCAAAGAGCTCGTGCGTATGATCTAAGGGTTCCTAATGGTAATAAAGCATATCGGAATATTTTGGTTCGCTTAAGACTGTCTGTTAAAATTTAAGTTGGAAATAATGTAATACTGTGTTTTAATGATATAGGATTAGTTAATGTTCTTTAAAATAATGTCTTCATTTGGTATACTGACATAATTGTCATTCATTATTGTTATTTACAAAAACACCTTTGTATGACATTGACAATGATGGCAGCTAGAAATTAGTGCGACAAGGATCTTTTAACATTTGATTGCCAGAGTCGGCAAGACACGTCCTACTGCTACCTTGCTGTTTTAAGCTTAAATAATGTTGTATTGGCATTTGACCTTTCCATTCCACATACCTGACAATGATAGGTGGCAGGTGACAATTGTATGCATTGCAAATTTAGAATAGAATAGAAATTAATTTATTAAACGCTTTCAGAATTTCATTTAAAACAAATGGAAACTGAAATAACACATTAATTTAACGAGGTCTTGTAGAACCTCGTCACTAGACTTTATTTACTGGGTGTTGCCTGTAATAGGAGGAATAAATTGAGGGATCGTTTCTACTGTATAAACGTAGCAACATTTGTTCTACAACTTTTACAAAGTATGTAATTTATTATTTGGGATTTTTTCGAACAAACTAAATAGCATTTTCAATGTACTCCATCCAATAATAGTCTAATGACATGACATCTACTGCCAGCGTACAAACTTCGTAGTTTACGCAATACATTGCTGGCTTGGAAAATCTAAATTGATAAATAGTAAACAACAATTTATTTTCAAAAGTTGTAGAATAAATGTTGTTACGTTTGTGGTGTGGAAACGATCCCTAAATTTATTGCTCCCATTACAGGCAACACCCGGTATATAAGCATAATGTACACTGAATTGTCATCCGTCATTATACTGAAATATGGGGTCTGGGCTATGGTAAAATGCTAACGGGTAGCGGCAGATTAAAAATGTGTCTGATATATTTTCGTCGAGGGACTTTTTTACGGTTACCCAAACGTTCACGTTTAGTCACCTTAAGTTGCATGCTGTCACTTTCTAATTCGCCAAGGCAGAGCATGTGACTAAAGGCAATGTTGTAAAATGTTGGGCAATTCTATTTATGCTTATTTCTTGCGCCTAAATAAATTGTCTGGTTTTCATGAGAATTAGGCACTTTCATTCTTTTCAGGCTAGGTTTTCACTTCTTTTTAATTGGAATCACCCTCATATCATTCACGTGTATCAGAAGCCTTGTCGAACTATAAAAAGTACAAAATCATTACCAGTTCAAATCCTTGCATGTCCTTGTATGTACTTAAATAAGTACCAATTACGACCTTATTTCACATATCACGGTAATTAAATACACGATTTAAGTTCGCTTTGAAACTTGGGAGATTGTATTGTGTTTATTGACTTTTGTGTACCACTTTTAACAAATCCTTAAGGCCCACCATGCTACAAAAGAAACATTTTTATAATGCGAATTTATATCTACCAGAAACGAAATAAAGTGCAAATCGTTTTGCTCTATAATGCCATTTTCAATTTTGAAACAAGGAAAATATACTTTATTCCTATTGTTAAATTTAAATTTAATTGCCTTGTTATGTATGTGCATCCAGCACATCGGGCTTTACAAGGATAGAAATAACGTCGATAAGAACTAAACAATATAAGCGAGTTTTAAAAATATGTCGTGTAAGTTGCTTTTACAATATACAAGACTGTCGGCAGCTAAATAGCTATTACAACCTGTTCTGGGCTGACCATGGTAATTAAATACTTAGAGCCTTATAATAATATGCTACAATAGAAGCATACGCTCCTTCTTTTCTTGGGCAACCAACAGCATAGCAGAATAATGATCTATTTTCTTAATTGAAAATAGATTTAGAAATGTTTTACAAGAGGAAAAGACTAAATCACATTCCGATTGCCTGTCAAACTCTATCCGTAATTTCATGATCACTTTAAAATAACATACACAAATTATATATATCGTTGTGCACATTAGATTATAGTCTTTATTTCAATAAAAATAATCACGCACACTATATATATCAAGTTGGTGTTTTAACCTTCGCCAATTTCCCAAAATATAAAGCTTCATTAGTCCATAATAATAAAAACGGGTGTCTATTATTTCATCGAAACACCTTTCATCGAATGTATCACTTTATCGAATTTCATTTTACGGAACGCTATTTTCTGCTGAAACCATAATGTTTTCATATTTAAGATACCTTGAAAATATTATGGTTTCAGCAGAAAATAGAAAAATAAAATAAAATTCGATGAAATGATACATTCGATGAAGTCAAATCCGATGAAGTGATTAGTTACCAATAAAAACAACTTCACTGAAAAAAGTCACTGTGCTCTTTCGAAAAAGTTTGTTCTAACTAATGTAACAGCAAGCTAGAAGTTAAGTTTGGTGGGAACGAAGCGCGTTTCAGATCCCTATTGTTACTTAAAATATCTCGTTCTGCATTGTGATGTAACAGTTAAGTGTCTTAGCGTTAAGTGTACAGTCAGCACAGCCTATATTTGCTAAAAAGTATCAAGAACAAAGTGAGAAGTAACCTAGGTAATGTTAATGTTATGCTCTGTTGCTCGATGGGCGTTTTCCACAAAAAGTACCTATAGTTAAGGACAAAAATTAACATCGGTAACTTTTCCATTACGTCACGAAAATTAGCCATACGTTTACATACTGCCCTCATAAGCCAATAGGCGGTAATTCAAATTAAATAACCATGGTTGAACTTGCTACAGGGCTGGGATTCTATACGGTAATAACGATGTCGTCTTTGACCTGTTTCCGTATTGTCAACGTCTTGATAACTTTTATGACATTACATTAATGGCGACTGTGACATAAACGATTCTAAAACACGTAAAACGCGATATCGTTATAACGCTGTAGAATAGAGGCCCAGGAGATTTGTCTGAGATGCCACTATTTGTCTTAAAGCAGTAATAGTACATTTTCGCAAAGTAACTAGTAACTATAGGTAATTTTTTGGAAAACGCCAATTGATACAGCTCGGGTATTGCTTTTGATAACGTTACGATAGCTCTTATTTACTTGTCAATAATGGCGGCCGAGTTTAAAACAATACGATAACATGTCAAAAGCAATATGGTTTTACCAAGTACAATACTAGGTCCTGTATAAAGCATATCTTGGCAAAAAATAATTTGGAAAACATGAGAGTGATGTTCGGAATGATTTTTTACATTATCCCATTTTTACACCTGATGGTATTTGAAAATGATCTAGTGTCAGTTGACTAAGTATTTTAGTCAATCTATACTCCTGGGCCTCTAATCAACTGCGTTATAACGATATCGCGTTTGACGTGTTTTGGTATCGTTTATGTCACAGCCGCCATTATTGTAAATGACATAAGAGTTATCAAAACGTTGACAATACGGAAACACGTCAAATACGATATCGTTATTACCGTGTAGAATCCCAGCCCTGCAGAGTTGTAGCACAAAAGTTAATTGTGCAAAAACAAAAAACCAATGGAGCCTCTGGTCAACTTAATTACGAATGGTAACACAAATTTCACACATTTCATAATATTTACTGTAACTTAATAGAGAGAAATATTATTTTGAACTATTCTTGCATTTTGTAACTAAAATATGGGGCTAGAGCTTAGCATTACATTTTATTACTTAGTTAAATATTGGTATAATAATGTACAATATCCTAGTCTAAATGGTTATTTCGTTATTAATTATAAGTATTATAGGCAAGCCTGTAAAATTGCCCTGTAAAACTATATTTGAAGTATTAGAGTATAAAAGAGTATTTAGCTTTTTACGAAACAGTTTCAGCAAAATCATCTGCAAAATTGATGGTAGCACCTTGCTGATGAATAGGTTAAACCCTCAAGACGTTGCAAATTACGATACAATATTCAGTGGCCTGATACTTCGATACGCATTCAAACTGGACCCGATAAGGAGGTTTTGGCCCCGAACGTGATCTTTTCCATACAACGGATTTTCTAACTGTCATTGAGTCCCTACTTCTACGCGAAATGTATCGAGACTCGATACATTTCGCGTTGACATGTGACATTCTAGCGTCTGTGGGATTAAAATCTGCCCTCCTAAGCAAAAAAGCAGTATCTCAGATTTAATGGCCAAAGCAGATTCAATCCTATACCGTTATCAATAAGGTTACATTTGCTATAGAAGTATTGTCTCAGATACTGTATTTTATGTTAGCAGGGCAGAAATAGCATTGAACCGTGATGTTCAAAAAGCTAATAATCAAACACCGGATTGACAGGGGCAAAAATGTATCGGTGCTAGTGATCCATCCATGTATTCCTGTGGATGTTGTAAGGGGCGACTAAGGGAACAAATGCTTGTAAGTACTGTAGGCTGTAGGCTGTAGGCTTGCAACCTGCCACTAATACACTGGTAAACATCTTGCCTGATTGTGCAAAATTTGGTTACAGAATTATCAACAAGTTTAGAGTGGTTGGTATTCTGTAGCTCTGCCTACCCCACTTTGGGAATAAAGGTGTGACGTTATGTATGTATGTTCTATTTTACTCCGAACCACTTTCACGTTCCTTTTCTTACTTCTTTGCCATGCCATTGAATCAAGAAGTTTTTGTTAGATTTGAACTCAGTGAAAGGTTGTTGTTGACTGTACACAAGTAGGTATAAGTATCATATTGCGGTAATTGTATGTGGTAGGTTGGTGACAATTCCTAACAGTTTATTGTGACGATGTAAGGTATTATTATATTGCAATATAAATAATTTTACAAATTTATTTTACGTGTTATTTATTTAACCTGCATTTTAATTTGTGAGTTGTGGTTAATTTTAAGTAGCAACCGCCTGAAAACATAATTAAATCTTAGCACAGTGAAATGGTGGGCAAGTTATCTCTTATTTCAATGACGAGTTCCCCCACGAACTGTTATTTTGAGAATGAATCCGCTATGTTACTTGGTTGCCATGGGCAGTTAATGTATGATATCTGGTAAGCCTTCATTCGAGAAGATTTGAGCGAGCACTGGTGAACCATATTTCTGCCCTCCTAAGCCAATAAGCAGTATCTCAGATTCCATAGCCAAAGCAGCTTCAATCCTATTACGTTAGTAAAAGGTTGCATTTGCTACAGGAGTTTAGTCTCAGATACTGCGATTTGTGTTAGCAGGGTAAATTTCCGATAGGCTCCACGTATACGAGTACCTATAGACAAAAGTAATTACCTATCTACTCATGTGCTCTAGAATAGGTACAGGTACTTACCTAATAATACGTTTTTGTTTTGTAAACATTAATAAAACTGTAAAGGTATTAAATGTATGGTAAGTGAGGAAGTATAGCTGTCTAAAATAGTCTAAATTGAATCATTAAGCAACCGAAATATTTATGCAGTCCTTCCTTTCTGACAAAAGTATCAATTGAACAATTGGTAGGTACTGCTCTTGCACAAGAATATTTCGGTAGGTGTATGATCATTGATCTTTAAAATGGTGTTTAAAATTAAACAATATGAGTTTGTAGTATATAATATTGTGAACCTTTATGAAATAATACACTTAAAATGTCCAAACAAACATATTCAACGGGTTTTAAATTACAAAAAAACGAACTACCTACATACCTAGATGAACAGATAGTAGTGCAGTGTCGCATGTTGTGAAACTAGTTAAGAACTGTTTTATACAGTGTGTAAATGGTATACGGGCGTTCCTTTTAACTGTGGTTAGTACAACTCCTACTGAGCACATTTAGGCAGCTCTTGTTAAAATTAAATAAAAAAAAATTAACTATACAAAATAATTTAACACGCAATGTATAACGAAAAATGCAATTAATTAAAAACGAAAATAACACCTGACGGATGGACTTCGATGTACATTGCGGGTCGATAGTATGTTCAAAAATTAATAACGGTGTATACGTTAGCGTAATCAAAATAATTCTTTCTGTTAATGATTAGTGGAGTCTTAATCTATGTCCAGTTTTAATAAACGCCCGTATACCATTTACACACTGTATTTTATTTACCTTTTTTTGTTTACCTATCAATTAACAGGTTTAGATCAGTGGGCCGAGCACGTTGCCGGACTTAGTGTCAAATGACGTCAAACGGGAACTAGTGTTTAATATTATTATGAAGTTATTAAAATGATAGCCACCCGGGGATTAAGTCGCTTATTAATAAGGACTCAAATCACACTAAACACACTTTTATTTTAAACCTTGGTTTTTTATACTTACGTTAGAATATGGAATAGACGAATTAAAGACCCGACGTACGTGACCTCAGCCATATATAGAGATGGAGCTACAGGTAAAATAATTGAACTGTAGAACTAATACTATCCGACGGTCGAGCTCGGAAGTAGATGTACATTTTAATACGTTGTCGCAGTTATTGATAAAGCAACTAATGTTACGGCGGTGGATTAAGCCGTGTAATTTTCAATCATGATTTTTGGTCCTCTCCGGTTTGAGTCCGTTTCAGGGTAGCTCCAGCTCTTTCATACCAGATTAACAAAAAATTTGGCGCCTGAAACATGTTTTCAGTCCGAACCGAGCGACCATCTAAGTTCCGATACTTATTGTACGATAATTGTTTGTAACGGCTAAGTGAGTGCGCTAATAAAGTCCAGCTTTTAATTATCATACGTACATAAATTCAAATAACTCTCATTACTACGTTACTGCGACAAGGTACTAAAATATACAGGTGGTAATTGTAATAGTTACCTTGACAGAGCCATCTATGATGACATACGAGTAGTGACTTTTTTAAATTCGAGATGTTCTGAAGCTATTAATTTAGAGTCCAATAAGATTTTAAGGAATGGCTGCCTTTTCACATAAATAATCGTAGGTTCAGTCAAAAGCACTAATATACACCTATCGCTTCAAATATAATTAATTAATGTAATTTACTGCAACATTTCTCACAGGTTTCTTTACGGCATCAGACCAATTATTATGTACAAGTATACGCAAGCTCTATTGTCCGTGGCAAAGAGGCGTGTAGATATTTTTGTTGACAAGGCTACGCTATATATTTATGAATTTAACTGTATCTTCTTCGAATTAAATCGGCATTTTGCCCTAACCAACAATAGCTGAAATTCCTTTCGTCCTTTCCATTCGTAAGGTACTAACTCAATTTCCTTCTTTAGATCCTAGTCAATCTATTACTTACTCCATTTCAATTACTCATGAATTGAGACCTTATAAAAATACTTGCCATTTTTGTGTAGGCTGCATAGTTGTCGGTAGATGGCGCCCCTCAGCTGCTCCTTGTTTCTCCATCGGGTTAAACTCATACAGTGGGATAGCTCTTAAAGTTTTTTAGATTTGGGTGAAGTCGGTTAGACTCGCATAAGAGCACATCAGAGCGAGTGAAAGAGAAGTATACAAATCCAAACGTTTATAAAAGCTATAGCATTGTAAGTTACTCAGGGTCCAATTTCATGGGATAGATTGGACTGTATACTCAGCGTAAATAAAAACACACCTTTTGAAATTTTGACATGAAGCAGATATTTAAACCATATTTCGTCCAAGCAAGGTATGACTGTAAGACCTCTTTTGAAAGTTTCAAAAGGTGCTATTTTTTTGTGCCGAGTGTATTAACCACTAAAATTCGACTAGGATAATATGCGGCACTTAGGAGTTTACCGTTTAAATATGTTATGCAAAAGTTATCATAGCAATTACAAGTATGCGAGATAATTTTATCTTAAGCGAACTTTAGCGGTTATTGAAATTTACCATTCCCATTGTCCAGTAGGTTCTGCTCTCCTTCATTATAAGATTTTTAGTTTGTGCAAGGCACATTTCATTTTCCCATTTCTCGATTGTCAGTAAACATCAAAGTTCTTATTTAGACGCCATTATGCGCTAGTCAGGAATGTTTTGTTTGTCGATTAGAAAAACCTTTGATAATTATTTGACAATGGAAAAATCAGGTCCATAAGCCGCAACAGGGACAGTTTCACAAATAAAATTTATCTTTGCATTATTATTACAGTTAGTTTGTTAGTTTTTTCACCAAAAAAAAGTATTTTTCTTCTTTAAATCCTCGTACTGTCTCTGTCCTGACTCACTTTTTCAGCTTTTTGCATAAAAAAAGATACAGAGGCAAACATATTTCTAAATTATGCACCAAGTATTTACTTACAACGTAAAAATATGTTTTGCTTCTGAATATCTTGATCAAGGGTCGATTTGGCAATAAAAAAATGTTATGAAAAAGTATATAAAACAAATGTAATAATATTTGTTTATTGCCTTTAGGGTTGTTGGGAATGAAACGACAGGTAGGTTTAAAATTGCCAATATATTTATGCAATTTGTATTGAATATTATTTTTGGATTGGTTTTTTAGTTTTTTTTTTGTATTTGTTTGTGATCAACTTTTTTTTAATTATCTTGTCCTGTAAGTCTGTCCTTGTATTATAATTTGTCTATTGGGTTAAGAAAAGCAAATAATTATTGCAAATTCATTACAACATGATCCAGGGAGGTACTTATAGAGTTATTTATTTTGGTTCATTCGATATTGTATTGATTGATATAGGTATAATTAGAAAGTAGTATTTTTCATTCGTTTATTTAACTGTTGCTTTTTTTTGTTTTTATTTTTTAGTTATTTGTATTGGTTCATTTGATATTGTATTCATTAATGTATAATTACAAAGTAGAGTTTCTCATTCGTTTATTAATCTTGTTTTTATGGTTTTATTATATTGGTTCATTCGATGTTTTATTGATTAATGTATAATTACGAAAAATATTTTTTCATTTGTTTATTGATGTTGTTTTTGTATTTATTTTCTTTTTTTTGTAAGTTCTTTATATTGGTTCATTCGATATTGTATTGATTAATGTATTATTAAAACGTATTATTTTTCATTTGTTTATTTACCTATGTTGTTTTTTTGTGATTTTTTTATATTTGTTAATTCGATATTGTGTTGATTAATGTATAATTATAAAGTAGTGTTTCTCATTCGTTTATTTAAGTATGTCTGATTTTTGTATATTGGTTAATTTGATATTGTATTGATTTATGTATAATTACGAAGTATTATTTTTCATTTGTTTATTGATGTGGTTTTTATATTTATTTGATTTTTTGTAAGTTATTTATATTGGTTCATTCGATATTGTATTAATTAATGTTTTATTAGAACGCAGTATTTTTAATTCGTTTAATAATATTTTTTCATTATTTTTTTGTTTTTTTTTTTTATTTGTTGATATTGTATTGATTAATTTATAGTTATAAAGTAGTATTTGTCATTCGTTTATTTGTTTTTTATTTTCGTTTTGTTTTTTTTTGTAAGTTTTATATTATATATTGGTTCATTTGATATTGTGTTGATTATCGAAATTACAAAGTAGGTAGTATTTTCATTCATTTGGTTAGGTTTTTTATTATACGTATAAAAAAATATGATTTAGTAAATTTAAGCTGTAAAATATTTATTTGATATTTTATCTTACATAATAAGTTTATTATTGATCAATAAGTATTTTTTATTAGGTAAAGTACCTACTTGGGGACCGATATAATTGTGGAATTCTAAAAGAAGTTTTACGGCTATTAAACCTTTTTTGACATTGGTTTTGGTTTTTATTTCTTATTTTTATTTTAGCCCGTGGTCAATGACTACGTTTGTGCGTTTTTTTTGTATATTTTTTTTTGTTTTTTTTTTTTTATTTTCCGTAGCTGTTTAGATTTTACTTGTTGTTTGTACTCGTTTTGTTATTATTATTGTGTTTTTGAATACTTTGAGCGAATTAATTTATGCATTTTATGTACCCTCAATCCAGTATAGATACACCGAAATGAGGGCGCATTCAGTATATTTCAACTGAATTAAAACATGGATTGCAACTATCCCACTTTAGGATAGTGCAAGGAACGCTTTACAGGCTTCTAAAAGGGCAACGTAACCCTGCGGTGGTGCCTTTCAAAATCAATAATATATATAGTGACTTACCCCTAAATAAAATAAAGTTAGGTATCTCGGGTTATGAATTTAGGTAACCCTACCTAGCCGCTATCCAAGACGAAGATGACGACACGATTAAAATAACTGTAAAAAGATGCTTAATTAAGTTCGCTAATCCATAATTCTCATAATAAAGAATTAAATATTATATTATATAACAATAGGTACATAAATAAAGACTGCAGAATTGTGACTTACTCGTGACTTATAAGTCATTTCCTGTCATTAAATCTTACGTGTAATGACTAATTATTTTTTAAGCGTCAGACATAATCGCCTTTTATGTCATGATATTTGAATCAAAATTCCTCCCCGCTCGGTAACCGTATCTTGTGTTGACTCAATCCACTAGCGCCAGGGTACGTGGGTATCAGCTAAACTTTACTGGAAGAGATTTGATATAAGGGCAAACTTACATACTAAAGATTTTTAGGAAAAATGCAAAATAAATTTGAAGTAGGTATGTCGCAAATATTCTACAAACCGTGCATTTTACTTTACATCCAATGAAGGATTTTTTATGTAGTGTGTTCGACATGTTTTTTTTCTACTAATAGTGATTTAAATAAATTATTTCTAATAAAATGCCGATATGGCAAACCACACAAAAGGTAGGCGTAATATTTTTTTTATAAGTACATGTTGTAAGCTTTTAAAGCTTATTACTTACGGACGGTTACCTATATTAAGTAATCCTTTACATGTACTGAAGTGGAGCACCTCGGTCTTAGCTCTGTGTACCTGACCATATATTATTTTTATCGTAAGTGTATAAATAGTCTCCCGGTTGAAGCACGACTATACCGCCTTCCTTGTATCCACATCCACTTTATCCTTCTCCTTACAAATTGAAGTGCGTTAAATTGTTTTCCCCTAATGCAACTGGAAGAGATATTTGATAAAGACAGCCTTAAAAACTAAACACAATTTTGATTCAAAAGAAACAAAATTGAAATTAATATTCAGTTAAATAAATATAATATTCCAATTGTTGTAACAAAGGTCGACACAGAGTAAATAAGGTAATAATCAGTTAAATACGATGTTGTTATTCTCTTGAGTAGAACTATAATGTACTCATTAGATTTTTTTGGTAAAAATTACAGCATAATTTAGGCCGAATAATTAGTTGAAGCGTATTTTAATTAATTAAAATGTTGTCGATGTAGCCATACATAGTTTTACCTGATCAATAACAAGAGTTACCAGCTGGAACCTAATACGTTGTATCTTACTCCAGTGAAGTGAATATCCCTCCAAAACATTTTTTTACGCTATATATGTACTACGGGTTACTCCCAAGAGTTAAAGAGTATAATGTACAAGTCCGCTAGTAGGCTGATTTAACTGAAAGAAATACAAATTAGGACAAATTTACAGACTAAAATTATTTTGTTTAATGTCATACGCGTAGTTTAAATTCTTTAAATACAATTATAATAGTTAAAGTATAAAATATTAACAAATTTATTTTTAATTTATTTTGTATAAAATTTTGTGTAATATTTAATACCCATATTATATGGCTAAATAGTCTGTGCTAATTAAACCATATTACCTAAAGCCTGACAAGATTCTATTTGGCCCTATTTCAATACAATTTGTATTGAAATAGGGCCAAATAGAATCTTGTCAGGCTTTACCTTTGTTTCCGTAGTTTAGTAAGGCAAGAAACAGAGGACGAATTCAGTGTATTTCGACTAAATTAAAAAATAGAGGATAAAAAATAAAAGATAAAGTTGTTTATTCAGTAAGTAGGCCGCACGGGCACTTTTACACGTCAAAATCCTACCAGCGCTTCCCAAGAGGAGACAACTGCTGAGAAGAAATGCCACAAGAACCTCAACGGTCAGTAATTTTTTGAATATAGCTTATTATTAGGGATTGCAATAATCCCAGTTGAGGATAAAGTAAAGAAAATTTTACAGGATTCTTTAATAGGGAAATAAAACTCCACGTTACCCCTAAATCAAACAAAGTCAGCTAACTCGGTTTTTGAATTTAAGTAACTCTACCTATTCGCTATCCAAAACGAACAAGACGCGATAGAAATAACTGTAAAAGATGGTTATTGTAAGATCTAAGAAAAGATTAAATATAAAATTAGTTTATTCAGTAAGTAGGCCGCACGAGCACTTTTACACGTCAAAATCCTACCAGTGCTTCTCAAGAGGAGATCACGCAGCAAGAAACTATATTATATAATATAAAAAGTATAATGTTATACTTAAATATAGACTAGGTCTAGGATGCTAACGTACGCGTAACTTTATATAACAAATCGGGCATTATTTGCAATTATTTCCTCTCGTATAATGTTCACATTGTTCACTAATAATTTATTTTGAATAACGTTGACTCTATTTGATTTTTGGATGGTTTCATGGTTTTAGATTTTTCAGATGCTTTTTATATTATTAGTAACATAATATTATAGTATTATAAATAATATTAGATTAAAATAACTCTTAAAGGACGATTTATTAATAATTTTAAACTAAGGATTATATATCAATCAAAATGAAAATAGGTATATACCTAAGTAAATATTGACTTTAGAATGGTGACTTATGCGTACTAACAAGAACATTAAATCTTACGAGGAGAGTTTTTTTTATTAATAAACTTCTTCCTCACAAATTAACGGACTACTTTCTCGACTCACTCCGCTAGCGCCAGAATACGTAAGTATCAGCTATCAGCTAAGAGCACATGTTTACTTTAAGAGATTCCACATAGGGCCAAACTTACAAACGGAAGATTTAATAAAAACAGCATAATTAATTTAAAGTAAGTACTTATGTCGCAAATATTCTACAAACCGTGCGTATTATTATAATTCCAATGGAGATTTCATTAAAGTGTTTTAACTACCTTAAAAAAAGTTATTTGGTTAAAGTATTTGTATTAAAATGCCAATATGGTAAACTACACAAAACGTAGGCGTAATGGAAAGTTTAAAAAAGTACAAGTTACGAGCTTCTAAAGCTTATTATTATTACTTACTGACGGTAACCTAAATGTTAAGTTATCCTCTATATGTACTGAAGTTGAGCTCCTCGGTTTTAGCTGCGTGCCTGACCATATATTTATTTTTTATCGTGTTTCCCGGTTGAAGCACGACTATACCGCCTTCCTTTACAACTCCGCATCCACAATTTTTTTCTTCCCCTCACAATTTGAAGTTCGTTTAAATTGTTTTCCCCTAATGCAACTGGAAGAGATATTGGATAAAGACAGCCTTAAAAACTAAACACAATTTTGATTCAAAATAAATAAAATTTAAATCAAAATTCAGTAACATAAATATAATACGCTAATTGCTATAAACAAAAGTGGAGAAAGAGTAAAAAAAAATATATAATTTATATACCTATACTCTTGAGTAGAACTATAATCTACTTATTTATTTTTAGTATTCATTTTGTCCGAACACTTATTATAGTTTTTTTTTATAGTTTTACCTGTTCAGTAACAAAAGTTTCCAGCTGGTTCCTAATAACGTTATATAGTCCGTTTTACGTCCAGTGAAGTAAATATCCTTCCAAAACCATGTCCTACGTGATATATCCCCCATGGAGCGGGTATACGGAGCTCCCCCAGGCTTTAGGAAAAAGAACGAGTCTGCTGGTATGCTGAGATTTTACTGAAATAATTTAAATAAGGACAAACTTATAGACTAAATAAATTTGCTTAATTTCATCCACGTAGGTAGATAAAAGTGGTAAATATAATTACAATAAAGGTAACATTGAGGATTTTGTAATGTTATTGTTAGTTTTTTCGACCGTATAAGAAAATCATTTTTTATATTCGTTTTATTTTATACTCAGATTATATTGCCAAAGAGTCTGTAAAAAATAAATGAAATATTCATTTTTCCCCTAGTTCAGGACAAAACAGAGGGCGCATTCAGTTTATGTCAACTGAATTAAAACATATGCATTGCAAGTATCCCACTTTAGGTTAATGCAATGCTTTACGGCTTCTAAAAGGACAACAAAACCCAGCGGTGGCGCCTTTTAAAATCAATTATATATATATAGTATGACTTATCACTAAATAAAATAAAGTTAGGTATTTCGGGTTATGAATTTAGGTAACCCTACCTAGTCGCTACCCAAGACGGAGATAACGACACGATTAAAATAACTGTAAAAAGATTCTTAATTGATGCATAATTCTCAAAATAAAGAATAAATATTAAATTATGCTTATATACATGTTCACCTTAGCGAATATAAAAAACGCAACCCATTCACTGCGTGACCCTCAAAGGCTTCGGCTTAGTGCAACGACGCCTTGCAAAGTCCGACAAGGGGAATTATACTATAGGCCCAGCAGTCTACAATAAGCTGCCCCAAACAATCACTTCAGCTTCCTTTTTGATCTGTTTTAAGAAGTGGCTTTTCGAGCACACATTAATGTTCTGTTTCAAAATTTCCAAGATAACTAATTAATTGACTAGCTTTATGTTATTACTAGTTAATCTTTATACCTATTGTAGAAAACTACATTTAAATATAAATTATTATTTTTTATTACCTACCTAAATATGATAAATCGAGTAAGCGTTTATGACATGTAATTATTAAGAAATATTACGAATAAATGAGTATGAGTATATAAAAATACATAAAAAAAAAACACTGTAGAATTGTGACTTACTCATGACTTACAAGTCATTTCCTGTCAAAGAAATATATTATATTGGCTAACCCCTAAATAAAATCATCCTTTCCGCTATCCAAAACGAAGACGTTTTAAATAATAGTAAAATGTGCTTAATTAAGTGTAAAAACCAATCTATAATTTGAAAATAAGGATTTGATATATAATAAAAACATACATAAATATAGATTAAAATAGTGAGTTTTACGTGTTACTCGTATACTCGAATATTGTACTAAAAATATATTACATAAATATAGACTTTATAATTTTGATATACAAGTTACTGTCTGTTATTAGAACGTAATGGTTATGACAATTTTCTTGGTATTTGTTTTTTTTTTCGCGCTATTTTCTTTTTATTAGTTTCATTTAAATTTTACACAAAAAAAATGTTTTCCTTTTTTTTGTTTTATTTTTGATTTGGTTTAGTTTTTCAGATGTGGTTTTAAATTATTAATACTGTTAATATATATGCTATTAAAATAACTGTAAAAAGATGCTTTATTAAGTTCACTAATCCATAATTTGAAACAAAAAAACAAATTTCATAGTAAAAATATATTGATAAATAAAGACTAGAAAGGCCGCGACTCACGCGTGGCTTTAAAGTTATTTCCTTTTAAGTATAGCAATACGTCCTGAGATGTAAGCGCCCTAAATCGACGTAATAAAATTAAACTTTTCCTCACTCGGTAACTGTAAATTTTCACGGCCGCTATCGCCAGATCACATACGTATCAGCTAAGTTATGTTTACTGAAAGAGATTTCACAATCTTACAAACAATTTTTTTTAGTAAATATTTGTATAACAAATCCAACGAAAAATATTTTCTTAATTGTTTGACTTCTTTTTTTACTAGAAGTGTCTTAAGCAATTTGTTATTAAATCCCGATATGGAAAACCACACAAAAGTCACACGTAATAAAAAAGTTATAAAAAGTATATGTTGTAAGATTTTAATGCTTATTACTTACGGACGGTTACCTATATTAAGTTATCCTTTACATGTACTGAAGTGGAGCACCTCGGTCTTCGCTCTGTACCTGACCATATATTATTTTTATCGTAAGTGTATAAATAGTCTCCCGGTTGAAGCACGACTATACCGCCTTCCTTGCATCCACATCCATATTTTTTCCCCTTAGAAGTTGAAGTGCATTAAATTGTTTTCACCTAATATAACTGGAAGAAATATTGGATAAAAACAGCCTTAAAAACTAAACACAATTTTGATTCAAAAGAAACAAAATTGAAATTAAATTTCAGTAAAATAAATATAATATGCCAATTGTTGTAACAAAGGTCGACATAGAGTAAATAAGGTAATCAATTAAAAACCTACAATTTTATTGTCATCTTAAGTTCTATTAAGTACCTGCTATTTTTTTATATTTTTTTTTCCGAATATTAGTCATAGCATAATATTAATTATAAAGTAGTCTATGTACCCATATATAGCTTTACCTGATCAATAACAAGAGTTACCAGCTGGTTCCTTAAACGTTCTATTATTATGTAACTCCAATGAAGTGGATATCTCTTCAAAACCTCAATGATTGTCTACGTAATATACGGAGCTCCGCAGGATTTAGGAAAATGTACGAGTTGACTGAGATTTAACTGAAATAGATTTAAATAAGGACAAACTTACAAACTAAAATAAAAGTGCTTAGCGTCTTTCACGTAGTTAAAAATCGTACTAATACTTTTTTATAAGTTAATTGAATATCGAGGATTTTGAGATACTGTAGTCTTAAAGTTTGTATTTCTTTCGACTGTATTTACAGATTCATCCAAAAGAAAAAGTTATTTATTCACAAATGTATGTGTATGCACCGCACCGGTTTAAAATTATATTTGACTATGGATATTCATCCATATATACAAATCGAATTTAACACCAAAATCATAATAAATATTATTTTAATCTAAAATCAATGACAGATATAGATCCCGTTTTCTCTTGAATAATTTCGTAAGTTTTATTTAAATTTATTTTCTTTTGGATATTGTCACTTTAATGAGAAATTTTAATAAGTATATGATGCTGCCACGGATTTATTAGACTAAAAGTTAGAGTGCTTGATTCAAATAAACATCACAAACAATTCGAACATTTCAGTTTAAAAATGTTGTAAAGGTCAAAACACTGCATGTATTTATTTCGTGCTCATTGCATTAGTGCAGTATAGTTTAAATCGCGTATTTACTCTTAACGAATTAAATAGTTTAAATAAAACAAAATTGTTTTATTTAAACTATTCGGGTCAATTTTGACCCGATGAACTTACTGCTTGATTATAATTTTAAGATCCGAAGATTGATAAGCTAGACACATTCGAAGAGCATGGCCCGTGCCTTGTTTTTTTCTTCTGATGGACGTTTGTTATTTATTTCAATCATCAATAGTTTTGGATGTCTCGTCTATATTGCTGTATTCGCCTGTGAATATTTTACTGGAAGAGATGCGTTAGGTAATCTTATAACTAATGTTACTTTCACAAATCGACAACAACTCCATAATAACACATTCTGATGTAAAATAAACAATATATAAATATAATATAATAGACAAAATATAATAATAACATATAAAATAATAATAAAAACACAAATTTTAACCATTTATCTTGCTTTATTGTAAGGCAAATATTTGGTTTAGGTATAGACGCATAAACCTTTTTATAGTTTAAGTTTACTTAAACAATTTATTGTAAGGCAAATATTTGGTTAAGGTATAGACGCATAAACTTTTTCATAGTTTAAGTTTATTTAAACAATTTATTGTAAGGCAAATATTTGGTTAATATTTGGTTTGGTTGGTATAGACGCATAAACTTTCTATAGTTTAAGTAAAAACTTGTTCTAGTTATGATTTGCCTGGAAAGAAGAATTCACCTAAGTTTAGGTCAGCAGCGAGATCTAAAGTATTTTTTTTTACCAATTACCTTACTAATTTACGTGTACTGTAAGATATGGTTGATGAAAACTTAAACCTAAAAATAGAAAAAATACCGGGGTACCTATTCTCAAAAATAAGGATTCCAGCCACACGACGTTACTTAGTTTTGCAGAAATATAAATAAATATAAAATTATATATTTTCCAATACACTTTTTCGTATTATAAACGGTGTTCGATAGAAATGCCAATATTTAATTTTCGTAGTCAGTCCAATTAATCGCAGATTAAAGTAATAAATCCTTGGATATTGGTGGGTTGCAATGACTTGCAGCATGGTGTATTTAGTTTTGTTTACAATTAATGCTGCAAATTGCATCCTTGTAGAATTTAGTTCTACGTTGTATAATTGATTCATTTATTTATGTTTTGTTAGAGATATCAATTAATTTGTTCGTAGAATTATTATTAAAGATAATTTGATATTTATATTGTGAGTTTACCAGCACTTCAAGAAAATGACCATCCACTGAGAAGAAGTGCCGGAACAAACTCAGCAGGAAATCAATTTAGGTTTGTCCAGGGGCTGTTTGTTACATAGCCCATTCCAGTTTGTTATTTGCGTTGTTGATGTTGTAATGGAGGCCCTTCGGCTAGGCGAGGCTTGGAACATTGTAATCCTATTGTCGGATTTTTCCTCGCGCACCGCTACGCTGAATTTCATAAAGAAACCAATATCTGCAAGTGGAGTTTATGTCGGATTTATAATTTGAATAATGCGTATCTGTGGGAGTCGTGTCTACTGCAACCCGCGCCGATGTCGCTCATGTTTCCCACGGCAACAACTGCCGCTGAAGCTCCTTAGATTGTCGGATGATCACCTTGCCCTCAAGATGAGTAAAGAAATTCTTCTGCCGGTCGAATGATCTCGACTCGGTTGAAGAGTTTCTAAACCTATGTAAAGTCGTATCTATTTTTGTACAACGCCTACAACTCTGAACCTAAAAGTGTAAATCCCAAAGCTTATGCTAAAATCGTATTTGGTTAAAACTTTATAACTGATAACTTTTCTACTTAGCTAGTTTTTAAACAATTCGTGCGAGCCTTTTATGGTCGTGTTTATCAATGTGTATGAATGTGGATAAAGCATGTCACTAAACTTTCTGACCGGTATGTCAATGCAGGAGTCGATAAAGGCAACCATAATACAGGCTGCATTGCTAATTTTTCTCACGTAAATTAGCTTTAATACACATAAAATTAAGCCTACATTACTATGATCTATATTTATAAAATGTTCTAGCACACAATTTTACTAAATAATAGAGTCTCTAGTCGCTAATGCTAGTCTACTAGCAAGCTTATGAACTAAACGTTTATATATATATATAAAAAATAAAAACCTACTAGCTACTTAAAATAAGCCTACCTAAGTCATCGCCCGGTTTAAACTTAATACTAAATCCTAGGTTTTTTTTTTGCTACTTAATAATAAACGTAATTTTTAAGCGAAGTCACTAACCTTCAATAACAAAAAAAATGTCTATTATGGTTGGTTGTCGTTGGATTAAATTCTTATCCTACCTCCTTCAAAAATTATATTTTTATCACAGCATTAAGTATAGTTTCCTCGATCTCCCGTTATACATTTTATTTTACGTGTTGCTCCTCCATTTATAATATTAAAAATTGTTCCTATTCGTACCACACTCAGGCTACAATCCTACTGTTACCTTACGGCTAACGGACACTTTAATGACATTTTAACACAGAGTTGTGCAAAACTATAATTTTACCCAGTGATACTTTGACGACATTACTACACATGCTTTACGACAAGTGCTGTTAACACAAGTGCAAAATACCTTGTAAATAATTAAAATATACTTCAGTGATACGCAAGCAAAAAAATGTTAGTCGCCAAAATATAATAAAACCATTTAAAAAAGTGAGAGGTGTTTGATATCATAGCATCATTAGTTTACTTAAGAACTATATTTGTGTCGGTGAAGTAATTTTCACTTTTGTCTATTGTCTTTAAACTTTTCCACCTCCTGATACGACACGACACGATATAGGTATTCTGTCTTATTTGGCCAAAGTAACTGAGACCTTCCTCTTTTTCTTTCCAACGAAATAAATCAAAAGAAACTGTCGTGCCATATCAGGTCCCCTATAATATCTTTATCAGGTCCCCTATAATATCTTTCCTGTGTATACATGCACGGAATTTCTGGTTAAGCATTAGTACATTACTGCTGAGAAAAGGAAAAAGGCCGTTGCGGGACGAGTAGGTTGGGTACGCGCTAAATAGGAGTCCAGCAACCGCCCCTTCCTGCCGAGTCTTGTATAGTGCTTTCCTCCAACAATTTGAGAAAACAACACAATTGTTAATATATTTAAGCAGTCCCAAAACGTGTCTTCGAAAAACAAAACACTGCCGCCAATGCAGATATCATCATCGACATCCCTCATACTGCCATTTATATTTGAAATAGGTACAATATAGTGAACTGGAACGTATTTTGAAGAAATTGGGGTGTAAATTATAACATTTATTACGCGTTTAAGTTACAACGGCAATTAATATTGTTTCTGAACGCACTATATTTAAAAAAAAAAAATCGTAAACCCTTTTAGTCTATAATATAAAAAGTAAAATATACATGTAAGAACTTTAATGGAACGAGTGTTTGGCTGTTCGGAGTTAGGTATTCTAGTCCAAACAAGGTTTAAAAAATAAAAAGACGCGGTCGCTGTGATTGTGAAAAGGTATTTTTTACCAAAATAGCTTTTTTATTTTGCTTGGCCTAAAACGCAGAATTTCGCGGGTTGTTTTTACAACAGTAAGGTTAACATTTCCGAGCATGTTGGAGAAAAATATATTTCGTTAGTACGGTATGTGTTGTCCTAATTGAGAATACTGTAATTATCGTAGAAGAATAGGCCTATATCATATCGTAGGTTATTTTATTAACTTACTTGGTTTCGTAATGTACGCCTTAAATTATAACTTATATTACTATTTGATACAGTTTTAAATACGCTGTAAACACCATTGGTAAAATTTAACCTTTTCAGTTTATATTATTTTAAAAAGTAAAATAAATATGGAAGAACTTTGATGGCACGAGTGTTTGGCTGTTCGGAGTTATAGTAAAACTTAATATAATTTTAGCGGCCGCTGCCATATAATAACTCTGGCTGGGTTGGTAAATAATAACTTTTTTTACGTTGACCTAGTACGGTTAACATTTCCGTGCATGTTGGAGAAAAAAAACATTTTGTTGGTACTAAACGTGTTGTTTCTATTTGGAAACACTGTATTTATTGTGGAACATGCCTAAAATCGTACCTCACATTATTCACTTGCATGGTTTCGTTATGTTATCACGAATACCATTTTACCAATAAATTAGAACAACAATTTGAACACTGCAGAACAATACATTAAATGAAACACTCGTATATTTCACACTGACATTTGATGTCAGTTAATAAAGTAACGAAACTAACGTTAATTTAGTTTAATTAAAGCAATACAAAGGCGTAAAAATATGTCATAGTGCAAATGTGACACATGCTTTAGATACAAAAGTGCATTTTTAATGTGGTTAAATACCTTTTTATTATTGCCCCTAGATAAAAGTCAATTCGAACAAAAAACTCTTGGTACAAATAAGTTAGTTTCTTCACATTCCGTGTATATTATCGGTCACGTTAAGTATTATCTCATATATGTAAATTCACTTTGATAACATACAAGCACATATCACAAATCGGAACCACTATACCTACCGCAAATGTATTTAAACCTTACGAAACATGAAAATATTACAAGCATATATTTTCTAAGCGTCATCGGAAAATGCGAGGAAATGGGCGTGTGTACGAGTCTAAGAACGCATTCCGTTAGATGAAAAACGTAAAAACATACAAACAAATCAAACATATAACATAACAATAGTCTATCACCCTCATGATATACACACTTAGCAACCCAAGTTAAACAATATATAGCTTACATTCAAATTAAAAGATAAACCAACATGGCAAAGATGTTTCTTGTTTTTCTCTATTAATACATTACGTTACTAATCGTTTCTTATATACTTATAAAGCGCATCAATATAATTAGGACATACTTAGAATAATGACACATAGAAACTAGTCGACGCGCAGATATCGAAGCTACTAGAAGTAAAGCCAACTGCAAAGACTTCATAGTGGCAACCTCTCGCGGATTTTTATAATAAATTAATGAAAGGTTACGGTAATTTTTACTATTAAAAATTAGCATTATGGTTACGTCATACAATGAAATGCTTCTCTTTCCATCCATTTTCTGGGGAATTGTGACCCGCTATGCTGGCAACATTATTTGTATATGTGTAAGTCACCGTGGCTAACTTCGAGAAGATTATGCACATGAAACTTCACATCTGATTGATAGAATCGCTACAAGAAACTATGATTATATCTGTTATTATTCTAAGATAACAAAATTGTTATTTCCGCAGTGTAAAGTTACTAACAATGGTTAGAAAGTTTACGCTCTGGGTCATTATTTTAAAGCATATGATAACGTTTTATTGCTTCCGAATCATTCTCCACAAGCCATAATGCAACGCGCATTCAATTCCAATAAAGTGTAACAAGAAGCAAGACTCAAACGTGAAAACAATCTTAATAAAAAATCGACAAACCTTGAACCTTGAGTGTTATGGGGGTACTTTGCAAGCACGAGATCACTTTTAAGCTGCGTTCCAAACATACCATACCAAGTCCGAAGGATAGACTAGTTACAAATTGCTAATCCTTTCATTGAGAAAGTTAATGTGCGCCACATACAAACGTCTTTTTACAAACAGCTTGATAATTGTTAGTTCTAAATAGCACAAAATAACGTTAATACTAAAAGCTAGTAGAAACAAATTTACCTTGACTCTGATGTGCGTGCTCGCGTCCGAAAATGAGAGCACAAACTTTGGCAGCGATCAAAGAACATACAACGATAGTCCGATCATAATATCTCTATCTCCATTTTCTCTAAGAAATTTCTAACGATGAACAAGACATTAATTTCATGTTCTTTGTACGTTTAAGTCAAACCAAGATATGATTTCAAGGCATAGCAAGTAGTGTAAACAAAATCTCTTCGTTGTGTCTAAGTAGGTAGCCCGTGTACAAGTTTCTAGCGATGAAATCTAAGGTTTGAAATAGAACAGCAAGACAATCTACCAAACCAACAAACACTTTTTACAATAACCATCGTTAGGTATATGAGATTAAATATACACACAGACACAAATGCCTTGTATGTAAAATAAGTACAATACACACGCACTCTTTGAAATATAAAAGGCCTTTAGTAAGCGAGAGGAAGGAAAATGCTTAAGTAGCTCAAGAACGACAATTGTTAATGAGGCGTGTAAATAGGTACTAAATTAAAATGCCTAGCAATCATTTGCATAAGGCCATCTTCTAATTTCTTAATGGAAATAGCAGCCTCAGTACTTAAAGCATAAACGTGAACGTGATTATTAGGTAGGTATTCAAACATGTAACAAGCCTGATTAATATCATTTGTTTAAGAATATTTCTTGTACAAATTTCAAAAACGGGCAAAAATAATTAATTTTCGTTTTCATGAAAATACCTACGAAAAAATCCAAAACACATCTTTATTTAGCTTCATTTCATGCATATAAAAGGTAAGGCACACGATGTACATATTATATTAAAGAGAACACTTAGCCAAGAACAAATCAGTAACCTAAAAATACTTATTTGATTATTTAGATTTGTGAACTATTAGTTTGAACATGTTAAACCGAATGAAGTCCAACACCAATTTTCACTCCACAGACAACTTCACGTTTTAGCACAATTACTTTTTTTTAAAAACCATTATTTAAAAAAAACACCTATTGTACTTTACTACTTCCTCACTCTTCACTAATTGAATTGTAAGTATATCTGCACTTATCACTTAGTAAATTTTCATTTTCTTTCCTAGTCTGTAAACTGAATTATTCCGTCTCATAGTTTGTTTGCTGTATCAACAGGCATCTTCCTATTTTAATGAAATATGAAACCTCACTTTCATCTTTACTTCAGTATTTATTTATCGTAATAATAACAATTTTTTTAGTTTTAAATGAATAAAAAGGCAAATTTATCCAACTAATCTCTGCACCTGTGTCTATTTGCAACAACACACCACGTTTTATATATTTAATATCTAACTAACTGGATAGTCTTTTATATAATTGTGCACACAACTGGCAATTTTATTCTACACTTCTGAGTTGGTTAGTAATCCACTTATTCCACTTATTTTAACCTTTCTTCTGTATTTTTTTGTTGTAGTTTTTTACTGTTTCTCCCAAGTTGATTTATATACTAATCAGTAGGTACGTGGTACGTAGCTAAAATTCTCAGTTTAGTCACTATAGTATATCCTTAATTCTCAATCTGTCTTCACAATAATTTCCCAAAATGTTAAACTTAATTGAAGTCCAAAGTGTTTAAGCAACGTTCGTGCTTCACATACCTACTTCAATTTTGTTATTTTTTCAAGAATATTATTTTTTCATGCTCTTATGTTTCCTAATTAGATGAACTATTTAGTCTAAATTTGTGTTAATCTAAATGCACTGTTTCAATTTTGTCAGCACGTTAATTACTCTTTATATATTTATATTCAATTATTCATTCAATTTGATTCAGTTATTTATCTCACCTACTTCAATCATTGCTCATTAAAATTCAAATAATTTTATGTGTTAGAGTCACTATGTTGGAATCCTGTCATTGTTTTGCCAATTCTTTCAATTTTGGACTTTTGTTTTGCAATTTATATCTTAAAATAATTGTGCCTATCTTAATTCCTTACTTGAGTTTATTTTTAGCTTCCATTAGTAACCTTTACTATCATTTACACCTATTTTCCTAAAATTAAACAAAATAAAAAACTCAACATAACTTAACAGAAAGTGTCTGTCTTGCTCTATTCTTGTCACATTCATTGTTTTCTTTTATTTTTGTGAACTACTTTGCTTTTTATCCAATGAACATACGTCTGTCTTCATCGTCTTGTTCTATAAGTAGGTATATTATATTGGTAATTATTGTCTTACTTGCTTTTTTTAATTTACGAGAGTTACTCTACTAATTCGTTTGTTTTTAAATTTACGTGAACTAAAGTATTACAAGGTTTTTTTTTTAAATTAATTAGTCTTAAACTTGGATTTAAATTCAATAAGACGCACGATATAGGTCGATCCCATAATTTTCTGTTTCAGTTTCAGTCCTAAAACGCTTACAAGATGGCGCATATAAAGTAACCATTAGCTCCAATATCATCACTTTATCAATCAGCCTTCTTTAAGTTACGCCACATTGCCCGATCCTATATTAATTATTAATTTACTGTCTCACATTATAAATAGATCCTCTCCCTCTCTTCTTTCTGTTACACTTAACTTTAACACATTCCTTAATCGTGAATTATTAGCAACCCTTTGTAAATGAAAGCTTATGCCTTACCCGGGGTATATTTTAAACTTAAACCATAACCTAACCAAAAGTACGAACTGTCCGTATATTTTATAAACAGTGGCAAATTTAGCCTGGATTGCTAACGGTGTTTCGACCCTTGACGACACCTTTCACATCAACGACTTCCTTATATTTAATTATTAAATTCCCTCCCTCACCTCTCTTACTTATGCCTTACATCCTAATTTCTTTAAATTTTGACTGTCTACCTTTTTTGGTCCGTTTTTTATCATCCGTCTCTACGTTATTTACCTACAACCCTACTCTAACTTGTCTCATTCAGTGTCATTTCATCACTCTATCAATATTATTGTCTCATTCAGTGTCATTTCATCACTCTATCAATATTATGATCAACATAGACGGTCCAAACTGCTCTCAAAAACCACCGTAACAGAAAAGATTAAGTAATAATTGCGCTATGGCAGTTCTAAAACCAGGTTCCTACCCAAATGAGATGTGTACTTATAATGAACCTCTGATTAAAAACCTAACTTTTAAACTTTGAACAAAATCATTTTGCACTGAGCTTCTCAAAATCTGATTTAACTATTTTTTCGCTCTCCTATTGATGCGTAATCTCATCATATATTCAATTAAGTAAATGAGTACATATCCAACCTTGCTTTGCTAAATATTATACTTTCTTAACCGCATATTCACCGAATAGAAAGATCAATCCACGTGCACCCTAACGACTTCATTATTAACTATGTCTCTATTTTCTTGCTTGTGATGCTAATGCAGAGAAAAGTTTGCTAAGAGGTTGTGGTATGGTTACAAATTTTAGGATCAGGGTCATTATTTCGAAGCATATGACAAAATGCGTTTTGCATGTTCTGGTAACATTTTATTGGAATTGTCCAATAAAATGTTACAAGAACAAAGACTCAAACTTGAAAACTATAATTTTAATGAAAGATTGACTAAAGCCAACATTAAATTATAAGCCAATTGATTTAAAAAGGGATTCAACACAGACAAAGCTAATACAGATTTAAAAACCAAATTTGGGTCTCACGAAAGATACTTTGCAAGCACGAGATTACTTGTAAGCTGCGTTCCAAACATACTATACCAAGTGCGAAGGATAGACTAGTTACAAATTGCTAAACCTTTTGTTGAGAAAGATAATGTGTGCCACATACAAATGTTTTTACAAACAGCAGTCCTTGATCAGGGTTAGTTCTAGATAGCACAAAATATCGTTAATACTAGAAGCTAGTAGAAACAAGTTACCTTGACTCTGATGCGCGTGGTCGCGTCCGAAAATGAGTGCACAAACTTTGGCAGCGATCAAAGAACATACAACGATAGTCCGATCATAATATCTGTAACATCTATCTCTATTTTCTCTAAAAAATTTCTAACGATGAACCAGACGTTAATTTCATGTTCTTTGAACGTTTACCTCAAACCAACATAATTGATTTTAAGGCATAGCAAGTAGTGTAAACAAAATGTCTTCGTAGTGTCTAAGTAGGTTATCTAGGTTGCCTCTGTACAAGTTTCTAACGATGAAATCTAAGGTTTGAAATATAACAGCAAGACAATCTACCAAACTGACAAACACTTTTTACAATCACCATTAGGTATGCGAGATTATACACACGGACACAAACGCCTTGTAAAATAAGTATAATTCACACGCACTCTTTGAATTACAAACGACTAGGAAACGACGAAGTAATAAATTAAACTGCCTAGCAATCAATCGTTCGCATAAGGGCATCTTCTAATTTCTAAATGGAGTTAATAGCAACCTAATTAAAGCATTTACTGTGAACGTGATTATTAACTAGGTTTAATAAACCTAATAAACGCCGTTCGTCTATAACACCATTTGGAATATTTCTCCGTTGCCCCTACGCATCGTACAAATATTGAGCAAATACGGGGAGTAAAATTTTATTTTCGATTTCGTGAATCAAGATTTAATCAAATACAATGAAAGTACGAACAAAACCAAAACAAACACACCTATTTTTAGTTTTATTTCATGCATATAAGGTAATCACTCTACCGAGAACACAAGACCACAAACTTAGTACGAACAATATTTCATTATTTAGATTTGTTAACCATTACTTTGAACATGTTAAACAAAACGAAGTCCAACACCAATTTTCACTTCAAAGACAACTTCACGTTTTAGCACAATTACTTTCATGAGTTTTTAATTTTTATTAGTCCCTTATTAAGTAGAAATTGATATCATAATTTCACCATTAAATACCTTAGGCTTAGGCCTATTTACTTCACAAGTTTTATTAGCACTTTCTCACTCAACACCAATTTTATATACTTTTACTTTTGCACTAATTACACTTATCACTCGGTATTTTTTTATTTTCTTTCCTATTCCGTTAATTAAACGATTCCATAATATTGTTTGTTTTGATATCAGTAAGTTTAGTATAGAAAAGTACCTGACTATTTTAATAGTTAGAACACAAAACCTGTTTCATCTTTATATTAAAATCATAAAATAATAATAAAACAAATATAATTTAAAAAGCTCTATTTATCTAAATACTCTTGATCTACACCTGTTTCTATTTGCAATAACACACCGCTTTTTATATACCGAAGTAACTACCTTGGTCTCGCTGTGCTCCTCCTGCCACATTAAGTATATGTTTAATTTTATTTTCGTATACTTGTTTTTTTTTGTGTAATCAATAAATTATTTCTTCTTCTTTTTCTACATACTACATTGGTTATACTTGTCACTAACTTACTGGTTTTTTATTTACGAGGGCTACTTAACTTCATTTTGTTTTAATATACATTAACAAATATTAGTATATATATGCAAAATTTATTTTCCGTATTTAGGATAAAAGTTCAGCTTGAATTTAATAAAAGATGTTTTCGTAAAAAAAACATACCTTAATTTTATTTTTTAGTTTCAGTCCTGAAACCCTTACAATAATGACATATATAAAGTGACCGTTTGTTCCATAACATAATCAATCGTCTTTAAATTTTCCCCAAATTGCCAGATACAACTTTTATTTTTTAGCTGTCTCAGTTTTTAACTCGATCCTCTACCTATCTTGTTTCTGTTTCACTTAACTTAAAAACATTCCTACTAATTTCTACCTCTTCGTCAAATATTAGTAATAAATAAATCTGGTAAATACCTTTTGTTTATAACACAATTTAGAGTATTTCTCCGTTGCCCCAACGTATCGTATGTACAAACGGGAAAGAAAATTTCATTTTCGATCACCTACTTTAATCAAGATTTAAAAAATCCAAAACACACACATGTATTTTTAGTTTGATTTCAAGCATATAAAAAGTAAGACACACGATGTATGTTTTTTGTAAAGAATCACTCTATCGAGAACACAAGAACACAAACATATCCTGAAAAAGTTAAATTTGATTTGTTAATTAGATTAAACATGTCAAAATAAAGTCCACCACCAATTTTCACTCCACAGACAATTTCACGTTTTAGCACAATTACATTCATTAATTTTTAATTTCTATTAGTCCGTTATTAATAAATTTATTTTTTCACCCATTTTTAACATAATGTGTATGACCTACTTTACTTCTGAGTTTGATTCGAACAACAGCACTTCCTCACTGTACAACAATTTCATATCTGTTACTTTTACTTTTACACTAAATACACTTATCACTTTGAAGTATTTATTCTTATAATCCGTTACCTGAATTATTCCGCCTTATAGTTTGTTTCGATATTAGCAGATTATGATCGACAGGTATCTCCCTTTTTAATGGAATACAAAACCTCAGTTTCATCTTTACTTCCGTATTTATTTCGTCCCCTATTTTTTTTCTTATAAATATTGATTAAAAAGTTCAATTTCATCTAAGAATCCATCCCCGCCCGTTCCTATTTTCACTAACACCACATTTTATAAGACTGTCTTCTATTTCATCTTGCACACTAATGGCAATTTTATTCGACACTTCTGAATAGGTTAAATATAAATCACTTATTCCATTTCTTTTAACCATTCTTCATTATTATTTTCTTGTTGTATTATTTAACTTTTTGTCCCATTTTGATTTATGCATATCAGGACGTAGGTAACAGACTGAAAAAACCTTTCGTCGGCTTAGTCACTATAGTATATCCTTAGTAGGTACCTACTTCCATTTTGTTAAGTTATCCCGTTTTTTGTGTTGTAATAGTAGTCAACGCTTCTTATAACATGTCCTAAACTATTTGGTCTAATACCCAAATAATAATTCTGCCCTATTCCGAAATTATTTTAAAACTTGACGAACCATTAAAATGTTACTCGTATCATAAACTAATTTAACGAAACCTGACCACATTCTTATATTAAAAATGACCTCCATTCGTTTTCATGTTCACTGTTCTTGTATGATTAAAAACGGCAATTTCATCTTAAACTAAACTTAATCTACACTTGTTCCTATTATCACTGACACCACTTTTTATAAGACGGTCATATATTTTTTATTAAAATTCATCATAGATTTTGCACACCACAGGCAATTTTAGTCGGCACTTCTGAATAGGTTAAATATAAATCATATCCTCCATTTCTTTTAACCTTTTATTCTTCATTATTATTTTCTCGATGTAGTATTTTACTGCTTATTCCAATTTGATTAAGCATATCAGTACGTAGGTAAACAAACTAAAAAACCTTTCGTCGGTTTAGTCACAATAGTATATTCTTAATTCTCACTCTATCTTCACAATAACTTAATTTAACTCCATAAAATGTTTTAGCAACCATTTTGCTCAATTGTTTCGGATATTTTTTTGTATTGTAATATTAGTCGATGCTTCTTATAAAACTTCCTAAACAACTTGGTCCTATTGATTTGGTTTATATTCTCGTTTTCCCAATTTGATGAACTGTTTGTTTCTAACTGATATAAATTGAAATGCACATTTTTAATTTTGTCATCACGTTAATTGCTCATTACATATTTCCCTCATAACTTTAATCATATTGCTCAATAAAACCTTGTCAATGAATTGCCATTTCTTTCAATTTTGGATTCTTGTTTTGTTATTTATATATTGTAATAATTGTGCCTATACTCATTACTTAATTAATTTTCTTTTTTTTAGGCTTTCTTTAATGATGACGTATTGCTAATATTTGCTAACCTTTATTGTCAATCACACCTTTTCCTAAAACGAAACAAAACATAGAACTCATAACACAACTTAATAGCAAATGACTGTCTTAATCTTATAAGTATGCAATAAATGAAATCCTCTCCATTTGAAATTATTTTTAAAACATTTTGGTAGAGGAATTGTTCTTATTATTTATTTTATTGTGCATAATATAATCTTAATCTAATGTCATTTGTATCAAATAAAAATAAAAATAAACACAAATAAACATTTCATAATTCTCATTTTATCTGTATCAGTCCACTACAAAATTACTTATCACCTTTTTGTATAACATTTTAATATTGTCCAAAAGTGGATACATCTCTTTGTAGTCAACTGCACACTCGACATAGGTCCTTTTCTAATCATATTGCCACTTTTTTGTCTTATTTTTTATATTAACATCATGTTATGATAACAAATATAAATAAATAAATAAATATAACAAATATATGGCTGGATGAAAGTGTCTGAAGCCTCAGCATATTGCTGAGCCATTGTTCAGTTGTTTTCTTTTATTTTAGTTTTTTTATTAGACTTCTCTGTAGTGAATAAAATGTCCGTCTTCTTCTTCTCCCTGTTCTATATATTATATAAATGTTTTTTTTTTTACTTTACGCTAGCTACTTAAATCATTCTTCTGTTTAATTTAAATAAACTAAACTCTAAAACTCCTTTCGTCATGGTGGTCACCAGTGAAGAACACCTAATATCAGCGTGTATTTTTACTGTTTCTGTTTCAGTCCAAATAATGATATGTAAAGTAAACATATGGTCGAATAATATAACAAAAAGTTATAATTTATTTTTAAATATTATTTTATTAACTGTCCCATGTTAACTCGATCCTCTGCCGCACTTCTCTCTGTTACACTTTACTTTGCAACATGTCTACCAACATATTCATACGATTTTAATTATTTTCATTTGAACCTTTGAACCTTTTAGTTACTTATAGCTTAACCTCCCCTCACCTCACTTATGTTTCAGTAAACCCGAATAATATTCTGTATTTTGTGTTTCGTAGGGTCGTTTGTATTGACGACTACCTTATATTTCATTATTAGATCACCTCCCTACTCTTACTTATTTATACCTGACTTTCTTAAACCAACTATGGCCCTAAATTCTTGTATTATTTCGTATCTCGGCTGATTTAAAAACTGGACTTGAATAAAGTTCCTAAAATTATTTTTTAATTTGTTATACCTACCTATATTATTCTTTGTTTTACATAAAATTTATAGGTAAAAGATTATTGTTAAAATTTTATTTATAACAAAGTAATATAAATTTAAATTTAACTTTTCTACTCGATATTGTCCACAATTTAGTTATGGCCTCATTATATTTTTATTTCCATTATCTCTCTTACTTCCCCTGATAAACTTAGCTGTTCGTCCCGAGGTCTCCATTACCCGTCTCCATACGTTATTCATCTAATTACTACTTACTACCAAAAACCTACTTACTAGAAATCTTACTGGTCTCTTTCAGTGTCAACTCATCACTCTATTGATATTCATGATCAAAATATACGATCCGAACTGCTCTCAAAACCCACCGTAAACAAAACTATTATAATTAAGAAGATTGTTAAAACCTCACTTTTCACGCGTTCCTCATCCCAAAATCTGATTCATCATACATTAAGTACCTACTTGAGTATAGGTATGACATATTCAACCTCTCTTTCCTAATAACTATCCTTTCTTAACCGCATACTTGCCATGTTGTGACTTCGATTCACCCAATGCACCTCTTATTAAAAACCTGATTTTCTTAACTCTGAACACAAACACGTTTAGTTTCCCAAAATCTGATTCAGCTATTTTCATAACCCGTCTATCGGTGCGTCCCCATCTCATCATATATTAAGTACTTGAGTACATGACATATTCAACGTCGCTTTCCTAATAACTATCCTTTCTTAACCGCATAGTTGCCATATTGTAACTTCGATCGATGCACACTCTAACGTCCTCAGTATTTAACTATGACCCTATATTATTATATGACTAGCGACCCGCCCTCGCTTCGCTCCGGATTAAAGTATTATACATATAAACCTTCCTCTTCAATCACTCTATCTATTAAAAAAACCGCATCAAAATCCGTTGCGTAGTTTTAAAGATTTAAGCATACATTGGGATATAGGGACAGAAAAAGCGACTTTGTTTTATACTATGTAGTGATTTCGAATCTCGGCTTATTATAATAAAGATTATAAACTTTGGACTTGGAATAAAGTGCCTACCTATAAATTTTCTTTGGTTTGCATACATTTTAGAAATAAAAGATTATTGTTAAATTTTTAATTTTAACCAAGTAATATAAACTTCGTTTAATCTATTTAAAATAATTTAGCTGAAAACGACGATATGTATTAGCATTAAAAATATTTTTGTAAAACGCTCTCTAGCTCTGTTTTATCTACATGCCGTCCCCTTCCTCAAATTCAAAATCAAAATTAAAACCTTTTATTCAGTACATTGGCCACATGAGGGCTCTTTTACACGTCGATAATACGCAGTAAATCTACTACTAGCGCTTCGGACAAGACCATCATCGCGGAGAAGAAGCGCCGCAAGGAACTCCAGAAAAAGGTTATTTTATGAATTATTAAATGCAATAAACTCCTTTCTAACATTTTTCAGATTTTCCTAACCCGGGGAATATTTTCAACTTAATTTTTTAGCTGTAAAAACGAACAATTCGTATTTTATAAACAATTGCAAATTTAACATCGATTGCTTACGGTGCTCCGTACCCTAGACGACGTCGTGAATATCGACGAATTTTCCTTATATTTTATTATTACATCACCTCCCTCCTCTCTTACTATCAGGTCCTGACCTCCTTAAACCATTCTTAATGTCTACTTTGCCAATTAAATATTTATAATGCAACAAAAATGCCATCTTAAAATATACCTACCGATTCGCATTTTAAATTTACCTGATGCACCAATTATCAATTTAACTCGTCCATTTGGTTATGCACTCCCTATTTTCACTGTCATCTCTCCACATCCAACTTCGCTGCTCGTCCGAGGTTGTCATAACCCGTCTCCACGTTATTCATCCACAACCCTATTCTTCATGGTCTCAGTGTCACTTCATCACTCTATCGATATTATGATCAACATATACGTTCCGGACTGCTCTCCAAACCCACCCTAATAGAAACGATTAATAATTACGGCATGTCAATACTGTTTCCACGTACACATATGTGAAAACCTAATTTTCTTTCTGAACACAAACACGCTTAGCTTCCCAATATCTGATTCGGCTATTTTTATTATGCGTCGTCACCTCATCGTATATTAAGTACTTGAGAACATAACATACTCAAACTCACTTTCCTAAAAATATCCTTTCTTCACCGCATAGTTGCCGTATTGAAACTCCGATCCACACGCACTCTAACGTCCTCAGTATTCAACTATAGCCCTATATTCTTATATTATTTCGTATCTCGGCTTATTAATAACTGGACTTGAATAAAGAGCCCGCCATTCTTTTATATTTGTAATGCCTTCCTATATTTCTCTTTATTTTACATGAACTTTTTAGATAATTTTGTTTCATTTTTACTTATAACCAAGTACCTAATATAAGGTTCGTTAAATGTATTTAAAGTAATTTGGCTTAAAACGACGATTTGAATTAACATAAATATTTTTTCTATATGCCGTCCCCTTCCTCAAATTCAAAATCAAAATTCAAATTATTTATTCAGTAAATTGGCCACATGCGGGCTCTTTTAAACGTCGTTAATATGCAGTGAATCTACTATAGCGCTTCAGAAAAGACCACCATTGCGGGGATAGAAACGCCGCAAGAAACTCCTCCTTTCCATTTCTCAAATTTTCCTAACCCGGGAAATATTCTCAAAGAACCATCCGTATTTTATAAACAGTAGAAATTTAACCTCGATGGCTTATGGTGTTTTGTAACCTAGACAATGTCGTGAATATCGACGACTTTTCCTTATATTTTATTATTACATCACCTCCCTCCTCTTTTACTTATACCTGACTTTCTTAAATCATTTTTTTTGCACCTTTTATGTCTATTTTGCCAATTAAATATTAATAATGCAATAAAAATGCCATCTTAAAAATATACCTACCGACTTTTTTTTTAATTTACCTGATGCACCAATTATCAATTTAACTTATCTCCTCTATATCATCCGCCATTTGGTTATGCACTCCCTATTTCCACTGTCATCTCTCTTACTTCCCCTAATCAACTTCACTGTTCGTACGGAGGTTGTCATTACCCGTCTCCACGTTATTCATCCACAACCCTATTCTTCACGGTCTCAGTGTCACTTCATAACTCTATCGATATTATGATCAACATATACGTTCCGAACTGCACTCATCATTCATATTTGATTATTACATCACTTCCCTCCTCTCTTACTTATACCTGACTTTCTTAAACCATTTTGATTAGCACTTTTATTATCTATTGGTCAATTAAATATTTATAATGCAACCATAATGACATCTGAACAATATAAGTACCTACCGACTTGCGTTATTAACCAATTATCAATTTAACTTATCTCCTTGGTATGGTCCGCCATTTGGTTATACCTTGCCTATTTTTTTTACCATCATCTCTTTTACTCCCCCTAATAAACTTCGCTGTTCGCCCCGAGGTTTCCATTACCCTTACCCACGATATTCGTCTATAACCCTACTATTACTCTACTGGTCTCTTTCAGAGTCACTTCAGCACTCTATCGATATTATGATCAACATTATACGTTCCGAACTGCACTCAAAACCCACCGTAATAGAAACGATTAATAATAACGCCATACGCTGTCTTCACATACCCATGTGGGAAAATGTGTATTTATAATGTACCTCTTATTAAAAACCTGATTTTCTTTATTCTGAACACAATCACTCTGCGCTTAGCTTCCCAAAATTTCATTCAACTGTTTTTTCACTCGACTATCGATGCTTCGTCATCTCATCATATATTAAGTACCTGAGTAGGTACATAATCCAAACTCGCTTTCCCAAAAACTATCCTTTCTTAACCGCATAATTGGTTACTCCGATCCATGTGAACTCTAAGGTCCTCAGTATTCAACTAATGGCCTAGGTATATTCTTGTACTATTTCTCATCTCGGCTGATTAAAAACCGGACTTAAATTAAGTGCCTACCTATTTTTTTTTAATATGAAATGCCTACCTACATTTATCTTTGTTTTACAGAAACTCTTTATATAAAAGATTACCGATAATTTTTATTAGCCTATAACCTAGTAATAAGGTTTTCTTTAATGTAGTTAAAGTAATTTGGCCTGAAACGACGATTTGAATTAAAATATTTTTGTAAAACGCACTCTAGCTCTCTTTTATCTACATGCCGTCCCCTTCCTCAAATTCAAATTATTTATTAAATAAATTCACCACATGAAGGCTCTGGTAATATGCAGTGAATCTAGTATTTTGCGGAGAAGAAGCGCTACAAGAAACTCCAGCAGAAGATAATTTTTCAATTATAAAATACAATAATCTCCTCCCTTTACAATTATTAACTAAAAAAACGAACCATCCGTACTTTGTAACTACATAGTAGCAAATCAACCTCGATTGCTTACGGTGTTCCGTACCATTGACGACGTCGTTCATATCGACGACTTTCCCCTTACATTTTATTATTAGATCACCTATCCTCTTTCACTTATACCTGACTTTCTTGAACCATTTTTGGTTAGCAACTTAATGTCTATTTTGCCAATTAAATATTTATAAAGCAACAAAAATGCCATCCTGACAACATGCCTATCGACTCGCATTTTTTAATTAACCTAATGCACCAACTACCAATTTAACTTATCTAAATCTCATCCGCCATTTGTCTATGCACTCCCTATTTCATCTCTCTTACTTCCCCTAATAAACTTCGCTGTTCGTCCAAAGGTTTCCATTACCCGTCTCAACGTTATTAATCTACCTACAACCCTACTCTTACTCGTCTCTTTCAGTGTCACTTCATCACTCTATCGATATTATGATCAACATATACGTTCCGAACTGCTCTATAAACCCACCGTAATCGAAACTATTATAATTAAGAAGATTGATACAACCTGATTTTCTTTACTCTTACCGCAAACACGTTCCGCTTCCCAAAATCTGTTTCAGCTATGTTTATGACTCGTCTATCGAAGCATCATCATCATATATTAAGTACTTGAGTAAATGACCTATTCAACCTCCGTTTCCTAATAACTATCCTTTCTTAACCGCATAGTTGCCATATTGTAACTTCGATCCACGTGCACTCTAACGTACTCAGTATATAACTATGACCCCATATTATTATATTATTTCGAATCTCGGCTTATTATAATAAAGTTTATAAAGTTTGGACTTGAAATAAAGTGCCTACCTATTATTTTTCTATGTTTTACATTGCATTCATTTCTGTAATTACAATTACAATTTATTAATAAATTAGTCGTCGTAGTTCTAAAGTAAAGATTTGTCAGTATATAAAAATTACTTGAAAAAGTCGTTGATGTCTACTGCTTAGTATAATGGTGGAGGAGTTCCTAACAGACAAAATTGCTTGGCCTTAACTAGATACCTAAATAATTTTATGATAACCTGGACATAAAATTATGTAAATATTTTATCTTGTCTAGGGGAAACGTTATTTATGAAGAAACGTATCAAAACTTTATTCAATGTTTTGCATCGTGCATCATTTTAAGTTTTGACACGTTTTTCAGCTCACCTACGCAGGATATTTTAATTTTGCATTTATTGTTTCATATAATGGTAGGTTTAGTTTTATTAATGGCATAAGCGACATAGAAAAAAATATTGACTGTACTGTTTTTTTTTTAATCTTTTTTATAGATCATACTCAGTCTTCTAAGTTTACGCCATATTGCCAGATCCTATATTATGTTTTAATATACTTTTCCATATTAACAACTCACTCCTCTTCCTCTCTTCTTTTTACACTTAAATTTTAAACTCCCTTACTTTAATCGCGAATTGTTAGCAACAATAATTTGATAATTGTAAACCCTCATTCTGTCCCCTTAAATCTTATTGCCTAGTGGAACCTAGAACATTATAAATTAAAATACCTTTAATTTGAACGGCCTTTTTAAAATAAGTTTCTCAAATTTGCAAAAAGTTATTTAATTGTGCGTACAAAAAGTTATTTAATTTCATACTTCGTCTTCTTTAAGTTGACGCCATAAACTGTTCCATATTAATAACTCGCTCCTCTCCGTCTTTTATTTCTGATACACTTAACTTTCAAACGTACCTTACTTTAACCGTGACTTGTTAATAACCCTTTGGTATCAATCTGTTTCACAAAACTAAACCACTATAGATAATACTACATTTTCAAACCGGGAAATACTTATCATCAACGTAAACCATCAACCAAAAAACCAAATGACCGTTTCTTTTAAAACAGCTTTTTTTTTTTAATTTTAGCCTTTATAAACACCCCTCTCTCCCTCTCTTAATAACTCGCTCCTCTCCCTCTCTTATTTCTGTTACACTTAACTTTCAAAGGTACCTTACTTTAACCGTGACTTGTTAATAACCCTTTGGTATCAATCTGTTTCACAATACTAAACCACTGTAGATAATACTACATTTTTAAACCGGGAAATATCATCAACGTAAACCATCAACCGAAAAAAGCCATTGACCATTTTTAATAAACAGTTTTTTTTTAATTATTATAGCCCTATTAACACCTCTCTCCTCTCTTACTTTATAAGTATCTGACTTTCCAATTTCCTTAAACTGACTTTCTTAAACCTTTTTGGTTTGTACCTTTTTGCCTTTTTCGCAAATTTATAAATAAATAATGTAACAAAAATGCCATCCTGACCAGACAATACAATACACTGACCCTCGTTTTTAAATATACAATTAGGCATTAGCACCAATTATGAATTTAACTTGTCTCCTCGATATCATCCGCCATTATATCGGTTATGCACTGTGCAAGATCTATTACCTATTGTCTTTTATTATTTCGTGTCTTATTTAGGTATGTGTGATAATTGTAAACCCTCATTCTCTCCCCTTAAATCTTATTACCTAGTGGAACCTAGAACATTATAAATTATAATACCTTTAAATTGACCGGCCTTTTTTAAAGTAAGTTTCGCAAATTTGCAAAAAGTTATTTAATTGTGCGTATTACCTCTCATACTTCGTCTTCTTTAACTTGACGCCATAGTGCCAGATCCTATATTCATTTTTAATGAACTGTTCCATATTAATAACTCGCTCCTCTCCCTCTCTTATTATTGTTACACTTGACTTTCAAACGTACCTTACTTTAACCGTGACTTGTTAACAACCCTTTGGTACCAATCTGTTTCACACTAAACCACTACAGATAATACTACATTTTTAATTAGGTATATATGAAGAACCAGTTTGTTACCCTTGTAAACAAACAGACCCGCTTCGTTTTGACAAGACATAAGTACAAAACAATCCAACAGCAGTAGAATCATCAGACAAATAGCATCGCATTCTCGGCTCCAACAGTTCAGCCACTACCTTAAACACGCTCTCTATTATCTACATTCTCTCCCTTCTGTTCTTCGAATTGTCCTAAACCGGAATATCATGAAGTTAAACCATCAATCAAAAAAACAAATTGTCCGTTTTTTTTAAAACATTTTTTTTTATAATTTAGCCTCTATAAACACCTCTCTCTCCTCTCTTACTTTATAAGTAGGTACCTGACTTTCCAATTTCCTTAAACCGACTTTCTTAAACCTTTTTAGTTTGGACCTTTTTGTCTTTTTCGCGATTTTAATAATGCAATAAAAATGCGATCCTGGCAAGACAATACAATACACTGACCCGCGTTTTTAAATATACAAGTAGGCATTAGCACCAATTATGAATTTAACTTGTCTCCTCGATATCCGCCATTTGGTTATGCACTCTGTGCACGTGGATCGAACTATGACCCTTTTGACTTATGTTATTTCGTGTCTTGGCTTATTGAGGTATGTATGATATGATAATTGTAAAGACTCTTTCTTTTCCCTTAGAATCTTATTGCCAAGTAAAACTAAGTTTCAAAAAAAAGAAAAACAATTTCATTTTATTCGTTAATTCGTCAGGCTTTTTTCAAGTAGAATATGTGCTAAATAAAAGAAGAAAATACAGTAAAAATAACATCCTAGTAATAAGAGAAAAATATGTTTCATAACGTACCTACCTAATAAAATAAATATTTTTCACAATATTGGCATTCGAAGAAAAAAAAAAAAAAACATTTTGAAAAACCTAAGTTTTCAGCAGAAACTTGTGCTCGTAGTGTAAATCGTACATCAAAGGCATGTAGTTTTGTTAAGTAATTATTAATATTTTATCTTAATTATAATTCGGCTTTATCTTTGTTTATTTTCAATAAGTTTCGTATCCATATGTAACTGCTAAAATCAATGTAGGTAGGTAGTACCTACCTATTTAATTAACAGAAATCATGAATGAGGCTGATAATTCTCCTATTTAATTCTTAATGACTTCAGCCAATAGACATATAGGTACCTACTTAGATATAATAAAACCAAAGAAGTATATCCATTCATAAAAGTAACAGTTAAATTATACCACTCCTACATGAGGGTGTTTATGGTTTTTAAAAGTACAGTAAAAAATACATATTAAAATTATAAAAAACTTAAAGTAAACTAAAGATACCTATTTAATAAAGTACCTAAAGCAGATGTAAAAGCAGGTTTTGCGATGTACCGAGTACCGACCTGTTAGTTTTTATAAAGTAGGTACGTGTGATTCTGCGTAATATGGTATCCTTATTTTTTAAAGTATCGTACCTAAATGTTATATGAAATAAAACAATGCACTTGAACTTAAACACAATGGTTTAGAAATACGTAACACCTACCTATCTGAAATTGAATACTTTCTATAAACCTAATTCACAAACCTATCGATTTGTTTACGCAATGTATAATTATACCTATCTTCCTAAACAGACTAAATAAGAGTTACGTCTCAAGCAATTCCATTTTGAACCGCGATCAGTTGATTCATTAATTGTATCATTGAATTCTCATTATTAATTCAATAATCATTGTCACACTGACCGATATGTTTATGAAAAATTTAATAACATCGTCTCAGTTTCTTTCACTATATTATTATTATAAATACGCTTTGTTTTGACACCGGATGTTTCGTACTTAAAAGGTAACTGACGAGTTTAGTGATCAAATCAGAATTGATGCATAAATTGCGCCTGCGTACTGACGTTACCGTAACTCTTATTCGCCATTAAATGTCAACGACAACCAACCAGTTATTTATTTTTGTACCTAATGTAGTTTTAAATCTAGTAATTATAATACTGCCTCTAATTCCCATTTTATTAGGTAAATGTAGGTATGTTTTTTTGTGGCTACGCAAAACCTAACTACTTGTTGGTATTTTTCACAAAAATATACCAAACTATCAAATCAACACCTGACCTTGAGACCGGTTGTTTGTTTTGGATCTTTATAACATTAGCTAGATCGGTATAACATTAACAAACCAATCAATTTAAAAAAAAACTACTATCAAACGCTTTAACATCTAGCGTTTAAAAAATCAATAGTTCTGTAGAATAAAGAATTGAAAAGAAAAGAATTGAATCTCAAAAAAATAACATTTAAACTTGCCTTAGTACGCGGATTTCAAGGTCAAGCTAAAATTAACTGCGCAGTTGTGAATCTACCTAAAACGCGCAATTATAACCGACTCAGATTTAAATCACTCCTAAATGCATTGAACTAGTGGTAATCGTAGCTGATTTCTATCAAATAACTATTCGAAAACATACCTTTTTCTTCCTGTATTGCGTCTCAGGTATCCGATAACCTTAAAAACCGGGCGATGACTTAGACGGGCGCGACTTCAAATTCCTCCCTGACTTCTCTCCGACTCTTTTCCATGTTCAGGTGTTTAATTTTAATAATATTCTTGCTTTCAATTATTTTATTTCCTTTCAAAGAACCGAACATTTTAAGAGAACCACCTCGCTCTAGGTCCCTACTGGATCTGGAGGGCGGCCCGCTGCCACCTATATTTATACCCTACGTGTGACGACGTAGAATGTTCTCGAAGTTCAAAACACAACCAAATAGAGAAGCCGCTCTGAATATGAAAACGAACGAAGCGAACGCAGTTATTAATTTAGCCGCTTATTCAATGCAGTTATTTTATCGCTGTCCTTTTCACTCTAAAGGTTGCGCTGTTAGTAAAACGGAGATAGTGAGAAACTAGCGCAAAATTTGCTAGAGGGGTGTCGGTGCGCATGCGTGAACTCTGGATGGTGAAGAGTATAGAGTTATACGAATGAAAGAGTAAGAGAATGTGGATCATTCTGGATGTTTTCTCCTGTTGCGATCAATAATGCCACGAGAGTGCAGTGGAAATTTTTAAAGGGTGCGCTTGTATTTCTCCGTTTTGCTTGATGTTTGAAAATATTTGTACGGTAAATATTTGAAACGTAAGATTATATGAAAATATTTATGAATTGTCATTGTATATCATAGCATAAACTAGGACAATAAATCTCACGACATGGTGACCTTATTAGAACCATTAATGACTTGTTGTACTAAGGTAGGATGCTAGAAAATTGTATATTAAGAAGGGATATTAAATGGAACTTTTAAGGAAACAAAATAAAAAACATTTTGCTCATATCTATGCTTTTCAGGGTTAAAACAATTTTTTTAACCCTAAGTTTGATGGATAGATAATTTAAAAATATTGCGGGTTTGTGGAAACAATTTTTCGATTAAGACATCCGTGCTAATTTTTGTTAGAGGTTGGCTAAATAAAACTATCCTCCTGCGTGCCCAGTGTCCTAATCTTAGAACAAATTAATAGGTACACTCCTGAAGGTCCAGACCAAAAATTGTTCATATCTTGGTAACCGCAACAGATGTACCTAGGTGTCATATTGTAGGTTACTTACAATACGGCAGATGACCGAAAATATTTTGTTCTAGTATTATCATTAGGTTTTCACCTCAACTCGCTATTTTAATACTTGGGCTTTCAGTGCAGTGTTTTTTTCTAGTAATTCTTTGAACCTCAGGAGGGTATATCTCTGCTGTAAGAACTTACGAACGAATTAGGTTTCGATTCGTTACACATTAATGAATAAAGACTATACAAAAATAGCACAGTCGGCAGCAAAAGCTTGTCTCAAAGGGGTTTTTTTTTAAAGAAACGTTAGTATTCAAAGACACCCAAGTCTATTTTTTTTTTAAAAGGGAGTTATTTGAGCGTTCGCGTTCTTCTAACCAACCCCATGTTTCATTTTTTTTGCACGAACATTTTACCTACCTACCAGATGTAAGTCTTTGGGTCACCCCTATCTACCCCCTTTTACAAAAACTTAACTTAAGGATAATAGTCTAGTACCTTATGTATGTGTATGTAACTTATTTACGGAAAAAACATTAAAAAAAAAAAAGCACCAAAACCCCCTCGCAGACTACTTTTTTTACTGAAAATGTTGGTTGCCCATTCTCATAGTAACAGTGATAAGCTAACAAAGTAGTGTGTGATCTATTTATCAACCCCTGATAAAAAAGAGTGGTGTTATAAGTTTTACATGTGTATCAGTGTATCTGTGTATTTATGTGTCTGTCTGCCGCATCGTAGCTCCTAAACGAATAGACCCATTTGGACGAGGTTTTCTTTAAAGTAAGCTTACTTAAACGGAATGGCTTTTAGCCAAGTTTCACGAAAATCGGTTGAGCCGTTCAAAAAAGGGAAGGTAGGGAAGTGATGGTAGGACCCTGTGCAGGGTCCGTCTGGATCGCTACCACCATCTTATCCATTAACCACCCGCCAAGCAACAGTGTACGGATTGTTGTGTTCATGTAATGGATAAGACAACCGGTGAAATTACTAGCATAGAGGCATTCAATCTTAGTCCTAAGGGTGGGCAACGCATTTGAGGTCTTAGGATTATAGTCTTGAGAATTCAAATGTCTATGGGGCTCAGATTCCATTTACCATTAGGTAGCCTGAGTGCACGTGTGTTTTCTCCTTATCATAAAATAAACGAATTGTCAAAATGGTGAAATAGCGGGCTGGTCACAGGTTCAATCACTTTAATGCGCAAAGAGTACCGTTGTAGGTACAATTGTGGCCTCGAACCATTATAACGAAAGAGAACCGTAAGATAAATTATGTACCTCAATTCACCCAGTCATTTCTACGTTATTAAGTATAAGATAAGGTAGGTATAAAGTTTTGGAATCAACGTATATTTAAAGGTAGTGTATTTGCCATCATCAAATACCAATCATTAAAACCTTTTATAAGTCCTAAACTATTTAACATAAAAGTTACAAATGTATTCTGAACGGGTATAAAGACCTTCTTTATGCTGTAATATTTACGTGAAGTTCTAGGTGACGCTTTATAAAGTCCTTCCGTGCTTAAAACAAGTCGGTTAATGTAGCGCAATCCTGAGTTTTCTAGCTGTTACAACAAATTAATCACAATTTCGAAATGTTGTTTAATACTCGTAATTGTTTTGTAATTTATACAGTATGTTTATTTCACAACGTTTTGTAATTCGCTGACTCACTACGTCACGTGTGCCCAAGTATTTTGTCCAATCGGCATTGAGGCTATGAGTTATGACGTCATCAGCAATTTAAGCCTTCGCTTAGAGTAGAGTTCATAGACTCAAATATATAGAGATGACGTTTCCTATGAGTGTGACAACATCATGAATGACTAAAAATGGCGCAATAATATGGAAATTTCAATTAAAAAAAATTGCGAACCAGATGGTTTTTTTTTATGACAAGGAGAAGGCACACGAGCACTAAGGTCACCTGATGGTAAGTGGAATCTGAGACCCATAGACATCTAAAACTTCTTAAGACTGCAAGCCTATATATTTCCGGAGTTATCCTGAGGGTCGAGTGGTTGGAGCCTTGCCATAAGGTTAATTTTAAGTCCTCTGTGGTGAAGGCACCGAACAATGATCTATCGACCTTTTTAAAGGAGGAATTCTGACCGAGGGGTGTCATGTTTCGGGGATTTCGTGGCCTCCAGCTAGCGAAAATGTTTGAATAGTTAAGTTAATTTTGAGTTATATATTGTTACCTGTTAGGTATTTGTAAATATGGGCCTTGTTGCTTGAAATAAAGTTATTATATTCTATTCTATTTTAAGACCTCAAATGCGTTGCCAACCCTGAGGACTAAGATGGAATGCATGGTAGTAATTTCACCAGTTGTCTTAAGAGTGCGCCGAGGCAACGATACGTAATTACGAAAAAAATGCGTTCGTTTGATCGCCTGCTGCATTGTTTTTACTGAAGCTTTAGTTATGCAATTCATATGTAAGATATTTAAGGAATCACTCTATTTATCATATACTTTAGAAACACGATTACTTGTACTTCCCTCGATAGAAAACACATCCAAAGATACCTCTACATAACAAAATAAACACTTAGTACGGCGTAATTACTTCACGGGAGATCATCAGTTTTGGATTTACAACAAAACTACACGTCTTCTATATATTCTATACTTTAGATTTGAAAATGTGTTTTTATTTTACTAATATGAAGGAAATACCTAAATTCGCACGCGTTTCGTCCATTTTAGCCAGAGCCGTCACGTTTCCCCCATGTCCGCATTAGTCAGGCTTCGGCCGTCGGACGTGGAGGCTGTGTCGCTTGGTGGTTGGTTGCGTTTATCGCCATTTTTGTGATTATTCACTTTATTTTAAATGGGGAACAAACACAACCAAGAAAGGAAGAGAAGGGGTTGGCAAAAGCACAATGCTAAACGCTTGCGTGAAGAAATGAAGTTAGTTAAAATCGTAAACCTACTGATAGTGGAGTAGTTCTAAGAAACCTGATTTGACAGTTGTCAAAATGCCACGCTAAGGGAGGAGAAAATAAATCGGTAGCAACATAGACTGATTTTCGAGATGTATCGATTTGTATTACTAAGACTTTGTAATCGTTTAGTTGTAGTCTTGATGTTTTGGGCCAAAATTGGTTTATTTACACAAGTAATTTTCAACAACACGCGAAGTTCTTTCAATTAGTAGGTAGGTATATAAAAAATACACTTCTATGGTGAATATTTACCAAGATGTAAAAGTAGTTTAGCTAAAAAAACACATTTACAGGCAAAACAAGCTTAGAACGACCCGAGGTTTTTTTTACTATAATTAATTATATAATATTGTTACTTCTTGGGATGGTTTCAATATTTCTAGAGCAAGACATCTCCAGAAATCTGAATACAAAGAGAATACTCCGTAAGAATACTCAGTACCTAACAACTATATTTCAACAAATGAGTAAAATTGCAAAATTATTCATATTTTTTTATTTATAGGGTTAATGTTCCAGTTGTTGGCACTTCGCTACAAAGCGAAGATTTAGGTACCTAATGAACCGGTGAGGTATGCGTAAAAATAGTAAGAGGTGTATAGGAAAACATTTTAATAAATTTAGTATGAATTTTCACATTATCTTTATATTTTTTCAATTTACAGAGTAAATGAATTGGTTGACATCGATTATAAAATTTACCACACAATGGAATTGTAAGTCCCAAATACGAATTATTTTTATAGAATGAGGATTACAAAATTTCATCCAAAAACTAATTCTGTTAATAAATAAATTATAGTTAAATCAAAACGTTCTGTTTTATTACAGGATGCCAATGGACCAAATTTTTTGTCTTTCAGTGGATGGAGAAATAGACAATGACATTGCTTACTCACGCAGACAAAATAATGCCGTGAAGTAAAATCCGATATTGATTATTGTTGTTACTTATGTCCTAATATTTTTTTCTAAAGATACCTGCGTACATTATTCATTACATTATATACATACAAACATTAAGTAGGAACTTCTAAATATGTGATTGATACAGCAGCTTTAAGTTTTTAGTTTTTTAAAACATCAATTTAATTTTATACTTTATAGTGATCAGAATCAGACATTGAAGTTTTTGCGGAAATAATCATGGATAAACTTTCGTACAAACTAAGATCCTTTTTTTTAAAGACGGTTAAAATACCAAAACCTTCTCCTATGTGAAACAAATACTTTTCTGAAAACCGCATTAAAAACGGTTCAGCCAAACGTGAGATAATCGCGGACAAACATACATACATACATACAGGTCAAACTGAGAACTTCCTTTTCTTTGAAGTCAGTTATAAATAATATCTTGAAGAAAGGGTCCATGACTGGGATTTTTGCCCTACTCAGCCGTTCTTATTACTTTACATTAGGTATTGAGTTCACTTTATTTTGTGCTTAGAATATTGTCAATAAAGGTAATTAGGTTTTATTTCATTTCAATATACAGTCACATTAAATCACGGGGTTGTTGAGCCACCATAGAACTCTGTCCTAATGACAGCGTCAAGTCACGCAAAAGAAATTATTTACGTCAAAATTTACCGTCAACTTTCTATGAAAGGGTTCTCCCGGTAACCTTCGGAGAGGGAAGATGGCCGATTGGAAGATGTACGGCTTTTACTTATGATTTATTCTCTTTAGCCGAACAATTTGCCCAATAAATATTATAAATAACTTAACACTAGCTAAATACACCATAGATGTACAAACGACATTAATTAAAAATTATCTATCTATCTGTGAGTGGGTTCTAGAGTGGCTCAACAATCTCGTGATGTGACTGTACCTCAACAATACAAGTAATTCAATCCTACCTTACCTACCGACAGTAAACAACAAATTAAAAAAAAAATGTAGACTGAAAAAAGTTTTTAACTTCTTATAGTCAATATTTGAATAAAAGTATTCGGAATCGATTATGTTTTTTTATTTTGTAAACATTGGTAGCAACCTCCGCGCCTAGTGGACCGGCGCACGGCTCGTCAGGCGCGGCGCGCGGCCGGCGCATGGCTCCAGCTCGCTCCTTGCTGGTGTGCTATACGCACACATACACAGAGTGCATAAAATACCTAAAGTTAATGAGCGCAAAAAGCTCGGTGCCCCCTTAACCCCACCGGAACAAGAACGCAAACATTGCTGCTTGGCGATAGGTTAATGGATAAGATGGTGGTAGCGATCCGGACGGACCCAGCACAGGGTCGTACCACAACAAAAAAAAATATGTAAAGGAATACTTCAAATTAAAGACTGCAAAATTGCAACAAAAAAGTACCTACCATCTACCTTTTTACAATTATACAAATAGGTTTAAATTTATATAATGTACAATCGAGTACAGATGGTTTACTCTCAAAATTCCCTTTTCGCCAAATGACAATATAGCTCAAACGTCTGGATTGTGTAATGTCTTTTGTTGCTATATGTATAGACATGAACGCTAAATGTATATTTAGCAAAACGTCTGGATCTTAGAATGTTACAATTAAAAATACACTAGTAGCGAAACGACTTTATCTTAGAAATGTCTTTATTACTTAATAGACATAAAAGCTGAATGGCCCGGTAGCGAAACTTTTCTATCTCAAAATGTCTTAATTACTAAATGGACATGAACGCCAAATAGCCCCTTCGCAAAACGTCTGGATCTTTAAATGGCAAGTGTTGATATGACACTTGATAATTTCAAACTCCTTTGCACACAATCAATTATTATCTATTATTTAAATCCTGGCACTCGTTCCGTGGTCATGACCGTCAGCCAATTTCGCTTTCGACGAATTAAATATTCTAAGTATTCTACTTTCATGTCATTCAGCTGAATTGACTCTTTGCTGACTGTGTATTTTACTCTTATGTCATCTAGCTGAGATGGTCCTTTGGCGAAAAGGGAATTTTGAGAGTAACCCGTACAGATTATACATTTTTGTATCTCATTCCATTGAAACATTATGCAAAAGTTTATACAATACACTTTTACAATACTAAATAAAAATTTATTTTGTGAATCACGACACGGAATATTACTGGCTCAATCACATGAAAAATAATCTCTGCAGGAGTCATTACTCATCATAACTCATACATACAGAGGAGGAGGCAGATCTCGCCTCACCTATTTAGAATCTGAGAGGTGGGAGGTGCTAAATAAACAGTCTTTAATGGGCATTCGTCATCCCCCGCCTACTTACTCTATTTCTGCTGGCTAAATAAAAGTACGTCATTTATATATCTGGCCAGGAGGTTTCCACAACCGAAGATAGTAGGGTTTTTTTTATGTCATTGAGAAGGCAAACGAGCATACATGCCACCTGATGTTAAATGGAAACTGTGACCCATAGACATTCGCAATCACAAGATTGCAATCCTAAGACTGCAAATGCGTTGCCAACCCTGAGGACTAAGATGGAATGCCTCTATGCTAGTTATTTCACCGACTGTCTGATTCCCAAACTACAATGCGAACACTGCTGTTTGGCGGTAGGTTAATGGATAAGATGGTGGTAGCGATCCGGACGGACCCTGCATAAGGTCCTATCACCGCATGATCGGCAGTATTATGTGCTAGATTCTGCCTGCAACGTCGTCCGCGTAGTTTTAGTTATTTTGCATTTCCATGATGCGGGGTTTAAATTTTAAATTTTCCGTGATAAAAAGTATCCTGTGTTCATCCAGGATATAGCTATGTATTTCCATTCCAAATTTCACGCAAATCCTTCAAGCCGTTGCAGAATGAGTAACAAACTAACACACACACACACAACCTTTCGTGTTTATGATATTAGTGGAATTCCCCTTCGTACAGGCATTCCATTTATGTCCTAATTAATTTTCTATTTAAAGTCTTTTGGTGCCGTCTTAGATGATTTTAGTAATTAACATTTTAATCGCCAGTGTAGAACTAATGATGTCTATTTAGTTGTGATAATTTTCCTAAAATCAGCGCTTTAAACTTAATATTTTATAAACGGATACCTTAATCGAAAAATTGCTACGACAAACCCGCTAAAAGTTTTTGAAAGACCTATCCAACGACACCCCACACTGTAGGCTAGACAAAGAAAAATACATCCACAAGTTGCGTGTAGGGGAGGCACGAAAACAAAAAAAAAGACTTTGTTTTATTTTACCACTTTATTGGCGTGACTAATAATTATGTATATTCATGCCAAATTACTGCTTTCTAGTACTAAGAGTCTCTGAGCTAGGCTGCGGACGGACGGACGGACGAAATGGTGAAATTATAAGGGTTCCTAGTTTTACTACGGAACCCTAAAAAGCTGTTTTGTCTCTGGTATTAAAGTATACAATCATTTACAGATAGGTCATTGTAGGGGTCGTAACAAAAGTGCCGATGACGTCAAAATGACGAAATTTTCAATACAGGGTGCTCTTATTGTAGGTGTTTTTAGGTATATATAAATAAGTAACTACTAATAAAAACAGGTAAAATGATCAGACTCGATAATCAATCAAAATATGGATCCTACCTGTATAAAATAAGCTAAACTGTATACTTATTAAAATATAGTTTACTGTCGTGATAAGATACCTGTAATAGCACACCGGGTCTTACAAGGGTCACAAATCATACGAATATTGTAAATGCAAAGATTTGTGTGTATGTTTGTTACTCGAGTAATCCTTACACACAAATCCTTCATGCTGAAACCATTAAACAAATCTTAGTCAAATTTGGTATGGAGTCACTTGGACATAGAGTACTTTTATTCCGGAAAACTCTCGATGACGACAGTTACCGATGGAATAGCTATAAAATACGTCTTCGCGGATGGAGTGGCGGGCTACAAGCCACAACTATCGATCAGATTCGAAAAAACCATTTACGGATATAGCCGAGTTTGTTGGCATTACCAATGCATTGATTTAATTTTGGACGTCGCTTTATCAAGACTCAACTGATCAAGTTAATAAGTAATAAAGATGGGTACAGTCGGCCTTATAAGTAGTTGCACACTTTTGTACCGTTAACGCTTTTAACGCCTGCGACCATGATGATAATTATTTTACCGGGTGTCTATCTGCATTTTACCGAAACACCGTTCATCGAATGTATCATTTCATCGAATTTCATGGTGTGTACGGCTAGTTTTAGCAAGAGCTGTGCTCTATAATCTTTCCTTTTTAGGGTTCCGTAGTCAACCTAGGAACCCTTATAGTTTCGCCATGTCCGTCCGTCCGCAGCCTAGCGCAAAGACTATTAGTACTAAAAAGCTGCAATTTGGCATGAATATGCATATTAGTTTCGTTAACAAAGTGGTACAATAAAAATTTTTTTTTTTATTTTTTTAGGGTACTTACCTCCCCTACACGTAACGTGGGGATGCATTCTTTTTTTCTCGTCTACCCTATAGTGTGGGGTATCGTTGGATAGGTCTTTCAAAAATATTATAGGTTTGTGAAAACAGTTTTTGGATTAAGTAATCCGTTTATGAAATATTAAGCTTTAAAGCGCTAATATTTGTTAGACTCAAGTGTACCCCCCCTAAAGCCAAAACTACAAATACTAAAAATCTTAAATGAAAGAGCACATATAACAAATTTTAAAGGAAAACTATCACGACTAGTAGACATCATTGGATCTTGAGATACAGGCGATTAAAGTGTTTATACCTACTAAAATCGTCTAAGACGGCACCAATTGTCTATAAATAGAAAATTTGTTATTACTTTATATTTTTATGTTTGTAAAGTTACGGCTTCGGAACCCTACACTGAGCATGGTTCGACATGGCTTTTGCCCGGTTTTTTTACTTATTTCAGATTCATATTGAAATTTTCGGGACAGGTACAGATTTACGCTTTCGTTTTAATAAGCCTTCTTCTATGCCTTTAGTTCTTATTCTATGGTCGGATTTTTAATCTCACAGAAAAAATGTAAACAAAATTACGTCACTGTCAAAGTGACGTTTCAGGGGATCTCAAAGTTCGGGCCAGCAACATAAATCATATTAAGTTATCATTTCGCTGTAACAGTGATAAAAAAAAAATTTGAGAAATAATTAAAATTTAACAGAACAATTATCAAAGTCACTGGAAAGCGATTACGACGGGAGCATGAATTGTGAAGCGAGTGTTAGTGACGTCTCACATCAATCAAGCGGCCCTCAACTTGTTGACACGGGTGTATCGAGTCAGTGATACCATTGCAATAAATAAATTATGCATAGAAAAAGAGTACTCTCGTTTTAAATGAATGTAACAAAGAGTTTATTTCAAAATAAAGTACGTCATTAACAAATAAAATTCTTTCATGTTGATTGAAATATATAGATTTTTTATAGCAAGTCAATTTCTTATAAATGTGGAAAGTATAAATATTTTGAATGCTGCAAATGTTTTTCGTTAGCGGCAACACCTTTGTTTACATTTTTTCTGTGAGATTAGAATCCGACTATAGTACTAAAGTGTGCATCCACTTACTCATAAAGCCGACTGTGCACAATATTATTATAAAATTAATATTGTATACAATGCGAGGGTTGCGTGGTCAAACCCGATAGAGTACCTAGATATGAGTTATTGTGTCAAAAATAACATAATCATCAAGACATGACAGTTTTAATTTGGATAAACAATTATTTCGATTTATGTTTGGTCATTACTTGGTTCTGTATTCAATTTTGATATTTAGTTATGATAGTTGAAATTGAATTTTTCGATTTTTCTAAACAAAAGACATCAACGCGTCCGAACATTGTAAAATATGAACATAAAAGTTGTTAGTAATTTTGTTTCTAAAATACAAAAAATAATTCCTTATCATTTTAGAATGCACGCTTTATTGCCAAGTGAACAAACAATTTCTTATGCATTTATTTTCATTACACGTGTTCGATCATAGGTACTAACTGATAAGGACAAACCCATTTAACTCGGTCGTAAAGCTAAAGGTACAGCAAAGCTATAGAAATTATAACAAAGACCATTGTAGCGAAAAAAAACAAAAGCTATTCAAACATGTTTTTATCACTTTAATCGCATCTCCATACCAAGTCGTCAGATGATATAAAACCTCAAGTCAAAAGGACTGAGGTCGACTTTTGAATGACTGGATAAACGAGCCGTAAGTTTTTGTTTTTAAAGTGCCTACACGGTTACAATGCCAGCTGATCACATGTTACTGATGTCATGATGACGTCATTGTTCTCGAGTCAATAACACCTGTATGTACTCTTTGAGTTAAGAGTCGCCAGTGTGCAAGTTTTAATATGTAGGGTTCCGTACCCAAAGGGTGCCAAACGGGACCCTGTTACTTTCCTTCATTGTCCTTCCGTCCGTCCGAGAATCGTGACTCCAAAGTGCTGTACTTTTTTAACCGTAATTGATAGCCAATTGTTTTTATACAAAATATATAGTATATCTGTGGATTCCTTATTGAATAAAAAATCTACAAATAATAATTGATGCAAACCCTAAAGAAATACAACAAATATAAAAACCGGTCAGATGTGACTGGGGTGGTACAGAATCCTCGGTTCGCGAGTCTGACTCGCACTTGGCGAATCAAAAAACGGAACCCATATGAATTCGTCATATCTGTCTGTCTGTTCGTCCGTATGTCACAGCCACTTTTTTCCAAAACTATAAGAACTTTACTGTTGGAACTTGGTAAGTAGATGTATTCTGTGAACCGCATTAAGATTTTCACACAAAAATAGAAAAAAAAACCGGCCAAGTGCATGTCGGACCACGCACAGTGAAGGGTTCCGTAGCTGGGATGAACGTTCATGGTTGAATTTTTTTTTTTTTTTTTTTATTAAAATCTCAAAAGCCGCATAGCGTATCGTGTTGAAAACAATTTTGGTTGGAAGTATTTCGTATGTTCTACTACTGTAATTTTTATTAGAATGTTCTATTTAACAGCTCAAAACCCGGACAGAATTTTTACGACTTTAGAAGCGTATATCTCGCCAACTGTTCACTTACGTAAAAAAGTCACTTAAAAACCTCTATATCATTTTGGAAGCCCTAACTAAAAATACCCCACACGCTGATGTAACTCAAAAAAATTTTTTTCGTCCCCATGTTACATGTATGGAGTGCCACCCCTAAATATTTTTACTACATCATTGTATAGCGGTTCATAGAATACATCTATCCTCCAAATTTCATTTATATAGTGCCAATAGGCTCTGAGTAAAATGGCTGTGACATACAGACGGACAGACGGACATGACGAAATTATAAGGGTTCCGTTTTTGCCATTCGGCTCCGGAACCCTAAAAATTACACGTTAAATCCCGCCAGGCCATCACCGGACGGAGCAGGCCGCCGCATCAGTGGAGCTGCCAAGTGACCCCTCCACTGATGCGGCGGATTGGCTGGGGGGCAAACTGGGCTGGACGACGCAAGCACGTGTTAATATCCGCATTCCTGGGTCCCCGCCAGGTACCCCGCCCGCAGCGCTAGCGTCGGGCTGCTGTCCGCCGTGCCTCACAAGCTCGCCAAGTCGAGTAAACGGAGCCACGTCTTAGAGCCCACGAACAACCACTTACCGCGAAATATTACTTCTGAGACTCTTCCAACTTTATTTAAAGTAAAACTCAAGAAATGGCTAGTCGAGTAAGCGTACTATGACCAAAATTAAATTAGAAATTTAAAAAACTCCCGACTAAATAAATAGTCTGTAAAAATACTCTAAAGCGTAAAAATAATAAGTAGTGGCCCTAAAGGCTGATTATTTGCTTAGTAGATAGTTAACTGAACACTGACACTAACTAAACTGACACGGCGGGGGACCGCTAAGTAAATGAAATACACACAGACAGAGGTTTTTTTATAGACTATTTATTTAATCGAGGTTTTTTTTTTAAGTTTTTTTATTTCACGCTTTTAAAACTTCTCCATCTGAGTGTCTGTTTGTGGCATCGTAGCTCCCAAACGGATGAACGGATTGGACGCAAGTTTTTTTTTTAAATAAAGCTATATTAATCAGGATGGTTCTTAGCAAGATTTCATGAAAATTAGTTGGGCCGTTGAAGAGATATCAGCTCGGAAAGTAGGTGTCATTTTGGGGGCTTTTCACCCTCTAAAAGCTCCATATCTCAAAAACTGCTAAAGCGATTTTGATGAAACTTGTCTAAGAACCACCGCTAAAAACCTGCTTTCATTTAAAAAAAAACACATTGAAATCGGTTCACCCATTAAACTTACACGTCAAACTTATAGGATTTTTTGTGGCAAGTAAACAAATAAATAAGGTTTATGAAATTAGTATACCAGTCCGGGGGTCCACAGAAAATCAGCGTCTTACTTCCAATAGGGGGTACGACACATAGCTGAGTGGATACCATTTTCGCAGCACTCTTTTATAATTTTTTATTTACTTCTAAACTATTAGACTTAAAGACATGTTTACACAATGTGTAAACTTGTAAAATTGAAGTGAAATAAATATTTTCTATTTCTATTTCTATTTCTAATTAATCAGATGACCATGATGAATTTTTGATATTGCAATAGATTCTTATTTTATTTTTTAAATAGGTATACATAAGTCCTTAATGATGTTCAGTTGTATGTATACAAAATGACATGTAATTAAAATCACTACATAGTATAAAACAAAGTCGCTTTTTCTGTCCCTATATCCATACATTTTAGCCCATTGCTCTTTGTACAGATTTTTTATCGTTGTAACTGAATGTTAAAGCAAACAATAGATATTTTGATATTATATACTCCATTACTTGTCTATTCACACAAGCTTACACACATACACGATTACCTACACCCTCGAAGTGTTGCGTTAAATATTCATAAAATATTATTTGATGTTTACAATTTATTTACAACATTTCGTACGCAATAATATCACAATAATAATTGCGTTATCGACTTACCCAAAAGGTAATTTAGATTACTAGGTGGTCTCGATCTGCCTTTTCAGCAGAGTGCGGCAGAAACACAACAAAAGTAAAATGCTATTTTATTATAACAGGCGCTTATAATTCATGAGAAAAAATATAATTATTTTCAAAATCCGGCTTTTGGTTAAAAATATAGTGGGCCGCCGACTTCAGCCGTCGACTACTACCTATTATTTTGAAATAAATATTTTTTGCTTTTTAAAGATGGTTTTTACTTTTTTTAAACATTTGTCTTATTTCATAGCTTTTAGTGGTCATAATACTGTTATGTCGTCCACGTACATTTATTCCTATAATATTTGAGGAGTACCCTCGATTTCTCCAAGATCCCATCATCAGATCTTGACGTGTTGGACATTGGACAAAGTATATATAAAGTATACACAATCAAACAAAGAAATATTATCAAATCGGTCCAGCGGTCTTTGTGTAATCGAGGAACATACATTAAAAAAACGTTGAGAACCTCCTTCTTTTTTGGAAGTCGGTTAAAAATAGGAGTTTGCCTGTAGAGGAGAGCTCGTTTTAACTGCAGACATGAAATAGGTAATTTGTAGACAGGTTAGATCACTTTCTCAAAATCATTTATTTTCCGCATGCATTTATTGTTCTCCTTTTTCCATTATCATTTTTCCTATTCATAATTTGAACCACCCACCCGCATGTGTTATTTTGTAGCCTTTTTCGAGTCGCATATTCGCCGGACGTCGACGGAGTGCGGGAATCACCGCCTAAGTAGCCAATTATTCGGTCACTTTGGCTGTTACAATATATTTGATGCTGATTGTACCTGTCTGCGTCGAATCTAAAAGCAGCTATCGAAATTTCGGTACTGAAATAATACCGGTTAACTACAGTTTAAATACACCACCTACCTATGATATCGTTATTTTATCAGTAGCGTAGGAACCATTATATTTCAACCGGTATAGCTTTACAACGAAGCGGTATCGATGCCCTACCGCTACCATACCGTATACCGTAACGAAAGGCCGACCTCTTGAAAGAGCTCATTTGTCCTACGTTCACTCAATTGATAGGTATTATATAAAAACCATTGGTACGGCATAACGTACGCGTTATCGCAAAAACTAGAGAAAGGTTCGAACGAATAAAAGAATCCGGCCAAGTGTGAGTCGGACTCGCGCAAGAAGGGTTCTGCACCATTATCTATACAACCACGGTGTCTATACAGACACCGTGGTCGAAGATCGAGCAAAAAACGGCAAAAAAAACACGGTTGTTGTATGTACCCTTTAATATTACTTAATTTACTTAATTATTCTTTAAATTAATATAGAACTAAATATCCTGTGATTAATATCGAGAAAAAAAAACAAAAAAATGCTCTTAAATATTTATTTTATTTTTAGTACTAGCGGCCCGCCAGCGGCTTCGCCCCGCTGCAAATTTCTGACTTTCCCGGAAATTATTCGAATTTTTCTCGCCGTAAAAACCATCCTTGGACTTCAACGAACCTAAAAAAAGAATTCGTAAAATTGGTCCAGGCGTTGTTGAGTTATGCGCTTACCAACACATTTTGCGATTCATTTGTGAAAATTACAACACAGCCTGTGGCCCGTTTCACGAAGCTACAAGTTACAAATTACAAGCGGAACTCTGTCTAGCAAAAGCAGTTAGAAAGAGACTTCCGCTTTTAATTTGTAACTTGTAGCTTCGTGAAACGGGCCTCTTGTGACAGAAAGACGGACGGACAGACAGCGAAATCTTAGTAATAGGGTCCCGTTTTTACCCTTTGGGTACGGAACCCTAAAAATGTGTTCGTAAATTGTAAGGACTAGACTGTATGAAAATTAAATCTCCCGAGCTACACCGGGCGCGAACCCGAACAGGGCTGGGATTCTACATGGTAATAACGATATCATATTTGACGTGTTTCCGTATTGTCAACGTTTTCATAACTCTTATGTCATTTACAATAATGGCATAAGAGTAATCAAAATGTTGATAATACGGAAACAGGTCAAAGACGATATCGTTATTACCTTGTAGAATCCTAGTCCTGATAGTTATAAAAAAAAAACCTTAAAAAAGTTTATTTCATTGTACCTAATAGATCATTGTGTGCATTAATACCAAAGAAACGCAACGCAAAAACAATAGTTGAAGGTTTCCAAACTGGAGCTAAGCAGTTACTCACAGCGAAGTTTTTTTTGCGAATTAATGCCGAATTTAATTAGAATACTTTGTTTACAATTAACATTTTACGTCCTAACGGTTTATTTAAACCAATAGTTAGTTTTTAGCAACGCGCTAACTAACTGACCTTCACCTTCACTTGGTTTTTGCTGAGAATGCAAATGAGCACGCAGACCCCTGATGCTAGGAGGGATCAAAGACCCATGGATTTTGTCATTCTCAAGACTATAATCGCAAGACATGTATGTGTATTTACAAATGCGTTGCTCGTTTCATTATTAATCTTAGTGCGCCGCGGTATAAATATCTTTATACCCACATTATGTGTCAGTTTATAGTTTAATGTGCTTGGATTGTATAACTTCAAATCTAGAGGACGGTGAATCCTGTTCCACCGTAATACAGTTATTACCTTATTACTGTACAGGGGACAGAGGAAACTTACTCATATTGTCATTGTTGTACACTAATCATCATGTGTGTACTGTACTATTTTCGCTAAATAAAGTTTATTATTATTATTATTAATATTATGTGTACAATATATTCCAGTTTTGTGACTGATTTTTTTAATGATAAGGAGGAAGGCTCACGAGGACACGAGCACTCAAGCCACCTGATGGTAAGTGGAATCTGAGCTGAGACCCATAGACATTTGAATTCTCAAGACTATAATCTTAAGACTGCAATCCTAAGAACGCAAATGCGTGGCCAACCCTGAGGACTAAGATGGAATACCTCTATGCTAGTAATTTGACCGGTTGTCTTATCGCCACACCGGAACACAACAATGCGAACTCTGTTGCTTGGCTGTAGGTTAATGGATAAGATGATGGTAGCGATCCGGACGGACCCTGCACAGTGTCCTACCACCACTTCAAACACAAAAGTGAGTGTGAACTACAGACAGACAGGGTTTCTAGTTTGACTTCGAAACCCTAAAAAACCAGAAAAAAAGATGCTGAAAATCATAGGACAAATCGTGGCTTATTGGTGGTAGGATCTTGTGTAGAGTCCATCCGGATAGCTATAATGCTACCCACCATCCTATCCTTTAACCTACCGCCAACCAGTGTTCAAATTGTTGTACTCCGGTGTTAGGATAAGAAAACCGGTGAAATTACTAGCATATAGAGGTAATCCATTTTAGGCCTCAGGGTTAGCAACGCATTTGTGGTCATCAAAAAAAATTGCATCATAGCCGCGACACAAAAACGAAAATACCTACACATACATAACCTCACGCCTTCATTCCCAGAGTGGGGTAGGCAGAGCTACAGAAATACCAACAACTCCAAAAAGACTTGTTGGTAATTTATGTAACCATATTTTGCACGGACAGGCTAAGATGTTTACTAGTGTATTAGTGACAGGTGGAAAGCCCATCGCCTAACAGAAGTAACAGAGTACTAGAAGCCCTCATTCCCTTAGTCGCCTCTAACGACATCCACGGGAAGACATGGAGTGGCACTATTCTAACCCGGCAACCACACGTGGAAAATACCTAATACCACAAAATAATTGTAGAGGTATTTAGCAGTCATTTAGAGCCTTAAGTGCTTCACTAATCGCTAAATTACTTAATTAGCATACAAGAAACCCTAAACTGTGGGGTTATTCTCTAACTCTCGTTCCAAATATTTACAACGCAGATAAAGTACTGTGTCAATTGAACTTGGTTAAGATGTAAACAAAACCAAACGAACCAATTCATTTTACTTTTACGACTTTTTTTCATTATTTTTTATGTTAAGAAGGCACACGAGCACTCGGGCCACCTGATGGTAAGTGGAATCTGAGACCCACAGACATTTGAATTCTCAAGACTATAATCCTAAGACCTCAAATGCGTCGCCAACCCTGAGGACTAAGTTCGAATGCCTCTATGCTAGTAATTTTACCGGTTGTCTTATCCCCACACCGGAATACAACAATGCGATCATTGTTGCTTGGCGGGTGGTTAATGGATAAGATGGTGGTAGCGATCAGGACGGACCCTGCACAAAGATAAAGATATAGTTAATGATCAAGTGAGGTATTTGCAATGATTTTTACACTACATATAGTTATATTAAGTTTAAGATGAAATAACTATTAATTATACGTTATTTTTAATAAAAACACGCTTGGTGAATATTTAAGATTATGTGTCAAACAATTGTTTGTGTCACTTTAATGGCATAGGGAAAACAAACGAACACATAGGCCACATAAATGGGATGTAAGACATTACATTACAATCTTAAAACTGTATTCCTAACACTGCTAATGTGTTGCCAACCCTGAGGACTAAGATGGAATGCCCCGAAGTAGTAGTTTAACCAGTTATCTTATCCCCACGCTGGAACACAGCAATACAATGCGAATACTGCTGCTTGGGGTTGGTTTAAAGGATAAGATGGTGGTAGCGATCCGAGCGGACGTTGCACAAGGTGCTACCATCTCTACCACCATTTTCTGGGTCAATTGTCAAGTTTTAACCCGAAACAACCATATAATTATATACTGCATTCTGAATATTAGGAACGAACGACGGACCGTTTAGGTTCACTTCGTCCACATTCCCATGTCGTCCACAATCCTAATTCCTCCGTATTTCACAAGCTCGCTTATTTTTACATGTTCGCTCCCGTTGCTGGTCCCACCCTGTATATTCCTATTGACATAATTTTAGCAACCATGAATAAGTAATAAAATAAATAAGTTCATGTCAAAACATTCCTTTTTGGGACAAGATTTTTTGCTGACTATACTTGTTTGAGCCATCATAAATGTCTCACATCAATCCATCATCAGATTAGCTTTATGTTACAAACCGCATCACTTTTAACTGACCAATAGTGGGACTTTGTAAAGTGTCAAGATTCACAATTGGTCAGTTAACTGTGTTGCTGATGGTACGATATGGACGAAATGGGAATGTTGGCTAAGTGGGAATGTGGACGATGTGGGAATGAGAACGAAATGGGAATATGGACGAGATGGGAATGTTGAGAAAGTAGGAAGTGGATGAATTGGGAATTCATTGTGGATGAAATGGGATTGCTGACGAACTAGGAAGTTGACAATATGGCAATGTGAACGAAGTGAACCTAAACGCTTCTTTCATCCATCCTTTCTAAGTGACCAACACATCTTAGCATACCCTTTTCGATCTTTGTCACTACATCTAAAGAAAATATAACCTTAGAAAGATGATAACCTATTTTCATTATTGTGATATTGTGTTTGTTTAACTTCCTTCCCATGCTCTCCTTAACTCTCTTCTTCGGCTAGGTATCTGTTTATTTTATCTACCGCACAAGCATGTAACTATTATAATCTTAGGACATCATTCTATAAGTATCGCCCGGCTGCGCGCAATTGAATGTAAAAGTTTTATTACATAGCACAGTTTTTTAGCCTGAATCTTTATGAATAAAGTTAGTTTTCCGCACCAGTGGCTCTAGACAAGATGCATTGCGAGAACGTTATCGTTATCGAAAATATAGTGTAGGATTGACGTAAGCTGCTGGACGTCGTATCGAGCGCTTATGTCAATTCCTTCTACGTCGACAGTTTTCGAAAATCCATTACGACCTTTTATTTTATCAAACACCTTACAACGAACGTATCGTTACGCAGAATTTTCATTTCATCGATACACATTTCTCTCAGCATGTGTTGTTTTTGTAGGTTTATCTAACCTAACCATTGGCCATTGCAATTAATGTTTAAGATATCTTGGAAACATCATGCTTTCAGCAGAAAATAGCGTTCGATCGTGTACTATTATCAAACACCGTATTGACTGGGGCAAAAATGTACCAGTGCTAGTGATTCATTAAATATCGATTAAGTTTATCGACAACTTTTTTCGTGACCTAATAATATGGATTTTACTATTCTTGCAACAGTAAGTACGTTTACTTCTCTATCTGAATGATCAGCTTTCCATGAAGATAAACGATCTTTTTTCTTGCACGGCATTTTAAACAGACTTAAAAAACAAAAAGGTTCTCAATTCGTCGGAATATGTAGATGTAGATGGCGCTGCTGTGCTAAAGCAGCTGATTTAAGACTGTACCGAAATAATTACTTATTTATTTATATTTGTTTAATTTATTTGTGTTTTTATACATAAATAATCAAGGTTTTACAAGCACTGTGCATAGTGAAATTAAAGTATTGGAGAAATATGGCACCATCGAAGGCGAAATCCACAACAAATGCGGCGGCGGTTAACAGGTTGGTGGACGTTATTTCGAACTTAAGAGCGGACATAACAGATATGAAAGAAGAGATAAAGGCTTGTCATGATATTATCCGTGAACAGCAAATGGTACTTACGGATCAAAATGAATGTATCCACAAGATTCTCAGCGTAGTTACACCAAAAACTAGTCATCCTTTAAACGCACTACAACACTTATCACTGAACGAGTCCGGCCCTCAGGGCATTGTATTTATAAGTGATGAGCCTCGACCCTCCGCTGCCTCAGAGGCCCAGCAGCCACCGGCGCCGCCCGTGTCCTTACCCGCGCAGCCCGCGAACCCTGAATCAGTGCTGGTGGCCTCTGCGCCTGCACCCAAACCGAGACGAGTACGTTTGCAGCGTACCGTCGTCACTGGTAATACTGCTCGAGATAACTGTCGTCGGCGAGAGGTCGATGCTGAGGATTGTCCCATCACCTCTTCTCCGGCTAATGACATTGGAACCCAAGCACCATTATCGGAAATGGTTTCATCGCCGAGACCTTTGTCTCCCATAGGACTACGTGCGGCTGCCCCGCGTGTTGTCAGCCTTCATATCTTTAATTTGAGTGCAAATACAACTGTCGAGGACGTCGTGCGCCACGTCCAGACAAAGATGGGTATTTTAAACCCCTTGTGTGAACGCCTGGTTGTCACGCGGGGAGAGTATGCGTCGTTTCGCCTGGACGTGCCAGCTGACAAGCAGAAGGTCGTACGAAATTCCCAAATTGGCCGGATGGGGTCTCTGTACGGTTATTTAATGTCGTCCAGCCAAAAAACTACACAGCACCACGAGCCACAACACTAATAAAAAAGTAGACACTAAGTTTGTTGTAATCCATCAAAACGTAAGATCTATATGTGGTAAAACTTCATTATTAAATTTGTTATGTTACACAGAAAAACCTGATGTACTAGGATTAAGTGAGGTCTGGTGCCGAAAAAGTGAACTTGAACGAGTGAGGTTAAGTGGGTATGCGCTTGCAAACTCCTACTGCCGCACGCGCATAGCTCATGGCGGTGTGGCGCTATATGTTCGCGAGGGTATGCCATATAGACAGCGCAATGACCTACTTAGCGTCGCCGGTCAATATCACTTTGAATTTACGGCTGTTGAAATCACTAGTATAAAATTGATAATTATTGTATTATATAGGACGGGAAATGGTGATTTTGAAATATATGTAAAGAATTTAGAAATGTTATTAATTAAGTTATCGGACGAAAACAAAAGGTTTCTTATAGTTGGTGACCAAAACGTGGATTACTTATCTGATGGCAGTTCAAAGCGGCGGATTGTTGACTTATTATTTAGTTATGGATGTATAAATACAGTTACTTTTCCCACTCGCGAAACTGCTGAATGTTCGTCATCCATCGATTGCGGTATAGCGAACCATTCCTGCGACCGTCTTACTGTCTCGCCGTTGGACACTGCTATCAGTGATCATAACGCACAGCGGTATGAGGTTGGGATGCAAGATTCACAACACACCCACAAAGAAACTAAATTCGTTGAGCGCCGGCTTTATAATGATGAGTCCATTTATTCATTTTATTGTGACATTGATAATTATAATTTTAGTTTTATATATGATGAACATGTTGACATAAATTCTAAATTCAATAAATTATTTAAAATTTTGACATATTATGCAGATATTCATTTTCCACTCAGAAATATAACAATAAATAAAAAGAAACTGGTTCCATGGATGACTGACGAATTGAGCGAATATATTCGAAAACACAATGACCTTCATGAAATAAGACGTCAACATCCAAATAATCCGATCATTTTCGAATGCATCAGACACTACTCCGATCTCATTAAATCTGCCACATTGCGAGCGCGCCAAACGCATATAGAAAATAGACTCACGGATAGTGGTAATGCAGCTAAGGAAATATGGAGAGTGGTCAATGATGAAATTGGCATAAAAACGAAGTCTCAGTCAATTTGTTTACAAGACGTTATATCTGGTAAAAATATACCCGATAGCGAAGTTCCGAATGTTTTTAACTCTCATTTTGTTGGCCTAGCGTCTAAATATGTCATACAAAGCGATGAATCCCTTTCCTCAAAATATGTGCAAAATCACCTTTGTGGCGCGGAGGTGTCCCCGTTCACACTGCCGACAGTCACGCGTGATCTGTTAGATAAAGCTCTGCAGAAAATGCTGAAAACACGGACAACCCTTGATACATACGAGATATCCCTAAATATAATATTATCCATATGGCCGATCATCTCTGATATTATAGTGGTATTGGTTAACAAAATGTTGGAAGCGGGAGTGTACCCTGATGCACTGAAGATTAATAGAGTGTGTCCCGTATATAAAGGAAAGGGTGACAGCTGTAATATTAATAACTACAGACCCATTTCTATAGTCCCAACTATTTCTAAGATGGTGGAATCTATTATATCAACAATTTGCATATAGAAAAAAAAATGTCTACTACTGAAGCTGCGCATAAGGTATTTGACTGTATTGTGACTGGTTTGGATGATAAGTTTAAGATGGCTGGCATTTTGTGCGACTTGTCCAAAGCATTCGATGTTGTAAACCACAAATTACTTTTGGATAAGCTGTCAAAATACGGCGTTGCGCAAGCCGCTTACAGATTGTTTCATTCATTTTTGTCCGGCCGGAAGCAATCTGTCAAAATGTTGATAAATGGGAAGAGGGTAGAATCGGATACTAGTTCCGTTAACTTAGGTATTCCCCAAGGATCATCATTGGGAAACACCCTATTTTTAATCTTTGTCAATGATCTTCCTTCATCAGTGACCACTGGCCTGTCAGTGTTGTTTGCGGATGATACCACTGTCATCGTGAGCGCACCTACATATGAACAGCTTGGCAAAAAGATTAACGAGGCGACCACACAACTGCAAAAGTGGTTTATTTCAAATGGTTTATTGTTAAATGTGGACAAATCGAATATCATGTTGTTTACCGGGCGGAATATCACAGTGCCTCCATGTGTGGCGAACAGTCCCATGCCGCTTTGCACTGAATGTAAGTTTCTTGGGTTCACACTGGATTCGAACCTTACCTGGAAGAGCCATGTCGACGGGCTGTGTAATAGACTGAGTGGTGCGTCTTTTGCCTTGCGAAAATTGAAACCACTGATTTCTCCTGATGCGCTGAGACAAGTGTACTTTGCTCACTTCCACTCGCTGATGACGTATGGATCACTTCTTTGGGGAAACTCAACGGATGCCAAAAGAGTGATGGTCTTGCAGAAACGTGCCCTGCGTACAGTAGTTGGGGTGAAGCATGGACACTCCTGCAGGGATTTATTTGTTTCGCAACGCATCATGACGCATTACTCAGGATATTTGTATGAGGTCATGATGTACGTAAGGCAAAACATAAACATGTTTCCACGATACCATATTCCCGGCAAACAAACCAGGCGCACGGGCCGCCTGCGCACAGTCCCTCGTCGCATGGCGCTTGCAGGAAAAAATCCACGTGTCATTGGCCCTACATATTATGAGCACCTTCCCGCCGCACTCAAAGATGAAACATCTGACGAAACGTTTAGGCGCAAACTTAAGAACCTTTTGTTAGATAACCCGTTGTACTCAGTTAAAGAGTACACGGACCTAAAGTTTTAATTTAATTTATTTTTTATTTTTTATTTATTGTTTGTTATTGTGATTTTATTTTCTTAACTTTCGACATCTTTGTTATTATGTAAATCTGTTTTATATTCTTGTTAACTTCCCCATATTGTGTTTCTTTCATGTATTTTCATTTATGACGACCTTAATGTAAAATCTTATAACTTGACATGTGCAATTTGTAACGTAATTTTATATTGAGCAATAAATAATCTAATCTAATCTAATCTATAGTGAATTGATATTCAATGTAATTTCAATAGTTGTCAAAAGTGACTAGAGTCCAGAGTAAATGTCTGGTACCGGTTGTTTATAGTTGCGATAAGTATAAATAAAAAAGGTTTGCACATAATTAAAAGGTATTCTAATTTCACCATTAGTTACAACAATGATGATTATTAATTGCTTTTTATCGATGCCGATAAACTTAGTCGATATATAATTAATCACTAGCAGTGGTATATTTTTGCCCCCATCAATCCGGTGTTTGACTATTATATATTCTGCGGTTCGATGAAATGATACAATCGATGAAACTTCATCATTATATAGAACATTTTATCTCAAGAGATAACAGAGCCGCAACTTCACCAATATAAGTGCTAAGTTTGACACAGGGTAACCTGTGTCAAATTTTACCCTTTTCTAAAAATCATGTGTAAGGGCATTTTGTAGGTTATTCTCTAGCCTGTGATTTTTTATTTTTTCCATCGTCTGTATTGTATATGTATTTATCTTAAATAATTTGCTGGAGTGGTTTCATTTATATTAACATTTTGTACGGAACCCCTTGCTTCGTACCTACCGTTAAGCATTATACCTGTGTTAAGTACTTGTTAAAAAAACAGCTTTATGCTATGGGACATGTCAGTCAACAAAACAACCAAATAAGGCCCAATATTAGAAATTTAAGAAACCCCCGACTAAATAGTCTGTAAAAAGTAAAAAATAATAAGTAGTGGCCCTAAGGGCTGATTGTTTGATAAGAAGATAGTTTTTTACTTTTTACAGACTATTTAGGCGAGGATTTTTTAAATTTCTAATTTTTTTTTATATTTCACGTTTTTTAAACTTCTCCATCTGAGTGTCTGTTTGTGGTATCGTAGCTCCGAAACGGATGAACGAATTTAGACGCAGCTTTTATTAAAATAAAGCTAAGTACATTTATTAGGATTGTTTTGAAATTGGTTGAGCCGTTTAAGAGATATCAGCTCTGAAAGTAGATGTCGCCGTTATTTTGGGGGATTTTAATAACCACCACTTGAAAACCTGCTTTCATTTAAAAAACCGCATTCAAATCGGTTCATCCATTTTAGAGCTACGGCGCCACAGATAGACACACACACACACACACACTTACACGTCAAACTTATAACACCCCTCTTTTTGCGTCGGGGGTTAAAAAGTAATAAAAACTCGACTAAGTGACATGAGGCAGATAACCGTTACCAAAAATGATTTAAAGCCCTCATAGTGTGTAAATACAATCCTCGGGACAACTCTAGTCCACCCTATAGTAGCTAGGTATATTTGGAAAAGTTTATTACAAATTCTGCACATAACAGTCTTGCATAATCACTTAATTACCTACGGTTACCATACTGTAGCAAAAACCTAATATATTTTTAACAACTTTAAGACTTGAACCCTAATATTCATTTAAAAGCGACATTAAAAGCTTTAAAACGGTACCATCTAACCTTTAGTATGATAAGGAAGCTCAATTTAATACAACCAAAGTAAATATATAGCCCGATAAAGCCCGAGTTCAATTATACATAGTTAAAAGACAGTGCGAAGTCGCAAAAAAAGGGTTCTTACATATGTACATACATACATACATCACGCCTGTTTCCCAGAGGGGTGGGCAGAGAACACTTCTTTCCACCTGCTACGATTCTGACAAAGCTCTTTCGCTTCTTCCACATTTATACGTCGAGTCATGCATGCACGTCGGTTTCGGGTATTTAAGATTCGGCCCTTTTCCAGTATTTCCCCGATTTGATTCAAAAAAAGTACGCCCCCTTCCAACCCTTCCACTCACTTTAGCACTGTATATTTCTTTCGTCAATCGTTTTTCATCCATCCTTTCCAAATGACCGAACCATCGAAGCATGCCCTTTTCAATTTTAGTCACTACATCTTCTTTCAGACCACACTTCTCTCTGATTCTCTCTCTTTTTTTATTCCTTACTCTATCACACAGTTTTACACCACACATACTACGCAAAGAGCGCATTTCTACTGCATTTATACGACTTTCACGCTTATCCTGCCACACCCAACATTCACTACCATACATCAGAGTAGGGCCAACACTCCATTGTGAACCTTTCTTGCCCGTGGTACTACTCCGTGGCACAACTGACCAATGATTTCTATTTCAAAATCAAATTTAATAGAGTCGACGGAGCTCTGCTATCGCAGAGCTCCTATTTCTGGGTAGTTTGGCCCTCCGGGCCTGCTGAAGAACTAACATAACCTAAACCTACCTCATATTTATGATACAGATTTTGGTCAGTTGTGCCAAATAGTTGTGCCACGGGGAATAAACTATTGTGAACAGCCAGTCGGGCTTTTTGTGAAACGCCCCTTCTGCTCACAAAGGAGTGCCGGGCTCCATTTCAAGGGTTCTTATGAAGGTATATTATTGTACGAATTAATTTATCCATCGTTATGTAACCGTAGGTATAGTCAATGACGTCGAATAGGTTTACTTACTTGGATTGTACTCGTGCCCTCGTAATCACATACCTACGTAGCTAGCAAGACGCGATTATATCATGGAGGCAGTATAAGACGGGTGTAGCGGGATTTACGTAAATTAAAAGCCTCTGATCTACTTGATTGCAACTTTACAGAGCTTACATGACGCACTGACGCCCACTAAACTCCGCATATTTGGATACGAAAAACCATTTTAAGTTTAAGACACATACTAATTATCAGAGCCCTGAATTTTCGTAGCAATTTTATGTGTCATAGGGACTACTCGTTTATCGACTTCCGATGTACATAATTTTATCGATACATTATAGAACACAACACAACATCTCAATGAAGATTAAAAGTAAGGTAAACAACAGGCGGTCTTATCACCAAAGAGCGATCTCTTTTATATAACTTTTGAGTGGCTGAAAATGTTAAATACCTAGAGATTCGCAATGAAAAGTTAATAGTTAACAATTCTACATTTAATCAGCTCAGTTCAGTGTTTTAACATACATGTATTAATTTCATGTTCAAAGTCAGTTTTAGTGCTAACAAGTGTTTCATCATTAGTTTATCTATAAAAGAAATAGATAGTCATAATTTTATCTTGTCTCGAAGAGATCGCTCATTCGCGATAAGACTGCATGTTGTTTACTTCTACTCGTAATCATATGTAAAAAAATGTATTCTGTATTTATCGATATACATATCGCACCTACGGTGCGACACTGTCACTTTTGCAAAATTTTAAAAATTGAGTTAAGTCAGTGCCATAACGTCGCTTTAAGTACCCTGTCCTTGAAGCAACACAATAAGCTAAAAGTAGCAGTAATCATATCAAACAATCGCCTTTTCTAGATCAGAAAGTATAATAACTTTTTACCACGCTAAATCTTTAAATGCTTCTCCTGGAAAAATGCTTTTTTGCATAAGTGACAGTGTTGCACCGTAGGTGCGATATGTATATCGGAAGTCGATAAACGAGAAGTCCCTATGACAGCTTAAAAGTGCTACGAAAATTCCGAGCTCTGCTAATTATTCAGCGGTTTACAAATCAAACTGACAATGCCATTTCTCTTCATTGAACTTAGCCACCGAAAAAAAAATCGTCTTAAAAAGGTTCCGTAACTAAAATAGTATGAAAGGGCATTGGTTAAGTTTGTATGAACATTATTGAAATTATTTTCACCGGCCATGAAAGGGATGATGACTCTTATAATGGTTTAAAGCACCTCTAAATAAATATAAATTTTAATGCGTTTTTAATATCCGAGCCATAGAAAGGTGGAGCAAAAAGTGTACATCGATAAGGACAAAAAGTAAGAAACTAGCTTTTCCATTTCGTCACGATAATTAACGTATCTAAATGTATGGCTAATTTACGTGACGAATTGGAAACGTTAAATTTTCTCAATTTTTGTCCATAACGGCGCGTCTCCTACGTCGGCTGCATCTCACCAGCTCCACCGCTTTCTCTGCTTCTTCACCTTATCTGTTCCACCTCATCGTCCGCCTCTTCATCTTCTTAAGCTCCACTTCGCTCTTCAAATATTTACCTCGACCCACGCCCTTCATCACATTGCTCCATTATTTCACCTTCACCCTGTTGTCGTTATTTTTTCTGTAAATAAAACTACTTAATAAAGTACCTTTTGCATTTAATTGTCGCTACACGATAACGGTCAAAATAAGAGGTAAGTCACTAGAGGGTCGATTTTCAGGGCCTCTATTCAGGTGCGTTAAAACGATATCGTGTTTGACACGTTTAAGAATCGTTTATGTCACAGTCGCCATTATTGTAAATGACATAAGAGTTATGAAAACGTTGACAATACGGAAACAGGTCAAATACGATATCGTTATAACGCAGTTGAATAGAGGCCCTGATCTCTTTCAGTGACCTCATCAACATGACCGACGACATACCTAACTGATTTTTTGAAGAGCATTTTTTATCTTAGTGACTGAAGTTCTCACGCCTATGATATTAAATACAAGTGCACTCACTCACTCGTAAACGATATACCTCACAGCGGCGTGGCTCATTTTATATTACCACAATGAATCAGTGAGATTCAAAAATTAACTGCCAGTCCAAGACTCATCCTCATCATAAATAAAATAAATAAATATCAGGGGATAATCTCACACAGATTGACTTAGTCACACACAAATTAACTAAGCCCTAGGCTTGTACTATGGGTACTAGACAACGATAAACATACTTATATAGAGAAATATATACATAACTACTTAGAAAACATCCAAGACTCGAAAACAAATATTTGCGCACATCACACAAATATCTGCCCTTACCGGCATTTGCCCTTATCATGACTTTCTTTTGTTTTTAGCTGGTTGAGGGGTAAAGGTAGTAGTAATTCTTGGGTCTCGTCGATAAATACTCAGAGGTAACGATAAAGAATTAGTATAAACAGTTGGTTTCAGTTGATATCCGGCAGTTTACTTATCAAAATAATTTAAATATCCGAAACATTGTAATATCCACCGCTGCGCGTTCGTTGCACTACATCTGTAATCTAGTCTTTCTTTGCTTCCTATTTTAAAGTGAAATTTAAAACTAAATGCTATCCTTCTCACACTACAGCCTTGGGAAATCAAAGTAACAGTGCCAGCACTAACTTTTAGTTTCAGTCGAGTAAACTAAGGATTACGCAAAACTAAAAGTTTGGACCTATGCATAACATTTTTTGCTAGCTTTCTTACTGAGTTGGAAACAAGGTTACATTGCTACACTGTTACCTCGGTTTACAGAATAAACGGTGTCGTGGTTGATTGGTGATTAGACGTGGACAATAAACTGTTTGTATTAATAAATAGTAAATATATATTAAATTATAGCAATTATAATGTTTAGGGTGGTAGCGCTGGCAGCGCTAGTGGTAGCAAAACAAGCGCAGAGAGATGCCGCGTCACAACAGATTCTGTCGTTCCAAGAGAAAGCAGGGGTGAGTACCTATTGATATCATACCTATAAGGTAACTCATCACTTCATCGAATGATGCATTTGATGAAGTCAATTCATCAAATGTATCATTTCATCGAATTTCATTTCATCGAACGCTATTTTCTGCTGAAACCATAATTTTTCAGCGTATCTTAAACATTAATTACGTAGGTTAGGTTAGGTTAGAAGTTCAATATACCCTGAAAACATTATGGATTCAGCAGAAAATAGCGTTCGATGAAATTAGATGAAATGATACATTCGATGAAATGATAGAAACCCTACCTATGAATATCAGAGGACAATTAATTTCACACCAATTGACCTCTTCCCAAACTAAGCTCGGGGCTTGTACTATTGGTACTAGACAATGATATAAAAACTTATTTAGAGAAATAAATACTTAAATACATAGAAAACATCCAAGGCTCAGGAACAAATACTGGCGTTCATCACACAAATATTTGCCCATACCGGGAATCGAACCCGGGACCGCTAGCTTCGTAGGCAGGGTCACTACCAACTAGGTAGGCCAACGCGTCGTCGTCGTAGTAAGTTTATAATAAGTAGTGAGTGAACACCAATTTCAATCATAAGATTCATAAGCTACTATGGAACTATGTCACAGCGTCGTAATGATTCAAATCGTAAGATACATCTTAAGAATAAACTTAAAAATAGCTTTGACATAGTTTTATAGTGATGATGATGTGCTCCTGTTATCCCTCATTAGGGACATAGGGCTCGCAGAAGAGTTTTCCATTTGTCGCGATCTTGCGCGGCTTCTTCCAGCTCTTTCCAACCGAGACCAATTGAGCCAGCCTCCTTCTCAACTGATCGCCTCCATGTAGTCCGAGGACGCCCCGGTCGTCTTCTGCCAGTAGATTGCCAGCGAAGACCTTGCTTGGACAGGTGGTTGTCCGATCTTCGAAGCGCGTGTCCAATCCATCGCCACTTCCGTTCCATGATTTCTTGGCTTATGGGCTTTTGATCAGTCATCTGCCACAGTCTTGCATTAGAAATGGTTCGTGGCCAGAATATCCCAAGGATACGCCGCAGACATTTGTTGACGAACACCTGCAAACGTCTGGTAATGTCATTCCTAACGAACCATGTCTCGCATCCATACAGTAAGACTGACTTGACGTTAGAATTGAACACTCGGATTTTGGTGCGTTGAGTTATAATGGTAGACGTCCAGACAGGTTTGAGTCGTGCGTACGCTGCTCGCGCCTTGTTGATTCGCGCCTCCACATCGCTATCCGCTCCCCCTGAGACGGGTCGACCACACTACCCAGGTACGTGAAACGATCGACTTGTTCAACTGCCTCGCCGTTGATGTATATTGGCTCTGCGTCTGTTGTGTTAAGGCGCATGTCCTTTGTTTTGGAGCAGTTTACGCGCAGGCCCTCTTCCGCCGCAAAATCCGTGAGGTCGTTCGTCTTGGACTGAAGGTGTTCTCGTGATGTTGCGAATAGACAAAGGTCGTCAGCAAAGTCAATGTCTTCGAGGATACCTTCATTCACCCACGTCAACCCTCTCTCTTCCCGACTTACTACTCTGCGCATGACTTCATCCAAGACAATGAGGAATAACAATGGCGACAGTAAACAACCCTGTTTTACACCAGCTGTGACAGGGACACGATCTGATAGCCGTCCTTTGTGCAAGATCTTGCAAGAGGAACCCATATAAAGATGACGAATGATGTTTATGATCTTGTCCGGTATACCTCTTTTTTTCAATATGCGCCATATGCTAGTCCATTTGACCCTGTCAAACGCCTTCTCGAAGTCTACAAACAAAGTGAAAAGTTCGCTACGCATTTCATTGCATTGCTCTAAAATCATACGCAGCACGTTGATTTGGTCAATGCAAGACCGCCCTGCTCTAAATCCACTCTGTTCGTCCCTCAGATTGTAGTCGAGTTTTATAGTAGCCAATGAATTAAATTGGTTTCGTGTATGTGCTACAATTTTTTATGATAAGAAACATAATAGTCGAATTCCCCTGGTTTCTTCGAAAAGCGACGACAATGATGGCAAATATTTATCACTCTACCTATTCTTTCCTTGAAAACGTGTTCTAGCGATCTTGTATTCAAATCTGAACAAAACAATGTATAAAATAAGGAAAATCCGTTTAAAATCAAGGGAATCTCTTCACAACACGCGATTATTAGGTGCCTACTCTAAGAGACCTAGGCTTATTTACTTCAGCCAATAAGACGCAGAAGGCCATCGATGTCATGTCGTATCAGGTGGTGAAAAATGTGGCAGAGAACAGAGGAAAGTGGCTATTACTCCACCGAAGAGCCCAGGGACCCAATTCTCGTGACATCGAGATGATTTTTCATGCGAGATGAACTGTCAACTGCATACATTTCTTTGACAAATGTAGCATGAAAAATCATCTCGAAGTCACGAGGATTAAGTCCCGTAAGTAAAACGATGATGACTTTGTGTGATCTAAAGTTTCTGCAGGGTTTTTAACCGCCATGAAGTCAGTGATACTATGAACTAGGTAAATTTAAAAAATATTACATTTTATGGAAATGTAATTGTGGTACCCTGTCGCAATAACTATAGTCAGAAACTTTGATACGTTTTCATTGCGATAGTTCTACGTTGGTCGCAATTTTTTTGTCATTCATCTACGAAGTCAATTTGACATTGCAAGGATGTGTCCATTGGACGGTTCAAATTTAATTAGGTAGCCGGCGCAACTTCGTAAATTAAAAACACTAGGTAAACATCTCCTTGACACTATATATACATAGGTACTCGTAAGTTACGCATGATTAACATTAACTCCGATGTAAAAATGTTTACTTTACTAACACGTCTTTTTTGTAATTATAGAAGCCGATAGGAGTTATGACGACCAGTGCCGGGGCACCCATAGAGTACACCGATGCCACATTGACTCTGAACTTACCCCTTATATTCAACGAGTACCTCATGGACTCCCTCACGCACCTCGTCAGGGAGAGAATCCCTGAACGGCTGGTCCACGCTAAAGCCGCGGGCGCTTTCGGTTACTTTGAAGTCACTCACGACATCACCCACATCTGCAAAGCTAAAATGTTTAGCAGAATCGGAAAGAAAACACCTGTTGCTGCAAGATTTTCCCCTGTTGTGGTCGAACGAGGAGGCATAGACACGTCACGAGACGCGAGAGGATTCGCCATCAAATTCTACACGGAAGACGGCAACTTCGACATCGCTGGATTCAGTACCCCAATGTACGTTTACAAAGATCCCCTCCTCTTCACCGCTTTTGTCAGAGCGCAAAAGCGGAACCCCGCTACCAACCTAATAGATGCCAATATGCTTTGGGACTTCCTGACTTTAAGACCCGAAAGCCTGCACATGTTCCTGCTTGTATTTGGAGATCGTGGCGTCCCAGATGGCTACCGTCACATGCCTGGCTTTGGCATTCACACGTACCAAGTTGTAAACGAGCATGGGGAATCCAACTTCATTAGATTTCATTTCATACCTGAGGCGGGTATTAAAAATTTACGTTCGGAAGAGGCTCGCCAATTAGCAGCTAATGATCCTGATTACGCTACCAGAGATTTATACAACGCTATTGCTAATGGTTCCCCGCCCGGTTGGCAGGTCAGCATACAAATTTTAAGCCTGCAAGACGTCAAGGACGCTGGATTCGACGTCTTTGACGTAACTAAATCTCTCCCTCTAGAAGACTACCCTTTAAAACCCTTAGGAAGATTCGTATTGAACAAAAACCCAATAAACTACTTTGCGGAAATAGAACAAATTGCATTTAATCCTGCAAACTTGGTACCAGGTATACTCGGAGCTCCTGACAAAGTTTTTGAAGCGAGGCGTCTGGCTTACAGAGACGCTCAGTACTACCGTTTAGGAGCTAACTTCAACAAGATACCAGTCAACTGCCCTCTTCAAACAAAAGTTTTGGCATATAACAGAGATGGCAGACCTCCTGTCAAAGATAACGACCGAGATATCCCTAATTTCTTTCCTAATTCCTTTAACGGTCCGCAACCCTACAAGGATAAGAAAAGACCACAGTTGATAGAGATATATCAGGATCAGCCGAATAACTTTAACCAAGCTAGGGAGTTGTATACGAACGAGATGACGAAGGAAGAGAGGAGTAGGTTGGTGGCCAATATTCTGTTCAGTGTGGGTGGCGCCGCGAAAAACTTGCAAGACCGCGCCGTGAAACTGTTCACAATCATACATCCTGACTTAGGAGGCCGGATCGAACGTGGTCTGCTAGCAAATAGGACAACATTCTATCATGATGATGAGGATTATTAACCTTATTACTCCGCTGAAGACCATGGCCATGATTATGGGGTGTTGAGTGTATTTGATCGCAAAAGTTCCAAACCCGTCTGAAATTTTATCTCAGTACAGGTGAACTAAAACTATACAACAGGATAGGGTTAGACCATGGAGTACAGTGTATATTAAATATTTAGCGTAATTTTGGTGGTGGTCCTTGCTGTTACTTGGTTTGTAAGAGTTTTAAAATAATTTTAAGTTCACTTTAAATTGTTTCGCACACAATTTACCTATCAAACAAGAGCCCAAACACCGGTAATTTTTTCCTTGATCACTTTTAATCGTGTTGCGTAGTGTATTATAAAAGACCCGATAAGTTTAACCTTAAGAAAAATACAGCAATCTTATGTCAATTTCGTAGTGACACATGTCATGCACTGCATGTCTAGTTGGCTGTTAAAATATTGCCAGTATATTGATGTTTCCCATATTTTAAGTTAAATTAAATTAAAAGTTGCGTTAATCTTGTAAAAAATATGTAAAAGGTTGCTTATTTAGGTATTGTTCATCATTTTCAAGTCCCCTTCAATTAATATTGATTATTAATAATGTTACAAATTTTTAGTTCTATTAATAAAATTACTATATCTCTCTATGTTTTTGATTATCAATTTGTGATCAGGTATTATCACGCATCAACCTAATTAGTATAGCAAAAAAAAACTTCCAATTATCTTGATAATGTAAAAAATAACAGCTGTTTTATTCAATTTACAGTAAGCATTTATTGTACGATTGGTAACACTCGTCTCAAACGTCAGTTAGCCTAATTAATTGACGTGCGTAAATTGCACGGAGTGGTATTGTCGAGTCTGCGATGAAAGTTTACTTAATCTAGATGCTACTAAGTGGCTATTAACTCAAAATATATAAACCATGGCGCCAAACTTTAGTAAAATAACCAGTAGGACTGACGTTAAAATTGCGCTTGCCGCGTCAGCAGCAGTGAGTGCTTGGGTGATTAAAAATGCTCTCAAATCGAGGTGAGGTCCACTAAGTGCTGACCGTTAAGTGATTTTCCATTCTATATTGATAGTACTATTCAGTGTTTGGATGTAATAAATATCGTAGGTATTAGTAAGTTTAAGTACCCAAGTCGCTGTTATATTTTACAGTCAAACAAAACAAGTTAGCAAAGCTGGTCGGCTGTCGCCAGAAGAGCAGGTCCAGTATATGATTAAAGAGAAACATAAAAAGGCTCCCAGAGCGCAGGTTGACGCGAAGTTTTTCGCTGAACTTAAGGAACTATGGAAGATAATGGTGCCGGGGATCTGGTCGAAGGAAAGTGCCTTTATGGGACTGATCGCGTTGTCCCTGATAGCAAGATCTATGTGCGATCTTTGGCTGATTCAACATTCTACTCTTATAGAGGGGTAAGTCATACTTTTTTTTTAATTTAAAAATAAGTTAAATTTGATTTGCCAAATTGCAAAGCAGTTAATGTAAAAATTGGGAAGTCAAGAAACACTTATATAGATTAAATTTAATATAAAAAAAATCTAGTGTCATTATGAATTAATAAAGATTCATCCATTATCATGTTATGTAATGTGTAGGTACAGTTTACTTCAAAGAAGTATCCATTTTTGCATCTTGTTCTTTAAGGTGTAAAAGTGGATGCATTTGAGGTCTTAGGATTGCAGTCTTCAGGCTATAGTCTTAAGAATTCGAATGTCTATGGGTCTCAGATTCAACTTGCCAGCAGGTGGCCCGAGTGCTCGTGTGCCTTGTCTTTGTAGTTCATTTACCAGCTTTTGTTTGTGATTTCATCTGCGTAGAAGTAGTGTGTTGTTACTCTGACAAAAACTATGATTTCTGTTGTATAATGTGGCCCTAATGAAAACTAATCTAAATTAACTTGACTTGTAACAAAAAAGGCTATAAATCATATACAGAGTATACAAAACTTATTCCCTTTTTCTCTTCAACCTTAACCTCTAGAGATGGGTAACTCAGGAGAGATAGATAAAAAAGATATGTATCAATCCGTTCTCATCAATCACTCCTTGTATCTTTTCACATCCGAATGTATCAGTGTATCTTTATAACTCATTCACTCACGGCGTAATTTTCTTTCTATCTGTGTCACTTCGCTCGGCTCGGCCGCTACGGCCGGCCACGCCAAGGTTACGCGAACTGACGTCTTTTTCGCACCTCACTATTTGGTATGTTGTGTTGCACTTTTGCAAGACTGAGAGGTCGGATGGAGAGAGTGGGTGAACTGGATGGGTTGCCATGCCGTATGACCATTATAAATTGACATACGTCGGCACAAAAAGGTAAATTGATAACTCTATTACTGGTGTGTAGGGCTTAAAGTCGTTCAGCAGTATGTGAACATTTAAGTTTTATACTGGTTCTGATTTATTGGATTGAGTTGAGCTAAGCGAGCCACGCTGAGAGAGTGAGCGGTGCAGGCAATAGCTGCGGCTCGCGCGGTCGAGCGTGAGCTACTGAAGTACTGATACATAGGGATATAAAGATACAAAAGAGTGATACATATCCCAATGATCGAAAGATACATTTCAATCTTTTCTTTTAAGTGATACATTTTGCCCATCTCTATTAACCTCCTAGCGCCCAGAGGCCTTTTAAAAGGCCTTTTGATAATCTAATTTTAAACATTAATTAGTAAGTACCTATGTACTGATTTCGATTAACAACATTTTTGCCATGGGCGGCAGGAGGCTATGACTTATAGCTTTTTCACTATGGCCACGGATTATGAATTATTACAGAAGACTGGCTTAATACTACAAGCTTTCTCTACCAGTCAACCTTTGATTATTTTTAGCAAAGGTGTTGATGTAGGTGCAAAAGTAAATAAAAATAAAAATATATAGTTTAAAATACATAATGGTGAAAGATTTTTTAAAAATGGTTGATTTGTTTTTGAGTTTATTCATAAAAAAAAGATACAAACATACATATTAAATGAAAATAATATAAATCTTATCTCTTTATATTATTATTGTGGATATAGATAGTAACAAATTTGAAATAATTAGCACCTATGAAACATATCAAACTAAGTACACAATAAAGATGCACCACTTAGAACCTAATGTACTAACTTATAAGATTGCAATTGGATTGTCTACAACTCTGATTTACAATGTTATGCTATGTTACTAATATAATTATTAAGATGTTGACAATGGGTAAATAATAAAACATCAAGAGCTTGGTTGTTAAATTTATGTAACATATGTTAATGTATTAATATAACTTTAAAATGAATAATTACAATATGGTTGGTTATTCTCATGGATGTGTATACTGCAATAATGTTAGATTAAAAACTTTGTCACTTAGCATTTTTAAAAACAAACTAACATAATTCTAATGAAAGTGTGTTCTCACGTGATAACTAAGTGTTTTCATATATTTATTAAACTTTAAAAAAAATTGATAACACAGAAACCTGTGTGGTTGCCGGGTTAGAATAGTGCCACTCCATGTCTTCCCGTGGATGTCGTAAGAGGCGACTAGGGGAGTAAAGGCTTGTAGTTTTATAAGGCGATGGGCTTGCAACCTGTCACTAATACACTGGTAAACATCTTAGCCTGATTGTGCAAAGTGTGGTTACAGAATTATCAACAAGTTTAAGGTTGTTGGTATTCTTTAGCTCTGCCTAACCCGCTCTGGGTATCACGGCGTGGCGTATGTATTTATGTATGATAACACGGAGATTAGGTTACAACCTTCAAAATTGAAAGTTAAAGTTCCTGAGTTTACTTGAAATTATAATAACATTAGTTATAAAGTCTAGTATTTTAGTCCCTTGTGGCAGTAACATATTGAACTGAGAGTGGTTTGAATATATGAATAGCTGTGACAAAGTACTAAAATATTCAGCCACTTATAAATTCAACCGTACACTAAGTATTGTTAACAATCCCCTAGCCTGCCGGCACTTAAATTATAGCTGCTTAATTATTCAAAGCTGAATGTAGGGAGCATAAGTCAAATGTATGAATAAAACAAAACAAGCGTGACATTGCTTTATACGTGTATTATTTCGAAGTAAAAGATCACTTGGAAACGCTAAAACACTGGTTTTATTCAAATTGCCGATGAAATAGTTACTACCACTATCGATTGGTAACTTGCCTTCAGTAGTATAAGTACATTTTGTTAGTTAGAGGGTTGGCTGAGAGACCTGAAGTAAGTCCTGGGTGTATACAGTGAGAGAAAGATACAGAGCTGGGTATTTTTCAAAGAAATTGTACCTAATTAAGGACTGAAATTAAGTTACAGTAACTTTTACATGTGAGTAACGAAATTTAGTCGTCCATTTATATAATTAGTTTTCGTTACTCACATGTAAAAGTTACTGTAACTTAATTTCAGTCCTTAATTAGGTACAATTTCTTTGAAAAATACCCAGTTATATAACTGCTATAACTCTGTCCTTTACGCTCATCCTAAACCGAATTGCTTAGGCTGTCAATGTAACCCCCTGGTCTCCGACATGGGATATCGCCACTTCTCTCGGTTTAGTACCATTCCTCGTCATGTAAATGCGTCGTTCAAAGATTTGAAAGAAATAATACGCTTTAGGATTTTTTTTGCGCCCTTTCATCGTAGTTTAATTATATATATTACCTTACTTTTACTAAAAAGTTGTAGAAATAGTTAAAAAAATCTTTTAACGACGCATTTACCCCGGTTGACCTTACAACAAAATATTTTCTTCTTTTTCTTATTTAGTAAATAGTTTGTAAAGTTCGGGTAATCAACCTGAAGGCCAAATAAATGTCAAGAATGGAAACATGAAAAACATGTCGAAATAATAATTAAAATCAATTAAACGTGTCAGTCATGTGTCAGTAAGATTTTTTCCTCGAGATACGTATAATTACTCCAGCAATACTATACGATAGCACCTAGCGAATATTATTGGAAAAATGATCTAACTGATGGTGAAAACCTCATCAAAATCCGTTGCGTGGTTTAGGAGGAGTTAGCGGATATACATACAGACAGATGGCTATTATTAAATCGGTCAAGACACATTTATATGAAATCTGAAATGCCATTCATTATGCCACTATGGGACCCAATCACAGAAAGCCAATGATTAATTCTGACATAACTGCGTGAATTGACCCTGGCATTATGACAAGGTTCTAACGGTACCTCACTGAACCAGCTCTGCGTGGCTTGTGCAATAATACTTTCCCCTCTAAGCAAGCAGGTTATTAATGCTTGGGCAAATTCGCATGACAGGAAAAAGGCCATGTACTAAAAACGTTAGCCCGTGTGGTTGCCGGGTTAGAATAATGCGACTCCATGACTTCCCGTGAGAAGAAGCGACTAAGGGATGAATGGCTTGTTAGGCGATGGGCTTGCAAACTGTCACTAATAGAAAGAAAGAAAAACGTTTATTCGTGACAAACAAAAAGTAACAAAATTTTTGACATGAAACGAAAGACCTGTGTTCTCACGAAATGGTTCCAACTCAGCGTTATGCTAGCATTCAAACCAGCGCTGATCTTCCGTTGGAACCGTCCAGCGCAGCCACGGCAGATCACACACACATAGCACAAGCACTAAACTAAATTAAACAAGACAAGAGAAAGCAGTAATACAATCAAAAAGACAAACCAAAAATCAAAAACAAAAACCTTGTCATACCCTCCCTATATCTGTGGGCATACCTTCTAATCGCACATACGTTACCGTTACATACCCTTCTAATCTGTGTTCTAATACATTGGTAAACATCAGCCTAATGTGAAAAACGTGGCTACAGAATTATCAACAAGTCTTTTTACAGTTGTTGGTGTTTCTGTTGATCTGCCCACCCCACTCTGGGAATGAAGGCGTGATGTTATACAACGTGTTACAAAATAATCCGTAAAAAAGAAATTACGAAAGTAGTGTCAACCCTAGTATACTGTATACCTAAGATACTGAACTGACGTTATTTAATATGGGTTGACACTACTTTTGTAATTTCTTTTTTACGGATTATTTTGTAACACGTTGTATATGTATGTGTTCTAAAAACGTTTATTTTTTCAGGTCAATAATCACAATGAACAAGCAGGAATTCAAAAAACGGCTTGTGCAGTTCTTTATGGCTATGCCTTTGGTAAGAATGTGACAGGGTATCTACCTATTATTTATCGAAACACCATTCAACGAATGTATCATAAAATTCATAACGCAGTTTTAAACCGACTTCAAAAAAAGGAGGAGGTTCTCAATTCGTCAAGATTTTTAGGGTGCCGTAGTCAAACTAGGAACCTTATAGTTTCGCCATGTCCGTCCGTCCGCAGCCGTTGGGATGTTTTTTCTTCTGGTCTACCCTATAGTGTGGGGTGTTTTTGGATAGGACTTTCAAAAATATTTCGGGTTTGTGAAAACAGTTTTTCGATTAAGTAATCCGTTTATGAAATATTAAGCTTTAAAGCGCAAATTTTTGTTACACTCAAGTGTCGAAACGTAAAGGAGGGTTCGCTATTCGTTTGTTTTATTGAATATAGCAGTTGCCCGCGACTGCGTTCGCGTAGAAAAATAAAACATAGCCTATGTTCAGTAGTTTTTGAGTTTATTCGTTTCATACATACACAGTTTTCCTCTTTATAATATTAGTATAAACGAACATCGCATACTAAAAATACGCATACGCGTTCGAAGCACTAGGTGAAAGTCGGAAAAACACTCGTGTAGGTATGTGCTGAAATACTAAACTATTTTATACTATATTAAACCACTCTACAAGAGCCGTTGATAAATAAAACGATGCATTGGACCGTTCTATTGGTTGTGTCGTAATATAACTCATTTCTGCCAGTTTCCATTGTTGGCATGGAGACATAAAAATGAGATTAGTGATTACCTACCGATCATTTTGAATTATATATGAAAGCAATTTTAACTTGGCTTATAATTTTCTAACTTAGATCATAAATTGATCCTCTTATAATTAAATAAATAAATATCACCGGACAATGTCACACAAATTGACCTAGTCCCAAACTAAGCTCTAGGCTTGTACTATGGGTACTAGACAACGATATACTTAAATACATAGAAAACATCCAAGACTCAGGAACAAATACTCGTGCTCATCACACAAAAAAATCTGCATTTACCGGGATTTTAACCCGGGACCACTAGCTTCGTAGGCAGAGTCACTCCCAACCAGGCTAACGTGTCGTCCCTTTTTAGGGTTCCGTAGTCAACAAGGTACCCTTATAGTTTATCTCCACGTCCGTCCGTAAGCGGTTCAAACTCAGAGACACTTGGTACAAAGCTCTAATTTGGCAAAGTTATAAGAATACATTAAGTAACAAAGATGTAGAATAAGATCTTGAAAAACTTTTTTTTTTACATGTAAAGCAAAGTTATTTTATTTTATTTTATATGATACTCGTAACATAGAGTGAGGTATCATTGAATAACTCTTTAAAAACATTAATGTCTGGGTGAGGACCAAAAAATTGGATCATAGGTTAGCGCAGTTAACGAAAAGTATCCTTACAATTTCTATGACTAATTTTCGTCGAACAACGGATAAGTTTCATAGGAAATTTAATTGCTTGAGTTAGCGTGGCCAACTTTTTGGTCCTTACCCGTCTATGTTATTATCAATTTAAAAATTTGGCGGACCGTTTAGGAAATATTGAACTCGAAAAGTTTCGCATATCGCCCCCGCCCGACGCTTCTGAAAAATATCTTAAATTAAAGCGCATAATGAATTTAAAAGGGAAACTATCACGACTAAGCTGACTTGATTCGTTCCTGAGATACAGCCGACTGAAGCGTTTATACCTACTAAAAATCATCTTGCTTTCTTTGGTGCTGACCAAATAACTAAATAGAAAAATTGATCATACTTATTGTGTTTAGGGTTCCGTAGTCAAACTAGGTCGGTCCTTCCGTCGGTCCGTCCGTCCGTCCGTCCGCACCCTAGCGCAGAGACTCTTAGTTGTAGAAAGCTGTAATTTCCCATAGTGTTTGGTGCCGTGGGATAGGGCTTTTAAAAATATTGTGGGTTTGTGAAAAGAGTTTTTCGATCAAGGTATCCGTTTATGAAATATTGAGCTTTAAAGCGCTAATTTTTATTAGAGTCAAGTATGTCCCCCCCCCCCTCCCTACAGCCAAAACTACAAATAATAAAAAAACAAAAAAAAATTTTTAATGAAAGCATATATATAACGATTTTATAAGGAAAACTATCACGACATCATTGGTTTTTTAATATACGGGTGATTAAAGTGTTTATACCTACTAAAATCACCAAATGATTACTCGTTGATTTTTATGGATGTTGTAAGAACTTAATGGCTTCGGAACCCTACACTGAGCATGGTCCGACATGCTCATGCCCGATGTTTATTTTAACACCTGTAACTCTGTTCGTTTACTTACAGCGTTTTTGTGGTATTCTCACATTTTTCTCCTTTTCTGACCTTTTTTTTACTTCCAGATATCCTTAGTGAACAATGTATTGAAATGGAGCATAGGAGAAGTCAAATTACGGATCCGGACTAACCTGTCGTTGCACTTATATCAGCAATACATGAAGTGAGTACCTTCAAATCAATATTAATATTTTAGTGATTTAAGAGTCGTCCTATTTTATAATTTTACTCTTTTCTTGGCAGTGTAATTCTGTGCAATTTAGATTTGTGTGGCTTTTCATAATACTTTGATCAAATGAAGGCACATGTTATATTTTTAATGCCGCACCAGGGACCTTAGGACCTTTTTTGATTAGGGAAAAGTCTCCATTACATTTTTTTTCGAAAGGGGTTTTGTATCTCACATAGTTCTAACATTTTTCTTACTTGAGCTTAGTAGTAAACAAATGTGGCGTATAGTCATAGGGTTGGAAATCATAGAGTCAATGTGTGAGTTTATTTAGTATATCACAGGACATACATACATACATAATGTCACGTCTTTATTCCCAGAGTGGGGTAGGCAGAGCAACAGAATACCAACAAGTCTAAACTTGTTGATAATTCTACCACAGATCAATTCTATTCTATTCTGTTTTTTTTTATCACAGGACAATGTCACACAAATTGACCTAGTCCCAAACTAAGCTCTAGGATTGTACTATGGGTACTAGACAACGATATACTTAAATACATACAAAACATCCAAGACTCAGGAACAAATACTCGTGCTCACCATACAAATATCTGCCCTTACCGGGATTTAAAACCGGGACCACTAGCTTCGTAGGCAGGGTCACTACCAACTAGGCCAACGTGTCGTCCCTTTTTAGTGTTCCGTAGTCAACAAGTTCACGGTTTAAACTCAAACTCAGAGACACGTGTTAATTCAAAGCTGTAATTTGAAAAAGTTATACATTTACATTAAGTACGCCAACAAAGATGTAGAATATAATCTTGAAAAACTTTTTTATTACATGTAAAGCAAAGGTAAAACATTTTATTTTACACGATAACATAGAGTGAATAACTCTTTAAACCCGGGATTAGAACCCAAGACCTCTAGCTTCGAAGGCAGGGACACTACCAACTGGGCTAGTGTGTGTGTAATGAATGATTTGAGTGAAACATAGGTTGGGTTCTTAAATACGATATTTTATTCATTATACTTTGCGACAACTAATCTAAATATGATACCACACCACCTGAACCATCACTGATCGACCTCATCCGTGTTTGTCGAAGTACTTAGCCTGTTTGTGTAAAATGTGCTTACAATATTTCAGGAAGTCTTTTTAGAGTTGTTGGCATTTCTGTAGCTCTGCCTACCCAACTTTGGGAATGAAGACGTGATGTTATGTATGTATGTGCATAATTGACCTGGAGCTTAGAAGGTCGTTAAATGAATAACACTCACTAACTATATAGTTTAAAAAAGATAATTATAGTAATTTATGCTTGGAAAATTTATGTTTGGAAAACAATTATACCGTCACAATGAAGCCTAAATGATATTTCGTTTTAATAATCTGTGATTGGGAGTTTCGTGGAAATTACGATTTTGGTTACCGAATTTTATTTTTAAGGATATTATATTTTTTTATTATATTCAAAGAAGGCGGCTAACTGCTTGTAGTTGTCGAACCATTGTATACTGTATTGGTCTCTCTTTACTATTACTATGCATTTAGCCGCCTTATTTGGTATTACGGTAGTATAATAACTAGACATGATTTTTTACAATGAGCCGATCATCGGTCGTTTACATCGAAAACATTACAATTACGAGTATTTACATTTTAAATGAAGTCAAGTATAACACGATTTTCTATATTATTACCTAGAAATTAATTAAATTTAGGAGGCTTAGGGCCTGTTTCACAATCAACAAGTAAATTTATCTGTCAAATAAAGATAGCCCTCTCTTTGTCTATTTTCGTGGAAGAAAGAGAAAGATATGCTTTACTTGGCGATTGTGACACAGGCGGTTTGTAATGTAGGTAAGATAGGTACGTAGGTACGGAACCCTAAAAACAGGGCTCGGAACCGGTTAAAAAAATACCGGTTAATTTCGGTTTTGCGCTGAACTTTTTTAGGAAACGCGAACGTTTTGAGAACTTTATTTTAACCTTAATTAACCGGTTTAATCCACGAGCGGCGAGTCGAGCATCAAAATGTTTTGTACTGAATTAAAACACTAAGCGGCCCTTGACTATCGGGCGTGATGTGCGTCTGGATTAACCGGTTTTTTTTTTTTAGTTTACATACATAACATCACGCCTTCATTCCCAGAGTGGGGTAGGCAAAGCTACAGAAATACCAACAACTCTAAAAAGACTTGTTGATAATTCTGTAACCACATTTTGCACAAACAGGCCAAGAAATTTACTAGTGTATTAGTGACAGGTTGCAAGCCCATCGCCTAACAAATCTAACAATACTACAAGCCCTTATTCCCGTAGTCGCCTCTTACGACATCCACGGGAAGACATGGAGTGGCACTATTCTCCAGTGGAGTCCATTGGAGTGGCAGCCACACGGAGCAGTTTTTTTTAGTTTGAAACCGGTTAATTTGAAAAGAACTTAATATAAAGGTTCTTCAAAAAATCGCCCGTCTGTGTGTCACCTTAATTGCTAGACGCTATATCATCGCTATAACATAATCAAAGGGCGGACGATGGATGCAATATGGTGACGAAAGCATATACCGGCTGTTGCCTGTAATAGGAGCAATCAATTGAGGGATCGTTTCCACACCACAAACGTAACAACATTTATTCTACAACATTTGAAAATGACTTATTGTTAACTAAATATTGATAAAATTTGGTTTTTCAAGCAAGCAATGTATTGCGAAAACTACGAAGTTTGTAGGCTGACAGTAGATGTCAACTAGACTATTGGATGGAGTACATTGAAAATGCTATGTAGTTTGTTCGAAAAAATCCCAAATAATAAATAACATATTTTTATAAAGTTGTAGAACAAATGTTGCTACGTTTATAAAGTGGAAACGATCCCTCAATTTATTGCTCCTATTACAGGCCACACCCGGTATAAGATGGATAAACTTTTGTAAAATATCGAGTCATATTTGTGTATAAAAATTGCAGTTTTTGTTATACGTCAGTAAGTGCATAATACCTCTATTCTCCATATTACATAATAAGTATATATTATGAAAGTACCACATGTAATTTTTTCCTAAATGAGGGGATAGTGAACCATAAAAGGAATGGACTGAAAATATGCATATTGCATATTGACTACAACAATAAAGTTATAAAACAATTTTGCAATAATGTTCCTTTTTTATAATCAATTGAAGTCATATCCATATTAAATATATCGTTTGATATGATTTTCATGACTCAAACTATCTCCATACCAAAATTTCATCTAAATCGGCATCCAAAGCCTATCCGGCATCCTAAACCTATTAATATCTTAATATCGATACAAACAACACGATGTATGCTGTGGCTGTCAATCGTGCCGCGGAAACATAGTTTTAGTTTAGAGCTCAGTTTGGGGCTAGGTATGTTTGTCTAAGATTATCTTTTGACCCAAGTCTTTTACCAACCTAAAACATTCAGCGCTGGGGAGGCGTGTTAATTAGACGATATTTTAATGATCTATTACCTCTATTGTTATTATAATTATACTTAACTGACGTATTTATAGGCATGCAACTTCTTTCAATTATAATTCTGTTAGCCAATTAGTTGAATAATAAATATAATTATACAATCAAATAATTATTTTGAAGGTGCCAAAAGACAAAACAGCGTATCCTATCCTATAGTTAAAGCCGTGTAATATTTTTTTCACACCACCTGCTCGACAATGCCAAATTACATATCATGCAAACCTTACGCAAACCAACTCATTAAAGCCCTTGGCTTTAGCCGGGGTGTAATGTTGTACTGAATCTCATTATAACCCGCTGGGTTGTAATATTTTCACTTTTCATAGTTCTTATTACAATGGCCTTAAAGTCTAATTTCGTAATAAAAGATCAACTAATACTCGAAGGCCGGGCGCGGCGCCGCCGCCACCGCCGCGTCGAACCTAATTTGAAAATCGAACATTTTCTAAAATCGAGCTGGCCACGGCAAGCTGAATGGAACACATTTGAAATTAAACAAAAGCCGCGAGTATTGTAAGACGCTGCAATAAAATACATTGGTGATAACTGCAAAGTTTTAAATAAATACTGTCTTTCCACAACTGGACTGTCTCAAATATCAATTTTCACTTTTAATTTTAATTTACTATAATAAAACGCTGTTTTTAGTAGACTCGCTTTTTTATTGTCTCGCAAAAGGTGAGAAAAGTAGAGTACACTCCTCGGGGATAAAGCTGTTTTCGTCTTGGGCGCGCTTGAACCCCTCACTGCGCTCAGGACTCTTCTTAATTCCCTCGCTTCGCTCGGGAATCGTTACGTTCAGGATTCAATATCGCGCCCGTGACATAAAACTGTGCTTTATCCCCTCGGTGTATAATCTACTATTAACTGGGTTAGATCTGGCGTAATCATGTTGCAAAAGCTATAACTGCCAGGGAATGAAGATGAATCCTAATAAAATGCGACTCTTTTGTAGAGTTCAAAACAGGTTGATTAAGACGGAAAATGTAAGTGAAGGTATTACTTTTAATTTAGTTTTGGTAGGAATCGGTTCATCACTGGATTTAAAGTCCATACCAACTGACTTGTCTTATTTAGTTAACACTTTTAAAACCTCAAAAGGCATCGTTTTTGGCTTAAAAGACCGTTTTCTGGAGAATAAAGCTTTTAAAGACCAAATTTTGCACACTATTTTCTTGATTTTACATCATGGATGGTTTTTTCAATAACAAAATTGTAATTTTAGGCGAAAAGGGAGCATTTTGAGGTTATAAAACTAAATAATACAAGTCAGATAGTATGGAGTATATGTAAATTTGTGGTTCAACTAAATGGAAAAGTTTATTATTTACGTATGTTATGATTATGATTACCAAGACCAATAAAAGAAAAAGTAGGCGTCATGCCGCCTTCCCCGCCTGAAAAATTACTAGCATAGAGGCATTCCATCTTAGTCCTCAGGGTTGGCAACGTATTTGAGGTCTTAGGATTATAGCCTTGAGAAATAAAATGTCTATGGGTCTCAGATTCCACTTACCATCAGGTGGCCTGAGTGCTCGTGTGCTTGTCCTTAAAATAAAAATAATAAAAATGAAAAAAATCCGTATCGGTGTGATAAAGAGACGTCACGGAAAAGGGATCCATTTATCCCTTAAATGATGATGATCCACCAAATCGTCCATACTTTATTCTACCTACAATCATTAGGGCACAGGCTTTAGTACGAATTCTGAACAATCTGAAGAAAAAAGTAACCAACAAAGAGGTTTTAAGATGGTAAACGAGAAAATACGTTTGGTTTGTGTATTGCTAGCATTAACGTTGCCTCGAGTGGCACGAGCATCGGCAGCCTAACCGGTTTCATTGGATTGTATCTGTTGGTAAGTGCCCATCAAAGAGGCAAGTGGAGCAATTTAATGTGATATTGCACAAATTTTTGTACATGGCAAATGTGTACATTAACCAAAGTAACTAAGTTACCCATTACGATATTGAAATTGAACACATGGACTTTACGAATAGATTAGATAATAATAAGTGACTATCAGTGCAATCTCGGATAAAGTCCAAATTCTCTCCAAGTCCACATAATCTTAGACACATAACTGTTTATGCCGCAAACTCCTGCTATTAAAAGGCCGTAAGTCTCAGACTTATACATTCAGAACCGGTGACGCAACTGGCGTGTATTATTGCATGCAATCTCATATTAGTGGCATTGAATTCGTCAAAAATAAACAAGTATCATAACGTTTATTTATATTTTCTTGAGCCACCCAAGTTAGAACTGTATCTCTTTTTATTAAAGACTAGGGTAACATAACTGTACCTACACTGGTTTAAAGTGGCGAATCAAAGTCAGTTTGGATGAGTATATAATTATGTGGATTACGTGATTTACATTTGTTTTTCAGGGATACGGCAATGTGTTAAAATAAAATTTCTCACTTTGCAACTAATTTAATTGTGTAGGGGTGCATAGGTTCTTAGAATGCGTAACGTAACATGTATATTAGTCAGTTTGAGTTGAAAGTACATACATTATAAAGCCCAGGGATAAAAATATCCTTAAATTACTTTGATATTTTGCATTGTACCGCCGTTGCGATTGTTAAATATCAAAATCATGTCCTTAGGAATTTTTTCATATACTTATATTATATACGAAGATAAAGCTCCACTTCACGGGTCCTTTATTTCTGCGTATAGGCCCTTCGGGCAATATACGTCACTTCTTATACGGTTTAGTAGAGGCCTTGGATGTTCTTTGTTCTGCGTGATCGAAAATTTGTTCGTCGACGACCCGTTTTTATCCAGTGCTAAATGTCAATCCTGAAACAGAGAGTGTTAAATAACCTTGGCGGGCTTGTTTTAATTACTCACTGTTAAAACGTGTATGTAAGCAACATGATTACTTCGTCAATTAACCTTTGTTTGTGCCTGATTGTAGATTATAATCCATCGCCGTGACGCACTAACTGGGTAATAATAATTTGCATTAATTGTGTCTACGTAAGTATCTCGTCGCATTAGGTTTATGTAAAAAATACCTTTTTATTATACAATATAACTTTCCCCGCAACACCCTCCGCTTTGAACTCCTTTATTGTTGTTCTTACTATTACGTTTCCCAGCAAGAAAATAACGCTTTGTGCTGGAAGTCTGAAACAATTATTTATACTTACAATGTTGTCAATATAAACTGCCGTCACTTAATTCGGTATGCATTTAACATACCGTACTACTTCTATAATATCCTATTTGATCAATACAAATACGAATCGTTTTACGAAAACGCATTTAATGAAGGAAGTAAGGCCTAAACACGCTGTGTTCATGCTTCCTCAGTTCAGTTTGTTCAACGAAACAAATTTCGGGGCAGTCTGTATTGCGAACATAGACAATTATGTAGATTTGTCAGTCAAGATAAGATAAATGCAGGCCTATTATATCTTTACGTATTAGCTACGCATGCGTTGCGTCTAATCACCTATTGACTAATACTGACCTAAGAATAAACCATAAAAATTTCCTCACCACCGAATTCAATTTATAATTGATTGCATCTTTAAATCGAGTTACATTACGTCATAAAAAACAAACAGGTACGGTATACGGTCTTTAGATAGGTAATTAATTCCGCGAGCTATGTGTTGGATATAAGGCAAATATTGGTTGATTTTAGGTGGGCAAGCGTTCAAAAATACACAAAAGCGAAAATGTGATATGTTTAATAACGATTAGGGCTTATTACTTCACATGTATACGCGTTATTGCAGATATATGGAGAAGAGATATCAAGATAAAGCGTAATGGAATCGTTTTCAACGAGTCATATAGCTGTTATTCAGTAATTAGCGCAGTTATATCGAACATATAGGCATCATCCGACAAAGGAAGTTACGTAAAGTGGTCATTACACCATCTATCTGTTAGGTTTCCTTAATATGATACTTTACTAAACGGTAAACAACCATCGCAAATCGGACCCTAACGGTGATTTCATCTTCCCAATTCTTAATAAAGATTCCTAAAAAATATACAATTAATATTAAAAAATGCGAAAGTTTGTGTGCTAGTTGGTTACTCTTTCACGCTGCAAAGGCTTATAACCTGGATTAACACATAGGTTTTCATCCCGGAAAATTTAAAAGCTCCCGAGCGAATAGCGATAATTGAAATGTATGCAGACGAAGTCGCGGACTTAAGCTAGTAGTGTTATAAACAGTTAATACCTAGTGAAAATAAAAGAAAAAACAAGATTGGGGTCAAAATCATTAAGTAGGATCTCTAGGTTATCTATTAATGTTTTATTGATGCTCTTTTGCAATATTTATTTGCTGATTCCACAACAATACTTGACACATTTGTTTGTAAGGTAAAATAAACAAATTTATCAGCGCTCTGAATATTAGGAACGTTAGGAGCGAGCATAGTCAACAACGTTGTTGTGTTCGTAATGTTCAAGTCGTGTGCATTCATTTTGTGAACAACCATCAATTTTCATTGCGTTTCACTGAACATAGACGAACATTGTACGCAATTTCCTTGTTACACGCATGCAAGAACTGTTTAACATTATCATAACAGGATTTCTTAAATTTCAATCGTCTTGGTTACATAGTTTTGACTTGGGACTTTGATGTCATCATAAGAGAAATGCTCCAAGTTGTTTAAGCTACAATTGTACACATTAGGGACATGACATGACATGGTCCATGGAACTCTCGTTATTGATATCTTTCAATGATGACCCTGTGCTGGAAAACTCATGCCGATGTTCAGTTTTATTGAAATGTTTAAAAATAAATAAGTACTTACCATGACTAGCTTATGCAGTCTACCAGATCGTTGGTCAACGTAACGACAACAAATGGCTAGGAATATAAGATTATGATGGTGTCCCCTTGTTTTACAGACAGAAAATTTACAGAATTTTGTTTCACAGAAAATGTTTCATATACTATTCGGTTCTAGTATTTTTGTTTCGAATATATTTTTTTTTAAACTATTTATTTGAAAGAAACAAATTCCACAGAAAATCAATTCAATGAATTTTAGAATTTAATTTTTTCATTAAACAAACCTATCAAACAATATAATTATTTTTTAACGATACCTTCTTTTACAGAATATTTTTTCATAGACCGTATCACTTCGTAGAATTTTCATTTTTTTTTAGAAATTAGATTTCTAAGTAATGAAAATTCTGCGAAGTAATACGTTCTATGAAATAATGTTCTGTAAAAGAAGAGGACACTAACGACAACAGTATACAAAGTCGTGGGAAACTCAATATTCTGTGAATAATTTTTGTGAAACACTATTCTACGAAATTACTATTTGGAGAGTAAGGGTACACCAATAATAACAAAATCAATTACAACATAATACAAATTATCTTTAAGTATAAGGGTTATAAGCTAAATACTACAGTATGATATAAATATGAGTGAGCGACCATGACCTCTCTGGGCAGAACCGACTTGAATAGGTTAGGTTAGAAGGCTAAGGCGGGAGCGAAGCGAAGCAAGCTCCCGCCTTGCCTTCGAGGTTATTTTTTTTTATATCTCTTGAATAAACTATGCGAAAAAAATTGCAATGAAAATACGAGAAAAAAATTACATGACATGAAATTCTAAACAACTTCTGTCTGTAAAATAACGTACACTGTAAAATGATTTTATAGTTCTTAAGTTATATATTAACTAAATAACATGAGAACAAAGAATATGTAATTTGCTATTATATGATATGAAAAAAGAAACATTGAAATTTATTTGAAATAAAAATTGATGATTTAAATATCTTCAAAGTAATTATTCTATAAATTGACTATTCTATGAAATGATAATACGAGAAAAAATGTACAAGAAATGAAATTCTAAACAACTTCTGTCTGTAAAATAACGTACAACCGATTATGATAATTGAAATTCAAACAAAATACGAATCAATTTAAAAACTAAGAATACAATTAAAAAATCTTATCTATTTTGTACTAAGAGTAGCCACTTTTGGACCGTTTTACATTGCAATAAGGTGAAAAAAATGGTTACATCTCTTGGTACTTGACTATAACCAAATTACTTATGCCCATTATATTTCAGATTTTACTAAATTGAATGTCGTTTAAAATTGCCTTGTACCTTGGCAAAAGTGACAAATATCCTAAAGCAACATTAGTGCTACTTAACGTTCAGCTGGTTGTTAAGGCGGACCAGGGGTCGACATCACCTTTAAAATTTTGGACCACACTTGAACAGATTAAATAGCCTAATTTACGAGCCGACTTTTGATTTCCATATCATCTATATAACATAAAAATCAATCAATTGTGAATGATAAAATACTGATGGGAAACTGATCGTGTAACCCACTCGTATCATTCTCGTGTCAGTTACCGTCTACGACAAAATGAAGCAAGCCGTGTCACGAAACACGAAGTATTTAATTTTCATCAGTTTTGACCATCAGTCCTCAGTCCGTGGGTCAGACGATCATTCTCCGGTCATTTTGACCAAACTGGTGGACTGAAGTTATAAAAAATACCTCCCTCTAGACGGCGACTGGCTTACGTTTTATCAGTTTGATGTTGGTCTTAGATTGAGTGTGTAACCGTTCAAATCATCCATCATTCTGGTTTATCCAGACTGAACTGATGAAATACTGATCGTGTGTCCCTCTAACAGATAATGTAAAAAAAAAAACTTATATCCTACCGTTTTTTTTCAGAGGTTTCACATACTACCAGGTCACGAACCTGGACAATCGGATATCGAACGCCGACCAGCTGCTGACCACGGACATTGACAAGTTCTGCGAGACCTGCATTGACCTGTACAGCAACATCAGCAAGCCGGTGCTCGACATAGGCATCTATCTCTACAGGCTCACTGTCAACCTGGGCTACAGCGTAAGTTCAAATTCAATCATTTCGTCGGTAATATGCAGTGGATCTACAAGCGCGTCGTACAAGACCATCATTCCGGAGAATAAGCGCCGCAAGAAACTCCAATAGAAGGTCATTTTTTCAATTCAAGTCCAACATTTTGTAGCCTTCCAAATCAAAAGGGGCCTTATGCCGCCTGGCGGTAACGCTGTTCCAATTCTTGTACTATACTAAAATTAAGGTAACAGTTATAAGAACGGCGTAACCGCCTGCCGGCATAGGGACCGTTCTAATTCGGGCGGCTGCATATTTTAAAACTTTTTGAGAGTGCGTTTCCGGTTAATTGGAGCGATAATGACCAATCAGGACTTGGGTTGTTAGAACAATGTCCGGTTTTGTCGATGTGTGATGATTATATTTTTGTTAATAATTAAATGGATAAAGTTTGGTTTTTGCTATTGTTCCAACACGACAAAACTGTTCACTGGTATATTTAATTTATAAATGAGTTTTTTATGAATTGTTTTCATGTGTTGCCAGGCGTATGAGTCACGTGGCGGCTCGCCGTATACCGCTTCTTTGTGGCGACAAGGGAACGCTCACTTCTACTACTAGTTTGTTATTACGTGTTTTTAATAATACAAGTGTATCAGAATCAGAATCAGAATAATCTTTATTCAAGTAGGTTTACAAATAATAAACTCTTTTGAAACGTCATAGTAGCGACTTAGCCTAAATTGACTGCAGGTTCAAATCGCGACCGATCAGAGAAGAACCTGTAAGAAACTCTGTCGGATGTCTTTTTTTTTTCGACGTTCGCAACCTTTTGTCGTAAGGACTAAACATTTTATTACAAGCAATTCAGTCCCAAGCATTGTTATCATTAATATAGTTTTTAATACTAAATTTAAATTTATTTACTGATAGTTCAGTAACATTACTTGGGAGCTTATTATAGAACCTAATGCAATTACCCATAAAAGAGTTTTTTATTTTATGGAGCCGCGTGAAGGGCACTGCGAGCTTATATTTATTTCTGGTATTAACATTATGTATGTCACAGTTCTTTCTAAATTTAGCGATGTTTTTATGAACATACATAATGTTTTCATAAATGTATTGACTGTGCATGGTCAATATGTTAATTTCTTTAAACTTATCTCTAAGCGAGTCTCTCTGGCCCATCTTGTAGACAGCACGAATAGCCCTCTTCTGCAGAACAATCTTCAGCAAATAGTGTAGGTAATCGTAACACAGAACGTTTAAAGGAAGGCTATCAGACAACTTTCTCCTTGCTATAGAATTAATATATTCATGTAACAGGGCATTTACACAATAAAGTGTACCCTAGTTAAGGAAAATTAAGAAACTTTAACTTTGTCAGTTTTGTGGCGAACATTTGCCATACATTTATATGGCTAATTTCGACGTAAAACTGACAAAAGTGGTAATTTCTTAATTTTGCTTAACTAGAGTCACTTTATTTTGAAAATTCCCAACAAAATGATCTCTCACTAATTAATTAGTATCACTAAAACAATGTATTTTGTATTTTTTTTTGTTAATTCCTAATTACTTATGTTTTCCTATGCAGACGCCTGGAATAATGATGGCATACCTATTCGTTTCTGGACTGTTCTTAACATACCTGAGAAAGCCTACAGGTTAGTGTAATTGTGTTAATTGGTGGATTTTTATGGTTCCACACCCAAAAGGTGCCAACGGGACTCTGTTACTAAGACTCCGCTGTCCGTCCGTCAGTCTGTCTGTCAGTGAGCTGTATCTAATATGTACAATAAATTAAAGGATATGAAATCATTCTATTAATTTTAGAAATCATGTTTCATAGTAACGTTTGCGACTTAAGACCTACACAACAGATATCTAAATAGAAATCGTGTTAGTATTATTTTTCAAAACGTCCTGGTTCAATTCCCGAGCCGAGTACAAGATTTAAAATAAAATATGAATGCAGTTTTTCATGTTACTAAAAACGATGACATCAACGTTACAAACTTGCCCATTATGACCGATCCAAATGAGTCACCTTTATAGATATAATGATATATTTAACTGTCACATATGCAATGTACTCCTATTCGTGGGTCAGGTTAGTAAAACCGTGTTAATGTTTTTTTTTGCCCCTTTCAAGGGGCGTTAAAAAAACAGCATGTTGTATTTTATCCCAAAAATAGCAAATATCAATAAAGGCGGTTGATTTGTCTCTTAGGCTTATCATTTGGCTTAGTTAGATTAGAGACAGCCGGTGAAATAACTAGCATTGAGGCATTCCATCTTGGTCCTCAGGGTTGGCAACGCATTTGCAGTCTTAGGATTGCAGTCTTGTGAATGCGAATGTCTATGGATCACAGTTTCCACTTACCACCAGGTGGCCTGTGTGCTCGTTTGCCTTCTCAATGCCATAAAAAAGAAAAAAAAAGATTTAGATTGATAATTGGCATAGATGTATTATATTTTCAGCGCGTCTAACGGTCCAAGAACAGAAGCTGGAGGGTGAATTCAGATACGTCAACTCTAGGCTCATTACGAACTCTGAGGAAATCGCTTTCTACCAGGTAAGTATATCGATATGCTACCGCTTAGTGTACAGTACATCCAACTTATTAGTAGTACCTATGGGGCTGTCTATTGCTTTCACACTCTGGCATAAGAAATATACTTACAGGCGCCAGAGTTACTGTGATAGCTTGATACTCGTTTTCCTGTACATTTATCAATAAACATCGGCGACTCGTGGCTTTTATGTGGCATTTGACGTTTCTGACTGACTAGTGATGTAACAATGTTTTTCTAAACAAGTCGAGCAAAAGAAACGAATTAAAAAAACCTTGTCAATCATTTAATATATGTACATATAGGAAATTCGTTATAACGTCGTTTTTGTAACTTCTTAAGAACTTATCCTACGTCTTATATTTGAGAAAATCCACTTGGTGTAAGAAAATGATCTTTCGACTTCAACTGACGTGATGGGTAAATAAAGCATTCTTCTATAATGTTGCAGCGTATTTTTTTTGATGTTCTTTTTGATTTCAACTTCTTTATTTTGTGATAAATAATGAATATTTTTTATTTTAAGATATCCTAGAATTTTTGATAATACTATTACTAGCTTTTGATTACCTTTTGGATGCAGTCTCAGTAATGAAAGTGACGTTGCAACTTATTTTTAGGTATTAATTTGTTACTATATCTTATCAGAAAAGACACTTGAAAAACGTGCCTCATCACTAGTGCTACCTAATTGCCACGAGTCGCCGATGTTTATTTATCAATTATCCGACTATTTGGCTTTTCTATCCAATCTAACCTAACCTCACCTAAGCTGATTGTATAAAATGTAGAAACCAATCTATCTATATATATTTTAAAATATACCTTTGTTTGATATATTTGTTTGTTTGTTCAGTCTTCACGATTCAACACCTCGGCCAATTTACGTGAAATTTAATACATACATAGTTTAAGTCCCGGGAAAATGGAAATGTCTCCATGTAATAGAAATATACGACTTCTACATGGACGGAATCGTGGCTAAATCTGTCTCATATAATACCTGCTCCCTGCCAACAGTATTTCTCTGTCAGTGAAAGGAACATATAGTTAAAGCCAGTTAGTATACAGCTCTATCCTATGTTCTGCCTGGAACTTGACACGTCAACATAACACGGCGTCTGTTGTGCGCAGGGCAATCGGCGCGAGCAGCTGACTTTGCTGGCGAGCTTCTACAAGCTTACACGCCATCTGCGCAGTTTCCTCAACTTCCGCGTTGGCATGGGCTTCATCGATAACATCATCGCTAAGTGTAAGTACCAACACTTGTTTTGTTTTATATTTTGGTTGTTACATTAAAGATTGAGATTGGTGTGAGAGAAATGGTCCCCCTAATATAATGGAATCATAAGAATTAATAGTCTTTATAAACAAATAACATTTACACGACAACAGCTTTCTTCAAATTCAAATGTCATCTAGCTGTCTTATTATACTTATGAGGTAAAATAGGTGTAATATGATTTTATATAAAACCACAGGCGATGCTATAATAATAGCGCCATTCGGGCCGCTTAAAAGGGGTCAATTGATTTCTTAATTTTAATAGAATTAGTCACTGTAACATATTTTTTATAGTCTATCTGCTGCTGATTAGTTCGAGAAACCTCGAAATACCCCAATTCCCAATTGTAACCCAATTCAATGGCACGCACACCCAAAAGCTCAAACGTGCATAAGCAGTAATGTCCCATTAGCACACCTATCACTTTCTAACTCGTCAAGGTACAAAGTATATACACAGCTCGCGAATTTTGGTAACATTCATATGAACTTCTATGGAACTTAGCAAAAGTATCGTATGTTGAACGTGTTGTGAAGTGAAACCTATTTTAACTGAATTCATAAATAAATGAAGGAATGAAGGCGTGATGTCGTGTATGTATGTATGCATAAATAAAATCATTACGATCTTCCCTGTTAATATTATTTATTTATTATTAAATTCTATAGAAATTCTCCTCTGTAGATGTGGCGATTGTGGTCGGGTTTTACGCCGTGTCGCGTCCTTTCTTCGTGACGGACCACAACCTGCTCACCAACGCGACCGAAAACGAAAGATTCCAGGTAAAATTCGAGCAATACCGAATGGTGACGCAGTACAGTGGACCCTACGCGTTCCAAAATAAGAGTGGAGGAGCTTGTGCCATGTAAATCAAATTAGATAACCACCATACAATTTGACAAAGTATGGTGATTGTCGAATTTAGTTATATACGTGGCTTACGAAATAAGGACTGCGATTATTCAAATGGGGATAAAAAGTGATCAATTGAGTTCCGGGATGTTTAGTCAGCACAAGCGAGTGCACCTATAGAACCGAGGTGCGAAGCGTTTGAGGACTTTGAGGGTGCAATTGATACTGAACACAACATCAAAAATGGTCGTTATCATTGTCACATTTACTTATCATACAAAAATGATGATTTTGTTTTTATTTATTAAACTATTTAGTTTAGATTAGTAACCAGTCATAAGACTCATAAGGTAAGATATTTATTAAAAGTAAAATTACAAAAAGGATATTCTAAACAGCATACACAATCTTATAATAAAGTTTTATTTTATACCGCTGATTTTTAATTGCAGGGCTAATTAGTTCGTGCATCACGCATGACTCATAAATGTTCATAAATGGCTGAGAGCACGACTATTTCTTTTTCAAATCTCTTGTTTTCCTGGGTATAGAAATGCCATCTTCATTCCGCTATTGAGAAATGGAAATCTTCACTTTCCGAATAGGAAAGATGAAAATCATTTTACGAATTACAAGTGCTTATGTAAAACTTTAAGAACTACAGACAACGAATTGCCTATTTAGATGTGGCTTTACAGAATCTTAAACATACGAGACAAGTTGAATTTTAATCACTAAAGTTTTTATTTAGAATACATTATTTAAAATCTTCGCCTTTTTACAAGCCGTATAGTTGGGCAGTAAGTAGGTGTATGGGAAGTAGGAGTCGTTGTTTGATATCGCTATTCCCTAAATTTCTTCCAATATCCATATTGGAAGAATTCCCAAAATTTCTTCAATTTTTTTTCTTCACATTTGAGAGAAACAAACTTGTTGGTGGGAACCATCACGCATTTTCACAGAAAAAAATGACTTGATACGACTCTAAAATGTTCTTCCTTGTTACCAAAATCCAATTCATTTCTCGGTAACAAAACTGGACAGAGACTTTTTGCCTATTATAAAAGCACTCGCAGAGTAGGTAACATTAGTTTTATGTTTCCATTCGTATCATCTATAAAGAAGAAGAAAAAGGAAGAAGTTACGGCTAAATCAACAAGACGAGTCTGAGTGTCGATCCTTAGCTCTGTTGTGGATTTTAATTGCTGTTTAAGTATGTTGTAGTATATATTAGCATATCTAATTATATGTGTATGTATTTTGTTAAAGCAGTTTTTTTTTTATCTGCTTGTCGGATGTTTTTTTTTATGTTAATGAGAAGGCACACGAGCACTCAGGCCACCTGATGGTAAGTGGAATCTGAGACCCATAGACACTTGAATTCTCAAGACCCTAAGATCCTAAGATCTTAAATGCGTTGCCAACCCTGAGGACTAAGATGGAATGCCTCTATGCTAGTAATTTCACCGGTTGTCTTAATATATATATTTGTTTTTTTTTTGCCCGTGTGGTTGCCGGGTTAGAATAGTGCCACTCCATGTCTTCCCGTGGATGTCGTAAGAGGCGACTCAGGGAATAAGGGCTTGTAGTACCCTACAAGCCCTTAGTTAGTTGATGGGCTTGCAACCTGTCACTAATACACTGGTAAACATACTAGCCCACTTGTGCAAAATGTGGTTACAGAATTATCAGCAAGTCTTTTTAGAGTTGTTGGTATTTCTGTAGCTCTGCCTACCCCACTCTGGGAATGAAGGCGTGATGTTATGTATGTATGTATGTGTTTTTTTTTTGTATTGTTTTGTTAATTTATCTATCCTCTTGCATTGTCCTTGCTTATTTTACTTCAGGGTTAACTGGAAGAGATCCCATATAGGATAAGTTCGCCTATGTACTTTATCTATATTGATGCATATGGCTTGTAATTGTTTATGTGCAATAGAGTTCACATACATAGATGTATACTATCCGCAAAGTTCACCCTCTTTGTTTCAACAGCACTACTACACATACGGGCGTATGCTAGTAAAGATGGCGGAGGCCATCGGGCGACTAGTGCTGTCCGGCCGCGAGCTCAGCAAGCTCGCCGGCCTCACGTCGCGCGTCACGCAGCTGCGGACCGTGCTGGCCGACGTCAACGACGGGAAATACACGCGCACCATGGTCGCGCACAACGAGAATGGAAATGGCGGTGAGTCATATTTGTAAAGCTGGGTACGAATCTGAGCGGCTCAGCCTGAGGCATGCTCGCCCCGCGCGCTGAGCTGCTCGCGAGCCAATTTGCTGCACATAAACATGCGCGGGTGAGGCAGCATGCTCGCTGCGAGCCGACATTTCAAAATGGCGTCGGACACTATGAGAGCCGCGGCTGCTTTTATCATATTTCACCGAATTATTAAAAATAAAAAAAATAAAAAAATGCCCGTGTAATTTCCGGCTTAGAATAGTGCCACTCCATGTCTTCCCGTGGATGTCGTTAGAGGCGACTAAGGGAATAAAGGCTTCTAGTATTATTAGGCGATGGGCTTGCAACCTGTCACTAATACACCAGTATACATCTCAGCCTACTTGTGCAAAATGTGGTTACAGAATTATTAACATGTCTTTAGAGTTGTTGATATTTCTGTAGCTCTGCCTACCCCACTCTGGGAATACAGGCGTGATGTTATGTATGTATGTATTAAAAAAAAAGAAATCGCCTCGGTAGTGGAAAGACTCGGCAACTTTATCAAATTTATACGCGCCTCGCCCACAGACAAGTTAGAACTGGTTGTTCTGCCCGCGGCACGCTCGGATACACGTCTAATTTACGAGAGGCACGCACACCGTACGGCTCGCCGCGCGCCGCTCGCCCACTGCTCGCGCATAGCGCGTGAGCGCGTACGAATTTCACCAAAATAGATGAGCCGTGCCTGCCACAACCCGAGGCTGCTCTAATTCTTACCCACCTTTAGAATGCTGATAAGATTATGTAGCTTTAGTTGCTTTCCAAGAGGTAAAATCGTAATAAAATAGAATGTTCTATCTATGTTGGTTTCTAAACACCCTCTGTATAAATAGTGTAGGTTATAACAACGGTTCCAACTTTGATGTTACTTCTACAGTCACCAATATTGGCTTTGTAATTGATGGTTTCCGAAAACGGTTCTAGTTCAACTTCTTTGGTTTCTATACATCTTTAAGTAATGCTTCACAACTGTTCGAACTTTGTTAGTTCCTGTGCATTTTAAAACTATAATTAGTTTCGGTAAACACCTTTAATTAGTTTCTAACAAAGGTCCCAAATTCGTTGGTTAATGTTAACCTATAATGAGTATCTTAGTGTCTGACAACGGTGCGAACTTTATTGGTTCTTGTACACTTGTGTGGCAAAACTTACGTAAGATTTACTATATTATTAGTATGGTAAATGTTGTGTAAGTTTTGGGACACCCTTTATTAAGTGTCTAAAACTGTGATTGTGTCTAACAACGGGCTTAACTCTTTACCATGGGTCTAAGTTCGTTGGTTCTCTAGTCCCCCGCGCGCTGATGGCGCCGGGCGCCGGCCGCATCATCTACCAGGACAAGCTGATCCGCTTCGACAAGGTGCCGCTCGTCACGCCCAATGGAGACGTCCTCATCAAGGAGCTCACCTTCGAAGTCAAGTACGTACTGTTTTGCACGACTGCCCAAAAAAGTCCAAGATTGCCATTGTTCATGTATGTATGTATTCTTGCTGACACGGGTTTTCCACTCGATATAGCCGAATAAAATCCACTATTATGATAGAAATCCATATCAAAATCAATTGTCTTGTTTGTATCATACTTTATCTACGCACATAACATTAGCATACCTGGGATATCTCGGGGCATCTATACGAAAGTGGTGTAGCAAAATATATTATCGACAGAAAAATATATCGATGTTACTGCCAAAATCTAAATGTTATGCGACATAAATGAATATTACTTATTTTCTCCTCATTTTTAAATTAAAAAAAAAGCAAGAAATATAGTTTTCATGATATACATTCAATATTTTTTCCATATTCGATGGTATTAATGATTGCCGTCTAGATGAAAATATCCACTTTAAACTGCTAAACGTTCTATCAACGACCACAGTGGTCAACAGGGCATTCTTTCAATATTTATAATGTCTCAAAGCCAATTTCTCATTTATGTTGGTTATTGAAATTTCCTCACCTTTTATAAGACTGTTTACTTTTTTCATGGTGTCATAACCAGTATTTAATTACATCGACATCTTTTTTATCGATATCAAATTCCTAGAACTTGCCCCGAGTTGTCCCAGGTATGATCATTAGTGTCTAAAAAACTTTTACAGTCTGGCAGATGAAAGATGAAAATGAATAATTCACTTACGCGGCAACACTGATTGTCAAAACCTATGGTAATGACATATAGTGTTGCCGCGTAAGTGAATTTTTCATTCTCATCTTTCATTTGCCAGACTATAAGAGCTGTAGGAAATGACCAGCATTATTACAACCAATTTTATTACGAGAACTTTCTTGTCTGTGGTAGTAGGTAAAATCTGTGCTGTACTGTAGTGTGCTTTTATAGTTGTTTATGCAACTGTACATAATTAGGCCTAAAAACAATCGTGTGATCCTATTATAAAAGCACACTTGTATTTTAAGGCCTCTCATTATGAATCAGTTGTATAAACTACTATAAACGCACACTTATATAGAGAGAAATAGCGACTTCGTTTTATGTAATTACAGCAATCTGACCAACAGTTATTTATCTGAACGAGTTCTTACCGCTAATTATTATAAGCCTATCACATGTTATGTAACCCATATGTCTTTGAATACATAAAATTTTTCCTCAATTCTCTATTAGATCGGGTATCAACGTGTTAGTATGCGGTCCCAACGGCTGCGGCAAATCATCTATGTTCCGCATGCTTGGCGAGCTCTGGCCCATATTCGGCGGTTCGCTCACCAAGCCGCCCAAGGGCAAGCTGTTCTACGTGCCTCAGCGGCCATACATGACGCTCGGCACTCTGAGAGACCAGGTCAGTCTTTCCCTTTTAACGAAAATTATTTGTATACTAGCTAGCACTAAAAACACAAAAAACTGTTGTCCGATCCTACCAAACTTTAGAGAATCACCCGCAGGGCTACCTCTAAATAAGTGATCAAAATCGGACCAGCTGTTTTGGAATCCACAGGGAACATAAAAACATACAATACAATACAATTTTTATATGTATAAGTAGATAGATTGGCAATTGCGACTTGAAAATATTGTAGTTTCAGCTGTCATCGCGTTAAACATTTTTTTTGGTGCTCCCACACAGCGGTTAAATAACTTTATATAACGCGTTATAAAACGTTTTATAACATTTTCTAACACTACCTACAACATTGTTAGATTTACAAGAATGTTGTAGTGTTATAAAATGTTTCATAACGTTTTTTAACATTTTATAACCGCTGTGTGGGAGCACCATTAGCCCAGTTTACTGTGTTACTTTCAATCCTGGGTGTAAAATTTCATGTCATGTCTCATTAAAGTCATTAATTTCGCATGCTTAGTTATATCCAAAGCTAAAGGGTCATTCTACTTTTAAGTGCAGGTCGATTTTTTGACAAGTGCTCTTCAAATAATATTTTTATAAAAACGTTAAAGTGTTCGGTTTTGTAATTTAATATTGAAATAGTTACACAACTTGGCTTACATTTAAAATTATCACTACATTTAAAAAGTCACTATAATTAACTTTAAAGTAGGTAACATAGTGGTCACGCATGTCCCCGCCATTTGTATGGAAAAAGTGTATTTACCGCTGTGTTACCAACTTTTCCTGATAAAATATCAATAAATTTAAAGTGTTTTGTTTTGAACTATTAAATTTAGTTGTTCCAGTTTCAATATAAGTCAAATTTACGTGAAAAAAATGTCTAAAAATGCCTTTAATTTCACCAATGATTATTATGCGCTAAAAAGTAGAATGACCCTAAAGTGGTTTTAGCTTTACCTGTGCTAAAGAAATATAAAAATTGCAATTTTGTTTTTTTGTGTCAGGTGATCTACCCTCAAACCCGCGATGAAATGGTCCGGCGTGGGCGCACGGAAGCCCAACTGAACCGCTTCCTCGAGATTGTTCAGTTGTCCTACCTCACGAGCCGGGAGGGCGGGTTCGATGCCGTCGAGGACTGGATGGACGTTCTGTCCGGGGGAGAGAAGCAAAGGATAGCCGTGAGTATTAACCCTCTGTACCATAGTGTAGACTGTAAGCAACATACCGCCCCGGTAATTGTGTAAGTGGGAATGTGAATCTAACAGCAAGGAAATAAAATTCAATTACCTTTGCTCTTAAATGCCATTTTCAATTTTATATCAAATAAAAATGAACTTTATAATCACTAAGACATAGTTTAAAATAAATTGCCTTAATTATGTACCTGCATATCACACCGGAAAAAAACACGTGTATTTTATTTCTTTGTTATTAATACGAATCAAAAATATTTTTAAAAAACATGTTGTTTTTCAGTACGATGCCCTTGTTACACCATCTTAGTAATTACCATATTAATATCAGCCAACACATATAATTAAAAATGCGTCCTGGGTAAAACAAAAATAAATGAGTCCGTCAGTTAGGTTATCTAAAAATATTGAACTCTTATTTTTTGATTTATCAAACCAATCAAACTTGACAAAGATAACGCGCATCGAAGTTCGGGATTGGGCGCGCGTGACGTCACAACGAGGTAAAAAGTGTGCCACGGCGTGAAGTCACGAGGAACTTCAACGCACTATAATTATCTTCGTAATTTTTTGTTTCATTGACAAAAAAAAGTACGTTTTCAATATTTTTAATATTGTAAATGACTGTCTAAATAAAAATACCAGGCCTATTGCTGGGGTTTCACTGCCTTTTCGCAACGTAACTTTTTCCAAACTGATTATGTTAATTAGGTTAGGTACCTACATAGCAGGTTTGAATTTTTAGTATGAGCGCTGTCTCGCCAACAAACTGTTGTGGCAGTTTGGCGAGGAAAAAAAGTGAACACAAAATGTTATGTACAATTTATATAAAAAAAAAAAAAAAAAAAAAAAAAAAACCCAACCGTATCATTTGGCATACTGCTTTTTTCAGGAACTGTAAATATTTCAGGATTTTGATAAAACTAACCTAACCTGTAGGGTTCTACACGATGGTCCTAAAGAAATCCTAAAATATTTCCGGGAAAAAAACGGTATGCCAAATGATACGGTTCGGCGAAAAGGAAGTGCAACTATTACTGGATATAGGGCATTCCCCAAAGATCTCCATCTCAGTAAAGATACGTCGAATAAATGGCAAGTCGCGGAAAAGTGACATCACTGACGCTTCTTGAAACCGGCGTCTCACTCAAGATCAGTTTTAAACGGACGCAGTTACTATTATTTTCTACATACTTTCAACACTTCTTGTACAATCAAGGGCATAAATATATACTATGTGTTACAAAATAATCCGTAAAAAAGAAATTACAAAAGTAGTGTCAACCCTTATTAAATAACGTCAGTTCAGTATCTTAGGTATACAGCATACTAGGGTTGACACTACTTTCGTAATTTCTTTTTTACGGATTATTTTGTAACACGTTGTGTACGTTCTCAAGACGTCAAAAATGCCTACACATCTTTATGCCACTGGCAATAAGGTCCGTGTATACATATATTTGACGCGATGGCTGTATAGATATTGACTGTACCATGTGGCTCCTGGCGCCTACACTCGACTCTTGTTAAGTACTTATTCTTTGTCAATTATACGGCTCTGGTGTCTCGTTCCGTGACTTGGGGACACATAATTAATAAACATAAATGAGAATATAGGTACACTCTGATTTGAAGTAAGTGTTGTGTATGTAAAAAACAAAGAAACTCATTTGAACTTAATTATAGGATATGGATGTACAAAGAACTTATCCCTTTAAGGCATCTCTGCCAGTTGTATTTTAACCGCCATCATAAAAGCGCACATTTTGTACAGTCAAGGTCATAAATATGTATACACTTTAGTACCTTGTCACTTTAATCGCTTTGACAACTTCATATGACAGTTTAAACATGACGTTAAATAGACAAGGTACTAAAGTGTATACATATTTATGACCTTGACTGTACCAGCTATTTGGGTGAATTGCAAAAATATTGTACATAGTTAAGGACCTAATTGATATCAAAGTTTTATTGAAACAAAATAATTTTCCTTTGTGTAACGAATTAGTCATACAATTGTATGGTTAATCTTCATTACGCAAAGGAAAAATATTATGTTTCAATTAAACATTGACGTCAATTAGAGCCTTAACTATGTTGCAATTTACCCGTGACCTGCCCCGTGTCTTGGGTCTATTACTTGAGCAACCTTCCTATGATTTGAGGTTGTTCGCATCCTGGTAACAATAAACTACCAAATAATTAAAGACATTTCACTGTGTTTTCTTGTTATTTAGATGGCTCGGTTATTCTACCACGAGCCTCAATTCGCTATCCTGGACGAGTGCACGAGCGCCGTGTCCGTCGACGTCGAGGGTCAGATGTACCAGTACTGCAGAGAGGTACGTACACTTTTGCCAGGTTCATGACTCCAGGCCTCCAGGGACCAAACAAAATGGTTATTAACCCTTTAACCGCCAAATCGGCAAATCGGCAAATCACGCCATCTTCGTGCCAGGGACGCCGAGCGCTCAGTACGCTCTACAGGCATATTGGTATGATCCAAAAAGTTGGGCAATCTAACTCACGCAATTAAATTATATTATGAAACTTTTCCGTTGTGCTATGAAAATTAGCCACACAATTTGTAAGAAAACTTTTCGTCACACAACAGACTTTTTCGCCTTCGATGTTTGTATGATTAACTACGGTTGAATATGGTCCATCTTTTTGTCCTTACCCATACGACGTCGTTGGCGTCTGGGGCTCGTCAAGTTGCAGCCGACCGTGGCGTTCAAAAGGTTAAGCTGAGACGTTGACACTGGTCATCCATTAGTTCCCCAACAAACATGATTTATTTGAAGCACAGATTTTTTAGAAAAATGTACATTTTATTGCTCAAGTCGGTTTTGTTTTCATGACTCCCTTTAAAAATTCGGTAGTCGAATTATAAAAACGGAATCCTTTTTAATTTTGTTAGGTCCGTATGTGACCGTCATTTAACTAGGAGGCAATGGGGTTGAAACTTGGCAGGTAGGTGTAATGTGAACCAATATACAAATTTATGAGAAATTATGAAAAAAAAAATTATTAGGATTAAGCACCGCATACTGAGACGGGAAATAAGATTTTATTAGGTACTGTCATAATAAAATGTTGCCCGCCATTCACACTATAACCACTCAACCTGTTTACGTTGAGTGGTGGCTGCCTGGCAACTTTCAACCCCATAGTCTCCAAGTTAAATGAATGTGACATGCGAACCGACAATCAGACCGACAAATACGGACCTAACGAAATAAAAAAAACCGTTGTTATCATTTGACTACCGAATTATTGGGAAGCACTGGTAGGATTTTGACGTGTAAAAATGCCCGTGCGGCCTACTTACTGAATAAACAACTTTTATCTTTTTATCTTTACCATGCCGACCTAACGAAATTAAAAAGGTTTTTTTTTTTTTATGTTAAAGTGAAGGCACACAAGCACTGAGGCCACCTGATGGTAAGTGGAATCCGAGACCCATAGACATTTGAATTCTCAAGACTATAATCCTAAGACCTCAAATGCGTCGCCAACCCTGAGGACTAAGTTGGAATGCCTCTATGCTAGTAATTTCACCGGTTATCTTATCCCCACACCGAAACACAACAATGCGAACACTGTTGGTTGCGGGTGGTTAATGGATAAGATGGTGGTAGCGATCCGGACGGACCCTGCGCAGGGTCCTACCACCACTAAAATTCCATTCCGCTCCGTTCCGTTCCGTTTTTATCATTTGACTAAGATTTTTTTCACATCAAATAAATCATGATGGTGTGGAACGAATGGATGACCATTGTCAACGTCTGACCTTAATAACCATTTTTAAAGTAGTGTTTTTACTAATTCTGATTGGTTTATCGACCAGATGGGCATATCTTTGTTCACGGTATCGCACCGCAAGTCTCTGTGGAAGCACCACGACCACTACCTGCAAATGGACGGGCGCGGCGGCTACGTGTTCGAGGAGATCGACGGGGACACGCAGGAGTTCGGCTCGTGAACCTTCCTCAACGAGCCAACGGGCATGATGTGTGATTGCCGGTGAAATAGTGCTAAATATGAATAAAAAAACATTAAATTTCCTTTTTGGAATTTTCAGGTTACTGATTTTACTGTTGAAAATGTGTGTAATTATACATTATTGTAATTTCCGGTTTTGTTACCATTAAAAAGGTTGTTTTTTTGGAGTTTACAGGGTATTTTATGCTGAGAATAGAGAATTACTGTAAATAAGTCATTTCCAGTCCGGTTTCCATATTACGTTACCCATGCAAAGTAACAAAGATGATTTGGGCACACATGTTTTCTCTATTAAATTCTTGAATATTGAACAGAACGCATAAGGAATATTTGCTGGTTTGTTATGAAAATAAAAACAACAATTGCAGTCGATGTGGAAGTGTAAATGTCAATATGAAATCTATAATGTACAATATTTTTGATTGCTTGCAATTAAATGCAAGATGGTTTTTATTTTTGTCTGTGTAGATTATATTTTTATATTTTCTCATATTCTGCTAGTATAACCAAACAAAGTACAAACATACTACTAGTGTTGTTTTTTTTTGAGGGGACACGCTGGAAACTTGATACCTACCTGAATTATATTTAACCTGCCTTGACCACAGTAGGTAAGGTTTAAATATAACACTAATCAATTCTACAGAAAGGCACTATTTCCCTAGGTATTTAGAGAGTTCATAACAATTTGTCTCTGGGACCACGGTGAAAATAAATGAGAAAGAAATATATTTCTCATCAATATACTTAATATAGCTTGGGTAAAAAAAATATTGGCAAATCTGTTTTGTCAAGTTATACAATGTGATTTATTTTGTATATTACCTGGAAAATTACGTTTGCGTGTTGTAAATATAAATAAATAAAAACGTAACAAAGGTTAATGTAAATGAATTTTATATCGTGCAATACTGTATTTAAAATATTTGTTTATTTTTACTAATTACTTCTTTATATTTGGTTCTATTTTATTTTAACCTAAGTATAAATGCTTGGTGAAGTATGTGTCAGTTGAACTTGCAAAGATGTAAACAAATTAGTACTGTTTGACACATAACCTCAAGTATTCACCAAACGTGATTTTGTTAAAAATAACGTTTAACCCCTCGTATGCTTAGGCACGGATCCGTGCTCAAATTTGGATATCTTTTTGTATTTTTTTTAAGTTTAATTTTATAGACTATATCGTAATCAGAAGAGACTAGAACTTGGTACCTTTTTGACCTCCAGCATACGAGGGGATAATGAATAGTTATTTCATCTTAATATGAAAATAATGATCTGGTGTAAATAATTGCAAAGACCTCACTTGATCTTTAAAAGTACGTGATTATCGAGTAATAATGGTGAATTGGTTAGTTTTGTTTTGTTAACATCTTTTCCAAGTTCAATTGACACAGACTATATGTATGTATAATCCAGTCCAGAAAGGATTTTAAAATAAGAAAAAAAATAAGATATGGTTTGTATCTCCCATATGCAGTCAGGCTTGACATGCACATGTCGACTCATTTGAATGAACTCAAACATTTTATTCAAGACTATTTAGTCGTTAGTGTTACCCTCACTTACCTATACTACTTATCAGGGATTTTTCCCACAAACATGAAAAGGGTACAAAGTGTTTTTTTTTTATAGAAAACTACTGTATTGTCGACTTGTACACAGTCATGTAAAGTTTAGTGTGGTAAAAATGACATGCTTTGATAAGTTTTACTCAATTATTTCACAAATATTAAATACGACAATTAATTTATGTTTTAAATTTTTAATGTATTTACAATGTTGGGATCAATAAATGTGATGTTTTAATGATTGTGATTTATTTATTTTGATCTATGTTTAGAAAACTGTCGTGAGCTGGAGGTATACAAGCTATGTATTCTATGTGTTGCTGGCACTCAACTTGGCGGTATTTGCCCAAATATTCGTGTTGCATCTTTTTCCTTCCTACACCAATTGAAAGAGAGGCAACAACAACGATGCATCGCGATCACGCAACCCCTAGTGGAGTGCCACCAGGAGACTTGTTTCTGCGATATATGTAAGTACAATATGTACGTTATCAGATTATTCAGACCTAGATGAACGCGTCTAGTAAACGACCTACATTAAATAAATCCATCCGACACGCATTTTCTTACAGCCTGATTATTTTATAAGAGCACAATGGCTTAACAGGGCTTTATCACTAAAAACGTCATGATAGCAGCCGTAACATATTATGTTATCTAATATTTGAGGAGTTCCCTCAATTCCTCACGGATGCCTTCATCAGATACTGACTTGGTGACGATGAAACCGCCTCAAGACCACCACCTCACCACCAAAAAAATAGTTTTAAAGTCGATCCACGATTGATGGAGAAATCGGTGAACATAAAGTACCGGCAAATAATATTATCGTATTTGTACTTGCATCTCATACGATTACCTACAAATGTGACTCACCAAAATTGACAACCATTAAGACCTTCTTTACTGCTGTTATTCAATTCGTTAGCTGATTAAATAAGGTTCAAAATGGTATATAACAAATGTTTTTACATATCATAGTTTTAAAAAGTTCAGTATTTAAAAAACCATTGCTGACGTGTTCATCAAATTTAGTATATTTTGGCGAGTCATATTTGTAGCTAATCGTATGAGATATAAGTACAAAAGCGACATAATTATTTGCCGGTACTGTATGTTCACCGATTTGTCCATTAATTAATTCAAGTCTTAAAGATTTATTGCGTTGTTCGGCGTGAATGGATAACGAACAAGTTTTGTTTTTGTATCATACCTTTTTTTTAGGTATTTGTGCATGTAAAGAAATATTATAAAGTTGTGAAATCTATTTTTAATGTCGGTGTAATTGGAGGGACAGTAACTGTGATAGATGATAAGTTTCTGTTTTCTATTGTTTGTTCGATAATTAAATAAAGGGTGGAGGATAAAAACACTTGTTTCATTTTTACCTATTCTATTTTACGACCTCCCGTGTAAAATCCCAAATACTTACGTGTCATTATAAAACACATCTGCGTTGTAATCGAATCCTCTATTATTTACTTCATTTTACAACTAAGATAACAGTTAGATAAAGTAGAAACTCAGTCGACGTTTCCATCGTTATCTACACTTTGTACTTTTGTAACATTTACATATACGCTTTGTTGTTTCGCACAAATTCAAAAAGATAGTAATTCGTATTGCTGCACTTAGGTATAACAAGGTGTTTAATATTATTTCTTCTTCAGAGGGAAGACTCATCACTCATAATATGCGTAGTCATTTCCAGGAAGTAGAACTGTTTAAATTTCCCACAAAAAGCCTCGATTGGCGTCGCGTGACGTCACAATGACGTCAGGAAGGGCGATGACGTTATAATTCCGTTCCTAAAACTATGCGTTTTAAAGAAGCTTAGCAGAGGTAATGTTTTCCTTTGCAAACATGAAAAATATATTGAGCTCGTAAGTATAAAACTTTAATCAGTAATTAATGACAGTAATTAACCCAATTCAGTTGCAATGTGATAAATTAGACGTATGCTGCATCATATCGATTTATTCCGACGCGTGAAACGGAACGAAAAAGAGGCCCGCTTCGCATCAGCTGTTGTAAAAAAAAAATAACGGGACATCGAAGGCGACTGGTCACACCGTCGACGGCCACATCAAATCTGGGGGTCTGGCGTGTGACCCTGTTATTTCTATCTTGCAATAAAATAGCTGTGTAATCTTAGTTTAGGTAGTGCGCCGTTGAAATAGTGAGCGATTAGTAAATTCTAGTGGACTATATGTGTAAAATATGGAACGCGCAACGGGAACAGAAGTGTACGGGTGTGGCTCACCGCACTCCACAGACATAACGCTGAACATACAAACGACAACTGGTGGTAATTTCTCAATCAGCTTGAACGGTAAAAATACAGTGGAGCACCTCAAGAAACTCGTTTCGAAGAAACTAAGAGTGTCTAAGGATCGAATATGCTTGTTGCATCGCGAAAGGTGAGCTCTATGGTAGACGCCAAGCTTCTATTGTCAAACATATCACGGAAATAATGTTGCGTCGGAGCGATGACGCATCCGCGTCGTTTGGGTCGTATCGATATCGAGTTTTGTGTTCGCAGGCAGTTGCGGGAGGGCACGATGGAGGAGAACGGTCTCCTGGATGGCGCGCGCGTCATCCTGCTGCCCAGTGTCGAGACAGGACTGCTGGTACGTCCGTCAAATGTTTCACCACTGCATGCCACAAATCAATATGCGCTTTCTCTACCCTTTTCTACCCTTCTTGAATCCTGCTTATAATACCTAACCTTCTCCTTTCACAGAGCCAGAGACCTGAAAATTCTGTGATGCAAGCATTGGAGTCTCTGAACGACACACAAGTAAATGATTTTCTTACTGGAAAGTCTCCTCTGAATTTAACCATGCGGTTAGGTGACCACATGATGTTGATTCAACTGCAGCTGTCCACTCTGAACTCTGGTGCTTCTAGCAGCGGCCGGTCCCTGCGGACGTCAACACCTACTAAAAGCACTTCTGTACGTAATAAACGCGACACCAGGGAAACACCCAGCCCTCAAAACACACCAGAAAAACCTTTACAATCTGATGACACGGCAGACACTGAAAAACCACAGGCTAAGCAGACTCACACTCTACAAAAGCAAGACTTGGAAATATTACAAAATGCATTTGACTTGTACTTGGCTGAAGAAAACTTGCAAAAAGATTTGTGTGGAGAAAATGATGAATCTTTAGACACAACAAATTGTACACTCTCAGATTTATCTGACACATCATTAGAGAATGATCAGTCTCCGATAAAGTCCTTGTCCAATTTAGTCTCCAGTCCCATTGATGCATCTACCTCTGAAAGCCGCGAAGCAACAATAGCAAATTCTGTTAAAAGTACTTTGATAGATTTGTTGTCAAAGAGTAAGATAACCTCTGACATGCTGCCATCGACTAGCAGCACACGCACACCGTGCGCCAGCGCCATCACCCCAGACAGCTCCCTTAGTGATGACAGTGACAACTTCGCCGACCAGAGCTCCTTTTTAACAGAAAGCACTATAGATGAATATCCAATGGAAAACCTCTTCAATAGTGCAGTAGACAAAGGCCTGTTTGAAGATCAGGATGACTCTATGATGGACCGTGAAATATCAAACCTGGCTACCACCAGCCATGGCACCCCTGCTGCCACTGGCACGTTACCTTCCTTCCAAAGCATTGAACCTTTAAAGAATAAGCGTTTCCAATATTTACTTCACAAGACATCAAAATTCAAACATCCCGTTGGTCAAAATAAACAGAAGGCTTTCATGCAGTCTGTGGTGAATAAACATAAGAAGCGAATGCAGATTCGGCAAGATGGCAATACAGCACAACCTTCCACCTCTCGTACAGAGCCTTATATTACAAATTCCAGAAAGCTCATTCTGCAGCCCAGTGCACAGAGTGAGGAGGCAGATCTGGCCACTCCCTCTACTTCTAAACAGATTCCATTCGTAGCGCCCGACGCGCCTAAGAAGCCGCAACGAGCGTCGCCTCCTCCGCAAGTTGATGCTAAAGCCCTCATAGAAGCTTCAAAGAACCTCGCACAGAAATTGAAAAAACTTTCTAAAGAGGTGCTGACAAATAAGATAGATCTCAGAAATGCAGAGGAAACTGTTCGCTCAAAGGTGGGACCCGGAGCTGTGATAGAATCTATGAAGCATCATGGGAAGGGAATATATTCTGGAACTTTTTCGGGCATGTTAAACCCTGCACTGCAAGACAGGTGAGTGTGTAACCATAAAAAAAATTAATACTATTGTGTTCCTTTGTGTACCGCCAACACAATGCGCTTGCAATGATTTAAGTTTACCTTATCAGGTGAACTGATGTCGGCTCAGGAGCGTTGAATGGTTTTGTTAAATCAAGTTTCAATCATTCCAGATATGGCCGACCAAAGAGGGACATCTCTACAATTATTCACATATTGAACGACTTGCTGTGCGCGGCGCCGCCCATCGCCCTTGCTCAGGTAAAAACATTTTCTTTTCTAACAAGAACTCTTCAATTTTACTTTTATTAGTCATTATAACATGCATTGTGCCACATGTTCTTACGCAATGCGATAACAGGTGAAATAGCTAAAATAAAATGACTCGCTGACGGAGCAGAAAATCGAAGTGATAAATTAGGTTATGCTTTGTATGCCTAATCAATAAAATCTGATGTGTTGATGATTTTTTTACGGGTCATTTCATGTTGCTTTTACACACAAGGACGGAGACGCACGTGCAACTGTGTGTGTAACTTTATAGTCATCTGTTATATTTTGTTATAACCCATTACCTACCAGCATCACCAGCAATGCTTATAGGCGTTTCCCTGACTTTCACCTATTGCCTTGAAGGTTTTTGTGCGTTTTTACTCTGTATCCTGCGAAGCTACGCATAAGACAAGTGGCACCAGGAGATATAGGTTGGTACCTGAGCAAAGGAACGGCAACGAATGAGTTGTATACAAGTAACAAACAAGTTTCAAAATTTAATGTTGTTTTGGTTACGCCTCGAGAGTCCACCACCACAAGTGCCACATCGGTGCCCAATTTACTATGTTTTTTGCAAAATAGTGGCAATATGCATTGCTCAAGGCCATACCCATTACCCAGGTTTTGGCTCAGGGTGAGAGGTATATTAAGCTGGGTACGAATCTGTGGCTCAGTCTGAGGCATGCTCGCCCTGCGCGGCGAGCTGCTCGCGACCTAAATTTTATTGTTGCACATAAACATGCGCGAGGAAGGCAGCGAACTTGAAGCAAGCCGTCATTTCAAAATGGCGTCTGACGCGATGACAGCCGCGGCTGCGTTTATCATAATTCACCGAATTATTAACAAACAGAAGAAGAAATTGCCTCGGTGGTGGAACGGCTCAGCAATTTTATCAAATTTGTACGCGCCTCGTCCGACTTCTTCTGACCGCGGCACACACACCGAGGCGCCTTTGAGCACTGTCAAATTTGAGCAAAATAAGTGAGCCGTGCGTGCCTCAACCCGAGGCTGCTCTAATTCGTACCCACCTTTAGAATCTAAAGCAGTGCTTGTTTTGCTCTACATACATACAAAACTACAGGCATAATAATCCAGGGGGGTAGCTCCCCCACCCCTCGGTACACCCATGCATCTCACCTTTATATGAGGGCTGACGGGACGCGTTGTCCGGTGCGACGCGTACGCAGTAAACTCGAACATGGCGATTTATAAGAGCGTTCATGTAGAAACGTAAGCATCCATGTGTTGAGGTAGGTAATTGTTTCACATAAACATGCGCGGGTGAGGCAGCGTGTTCGCCGCGATCCGACATTGTGCATCGTTCAAAATGGCGTTTACCATAAATCACCGCTATATTAAAAAAAAGAAGTCGCCTCGGTGGTAGAACGGCTTAACAATTTTATTAAACTTGTGTTCGCACCTCACTTGTCGTTCTACACGCGGCACGCTCGGATACACGTCCAAATTATGCGAGGCACGCACACTGAGGCGCCTTTGAGCAAGGTCAAAACACCGACTATCGGCGGCACGCCGCGCGCCGCTCGCGCACAGCGCGTGAGCGCGTACTAATTTGAGCAATATAGGCGAGCCGTGCGTGCCTCAACCCGAGGCTTCTCTAGTTCTTACCAAGAACACTCTTAACACGAAAAACCCGGCAACAGCATGTCGGCCCATGATCAGTGTAGTTTCTAGTACTAAGAGTCTCTGAGCTAGGCTGCGGACGGACGGAAATGGCGAAACTGTAAGGGTTCCTAGTTTGACTTAGGAACCCTATAAACGACACGCCACGCACCCGCGTTTTTTTGCGCTAGTGGTTCAATTACAGTTGACCGTCCGCCTCATACCTACCGCGGGACCGAATTACCTCGTGTTTACACTATACGTTCGTTAATGGGCGTATAATCGTGTGCTGCCGCGGCGCCACCATAATGAAAATAAATAATGTATGCGGTGAAATGATGTACGTTGAACGTACACAATGTACGTGTGCTGTGGCTGTACCTGTACTAGGGAACGAAATAATGGGCATCGACTATCTCCGCTGTGGAGCGTAGCTGAGCCACTTAGAACTCGTTGATAGAAATGATATTAGCTTTTTTTAATGGAAATTGATGGATGAATTGTAACGTATTGAAAGTAATAATTATTTTTATGTATTTATTTCATCCCGCGTTCTCTCTAAACGTTATGAGCTGTAAGAGGGGCGCGCGGGTGAACGAGAGGCGAGATAATGAAATCCTTCCCGCGTCCCGCTCGGATTTCAATGTTTGTATTTGTACTAACTTTACTACTTTCAATCCGTACACAATGTACAGCTTTCGTACATCAGTTTCCATAAGAAAAAAGTACCTAATATCATTTTTACCTACGAGTTCTGTTCTAAGTAAGCGGCTTTGCTCAGCATTGGTACTTCACAGCGGAGCCACAGTCGATGCCGATTATTTCGGTCCTAGTGCAGGTACAGCCATTAACGGCATGCGTACGTTGTGGACGTTTAACGTACATTATATCACCATATACAATTTGACGACACGCTAGCCTAGTTGCTAGTGACCCTGCCTTCGAAGCTAGGGGTCCTGGGTTCAAATCCCGGTAAGGGCAGATATTTGTGTGATGAGCACAAGTATTTGTTCCCGAGTCTTGGATGTTTTCTATGTATTTAAGTATATATTTCTCTATATAAGTAAGTTTATCGTTGTCTAGTACCCATAGTACAAGCCTAGAGCTTAGTTTGGGACTAGGTCAATTTGTGTGAGATTGTCCTGTGATATTTTATTTATTTCTCCAAAATCCCATTATCAGATCTTGACGTGCTGGAAATGGGACCAATTAGAAAGTATATCCAATATTGAAAAAAAATCAAATGGGTCCAGCGGTCTTTGTGTAATCGGAAAAAATAAATTAAAAATCCCAATAAATTGAAAACCTCCTTTTTTTGAAGTCGGTTATAAACGCACATTTGTCCGTACGCAGTACGCGATTAATTGGCAGTATGGTTTAGCAGACCGAATGCATAGACAACGATAAACTTACTTATATAGAGAAATATATACTTAAATACATAGAATACATCCAAGACTCAGGAATAAATACTCGTGCTCATCACACAAATATCTGCCCTTACCGGGATTTGAACCCAGGACCCCTAGCTTCGAAGGCAGGGTCACTAGCAACTAGGCTAGCGTGTTATCGATGGAACTCCTCAAATATTATAGGACGATATGTACGTGGACGACATAACAGTATTATTATGATCACTAAAAGGTATGAAATAAAAGAAATGTTTTAAATAACTAGTTATTTCTAGATTTTTGAAGACGGTTTATAGATTTTTAAAACATTTCTTTTATAATCATAAGAATCCCTAAATTTTCACGCAATTACTAAAAATATGGGCTCCTTTCAGTTACACGAAAACCGCGTGACTGCGTAACTGTCCGGTTAGTTACGTTTAGTCAAACTGCACGGTAACATTTAAATGAATATGTTCAGGAAAATAAGAACGAGAGGGCCGCGAGGTTACCGCCCACGTCTGAAAGTCATGTTATTAATTTCAGAAGGAGCCTCGGCACTCGTGCTCGACGGGCGCCCTGGAGGAGAGCAAGTGCGCGAGCTGCAGCCAGAACCCGGACGCGAGCGCTCCGTGCGTCAAGTGCGACACGGCCAAGGCCCTCGCCATAGACAATTCCAAGACCAAATGCAAGCTCGAACATCTCCGCCTCGTCATGCAGCAGAAGAAACAGCGTCGCGAAGCGCGCAAAATGAAATCCTTGCCTTACACCACCGTACCCCCCAAGACCCACGCTTCGCCCGACCAGGTCACGCTGAACGAGGAGATAGAGACGGTTGCCTAACAGGCCCCGCTCTCTCCCTAGCTCGCCGCCATCTTGTCGAGCCGGCCCTGCCCACTTTGAATGGATTTTTATGTTGGGAATTCTTGTAGCAGCCGATAGCGGTACTTTTCGTTTAGGAGACTGTCACATATCCGATGTGTTATTACGTGCGCCGTTCGGCTCCGAACGTTGGGTAGAGTTAGCTTTTGAAATGTTACAATGGTGCTGATTTTCAAATGTATGCAAATCGATTATTGTCTCGCGCGGTAGCTCGGAAAAGTGACGAAACGAGCGCTTTCACCGGCTCCTTGACAATGAACCATTTTCAGACGCGCGGGCCTCGGGAGCGCCGCGGCGGCCGCCACTCGCATTCTAAACTAAACCATTCGCCTGGGCTCGGAAGTAGACGCCACGCCGATTTAAGTGCTATTATATGCATGTACAAATGATACAAGATTGAATAGCAAAATCACTAGTTCATAGTTAAAGGGTAACTGTTAAGGTCCTCCATTAGAGTTGCCTGGTGCGACGTCAAATTGGTTTTTGTTGTTATTTCTTTTAGATTATATTTTATTTTATTGGTTCGACGACCGAGACGCTGTACCTAGTTTAATTATATGGAATAACTTTAGGATCGGTAGTTCACGGACTCTCCGGAAATTGTAGTTCACTCGTTTGTGTAAGTTATGTTATTTCTCATTAACTTTAGCAGATTTGGAGCGCGTAATATTATTCCATATTGTAGTAAATAATCGGCACTGTTTTTGCTATAGTTATTTTTCATTGTTTTTTTCTCCTATCACGGAAATGTTATAACATAATAAATTGTTTTTCTTACATGCTCTTCATTATTTTATTTTGTTTTATGTTGACGCACGACTAGACACTAAGTAAGTGAGACACCAATCTATGTTAAAGCAATATTCACGGCGCTAACACTAGTGACTAGTGACGATAGTAACGATCCACTGCGTGCGAGGACATTAGACTAGGCTAGGCTTTGTACATAAGTGCGGTTCATAGCGGTATTGTGCTTTCCATCTATAACCCGTATATTTAAAATAAGGGACTATAATTATTAACTGCCTAGAAATGCATTAGTAAATAATGGAACACTGTGAATACACATGATTTTTGCTTACCTATGTAAACGGTTGCAACCTTTATTGATAGTTTATTATGAAATTAACAATATATAATTAAATTACTCTATTAGGTTTATTATAGCAAATTACGATCAAGATTTGAGTTTATATCTATATGTTAGTCTTCCGCAGATGCTTGTTTTTCCTGAATTGTGATGTCCCATGGTGGTAAGGGGCCAAGGTGACATAGTTTTCCCTTAGACTATTACAACGATCGAAGCAATAATCTGATCCTAACATCGCAACTAAGTGCCTGTTGTATTTAAGGCGCGTGTTAGTGTTGTGCCATACGTGTACCCATTAAGTTTTCTTTAATATAGTCTTGAGGAAATTCATGGTACCGTTTATTTCTACCCGATTTATGTATTCAATCTCTTACCAAAAGGTATACCGCAGATCTCAAGTATAATACATTTAAGAGATCCACTTAATGGAATTAATCAAATGCCTTTAGCAAATGAAGTTTTCTCAGACCATATTGTTACCAATTATAAAATTAGTCAAGATGCGTTTTCGTTTTAAGTTTGAGAAAATTGAGAGTTGTTTTTTGTCCTTGTATTTGCATGTCTAGTGAGGAGAATAAAGATACATAACAAAATACACGCGAGTGTTACTTCACCCCCTAGTCTCCAGGAATATCTGTCGGTTCAAGTGATAAAGTCAATAAAAGTATCAAGTTTATTCTAAAATATTTAATATACTGCAACTGTCATGTGGTAATGCGTAACTTAGTTTAGTACAAACTATCACATCCACCCGATCCTCGGACCACCAGAAACTACGTGCTCTTCTTTGATAAAACAATATTCACAACAAAATATATACGTCACAATCTTATCACTAAGTCTTTTATAAACATCCAGCGCGCACTTAAAACAGTTAAGTTATGCGAGACACCTTTACAAAGGATAGCTTACCAACTACAGAACAACAAGTGATAAAACACCGACGTATCGGGACAAAAACAACGTCTGTACTTCTCGTAATTATTTTATTATAAAGTTCATCATATAAATAGCACATAACCCACACGCCGCGCACACTTTCCGTCGGAAGAGACGTCACGTTGAGCACAAAATGGCGTTTCTCCCGGCGGAGCAAGACTTGATATTTTAAAAGAGTAGCGTGCTCATGCCACCCATTTCCGCTTGTTCCTTGACGAAGATTTCGAAGTACTGGTAGATGATGGTGACGGCGAGCAGGATGCCGGTGCCGGAGCCGATGGCGCCGAGGAAGTCGGCGAGCACGGACAGCGCGCCGATGCACAGCCCGCCGAACGCCGCCGCCGTCGGGATGTAGCGGTTCAGCTCGTGGATCATCGAGTTGTCGCGGTGCCCGCGCATCACCATCTGCTGCTCCTTCAGCTGCTTCGCGACCTGCCCCACGCAAACATCCTTATTGCTGCTGGACCAAACATCATCGCAAAACAAATAGTAAACTGTTTAGAGGTGACCTAAACTTGCTGTGTTATACAGAAACGGTTTAGAGATATTTCAAATCATTAAAGTGGCCTTTGACAAGATGCTCATCATTCGTTACGGAAAATGTTATAGGATTGACGTAAGCTGCCATATATTCTAGCAGTTTTCGAAAATCTTTTATGTTAGCGTAATGCATCTTGTCTAGGGCCTGAAATCTGTAACACTGTATATTCAATACAGCTGGTTCAATGCTGCTAGATAAAGTTAATTAAGAAAATAATATCACAAGGGCCACTATTTAATAAATGTATCTTGATATCATTTCTGCATGAGATAAGATAAAAACTCGAACAAATAACATATTTATCACAATTATTTTCGTCATGTATTCTTTGGACTACTTTTTACTATAAATTCCAAAAACAGAAATTGTGTTGCATTTATCAGCCTATACCAAATCCGCTAGCTTCCGTGGGCAGTTTGAAAAACTTCTAATTATTACTTGTCATCATAATTAGCTAAGCAAAAAAAGGTTGGCAAGTGCAGTAACATTGCAAGGTCCAAATTGGATAATAATACCAACACATACGAAACAGCACCCTCATTTGTTTCAACTCACACCAAGCTGAGAGACAAGCGAGACGTGGAGGCGACATTAATATTTAGATTCGACTCATACTCATATTCAATTATGTATTGTATTCTACAGTTTAGCATACATACATAACATTACGCCTTCATTCCCAGAGCGGGGTAGGCAGAGCTACAGAAATACCAACAACTCTATAAATACTTGTATATAATTCTGCCACCAGCCAAGATGTTTAGCACGGTTGTACAGTTGTACAGAAACTCATTTCATAGAATGTATCACTTCCCAGAATTTTAATTTCATAGACAGCTAATTTCTGCTGTAACCTTATTGTTTTCAGATTATTTTTTGGTGGTCACAGGTGTAATCTAACCTACGTAACTCATGCTTAAGATAATCTGAAAAAAATAAGGTTTTTATGAGATGACAATTCATCAATGAGTTTCTGTAAAACAAGGGGACAACAATGTATTAGTGACAGGTTGCAAGCCCATCGCCTAACAGTAAACCCTTATTCCCGAAGTCGTTTTACGACATCCACGGGAAGACATGGAGTGGCACTATTCTAACCAGGCAACCACACGGGCGAAAACAACACAATTTTAAAATTTAAAATAAAAACAGACGAGTGTTTTTATTAAATTACCAGATAATAAACTAATTAGATAAAGGTAATACGATCCTAAACTTTTAGGTATATATATGTACATCTTGGTGCCAACATCCAAAACAATGCATTATGCATGTTTCATCAGATTATGTTGAAGCATACCAATTTACAATTTAGTGCCATAAACGACTGAATATGAGTATGGGGCGAGTTTGAATATTGATGTCGACTCTATATCTCTGTTTAGTCGTAGTAATAAACTTACATCCTTGGCGGAGGAGCCGGAGACGTCGATCCAGGTCTTGGAGAAGAAGGCGCAGGAGCCGAGCATGAAGAAGATGTAGAGCACGGCGTGCAGCGGGTCCTGCGCGATGTGCGAGAGCGACTCGGGCGGGCTGAAGTAGTAGCACAGCCCGCCCACCGGGTACGCGCGCGCCGGCCCGCCGCCGCCCACGTCCGCCCACACGCCCAGCAGGTTCACCAGGAAGTTGCCGCTGAACTTCACCGCCAGCATCTGCGGCAAGCCACAACAATGTTCAAATTCTTCAAACATTTTTTTAGCCTAGTTGGTTGTGAGCCTGCCTTCGAAACTAGGAATCCTGGGTTTAAATCCAGGTAAGGGCGGATATTTGTGTGATGAGCACGAGTATTTCTTCCTGAGTTGTATTCCATGTATTTAAGTTTATACAACGTGTTACAAAATAATCCGTAAAAATAAATTACGAAAATAGTGTCAACCCTAGTATACTGTATAAGGTACCTAAGATAGTAAACTGACGTTATTTAATAAATGTCTATAATAAACTTCTTTTCTTAAATTTCTTTTTACCGATTATTTTGTAACACGTTGTATTTCTCTATATAAGTATGTTTATCGTTGTCTAGTACCCATAGTACAAGCCTAGAGCTTAGTTTGGGACTAAATCAATTTGCGTGACATTGTCCAGTGATATTTATTTATTTTATTTCAAAATAATGTCTTTAGAACGGGATCCTATCATTTCATGACCAACGTTTCACAAATGATTCATTTCACAAACATAATAAAAATAGAAAAATATGAAAGAGATCGCTAATCAGCGATAAGACCGCCTATTGTTTACCTGGGTCTTTTAAATTGTGCTATTTCTTTGTAATGTTTTTGTTTGGTGGACAATAAAGTATTTTGTATTGTATTGTATCATTTGACAACCCGGGTTTTTTTTAAAACTGCAAATAGTTCTGGATTTATCTCAGGACAATCGCGTAGAACCCTATGCGTTAAGTAAGGTTAGTTTTATAAAAATCCTGAAATATTTGTAGGGGGTTGGCAAATGAATAAGTTGCGAAACGATGCATTTGTCAAAGATTTGTCGGCAAAAAAGGCAGAGAACCGTTTACAACAATAATAAATGCACCGCGGTTAACCAAAACAAACGAAATCCATGAGTATTTGCAAATGCCCACTGTAAAACACGAAGTTACCAATATAAACATGAAGTACTACAAAAATCTGGACAGACACTGCAATGAACTCGCCCAAAACTTGTTAAAGGACCAATGTCTAAGTCGTCTGAAGAGGCGCCCCTCATGCTTACTAGGGATATAAAATGAAGAATCTGCAATCACTGGACTTCAGATCTATAACGCCATCAAGCTCACAGAAAAGATTTGCTTGAAGTCCTCGGAATGATTGCAAAAAAAAAAAAAGGTTGGGGGGGTGCTCAATGACAATTGCGCTCACTTCCTCCGCAATAGCGTCCGCATTACACCTACCTTCCAGAGTGGGGTAGGCAGAGCTACACAAATACCAACAACTCAAAACCTGTTGGTAATTTTGTAACCACATTTTGCACACGCTCTAGTATTGTATTGATAATGGTGCTGGGCCCTGTTTTATAAAGTTATAAATTACAAATTACAAGTGGAAGTCTCTTTCTACCTCCTTTTGCTAGAAAGACACTTCTGCTTGTAATTTATAGCTTCATAAAACAGGGCCCTGGTGGAGGTGATTTACAGGGGAACGCTTGTAGTATTAACCTTTTCAACGCCATTGACGGGTATTTCCGTCATGGTTGACAACGCAAAATAGACCCGAGTGTCTATGAGGCAAAGTTGACATTCGCTCTGGTTTTGTATTTGACATAGCGTTGAAAAGGTTAATGCAAGTTACACTCTCCTATACCCTCGCATCCTTTATTTAAACTAACTGTTTCCGATGACTACGTCCGCGTGGAAGTGCAAAACTATCTCCATACCAAATTTCAACTAACTCGGTTCGGCGGTTTATCCGTGAAAGCGTAACAAACAGATAGACAGAATTACTTTATAACACACACAACTCTAGGCGCCACCGCTGGCTCCTACTGAGAATGTCACAGACCCATTACTGTCTAGAAACTATGATAGGGGAATTGAAATAAATCAATTTTCTAAAGCCGGATCTAGGCTGTTGATTAACTTAACGAGTTAGGAACTAAACTCAATCGTTTTAAAAACGTTAGAACAAATAACTTTCGTATGATACTATTACTTAAATATAAACTTAACTACGTATTTCACAATAAAACCTCAAATCTACTTTAGATAATTCTGTATATAAAACAAAGTGACTACTACTGAATATTAAATATCTCGGAACCACGCATTGATAATGTGTAGAGATCTTCATATTGATTGAACTCATTCAATAATCATGAAACTAACCTGTGAGATGACGTAGAGATTGGAGACAAGCGCAGATTGAAGAATGATAGGTATGTTAGAGGTGTAGAAAAGTTTGATTGGGTATGAAGAATACTGGCCGCGGTAGCGAGCAGACTTGATGGGTAGGTCGACGCGGAAGCCCTGTGAATAAAAAACAAATGATTATTACACTTAATGGCTCAAGTAGTCTTGGATCTGTGGATATATTTACAATGAAACGGACGCCTGAACGAATTTACTGTGTTATGACACTTATGATTAAGGAGACAGTGTGCTGGGAATCGAACCCATAGTGGCAATTTTTATCTCAATCGAACAACACAATTGGCACTTGAAAGTTCATCTTAAGCTTAGCTTATCTTTGTCGTCTCTTTTCCTTCTTTTATGTCTGATTGTTGTGAATAAATGTTTTTTTCTTTCTATTGTGGTATCTACACATAACAATTCAATTCCTTCTTGAATCCTTGTTACTAGAACATTAAAGTAATGTTTCGTTTAACTATTTTATATAGAGAAACACCAATATTGGTTCCATTGTTCATGCATGAGTGAGTTTGCAAACATCCCGAACTTAAATGTATGTATTTCCTTCTTTAAATTTATTTACAACGCGTTAAGATTACACCGAGCGATTACATGAGACGAGATATTTATCCACCCGAGCAAAGCGAGGGTGGATGGAGTTAGTGTCATTATGGCTTTTAGTCTCGAGTTTAAAACTACTTTCACTTCGATTGCGAGAAAAAGTACTTTAGTCCCTGGGAAGTGTCACTTTAGTCCATAGGGATTAAATGCATTACCGAGTTTTGTTAGAGCGTGAGATATAAGATATGACGCTACTGACCTGGAAGTATATGACTATAGCAAAGACGAGCACTGTGGCGAGCAGGTTCATGAGGTTGGGCAGGTTCTGCCGGTAGAAGGCCTCGCGCAGCGCGCGCACCTTGTCGGGGCGCGTGGCCAGCAGGTGGAACAGCGCGATCACGGCGCCCTCGAACTCCGTGCCGCGACCTGCGCGGGGCAATGATATTAATGCTGTGTTGGATCTAGTACGAAAATCATACATAGCCAAAAAAAATTTAACGCTCCCGTGCCATCAAAGATTGATTTCATACTCTTAGGAGGTTGAGGAGCCTCTTAGAAATAAATGAAAAATAATAGGACAATCTCACACCAATTGACTAAGACCCAAATTAGATGTAAGCTTGTACTATGGCAATGATAAACATACTTATATAGACAAAAAATACTATAGAAAACACCCAAGAGTCAGAAACAAATTGTAGAGTTCATCACACAAATATTTTCCAAAACCTGTTAAATCTTTACATGTTTTCTGTGACCTCAATGAGATATTACCAGTGTTTTGCTAACATGCACGAGTGAAGCTCTATGCTGAACTACGGGCCTTTAGTTCTGCTGCAACACATATTGTTTCGGGAACATATTTGTGATTTTAGTTCAATATATGTCAATTGTATGTGTGGTTTGTAATAGTCAAATAAACGTCTTATCTCGTTTTAATGTTATATTTTTATATGTGTACTGACCAGTGTTGACGGTAGCGGGTGAGAATGCCTTCCAGACGATGGTCTCACAGATGTTGGTGGCGATGAACAGAGAGATACCGGAGCCGAGTCCATAACCTGCAATACAACAATAAGACTATTTAGAATATGAGAATATTGTGGCATGGTAAAACTGGTTATTTTTTGGGAGGGAGTAAGTCAAAGTTCATCAGTCATTTGTATCAAAATCCGCACTGATGAACCTTAAAATATGGACAGTATGAGATACCGTCCCAAAAAGATGGGTATAATTTTTGCTTGTCGCTCAATGCGTCTCTTTCGTTATTGACTAGGTAGAAGGAGATTACCGAGCGACAAACGAGTCGCAAGCAACTTGTTCAAGCCGTCGTGGGCTGACAGTGACGGTTTTTATCTCGCGTGTCGGCCTCCAACCGCCGCCTTAACCTTTTGAACGTGTCGGTAAGTCACGTCAACCGCCGTTTGTGCCGCGGACGCCAAACCGCCTGAGGGTTCCTGACCTCCCAGTGTCTGAGGCTCCTGAATATACTGTCGATCGTGGCGTTGAAACAGTTTTTTTTTACGATCTCAAGACAGCATTTTGCCAACCCTAAGGACCAAGATCTTACGCCGCCGTTAGTTTAAGAGTATATAACAAAGCTTTTATTTCTTAAACGGCTCAACCGTTTTAGATGAAACTAAGCTCAGAACCTGATTATACTAGCTTTCTTTAAAAAAAAACCCCCGAGTACTCCGAGTTGGTTTATCCATTTGGCAGTTAGAAAAACACATACACTGTTAAACAAATTTTTGAGTGGTAAGCCTACCTTTCTGCAGCAACTCATCCAGTAGCAGCACGATGAGTCCAGCCACGAAGAGCTGGATGATGATGAGCAGGCAGACACCAGCACCGATCTCGCTGGGCTCGCCGTACATGCCCGTCATCACGTACACGATCGCCTGACCCACTGTGATCACCATGCCGAACACTGGGGAGGGAAAAGCTCATAAGTAACTAATTAAAAAGCACATATGCCGTCCAACATAGAACCTCATTTGTTTATTGAAGTCTGTTAAAATATAATAAATAACCTGACTAATGATAACTTGTTACACAAGCCAAATGGAAAATGACGTATAAGGAGAAAAAGGAAATGGCAGTGGATGAAGAGGATATTGCATCATCAATACTTTATTAAAAGAGCCTTGCTCTTTAATTAAGAAAAATAAGACAAAATTCAGTATGTACGAGTATGTTTGTTAATAATGCTTATAATGTGTGTTTTGACACTTTTCACCTCTACATTTTTCCAATGTATTTAAATATGTCTCTATATTATTAGGCTTATCGTTGTTTAGTACCCATAGTACACACCGAAAGCTTAGTGTGGGTCTGCACTCTGATATTTTATTGATTTAAAATGATATGTCAATACTATGCCCTTCTCACGCTCCTCGCAAAACCTCATTTTAAAACTGGCAACTGGTTGAAGAGCTAAAGGGCATAGAGTAGACTGTTAAAGCTGACAGTAGTTGTTGGCCTTGAGCGATCGAAAATGCAAGACACGCCCACTCCCGAATGAGGAAGAAAGTCAGATTACAATTATATGGTAGTTAGTGGCTGTAACACTCTTTAAGAAGACGCCGAGCGTCCAGTGGCTCCCTCATTACTCAAGTAAGTCCCATTTTGAGAAATCAGACCACTTGGCACTAATAGTGTTAAACTAAAGCAATAGAATACAATACAAACACTTTATAGAACACCAAGAAAGAACAGAACGCGGAAGAGTACATTTAAATCATAGATAAACAACAGGCGTTCTTATCGCTAAATAGCGATCTCTTCCAGGCAACCTTGGATAGAGAAATAACTAAGGACAAACATCCATGGCAGGTGGTGTAAACTAATTCCTTTAGAACTCAAACTACACAACTACAAGAAAGCCTTAAAGTATTTTAATTTTGAAATAAAAACTGTTTATAACATGTGTACTGTTAAAGGTTACTAAACTTTGTCATTTGACGACACGCTAGCCTAGTTGGGAGTGACCCTGCCTTCGAAGCTAGGGGTCCTGGGTTCAAATCCCGGTAAGGGCAGATATTTGTGTGATGAGCACGAGTATTTGTTCCTGAGTCTTGGATGTTTCCTATTTATTTCTCTATATAAGTATGTTTATCGTTGTCTAGTACCCATAGTACAAGCCTAGAGCTTAGTTTGGGACTAGGTCAATTTGTGTGAGATTGTCCTGTGATTATTATTATTATTATTATTATTATTATATTATACATTGCGTATTAATTTGTGGGTATTTTTCTAATTAAAGACTGAAATGAAGTTACAGTAACTTTTACATGTAACGAAAATTAGTCGTCCATTTATATACTTAATTTTTGTTACTCACATGTAAAAGTTACCGTAACTTAATTCCAGTCCTTAATTAGGTACAATTTCTTTGAAAATACCCTTTTACAGTTATAAACCGCTCGTCCATTTTAAGATAATGCTTTTGTTTATTAGAAACACAATAATAGTAAAAAGGGCGCCACTGGACGCTCGGCCTTCGTTAATTGTGATGCTACATTGCTGATGCCATTGGGTTAAACTAATCTTTCACTTACTCACATATGCTGTCATGCTAGTCTAATGAAACAAAAAACTACTCCATTCCAATATGCCAATACAGTTTAAAGATTCAAGTGCTTTAGTTACATTCAAAATTGAACAAAAACATTGGAATGTTACAATTATTAAATTAAATGGGTGTGTAAAGCCCAAAAAAAAATGCTAATCACAAATAATAAAAACCAGTATGTTTAAAATATCTTCAATCCTAGATAAGTGAACTATTTGTGTTTGTTATTAAATTATCATTTATCACTCGTACTTGAAATTTGTCCATTTCTCCTTTTGTATGAAAATAAACTGGCAAAGTGCCTGTAGTGAGCAAAACTGGCACTCTGCCTAGTCTACAGAATTCTATCTGCAAATCACTGTAGTATGAATTTTCATCCTTTTGGATTTTCATCACTAAATATTTTCAGTATTTCTTTTCCTTTTTGACGAATGAATGAATGTGAAAGATAATGATTTTATAATAAAAGGTTTAATTAATGATAAAAATGAAATCTAAAGTTAAATGTATCAAACTGTAATACTTACTTGTAAAAGTATATTTCTGTCCTTCATTATTTACAATTAAGTAGAAAAGCACAAAGGTACAGTCAACGTTATAAATAGCTGCACAGTTTAGTACCTTGTCACTTTCATACCTTTCACATATTAGTGCAGCAGTCCAAACATGACATTATTGTGAAAAAGCACTTTAGTATGCAACTACAAGTTATAAGGCTGAATAAAAAAAAGTTGACATGCACATAAAGTAATTGCAGATAGGGACGTAGTGTCAATCATATAAAATGTATAATATACTTACATTTTTGAGCACCGTTGAACAACGCTCTGTCCTTAGGAGTGTCACCAACTTCAATGATCTTTGCACCTGCAAGCAGCTGCATGATGAGACCAGATGTGACAATAGGGGAGATGCCGAGCTCCATGAGGGTGCCTCTGTTCGACGCCAGGATCACACGGATCCAGTAGAACGGATCCGCACTGTCTGACGACATGATACCGAATAGGGGGATCTAGAAGGATAGAATTTTATAAATTTCAGATTGTAATATTGAAATTGCAATTGTTTGAGTATAATTTTCACCACACTTTTTATGAAAAAGTTTTTATTAGTAATATTTAAAGACAACTCAAATGCATGTTTGTTGCACTTAATTTCTATAACTTTCTCAAGGTCCATTCATGTTTTAATGCATCAAGAACAGAACTAAATTAAAGGACCCATCTCAAATTCATCAGCTAATTCTAAATAGTGCATTGAAATTAAACAAATGGATCATTCATTAGACAATATTAGAAACTATTTTAATACCACTACAGCCATTAACCAAAAATACTAGGGTTTTCCACATTAGTGAGCCAGAAATGAATAACTTGAGACAAACATATGAATATTGTTAAATCTGATTATCTAAATAAGGTTATTTCTTATCTAGACCAGCATATGGCTTATAAAAATTGGGCTTACCTGACAGCATACTAAGAAAATAAATAGTGTGATAGCCGTCCATAGCACTTTCTCGCGGAATTGGATCTAAAACAAAAAATCTTCGGTTGGAAATAACCTCTACTCACACAGGTATGCATAGCAATGTACAGTTAGAATATTTGGGACAAAAGGTACGCCACGGGTGCGCTACTTTCACTTTACTTCTGGTGCTTTAGTAAGACAATATCGTTGTCCTGAGGGCTCTATGCTAGAATCAATGAGAAAGTACATGCAAATGTAAAAGAATACCAAGATCTCTTTAGCTCACCTTTCTCTCCGGTTTTGCAATCTCCGGCAATATACTGCAAAACGGCTTTATAACTTCGAGGAATTTGACTGGAAACGAGAAAAAACTCATTATGTTACACGTTTAACACATAACTTACAATTTAAATCCATATTTGCATCCGAAATGAAGTTCATACGTGTCGGTAGTTAGAAATAAAATCACTGATTTAAATAGAAAAATGAACGATACTCACTTCCCATTTTGATTTATTGAGATTTTACTACCCTAACTATAATATTTACTGGTGAATTCGACTAAAACCATTCAACTTTTGTTCATTAGTAACACTCCAACTGGACTTTCGCGAAAATGAGCGTGCGCAACGCCGCCAGCGAGCTGTCTACGAATGACACGTCCACAACGTCACGTCACGTGACCTGTGATGTTGGCGTGCGTAATGTTGCCCGTACGTAGAATAAATAATAGGTATGTGTGCAAGGTACGTGTGGTCCATCACAAACGTAATGTTTTGATGAACACAACCATAAAAAGAACTTATAGGGATTCTTTGAAATGGTCAGCCCCATACCTATATAACACAGTGTCCTAAACCAACAAACAAAGATTGAAAATATAAAGATAATTATAACATGTCGTTGATATCACCAAGCGTCGTTTTTTACGTTTTGTCAAACAGCATAACTCAAGTTGGTAGTTTGAGCTCAAGAAGAAAAGCCGACAACCGAAAACCGCAAACGAAAATCAAATACATTTTGCTAAAACTCGAGGGCACCTCACTCTGCCAATCGATGCTCACCTATTGTATTACTACTTGGGGAGGTCATGCCGCTTTCTCGTTACTTGTACTTTTCGAAAGAGTACAGCGTTTTATTCCAAAGATTATGCTCAGGAAATCGCACAAATTTATACAAAAGTAAAAATATAACAAATACAATTTATGTGATTTTATGGACTCCACGTGACAGGCACTTTCACATTTGTCACAATATAAGCTGGTCACGCACGGTGTGGCCACAACGCGGGCGGCTGGGGGACCAATATACATGTTGTTTAATTTTTACCATGTTGGCTCTTCTTAAGGTTACGTGTCCTCGCTGAAAAGTTGTATGTGCTACACTGCATGAGCCCAAAGTTATTTGAATCTCGTGTTTCTGAATCCTTCACTGCACTCAAGATTCTAATCGAAAATCACTTGCTACACTCGTGATTCAATTCTAGACTCCTTTGCTGGCTTGGGATTCAACACCAATACTCGCAGCAAAAACCAACTTTGTTCTCTTGTTGCACAGATAACTATTGCACGGAAGGGTTATGATTTCAACCGACACCCTATGTAGTATCATAATTATACATGTATAGGTATGTATGTCTGTATATACATGTATCAATAGGTATCAATGGATGCTCACCTCCAGCATCGTTCCTAATTAATCGATTTTGACAAATGGGATATCGATTCGTCTCAATTATTTTATCATAAATTAAACATGGAGGCTGAAAATCAAAAAATGCAAATCATTATTTAGCGCCTAAAAATAAAGCAATGAGCAAAGACTTCAACAGGCTTCGAGCATGTACATTTTCACTGGAGGGACCTCCATCAATGATTTTAAGTATTATATAAAACTGCCGACAAAATCGAGATACAGAGCTCATAACTATTAAACGGCTTAACGGATTTTCATCAAACAAAGCTAAAAATATTCGATTATGTCACGTTTGTAACAAAAAAAATGAAATCAAAAATTTTAATAGCCCGTTCTCTAGGAGTGAGTAAGGTAGGACAAATAAAAATAAAGTACTTTAGCGATGTTTGACAAAAAATCCATGAAAATATGATATTAAAAACTAAAACCCGATTACAAAACGTATGAAACAAAAACAATAAGTCTATACATCTAAAACCCGACTGCAAAAAGTGTAAAACATAATAGGTAATAAGTTTAAAAGACTATAACCCGACTTCAAAAAAGTGTTAAATTGAAGAATAAGTTTAAAAACTAAAACCCGACTGCAAAAAAGAACTCGAAATGGTTATATCAACTTTTCGTAAATTGTTAAAAACAGGTGTATTGGAATTGGTTACCTTAGCAGAGTCAGACACAATCATTCGTGTTAAATCGTGTTACAAACTAGTTTTCGCCTACAGAATGTTTATGCAGTTTTGTGAAATAATAATATTATTTATTCCATGCCTGTTTTTGAGAAAATAAATCTTTTTTTCATTTTATTTTTTGTGTTATCTCACTTCAGCAGTGTAGTCCTTGTTTGTAGTGCTTCCGGTACAAAATAAATATCGAAAATATCTGACAGCTGTCAGTTATGCTGTCATCTGTCAGTTCTGTCACATTCTTTCGAACACCGCGGACCTATTGCCATGTGCTAATATTAGTAAATAATTGTATTTCGGCCCAATCTAACCGATATCACAACGAAAATGCAGCAAGCTCACCGATCAGGAACTCTTAAGCAGAGTAACAAGTCTCATAAATCTCGTCATCGGTCTAAACGTGGTGTTTCTGCTGCCGTTAAAGGTTAGAATAGTTAAGTTTTAATAATTTCCTTGGAAAAATCCTTTATCCTTTAGTAAGAATAATCAGACTATTGTGTTACTGATATTTAACTATCGCATTTATTTATAAAGTTCTAAAATCGATAGTGTCATTGCTTAAACCGCGACAAACTTTTATTTTACCAGGCAAAGTAAACGCGAAAGAGTTCGTTCGCCGCAACCGCCATATTCTGAAAAAGGATGAGCGTCGTCACCAGGCGCTGCAGATACGCAGGAACAAACGTGAAGAGGTGTTGTCCAAGAAGAGGGCGCTGGGAGGTACTAGGAACCCACCGTTTTTGGTTTGTGTGGTCCCACTGAACGCGCAGCTTGATGCACAATCGGCGTTGGCGATTCTGCGGTCTTGCTCTGAAGGTGCCGCTGTCACACAGTCAGAAAATGGTATCCTGCATATTGGGTAATTAACTCATGATTTGTGAGGGGGAATGAAAATGGCACTTATACATCTCTAAATCTACCTAAGACATATCATGAGCAGTAACCTTTATTTTTGTGGCACTTTGCTGTATTGCTAGTAAACGTCTCAATTAGTGTAAATAATATTGATGATTGTGATTGTAGTCTGTGACAGACAAATAGTTTTTTTGGAAAGGAATGATAATTAAGAGTGTTATGAGAATTATACATGCAAAAGCAGAGTAAATATTATTTTATTTCTAATCAAGAGCAGAATGTTTTCATGCTGTTTAGTATATACAAACATTATTTTTTTATTATTGCAGGTTACCCAATTTCAAGCAACGCTTCTCATTTATCTGCCCTGAAATTGATAATGATTTCAGTTTACTTGATGTTCTCAAAGTTGCAGACACGGCACTGTATGTGTGCTCTGCACTTGATGAACCAGTTGATGAATGGGGTGAGAAAGTCCTCGCCCTTTCCATGGCTCAGGGAATGCCCACACCCATTGTGGTCGCAATGGACATCGAAGGAGTAAACCCTAAGAAACGTACCACTGAGAAACAGAATGTACAAAAGCTTATATCAAAATGGCTGCCAGAAGAAAAGATTATGCAGTTGGATAAGAGTTCTGATGGCATGAATGTGTTGCGTAGGATTGGTAACCAGAAGCGTAACATTTTGCACCATAGGGAGAAGAGACCATACATGCTAGCAGAATCTTATGAGTATGTGCCTGATGCTGAAGGGGAAAGTGGAACGTTGAAAGTTAGTGGGTATCTCAGGGGTATGCCATTAGATGTCAATGGCTTGGTTCATGTTACTGGATTAGGAGATTTTCAAATGTCACGGATAGATGGGCATGATGATCCGCATCCTTTTACTTCAGTAAGGTAAGTTGATTTACTATTTTATTGTGCTTAATAGTGTCAAATTTCATGGTACAGTAACCAGGTTACTAAGTCAAAAATAAGTATATATCTGATGGCATAATAAGGCAGCAAACATTGCAAGCGTTTGAGGGCTCTGCATATTGAATTCAGATAATAGCAGGTAGGTAGCAGATAATGATTGAAAGTGTACGATCTTGCATTGAAGCCTCTGAGGGTCGCAAACAATTCTATACAGACTGAGTGACTGATGGCACCGTGCAGAGTCCACGGATCCGCTCCTTGTGCGCTTACTATGTTTTGTCCCTAACTTATAGAGGCATTTTGCTGGTGATTGTATAAAATAATTTCAATATTTTTGTCACAAGTTGTATAAATTTATTGGTGGTAGGTTCCTGTGCAGTGTCGCGATCTGGACAGACCGCTGTTCAGATCGCGACCTCCATCTTATCCTTTAACCTACCGCCAAGCAGCAGTGTTGGCATTTATGTGTTATGGTGTCTTAGGATCGCAGCCTTGAGATTATAGTCTTGAGAATTGAAATGTCTATGGATCCAGATTCCACTTGCCATCAGGTGGGCTGAGTGCTTGTGTGCCTTCTCTTTGCCATAATAAAATAAAAATAATGTTTTTGTATTTTTTTATTCCCATTTAAGCAATAGAACAATCAAGCCAACTCTCTAATATATGTAGTTTTATACTAATATTATTAAAGTCTTACTTATTTAGAGAAAACACCAACTCAGACACAATGGAAGCAGAAGTGGTGAAGACGTCAGTGCTGCAAACAGCTAATCCTGCCAAGCAGGAGAGCCTAGTCTCTGAGAACGTCCCTGATCCCATGGACGCGGAGCAGACCTGGCCAACTGAGGAGGAAATTGCAGAGGCTAATGCAGAAGTACGTTATAATAGTTGTTTCTTGAATTTGATATGTTGTTTACTGCTGGAAAAACAAGCATTTTCTTGACTCACTCAGTGCCTTCGATGTGTATTTTGTTAGTATAAAATAAAAACTGCATCCCCTAGAAATCAGGGTGAAGAGACAGCAGTTTCTTAAACTTAAATTTGTTCAGTATAGCTAGTCCATTACCTTTTACTATATTTAAAAATAAATGTTTCTATCCAATTCATTATTGTAGTGTCAAAAAGAGGCAAAAGGTGCAAAGAAATTTTAAATTTTGTGGGGTCTTTATAGTGATTCACTACTGTTGTCCAAAAAATAATCATTATAAGAATGTCCATTTGCTCTCACTGCCTTTTGATTATGAAGTGATAGTATAAAAGTCTCATGTTGTAATGTTTATAGACTAAAACGAGGAAAGTGAAGAAGGTGCCCAAGGGCTGGTCCAGCTACCAGGCCGCGTGGATCGTGGAGTCCGACGCCGAGGGCGAGGGCTCCGGCGGCAGCGAGGTAACACCAAAACCACCACCAACCAACATTGTAATCTTCCGAATGTGTTCGGAAATTAAAATTGTATTGTATAGCTTGGTAAGAAGAGATATTTTGGTGACAGGTGGAATTTCAATATTCTCAAGTGGCAACCACCAGTTTAAGCAGCATGTTATGCAGAAAAAATGAATGATATTATCAATTTCACTCTGAACAGTTCCCTCTTCCGAATTATTTTAACAACATATAACTTAGATAGTAAGATAGGTCTGTCCAGAAATTAAGTATAGAAGGCAAATCTTGTCTTAGGTCTTATACCGGTTACGGTATTTGCAATGATACAAGACAAATAATTTGATAAAATTTTAATTGGTCGTACATCGCTTCGCTTTTAACTTCATCATGCGTACTCTGCCCAAGCCAATAGGCAGTATCTACAATTGAATAGCTAAAGCAGATTCAATCCTATCTTGTTAGTAATAAGGTTGCATTTAAACATGCGGGCCATTGGGCTAGGTGACACGATGGCCTAGTTGGGAGTGACCCTGCCTCCGATTCCAGCGGTGCCAGGTTCAAATCCTGGTAAGGGCAGATATTTGTGTGATGAGCGCGAATATTTGTTCCTGAGTCTTGGATGTTTTCTATCTATTTATTTCATCATCATCATCATATAATTATGTTCATCGTTGTCTAGTGCCATAGTACATACTTAGAGCTTAGTTTGGGACTAGGTCAATTTCTGTGAGCTTGTCCCCTGATATTTATTTAGTTATCTCCTGATATTTATAATGGCAACGCTGGTCGCGCCTCTAATTATTGTGTGTGTCTGTGTACCTTCCTAGGACGACGATGGCGACGAAAACTTCATGTCGTGCGAAGAGTCCGCCTCAGAGGAAGAAGAGAACGATGATAACGACTATGAGTCCGTCGCTGAGTCTGAGATGGAGCCCACTGATGACAGGTAACACTATACTAACCGCAAAACCAAGTGACGCGTACGGCAATAAACGTCACTATTGCTATTGCACATAAGGCAGTGCAGGTGCGAAAGAGATTCTGATGATTTATGACCCGACTCGCCACTTGGTTTTACGGATAGTACAGTCCGATTCCAAAGGTCCTTTCCTCAAGGGCTCGGAACCGGTTTAAAAAATACCGGTTAATTTCGGTTTTCGGAACACAAACGTTTTGAGGACTTTATTGTAACCTTAATTAACTGGTTTAGTAAACGACTGGCGAGTCGAGCAGCTAAAAGTTTTGTACTGAATTAAAACACTAAGTGGCGCTTGTTTGTCGGGCGGGACGTTCGTCTGGATAAACCGCTTTTTTTAGCTCAAAACCGGTTAATTCGAAAATAAGTATATAAAGGTTCCTCCAAAAACCGGTATCAAACCGGTTTATGCAAACGGAACCGAAATGAAAAGGTTATGCGCCAAGTACATAATAAAGGTTTGAAAATTTTACCGGTTTCCGAGCCGTGCTTTCCTCATCGTACTTTGAATCTATGGAATGAACTTTCCTCCACGATATTTCCGCAGTCCTGCGACTTGTCTTCCTTTAAACGCGGCTTAAAAAGAGTATTCAATGAAAGGCAACAAATTTGCTGTGCCCCTGCCATTGCTGATATTTTTGGGCGGTGGTAACTGTTTACCATCAGGCGGTCCGTTGGCTCGTTTATCTTTTATAACCGAAAAAAAAAACCAGAGTAGAGAAATTACATTATTGGGGGTTTCTGGCTTTTTTCGAAATATTTTTTGCCTAAATTTTCCAAAATGTTGTGTCGTTGCGGCTGTTTTAATTGTTTTTATCGTCTTTGTATTTTTTTATAATAACGTGACAGTAGTTTCAAACTTCCAGCCAACCCATAAGAAATTGAGATGAGTGAACAAAAATGTGCTTTGATCAGATTTTAAACCAATTAATTTCGTCACACTCCTTGACAGGGTAGGGACTTTAACGCATTTACTGTATCTATTTTATTTTATTATAGCTATTGTTTTTTCCGCAGATACGACGCCACGATAGACGCGGAAGAAGAGCATGAACTGCTGAAGCGGCTGGCGGCGGCGCGGCAGGACGCGCAGTTCCCGGACGAGGTGGACACGCCGCAGCACGCGCCGGCGCGCGAGCGCTTCCTGCGCTACCGCGGCCTCGAGTCCTTCCGGTCAACACACATCTCTTACACAGGGCTCGGAACCGGTTTAAAAATACCGGTTAATACCGGTTTAGCTCCGAACTTTTCCAGGGAACGCGATCGTTATGAGAACTTTATTTTAACCTTAATTAACCGGTTTAATCCACGTGCGGCGAGTCGAGAAACCAAAAGGTTTGCACTGAATAAAAACACCAAGCGGCGCTTGTTTATGGTGCGTGACGTGCGTCTGGTTAAACCGGTTTTTTAAACTCGACACCTGTTAATTCGTAAAGAACTTTATATAAAAAGTTCTCCCAAAAACCGGTTTATGCGAAAGGAACCGAAATGAAAAAAAATTAATGAGTTTTGCGGCAAGTACATGATAACGGTTTGAAAATTTAACCGGTATCCGAGCCCTGTTCTGACGAGTACATTCAACTCCATCCTACTATACATGTCTTAAGAGGACTGTGAAGCAAAAAAAACATACAAAATGCGATAACGTTTTTCTCCCCTTAAACGCTGTTCGATTTGTACGATTTTTGAATATGTTGTAGATATTATGAAAATCTAGGTATGCACGTTTTCCGTTCCAAGCAAATATTTATAAGACAGAAAAAAAAATGGAAAGTAGATTTTCATAATATATCCAACATATTCAAATATAGTGAAAATCCGATTAGATTTAGGGGGTGAGAAACGTTATCGCCAGGACCTACATTTGTATGGATTATTTTTGACGGCTACGCGATTTTAGCATCGCTTCACAATCCTTTTTAAGGCCGATTTACATTATACAACTTTCTTGTACAAGAATCGGCAATATTTCTGCCCTGCGAATACAAATCGCAGTATCTCAGACAAAGCTCCTGTAGTAAATGCAACCTTATTACCAACAGGATAAGATTCTACCTGCTTTGGCCACTGAATTTTAGATACTGCTTATTGGCGTGGGAGGACAGAATTGCATGTAATTATTTCTGCCAATACTTAGGCTATGGTTTGCACTGGGCAATTTTATGATTTCCTCAATTTTATTGTATGGAATGTGCAAGAACGTTGTGTTATGTAAATGGGTCTTTACTGCCGTAAACAAATACATTTTATAGATTTCCGGTGTGACTCTACTCACGTAAATTTTGGCTTTTTAGCTAAATAAACCCTTTTAAAAAATAAATACACGACGACACGGTGACCTAGTTGGGAGTGACCCTGCCTTCGAAGCCAGCGGTCCTGGGTTCAAATCCCGGTAAGGGCAGATATTTGTGTGATGAGCGCGAATTTTTGTTGAGTCTTGGATGTTTTCTATGTATTTAAGTATTTATTTCTCTATATATAAGTATGTTTATCGTTGTCTAGTACCCATAGTTCAAGCCTAGAGCTTAATTTGGGACTAGGTCTATTTGTGTGAGATTGTCCCCTGATATTTATTATTAAATCCATAATGTAAAATTTGAAACAAAAAGGTGGCCTGGAGACGTGATAATAATAGCCTTTTTAAACGTAAAATTTACATTTTGAGGTTTTAAAAGTTGTTACTAAATGAGACAAGTACGATTTATGGGTCTTTAGCACGAATTAAGTATCTCTTATGCCCTCACCTAAGGTTTTTTTTGTTATTCTAGTCTGAGCTTCACCGACGCTAATTTGAGTCTTTCAACAGATCCTCCCCGTGGGACCCGAAGGAGAACCTCCCGGCGGACTTCGCTCGCATCTTCCAGTTTGAAAACTACGAGCGCACGCGCCGGCGCGTGTTCAAAGAGAACGAAGAAAGCCTCATTAACATGGTAAGCGTTCATTGTATTATCAACAGTAGAAAAATAAACGTCAATTTACCACACATTTCCGTTAATTGCGTGGATCATACTGAAAATTATTTAAATAAAATTAGTTTATTAAATGTTTTATGTTTCAAGAAATATGTTTTGTAATTCATTACTTCTCCCTATATGCAATATTTTTTCCAATATTCAAGTTATATGCTGTAACAATTTTCTATTATAAAGCTTACTTTTTGCTTTTCAGTTGATATTTTTACTGCACTCGGGTTTTTTTTAAATGATTTAGTTTATTTGACACTTTTAGTTTTTCCTGACAAAATAGTAACATCAAAGTAGGTATATGATGTACATATATATTTGGAATGGACTTTTTATTAGTTTTCATTTGTGACCTATATTGTTATAATAAAAAATAAAAAAGTATTTCCACTCCATTTTTCTTTCGCGGACGCCATTTTGATGTTTTATATACCGTATGTCACTTAGACAATCAAGACGAATCGAATGACTCCTCATATGTTAAAATCCGTCAAACAGTTTAGGCTACACAGTGTACGTGGAAATAGACATACATACATATGCGGAGCCTTTCATTTCATCAAAAAAACTTTTTGCCGAACTGATTAATTTCCCAATCATCATATTTTGACCAAACTCTTTTTTCCGAAACTATAAATATTTCAGGATTAATTTCAGGACCATCGTGTAGAACCTTACAGGTTATGTTAGGTTGGTTTTATAAAAATCCTGAAATATTTACAGTTTCGGAAATAAAGCAGTTTGGTCAAATGATGTTTGGGAAATAAATCAGTCTAGAAAAAAGATTTTTGGTGAAGCTAAGGTAACCCCTTACATTCATACATACATAGACTCGAAGAATTTAACCGTCCTCCGGGCAGTCGGGTAAAAATGGGAAATATCTCGAACATCACATCATTTTGTACAGGTAGGAAATACGGTCAAAACTACCTCGGGCTTCTCAAGCTCTTGCGCTAGACTACCTTAGACTGAAAACTGAAGCAAATAATACTTTTAACGACCTAACTTTATAAAAAAAAAGACGAAGCTTCGCGCCCAAAATTCAGACACCTATTCCAATACAATGTTATTATTTCCAGTGCACCGTGTGGTTGCCGGGTTAGAATAGTGCCACTCCATGTCTTCCCGTGGATGTCGTAAGAGGCGACTAAGGGAATAAAGGCTTGTAGTACTGTTAGGCGATGGGCTTGCAACCTGTCACTAATACACTGGTTAACATCTTAGCCTCCTTGTGCAATTGTGGTTACAGAATTATAAACCAGTCTTTTTTGAGTTGTTGGTATTTCTGTAGCTCTGCCTACCCCACTCTGGGAATGAATGCGTGATTTGATCTATGATGTATGTATTTCCAGTACGGCTTCTACATAACCATCCACATATCCAACGTGGGTCAGAACCTCTGGAGCTCCTTCCACTCGGCCAACAAGACAGCCCCGCTGTCTGTCTTCGGCTTGTTGCCCCACGAGCACAAGATGTCCCTCATGAACGTCGTCCTCAAGCGGACGGGGGCCAACGACGAGCCGATACCGAGTAAAGAGAGGTTGATATTCCAAGTGGGATACCGCCGGTTCATTGTTAACCCGATCTTCAGTCAGCATACTAATGGTAGTAAGCATAAGGTACGTTTTCGAATGTTTGTTGAACAAGATTGTGATATAAAATTGCCTTTATCCCTGGTGTCCCGAGCCGCGCGCGCTCAAATACCGTTGTATCCCACGGGTTTTTAAGACACCGACCGCGTTAACGACTTGACATAGAAATGTATATTTTTTAAACGTGGAAATGTAATTTTAGAGAAAAATATAAGTGAGGCCGTTTTCCAAAAATATGCTCACTAATAAAAAAAACACTCAACAAAAGATTATTGTTCTTTCATTTTGCAGTTAACCACATAAATAAGATATGTGCATATTAAACGCACTCACGCAAAGATTGACGAATGTAGATTAAAGTTCATCTGACAATATTATTTAGTTTTTTTCCGTTTATGTGTTATGATTGTTTGATGTCCGTTTGTAGCTAATTTCACACTAAATCGATTGATGTACAATTCATGGGAATTTAAGCATTAATTTGAAAGAGTAAGGACATAAAATCGAATAATGACGTGGCGGCAAGCATGACGGCCGGTGGGAATACATTGCTTTTTTGGGATGGCAGCTCCAGGTGACGGTGGGACACCAGGGCCCTGTTTTATAAAGCTACGATAAACAAATTACAAGCGGAAGTCTCTTTCTAATTCGTTATGCTAGAAAGAGACTTCCGCTGGTATTTTGTGACTTGTAGCTTTATAAAACAGGGCCCAAGGGTTAAGAGGACTGGGAAGCAAAAGATATCCGTACAAAATGCAACAACGTTTTTCTCCCCTTAAACGTTGTTCGATTCTTACGATTTTTGAATATGTTGTAGATATTATGAAAAACTAGGTATGTGTGTACGTCTTCCTTTCCAAGAAAATAATTATTGGAAAGAAAGAAAAGAAAAATGGGAACATACAGACCTAGTTTTTCATAAGAACTACAATATATTTAAAATCATTGAAATCGGATTAGATTTAGGGGGTGGGAAACGTTATTGCCCGGAGCTAAATTTGTATGGATTATTTTTGACAGCTACACGGTTTAAGCATCGCTTCACAATCCTCTTAAGTCATGCTTAGAGAATCTCACAAAAATTATAAATGCGAAAGTTTTGGTGTGTGTAACAAACGCGCAGGATTGTTTCACGCTGCAACGGCCGATTTGCGAAAATAAAAAAAAAACACGCTTCTTGTATTCGCTCCTTTAATTTTAAATTTTATTTATTTTTATTATTATTTGTTATAAGCGGCTATAGAAGTACATACTCTGTGAACATTTTAACTGTATATATCTAATACGGTTCATGAGATACAGCCTCCTGACAGACATAACCCTAAGAAGAGGAAGTTTTTCATTGCTTTTTTCCCTTCACAGTACGAGAGGTTCTTCCAGCCCGGGTCGACGTGCGTGGCTACCTTCTACGCTCCTATCCAGTTCAGCCCCTCCACCGTGCTTTGCTTTAAGGTAAGGTGCTATACGGAATTATCAAGCCAGTATAGCTCAAGAGCTGGCACGAATGAATCGAATGAGTGAATGATAATGTCTATGTTTGCATCACAAAATACATGATTATAAAATAAGTAATAATCGTGCTTTTAGACAATCCTGTCTTAAGCTTATGAACCTGAGCGGATCAGCCTGAGGCATGCTAGTCCCGTGCGGCGAGCTGCTCGCGAGCCAACTAGTTGCACATAAATATGTGCGGGTGAGGCAGCTTGCTCGCCGCAAGTCTTTCAAAATGGCTTCGGACACGATGACAGCCGCGGCTCCGTTTATCATAATTCACCGAATTATTAACAAAAGGAATAAGAAATCGCCTCGGTGGTGGAACGGCTCAGCAACTGTACCAAATTTGTTCGCGCCTCGCCCACAGACAAGTTAGAACTTGTACTGCCCGCGGCACGCTCGGATACACGTCCAAATTATGCAAGGCACGCACACTTGAGCGCGTATGAATTCGAGTAAAATAGATGAGCCGTGCGTGCCTCAACCCGAGGCTGTTCTAATTTGTACCCACCTTTATAACCGCCCAATAAAGTGTGCATTTTTTTAAACTTTCAATCTTGGTGAAAGTTTATATATGACGTTGACCGGTACAACATGCTTCGTAGCATTAGATCCGCAGCCAGTAATGAAATCTCGCAATCCGCAGTAAAAATACTGCTATACCTGCTTGGTCCTAATAATTTTGCAGATGAAATGTAATTTTTCTTTTTTTCTTGAATAACGAAAAGTTCTTGTTTACAAAATATTAGGAGGCCCCTGTATAAGAACGGCTCTCACACATTGACAAGTGACGTTACTTACGTTCAATACATTCAAGCCAGCTCGTGTGAATCGACCTTTAGATGCATAACGCTAACGTAAACGGTTTTCGAAAACTGTCAAAATGTATAGAATTGACGTGCGGCCGGTCTCTTACGTCAATCGTATACATTTTCCATTACGGTAAAGTTCGCAAACGCATTTTGTCTAAGGCCACTGCCCACTACACACTTAGTTTCTTGAACGCGTATGTGGGAAGACTTGGGCCGAAGAACATTATTGACGACACGTTGGCCTAGTTGGTAGTGACCCTGCTTACGAAGCTAGAGGTCCCGGATTCTAATCCCGATAAGGTCAAATATTTGTGTGATGAACACGAGTATTTGTTTCTTGAGTCTTAGATGTTTTATGTGTACATACATAACATCACGCCTTCATTGAGTGAGGTAGGCAGAGTTACAGAAATACCAACAACTCTAAAAAGACTTGTTGATAATGTGTATTATCAAACCGCGATTAGAATAGTCTTGGCGGTGACAGTTTTGTCATATAAATACGTCAAAGTTCATATGAACTGACAGCTATTCCAAGTGTAAACTCATCGCGGTTTAGTAATATTTGTGATTATGTATACTGCTAAACATCTTAGCCTGATTGTGCAAAATGTGGTTACAGAATTACCAACAAGTCTTTTTAGAGTTGATGGTATTTCGGTAGTTCTACCTGCCATCTGGGAATGAAGGCGTGATGTGATGGATGGAAGTATGATATTTCTCTTTTTAACCCTTCAAGCGGCAAGCAGTCAAGCTGCTGTCAACAAAAACAATTAATGCTTTATGACAATAACTCAAAATTCAAGTTTAAACTAACTTTATAGTTGTCTTGCCGACTGAAGGGATAAGTAAGTTTATTCTTGTTTAGTATCCTCGGTAAAAGTCTAGAGCTTAATTTGGGACTAGGTCAATTTATGTGACATTGTCCCACGATATTTATTTATTTATTACACTCAATACCAAACCGCGTAACCGGTACAATACTTTTATTGTAATGCATTGTCGCCATAGAGACATTTAAAATGTTTTTTTTTCTGTATTTATAGGAAAAAAAGAACACTAAGCTACAGCTGGTCGCTTCAGGAGTCCTGTTGTCCTGCAACCCCGACAGGCTGGTTGTCAAGAGGATCGTGCTCTCCGGGCACCCGTATAAGGTACATGCATGTGAAGTGTTACTATTGTAATACAGGGCCGCATTGAGTAGAACCTTCCATTATCGAACGTCCCCGACGGGTCAAGGTCATTCGAGAAGGCATTCTGGAACATTCGGCGATTGGGTGTATAAAAGGCGAAGCGCGCGTGCGGCGATTCATTCCTTACTTTGAGAGCGAGCAGTGCGAACGAGTAACCCGAGCGATCATCCAAGTTTATTGTGCGATAATTGTTTGTAACGATTAAGAGAGTGTGTTAATAAAGTATAGCTCTTAATTATCAGTGTGTTCGTGCATTTCTATCATTTACCTACCCCCACATACGTAACAATATTTCCGTCATGGTTGACAGCGCAAAATAGACCTGAGTTTTGTGTTTGACATAGCGTTGAAAAGGTTAACCGTCACGAACAATTATCGCAGTAAACTTCGAATACTTAGATGATCGCTCGGTTCACTCTCGTTCGCGTGCAAATTTTATCCAGAATCGTCCAGCTGTTGCAGGAAGAAAGAGTAACTAACTAAAACACATATACGAACTTTTGCATTTATAATATTAGTAGGAGTAGGATTTAATAATTATTAAGCAATTAGCCCGTTTTAGCTGTCGACTGTCTAATGAACTAATAATCTCTGACCACCTAGATCCCCAGGTTTTTGCTTGTACATTACCAATAAAAAGGTACCCTATAGTTAAGTCGGCAAGGTCGCAATTTCAATGTTACTAAAATACTATACAGGGTGGAAAAAATCTATGGGCCCTGGAGGGGAACTTAAATCCTTTAGCTAGCTCATTTTACTAAAAGGAAACATTCCTTTATTTTTTAACACAAACAAAACTGCATGCAAGTTCTTCTAAAATTTGCTAGTCTCAACCGGGAATCGAAACAAATAAAAAATAAGCCCGCGCCATTTTATTATACGAATCGGTGTAAGTACACAATAAAATTTATCCAAGAAACATTTGGACTTACACTCATCTGTTGTACGATACCCATGAAATTTGATGATTCGCAATACCTAATACTGTTCACTTGTAGAACTAAGGGTCGCGGTAGATAATGTTATTAGGAGCTTACACCACAACACTTTGCAGAGGACTACACGAAATTAATTTCAACGTGAACTAAATTTGTGTATCCGGAACGAGGGGGGTCACTTCGAGCAACTTTTCAGTTAAATTATTAACTCTTTTCTCTTCTTAATATCCGTCTGCGTTAAAAAAATGTTTCATGTTTGTGTTCTTCGTATTGATGATAAAATAAAATAAATATATGTTTTCACTTTTTTTCATTTTACAGACCAGATGTTTTCTAGTTTTTTTTTATTATCCTGAATGAATCGAACGAATTCCTACCGATTCGTATAATAAAATAGCGAGGGTTTATTTAATTAATTTTAAGTTGGTTCGATTCCATTGATACAAGCGAATTTTAGAAGATCTTTGAATGCAAATCATTTCTTTTAAAAATAAAGGAATGTTTCCTTCCAGTAAAATGAGCTAACTAATCTCTCTCCAGGGCCCATAGATTTTTTCCACCCTGCATCTTCCTTCCTGGGTCTTACGAGGTTGCTCCTATCCCCAGGTGAACAAGCGGTCGGCGGTGATCCGCTTCATGTTCTTCAACCGGGACGACGTGGCGTATTACAAGCCGTGCAAGCTGCGGACGAAGTACGGACGCACTGGACACATAAAGGAACCATTGGGTATGTACAAGTTTAGGGCTACCTTCGTTTTGTCAAAAACTTTTTGCCAAACTGATTCATTTCCCAAACATAATTAGACCAAACTGCTTTATTTCTGAAAACCTAACCTATAGGGTTCTACACAATGGTCCTGAAATATTTACAGTTTCGGAAAAAAAACAGTTTGCTCAAATGATATATTTGGGAAATGAATGAGTGTGGCAAAAACTTTTTGAAGAAACGAAAGGCTTCTACAAGTTTATCAAAGCTATGTTTTGTAACTTTTATCAGGGCCTCTATGTATTTTACAAGCTTTTTATTAACTTGCAATGTTGACCAAATAAATTCGATGACAATATATGGCACCATCGAGCTGGTCTGATGATGGAGTCGGAAGGTGGTGACAGGATCTTCGCTGTAGTTAACGTAGGTACCCACCGAGTTTGGACTCATTATTCTTAATAAACAGACTTTGCAAAAAAGTAAAATTACCAGCAAAAACGTGTTCCCAAAATGAGATATTTGACAGAAACCACCCGCCAAGTAACAGTGTTCGCATTGTTGTGTTCCGGTGTGGGGATAAGACAACTGGTGAAATTACTAGCATAATCATTCCATCTTAGTCCTCAGGGTTGGCAACGCATTTGAGGTCTTAGGATTATAGTCTTGAGAATTCAAATGTCTATGGGTCTCAGATTCCACTTGCCATCAGGTGGCCTAAGTGCTCGTGTGCCTTCTGCTTAACATGAAAAAAAAACTTATTCCGCCATTTTATACCTTATCTCCTATATTTTACTTACTAAGTGTCTTATTCCAGGAACCCACGGCCACATGAAGTGTGTGTTCGACGGACAGCTCAAGTCCCAAGATACGGTGATGCTCCATTTGTATAAGCGCATGTTTCCCAAGTGGAACTACGAAGATTGTATAGTTACCGACAAAGATAGCCAGAGCGCTATGGAGGGTTAAGAGAAATAAATATGTTAGGTTAATGTTGTTTTTTTAATTGGAATAAGGTTACTTCATTATTTATTGAACGGCCACGCGGCTATTTAGCTGAATTAACAGCGGTAGAGATAAAAATCCCCCTCTGTACCCAAGAGGCTCCTTTACCCCTTCTCAATTTATTTCATAACATTATTAAGAGGGCACCGAGCGTCCAGTGGCGCCCTGAGTCCAGTGGCGCCCTGAGTCCAGTGTCGCCCTGAGTCCAGTGGCGCCCTGAGTCCAGTGGCGCCCTGAGTCCAGTGGCGCCCTGAGTCCAATGGCGCCCTGAGTCCAGCGGCGCCCTGATTGCTGCGCGAAGAAGCTTTACTGTAGTACAAAACAGTACACGATTTATAGAGAATATGACATAACAACAATTGAACTATGAGTGAGAAAATGAACGGAAAAAGAGGCCACCTTTTTCCGTTAAGTTGACTACACGAAGGTTCAAGGTTATTAAACTGTGTCACGTATGCTATACTGCGGGCCTAATATGCGTGACACTATTTTATCGAGTGGATATCTTTAAGTTTTTAACAAAGTCGTCTATTTTATCGAAAACCCTAACATGGTTGACAATGTTGATAAACTTATCGCGGCGATATAACGACGACAAATGTTTATAAGCCCAGTGTAGCAAGAACTACGGGAAATTACCACCATTTTACAAAAATGTTGCCAGTGTCCCAAAATGAACATATTTTTACACATGTTGGATGTTGAGTGGCGGACTTTATGTAACCCTTCTGAAATGAGTTGTTGTTAATCAGCTATTGAAAGGAGCACACTAGGCATACTTTTTAATTGTATAAGATTAATTTGACAAATCTGTTCGATAATTCTAGGATCTGTGTTCCGAACTGAACGGGAAGTCGGAAATTCAAAGGTTTATTTTTGTTGCGAACTGTGATTGTTTGTATTCGACGAATTTATATAAAGAAACCTCCATAAAGAAAGAAAATGTTCCATACATTAACTCTAAATTAATTCACCGTTAATGTTTGGAACAACTGTTTTTTTTTAGCGATTTCGTGGTTGGTCCCATCGGAAAGGTTGTTCAGTATGACCATCTTATTCACTTTCGGCCATTCAGGATCATGACCCCAAAATCACCCAGTACATTGCGTATTTATTGGTACAACAGTAAAGCGCTCTTGGATTTTAAGATAATACTTTAGTTTATTAGAAAACACAATACAAGTAAGGAGGGCGCCACTGGACGCTCGGCGCCATCTTAATACTAACGACGGATACAACGTTATTGACTAATAATTGACTTGAATGTCCATCACGAGGGCCACATGTTGTTCGCGACTTGTTTGTCGCTCGGATCTCTCTTTCTATCTAGTCTGTAACGATAGGGACGCACTGAGCGACAAGCGAGATAATACTACTTGTGCTACCCGTACAGGGCCTCTATTCAACTTTAAATATAATCGTTTTTCACGTATAATCGGTTCTCAGCCTCTTCGCTGACAAATCTTTGACGAATTCATCGTTTCGCAACCTATTCATTTGCCAACCCGCTTTTTTTCTGTAACTACAAATATTTTAGGATTTTTATAAAGCTAAACGATAGGGTTCTAAGCGATAGTCCTGAAATAAATCCAGAATTATTTACAGTTTCGGAAAAAACGCGGGTTGTCAAATGATATGTTTGTGAAACATTGGTTATGAAATGGTAGGATCCCATAAAGTTTATACTCAATGATATTGGCATTTTTGAGCAAACGTAGTTGAACCTTATGCCCTTGCTGGTAGATTCAAATTCCCACTCACAAAATCTTGTTTTTAGTAAGTATGGTATGCCCTTTAAGAGGACTCTGAAGCAAAAACTTCCATACAAAATGCGGTAATGTTTCTCTTCACTTAAACGTTATCCGTTTTTTTTTTATTTTTGAACATCGCACCTTTAAAACAACAGTGACCTAATTGTAAAATTTTAAATTTCGAGTTAAGTCTCTATAGTAATAATTAAATTTATGACTTCAAGTTTGAAAGCAGAAATTTTGAATTGGGTCGTTGGTGCGTATTGTAGATGTTATGAAAAACTAGATCTGTATTCCTTTCCATAAAAGTAACTATCGGAAATTAAATTTAAAAAAAAGCGGTAACGTACAGACCTAGAGCCGGCAAATCACGTCATCAGATTTTAATGCCGAGGACGCCTGGCGATTACGCTCCATACATTTTGTATCGGCGCGGTTGCGGCATACGACGTCGTTAGCGTCTAGGGCTCGTAACGTTGCAGCTGCGGCGGTCAAAAGGTCAAAAATACTATTCGCAGAGGTGGCTTACCATTTCCCGAGAATTAAACTGAAATAACGTAAATTAAAAAGACAGTAAAGTTTCACATCTTTATTGACACATGAAGCGCGAAGTCTTGCTCAGCTAGGGCGGCGCTCGACTAGCCTACGTAATCGACTAAACTTAGTAATCTCGGGAGGCAGTGACGCGTCTACCGTCCATACACGGGGTGAGCGAGTCCTCTTACAAACCTTGGCATATTACTTTTTTATGTATACATAGTCGTCACTTTCACGAGCTGTGACGTTATTATCAGAGGCAAAATGTAAGCGTATTTTTTTATCGTTGAACGTGTGCAGAAAGAAAATATACTGTTCGTTTCGAGAGAGCACTTAATTTGTCTGCTCGTAATGCTTCGTTCAAAAACGATAATTAAAATAGTAACATGCATAAATACTTGTCATTTACAGTGCAAAATAAATTGCAAAAAGGGCTTTTAAAAGATTTCAAAAGGCATTTTAACATTTTTGGCCGATACGAGGTTAACGTTAACATTTGCCATTACGTAACACTTGATATCATTGATTTTATGCTGAGACCGTATATTTTCAAAATATAACATACGTTTATTGGGTTACAATTGTAGTTATAGTAAAGGCAAATTATGTAATTACGACTTGAAAAATTATGGCAAATATTTGTAGTCTTGTCGACTAGGTCATCCAATTTATGGAAAGTATTTCAATCTACAAAAACTCTCCCCACTCTCTTATTTAACGTACTTTTACACAAATCAAAGTCAAATAAAAAGGCTACAAAAAGAACAGTCCTAATAGCAGTTCTATGGCATCCCTTCCATTCACCGTAAAGTCCGACATAACGTCTTGATGCCTTATTGTTATCTCTGTCCTAAGTAACCAAGCTCCAATTAAGGAAATGGATAGCCATGTCTTTGTTTTTACATGTCTCGGATTACACTTCGATAAACTTATTCAGTACATTAACTTCGGGACAGTTTAAAACTACAGTACCAAGTTACACGAAAAAAGTTAAAGTAAAATGCCTTTCAACCGTACAATGAAGGTATTATTAAAAAAAAAAATGCAGAGATCTCGCTTTCGTCTGTAAACGAAATCGCTCACCCACTTACATCCTAATCGTCAGTCATCATAACAAAAACATCAAAAAGTGTAATAGTGTTCAACTACGACGCGCCTAGGACATTGAAATTAACGCATAATCATTAATTAAGTAATTAAAACAAAAAGTACACATCAATAAAATTATGAATGCAATATTGTACTGTTCGGTGAATTTTTCGTGGAGAGAAATATATACCTACAACATTACTATTAGATTAATACTTGTAATTACTAATGATGGTATTGATTTAATGTAGGTAAGCAGTTTTGATTTAATTTATGTTTTGGAGAAGAAACGTTAGTTACAAATAAAAATAGTTAATTTAGACATTGTTATTAAAGCAATTTTTCTCCACATTTAATATAATTTTACAAAATTATTTTTTTAGACAAATTCGAGCCATCTTTTCAGATTTCACATGATTCATAGTAATTTGGGTATATTCTCGTATATTAACATAAAGTTGACAATATAGTGATATAAAGCATAATTATAACAAACAATAAAGCGATATAAGTAAATAATACGTGCCTTTTAATTTTACTTCTTTGTAAGTTGTCCTGTTTTTATTAAAGAACACGCCATCGTTTGTAAGTGTTTTTTTGGGTTTGCTATTTATTTGTCGCAAAATACTTTCTAAGTATACTTTTAAAAGTTAAAAATGAAAAAACATATTTTTAAAACCAATTTTAAAGTTCAATATTGATAGTGAAATGTTTTGATAAACTTGTCACTTTAGCGAAGACATTTTTGATCCGCAAATGTGACTATGTTGTTTTCGTCAAGAAATTATGTTTTCTTTTCAACGGGATCATAAACGTCAGTAATTAACAAAAGTAAAACAGCACGTGACTTAGTTCAATCGAGATCGTATACCACACTAATCCAACCAATCCAAAGAAACTGGTGACCATAGTTAATCTCAATTTTATAACTTTGGCAAAACACGTGGCACTTGTAAACCTTTATATAACTAAAGAACGAACGCATTCAGCGACAAACAAATCGATAGTACGTCGTGTTAGAAGCAACACTTTTTTTTAATATTTTGATTATAAAATACTTAGTTTAAATAAAAACAATGTTGCAAAAAAAACATTTGAAAAATTCTGTTGAACAGATCTTACTTTATACTTTAATGACTATTAATTTCAATATACAAATACTTCCAAAATAATAACTAACGTGAGGCGAAATGTTAATGATTAAAAAATATTATAAAAAAACATATTTTTTTGAAATTGTCGTTCTAGTGTAAGTTTAAGTCAATAGCGCGCTTGTATTAATAGACAACATTGAAGACTGAATGCTTTTTTACTTACTCCATTGCGTCGAACAGTTTTGAACGCAGCTCATTAAAGCTCGCTTCACACACAACTGACAAGTTGAGTTTCATCTGTAGCCGGCTTTACATAATCTAACCTAAGTAGGTACTTCAGCGATATTAAATTACATATAACAATCTCTAATGCTTATTAATATCCTTCAAGTGTCACATTATATTCAAACTAAGCGAGTTTTGTTAAAAAAATCTTTTTTTAAGAAAGGCAATTATTTTTCATCCCGTAAAAACGACTGGCACAAAACAATTGCTTTTTAAATGGTTGTTAGTTCCATTTTTGAATTAGGTGGAGGTTTGCGTTAGTCGTTTTGACGGTTATTTTTTGAGGTTATTTTACGGGGTAAGGTTTTAAGAAGTCAGCCTCGTTTAAGCTTTGGGTTTTTTGTTGCGTCGCTTCTTGGCGTCCGCGGCTTCGGGCGACGGCTGCTTGGCGGAGGCGTTGGGGGCCGCGCCGGACTTGCTGTACAGGTTGTTTAGAAACTCTTCAAGGTTGGGATCATGCCTGAAATAAATATCCAATTGTGCAAATTAAAAAGCCTTCTTAGTATGTAAACCAGGTACCGGCTTGCTATCCGGTTTTACTTAGGAAAGCCGTTCGATTTGCTGTTTAAAACCCGCTATTCCATTCAAGGGGTTTTCGAATGGGTTTTAAAAGGCTTTTATTTTAAAAAAGCCGTTTGATATGTTTTTTAAAGCGCTATTTATAAGGGTTACCTTTGCTTTAGCTGTTAAGGTTTCCCGTATAGTGAATGATTAGTTTAACAAATAACTTAGTCATATATTTCGTTCCAAGAGGTTATTCTATTGAGAGGTTAGTCGTTCAAAGGCTTTTATCGGTGAAAGGGTGGGCGAGCCCCTGATGTAAACATTTAGCGACGCAAGCTTTTCTTGCCAGCTTTGTTTGCCACGCGACTGAGATCAAACAGATGCTTAGTGAAGGTCAAGGTCTCGCGAGGCATGCCGTCCTGCTCGAGCACGTGGCAGCCGGTGCGGGTAGAGCGAGACTCACCCGGTGGAGGGCCGGTGCAGGTCCGGCGCCTGCGCCTTGTTGCCGAGCACGATGCGGTACTGCACCACGTGGCAGTCGGGCCGGAGCTGCTTTAAGTTTTTCTTCTGCAAGAAACAATCAGTCTTTCAAATGACTCCATTGAAAAACAATAAACGAGTAAGCGACACAACAAAACGGCAGTATAGTTATGGGCTAAAATGGATTTTTACTCTTAAACTTTAATATTGCCTTTTTCTTTAGAACGGCGAAAGTAGTCAAGAAATAATTTTCAAACATTAAGATTTTTCATTCCTAAAGCTCCGGAAACTTGATTGTTTTAAATGCCAAATTACAGTTTTGTAGTACCAAGAGTCTTTGCGATAAACCGCGGACAGATAGACGGACGGACACAGCGAAACTATAAGGGTACCTTGTTGACTATGGAACCCTAAAAAAGGAGAAAGTTCTTAATTCGGTTGTATTTTTTGAAATATGTAAACCTATTAACGTGTCATATCGCGTTCGGTGAAAGCAATTACGTTAAACTCGATTCTATTCTAACAAGAATAGAGTTGGACGTTCTGTCTTGTCAAACAAAAACTCTAAACATAATATATCATCACCGTATGGGCATATTTTGAGGAGAAATGAAGTTCATGAGACGAGAAGAGTTTTAAATATGAATGTGGAGGGCTATAGTGGAAGGGGAGATCTAAAAGAGATGGATGGAATGCGTGAAGAGCGATACGGAAAACAAGGGAATGAATACAGATATGACGGCTGATAGGGATGTTGGAAAAATATATTATCTTATCTTAGTTTAATCTTATTTTATCTTACAGATGGGTCCTTTTTGATACACTTCAACCCCTTTAGGATATTTTGTACAATTAGTCTCTTAGCTGTTCGAATGTGCAGGTTTCCTCACGATGTTTTTCCTTCACCGTAAGAGCATCGGGTAATGACCGCAGGGGCTCAACCTTTACGATCACGTGTTGACCCTCTAAGCTAATAGGTCACCGACACTCTAGAGCCAGATGGTGATGAGTTATGATAAGTGATCGGATTTCCCGGTGCAACACACGGCAAGTGGTCTCTAACATTATGCTAATATGGATATGTCCCGGGATTCCGGGATTTATACTGTTGTTGGAGGATAGTGAAATTGTTTAATTTTAAATGATAAGTAACAATTGAAAATACAGGTCAACTGTTTTAAATAAACGTTTACATTATTGATTTTATTTTTATTTGCCTTCAACAATAATCTTGGCAGATTAATTAGTAATAAGTAAATACTTTAAAAAATCGTAAATAACATCACCACTAAGTACAAAAGAACATAAGAAAGTTTATAGGAGCATTATACTTAGGTACAGTCCATTTAATTGCATTAAATTAAACCCTGCATTATTAATGTAACTACTTGGAAAAATAGTCCAGGTAGTTCCATTACGGAAACCATCTCGTTGAATGTAACTACTAGGAAAAAAAGTGCACCTAGTTGCATCAATGGAACTAATAATGTAACAAGTCGGAATAGGCCGTATATTGTACAAAAGGCGGCGATTCTCGCTGTATAATTAATATTTATAGGCATTTACGAACGCGGTCGCGGGATTAGAGTCGCATCCATATTAAGATAACGACTCGATATCCCGCGAATTGCATCCGGAAATTCGAGCACTGGTTTTGATAAACAAGAGAACGCTGATTTGCAACGGTGAAGATCGACCGTCTTACCTGACAGCTGGCCCACTGCGTGATCTGGTAGACGGCGCCGTCCATGCAGGCGTAGTACATGACCAGCAGCCCCATCAGGCTCGACTCCGCCCAGATGTCGCCCTGCAACACGCGGTGACGCGGGGGTCTCACGAGCCGATTTAACTTGATCCGCTTTTAATTGACCAAGAAAAATCGATACGAATTGCGTTCTCACGCTCGCACCGATAATCGGACCGAACGATCGTTCTCACGTTCGACAAGTTCTTGCTTGCACGGTGACGTTTTCAAAATGAACCGACTCGCACCAAAAGTAGAGAGGGAGTCAACTTTTTGCTGCTCAACAAAAGTTGATCATTTATTATTGAAAGCATGTTCCCATTAGCGATTGTCATTCAATTCGTAAACCGATTTAAGTTGATCAACTAAAATCGCCTCGAGAACCCCGCTTAAGTGATCCATCGGCGTTGGAGACCCAGGTGTCAGAGTGACGGCACAGTATGATAAATAATGATAATAGCTAAAGCGCTAGCTCAACTCCGCCCTTTATGAGAAATTAATACCTACGCTGAATCGGAGTGTCAGGATTGTCAATCATAATATTTAATCTGTGTGTGCGTGTGTGTGTGTGTGTGTGTGTGTGTGTGTGCAAGTGAATTTTTATATTATAGCATTTTGATGTGTGCTGGCCGCCATTTTTAGATAAATAACATCCTATTGAATAAAAATAGAGAAGGATAAAGGCACTTGATCACTGTCGCATTTACGTATTGGTCAGAAAGTGACCGATGTTTTATTCACGTCAGGACATAATAGGCCCGCTGACAAGCTTAGGAGAGAGCCCATAGAATGAGCTTGTTGGTGCCACAAAAACGAATGCCTGTTAGATTAATTTATATACAAAAATCATTGTTTTAAGGCTAGTAAACTTCTTGGCCTGACTGTGCAAAATGTGGTTACAGAATTTTAAACAAGTCTTTTAGATTTGTTGGTACTTCGGTAAGGACCAAAAAGTTGGTCACGACAACTCACGCAATTCAATTTTCTATGAAACTTTTCCGTTGTGCGATGAAAATTAGCCGTACAATTCTGCCCTCCTAACATAAAATGCAGTATCTCAGACAAAACTTCTGTAGCAAATTTGACCTTATCACTAACGGTTTAGGATTGAATCTGCTTTGGCCATTAAATCTGAGATACTGCTTTTTTGCTTAGGAGGGCAGAATTGTGAGGATACTTTTCGTTGCACAACGGAACGTTTCATGTCAACGTTGTTTGCATGGTTAATTGCACTTAACTATGGTCCAACTTTTTGTTCCTCACTCATTTCTGTAGCTCTGCCTACCCCACTCTGGGAATGTAGGCGTGATGCTATGTATGTATGTAATGATTGTTTTATGGAGTGATCTAAGATACATGTTGGGTTATTAGCATTCCTGGGATTTCTCGGGGCATCTATGCGAAAGTGATGTAGCAAAATATATTATCGACAAAAAATATATCGATGTTACTGCCAAAATGCTATGCGACATAAATGAATATTACTTATTTTCTCGTCATTTTTTAATAAGAGAAGAAAAAAATTAAAACGTGTACCTATTTATATGTTTATTTTAAAATAGTTTTCATGATATACGTTCAATACTTTTTCCATATTCGATGGTATTAATGATTACCGCCTAGATGAAAATATCCACTTTAAACTGCTAAATTTTCTATCAACGACCACAGTGGTCACCGGGGCATTCTTTAAATATGTATAATGACTCAAAGCCAATTTCTCATTTATGTTGGTTATTGAAATTTCCTCACCTTTTATAAGACTGTTTACTTTTTTCATGGTGTCATAACCAGTATTTAATTACATCGATATTTTTTTTATCGATATCAAATCTGTAGAAGTTGCCCCGAGTTATCCCAGGCACGGTTGTTAGTCGTAGTTGTTTTACCTCTTTAGCGGAGTGTCGGATCTTGCACTGCGCGCAGTAGCGCGCCGCGTAGCACGGCCGCTCCGTCAGCACGCGCTTGTGCCGCCGCCCGCAGTTCGTGCACCTGCGGGCAGCCAGCTCAGCTAGTGTCGCCAACCGGTTTACATTCATCTGGCATAACTTTTTTTGGCATAATCATCACTTGGCATAATCATCATTTGGCATAGTCTTTTTTTTTCAGAAACCGTATACTTTTCAGGATCGTTATAAAATAAACCTAACCTAACCTAATGGGCTCTATGCAATGCTATTTTAAATAATCCTGAAAAGTATACGGTTTCTGAAAAAAAAAGACTGTATGCCAAATGATGATTATGCCAAAAAAAGTTATGCCAGATGAAGGGTAACGGTCGCCAACCAACCCGAGACCAGGTTGCTCGCACAAACAAAAACATATCAGATCCCATGTGGACCCAAGCTTCTAACTCATGAAATGATCGACACCCTTTGTTAGCAGGAGACCATATGGCTCGCACTCTCAAAAACTTATCTGATCTCATGTTTCTAACTGCCTGGCCCTAATTTCATAAACTCTACACGTTAGTCGAAATATGTGGCTTGGCCGTTTCGTTAAACATTTTGATGATCATCGGAATCGGGTTTTTTTTATGGTATCAATAAAATCTAGAGTACCTATAAAAGCTATGCTATTGAAACTTTACATGTTTAATAAGTTTACTATTGTCATTATATACAGAGGATTTTGTTTATCTGGTATAATCTAAATGGTATAATCTAAGGTATGAGAAATCAAAAAACCTGCCAAGTGCGAGTCTGCCTCGCGCACGCAGGGTTCGGTGTCTCTATTAATACAGACCTTAAGATCGAGCAAAAAAAATGGCAAAAAATATTTCTTGGTTGGGAGCCTCTCTATATTTATTTTATATTGTTTTAATTGTTTATTTTTTAAAGTGAACATACAATAAAACATTCTGTGAATGTATTAAGCGTCTACCTGTTGCCGATATTAATATCGAGCAAAAAACAGCAACAAAATCACGTTTTTCCTAAGGAAACCCCCATTAAATATTAATTTAATTCTGTGTTTAATATTTGTTGTCATAGCGGCAACAGAAATACATCATCTGTGAAAATTTCAACTGTCTAGCTATCGCGGTTCGTCAGATACAGCTTGGTGACAAACGGACGGAGGAATCACAGAGTTTTACACCCGTATTTTTAGATAAGAAAAGTAATTACTTGAGTAATAGCATTATTAAATGTCATACTAGAATGCTTAAGTAATTACTTTTCATGTAGGGTGTTAGTTAGAACCGTAAACAACGACGAAGCGCTTCGAGTAGAGGGAGGAAGTGCCCTTGCGTTTGGCAGCCTGGCGCCCGAGGAGGCAGGTGTGGTAGCGGCGGGCGTACCGGATGGTGTTGTGCGCGAACTGCATCTTGTCGTGCAGCTGCGCGAGCAGCACGCTGAGCTCGCCCCACGCCGCCTCCGCGTGCCGCGACTCCACCGCGCGCCGCGAGTACGCCTCGCGCCGCTCCTGCCACACGACACGCCACCACTCAACACATCTATATCACACGACAATCTCACTCGAACACCATAACTAACTAGGGTTAAGGTCGGATTTTTATTCCCACGGAAAAAAAAAAAATCAGAGGACAATCTCACACAAAATGACCTAGTCCCAAACTAAGCTTGTACTAGGCTTGTACTATGGATACTAGACAACGATAAACATACTTACATAGAGAAATACATACTTAAATACACAGAAAACATCCAAGACTCAGGAACAAATATTCGCACTCATCACACAAATATCTGCCCTTACCGGGATTTGAACCCAGGACCGCTGGCTTCGGAGGCAGGGTCACTACCAACTGGGCCACCGTGTCGTCACACACGTCGTCGTCGTCACAAACAAAGGTGTGGTTTCCGCTAACGAAAAACATTAGCATGCAACACGCAGGTGTATAGGGCAGTTATAGCCTATTTACCTCCCAAGGGAGGTAACTAGTACATCATTTCAGCCAAGGTTTATTTCCTATATTAAAAACTACAAACCAATTTTACTGTATATAAAACATAAACTTATATTATATTTTTATTTTATTATTTCAGAGACATTTGCAATTATTTTTATTAAATTTTATATTTAACCTCGTTAGACCCGGTGTCCTATAGAAAGTACATAATCCAGGCAATTCAATTTAAACCTTATTTCAAGGAACATAAAGCTCATTTTTATTCGTTTCAAAATTGAAAATGTCATTTAAGTGCAAAGTTAATTGAACTTTATTTCCTTGCTGGTGGATTCAAATTCCTACTCACAAAAATCTACCGGAATGTAGTATGGTGGGCCTCAAGAGGTTAAAATCGGTGCAATCTGGCAATATGGCCTGTCAAGTTTGAAAACTATATTGAAAAAAGTTGAATTGTCATGTTGACAATCTCTTTTAGCGAGTCGAGTGCCATTCGTTTTTGATTGTTTTCTTTAAAAGTCTATTTTTTTTCCCCTTGCAAGTGTGATAAAAAAATGTGTGTATCACGGGCAGTAAGGGAATAACAAACTCGACGTATTAAAAGCCTTCCGCCTACGGCGTCGGGCTTCTAATACTCTCGTTAGTTAACCCCTTCTTACTTTCCTCGATGCCCAATGTACTATATTGCACTGGTATCACTGACTCGATACACCCGTGTCAACAAGTTGAGGGCACTTGATTGATGCGAGACGTCACTCGTTCACTCGCTTCACAATTCGTAAACTTCTCTTCAATCACTCTATCTATTAAAAAAAACCGCATCAAAATCCGTTGCGTAGTTTTAAAGATTTAAGCATACATAGGGATATAGGGACAGAAAAAGCGACTTTGTTTTATACTATGTAGTGATATAACGGCGATACCTACTTTCAGAGCTAATATCTCTTAAACGGCCCAACCAATTTTCATTAATTCTCGCTAAGAACCATCCTGATTAATGTAACTTTATTTTAAGAGTGTTACTCACGGGCTCCCCGATGAGATCGAAGGCGTGCTGCAGTATCTTGAAGGCCTCCTCGGCGCCGGGCTGCTGGTTCTTGTCGGGGTGCACCAGGAAGGCCTGCCGCCGGTAGTACCGCTTGATCTCCTCGTCCGTGCACGACACGCTCACGCCCAATATGCTGCGGACAAATATAATTGCTAGTATGTGAGTTATCTATAACACCTGTACAACCACCAACAGGTCAGTCAAACTGAAGTTGGAATACATACATACATACATAAAGTCACGCCTTCATTCCCAGAATGGGGTAGGCAGAGCTACAGAATTACCAACAACTCTAAAAAACTTGTTGATAATTCTGTAACCACATTTTGCACAATCAGTGCATTGAAGTGGGAATTGAATAAAAAAATTGCAGGACGCCGACTTTAGTTTGACTGACCTATTAGCATTTGAAAACAAGTTATTGTTTGTGTTTTAAAACATTTTATTTTATAATTTTTAGTGATCATAATCTCACTGAACTCCCACTTCTCAATGAATAAGAACCACAGGATATTTCAGGCTCGCCGCAAGCAACGCCGCGGCAGTCCCTGTGCATAATTATATGTAAACCAATCAAATGTGCTTCGTCATAGTCGCTCAATTATCGTAATCGAGATATCTTATCGCCACCCTTGAAGCAGGTACAGTCAAGGTTATAAATATGTATACACTTTAGTACCTTGTCTATTTAACGTCATGTTTCAACTGCCATATGAAATTGTCACAGCGATTAAAGTGACAAGGTACTAAAGTACATACATACATTGTACCATTGAGGAGTTCCGGTGGCCATCAGTGTTCTTCATCATCAGTTTCACTTTACCAAATTTAGTGGTGGTAGGACCCTGTGCAGGGTCCGTCCGGATCGCTACCACCATCTTATCCATTAACCACCCGGCAAACAACAGTGTTCGCATTGTTGTGTTCCGGTGTGGGGATAAAACAACCGGTGAAATTACTAGCATAGAGGCATTCCATCTTAGTCCTCAGGGTTGGCAACGCATTTGAGGTCTTGGGATTATAGTCTTGAGAATTCAAATGTCTATGGGTCTCAGATTCCACTTACCATCAGGTGGCCTGAGTGCTCGGGTGCCTTCTCCTTAACATAAAAAAAAAGATACTTTCTGCATGAAAATGCTAATCTTGTTACTGAAAATACCAAAATCACTATAAGGACCGTATCGTTAATTATGGAAACAAGTTAGAATTGATCTAAAAAAAAAGTTACAATATTTTGTCTTTTCTGTCATATGTCAATCTGTTAAGCATACAGTCAAGTGTTAAAACTTACTATAAAAAATTGTATAATTCGTATACATTGCAAGATGAAGGGTCTCTCAGAGAAAAAACGACATTCAATTGTGACCAAATACTGTAAAGAATCAGGTATAACTATGAGAAAGATTGCTTCAGAAGAAGGGGTTAGCCTGAAAGCTGTTTACAATACGATAAAAAGGTTTAGTATGAATAATAATTTAAAAGATTTACCTGGTCGAGGTAGAAAACGAGGCCCTTCATGTCCTAATTTGGACAAAAAGATATGCGAATATTTTTCTCAAAAAAAGAGATATCGATTCGGGATTTTGCGAAAAAATGTCGTACTTCTATTGCAATGGTTCAGCGTGCCAAGGAACGTAACTTGCTTGTAACGTATAAAAAGCAAAAACAGCCTAAACGCAGCAAAACCCAGGAGTCTTCTGTCAAAACTCGGGCTCGGAAATTGTACGACCAAATTTTAACTAAAAATGAACAATGTATTATAATGGACGATGAAACCTATGTCAAACTTGACTATAAAACCCTACCCGGACCGCAGTTTTACACCGTAATAAAAGGTACGAAGGTCTCTAAAGACGACAAATCCATTTTTTGCGAGAAATTTGGGAAAAAAGTGATGGTTTGGCAAGCTATTTGTCAATGCGGCATGAAAACGTCTCCGTTTTTCGTAACGGGAAACTTAAATTCGGATGTGTACAAGAAGGAATACCTTCAAAAACGGGTACTACCACTCATTCGAAAGCACAGGAGTCGTACATTATTCTGGCCTGATTTAGTTGCGTGTCACTATGCTCGCCATGTGTTGAACTGGTATCGAGAGAATAATGTCGAATTTGTCGCGAAATCATTAAATCCCCCGAATTGCCCTGAGATCAGGCCCATCGAGAAATTTTGGGCTCTGATGAAGGCAAAGCTACGAAAACAAGCTAAACCAACAAATAACATGGACCACTTAAAAAAAGACTGGATCCGTACCCACAAAACTTTCAAAACAGTCGATGTCCAAGGGCTAATGAAGAGCATCAAAAGCAAAGTGAGAAAACTGGCAAAGGGGATCAATAAATAACTAAAAGTAGTATTTATGGTTCACTTTGAAGATCTAAGAATCGCGTAGTTTAAGTTTTTTTTTTGTAATAAAAAGTATTTATACAGATTACACCATTTTATTTGTTTCCATAATTAACGATACGGTCCTTATGTATGCCTACAATATTTGAGGAGTTCTCTCAATTCCTCACGGATCCCTACATCTGGAAGTGATTTGGTGACAATGAGATCACCTCGGGAGTACACCCTATCAAACAAAAAAAGAGTTTTCATAATCGATCCACGGAGTAATCTCGTAACAAACAAAAAACATACAGTCGAATTGAGAACCTCCTCTTTTTTTGAAGTTGGTTAAAAAGACCTGCCGCCGCCATACAAAGTCGTGGACGGGCTATGAAACTGAATACACGAACTACGAAATTTTCTCTGAAATGTTCGAAGAATAATGACACATTTTTAATAATGACAAAAAACAATGAAATATTCGTGATCAATAAAACTAAAGTCAAAGGAAGGTTTATCGGTATTCGTGTCCTAAATAAACACATTACATTGTGTAAATTTCTTTATCACCTCGAAAGTTTAATATATTTGTGTGTTTATGTACCTATAGTATTATGTATGTAATGTACATATGACATGTGTGATCATGAATACGTGCCTGTTTTTTAATACTTTAACCATCTTGGCCATGCGGTTACAGAATTATCAACACGTTTTTTAGAGCCGTTGGTAATTCTGTAGCTATGCCTACCCCACTCTGGGAATGAAGAATGTCATGTATGTATTTAAATTGAATTATTGTTCAAATAGTCGTAGGATGTTCTAATCACATAAAGCTTTCCAGAGCGTTATAAAATGTATAATACACACAAGTTCCATAACATTGCCAAAGCATTCGAGTAAACAGACATACATCTATGTTTGCTAGAACATTGTGGAAACCACAATCGTTTTTGCTATATAAAACACTCGTGTTTATAATCAAGTAGTTAATATTCTCACCTGTAAGGGTCCTTCCCTTTGCAAGCGAGCAGCCGCTTCATTGCCTCCTCGCCCGTCGACGGCAGCGGTATATTTGAGTTGAGTTTGTTCGATTCACCTGTTTCTTCAGCCTCTGAAAATTGTAAATACTTTAGGTACGTGCTTATTTGGCTTTTTTTTCAACTATACGAGGATGTGGAGGAACATATTGGCCTGATTGTGCTAAATGTGGTTACAGAAATATAAAGAAGTCTTTTTACAGTTGTTGGTGTTTCTGTAGCTCTGCCTATCCCACTCTGGGAATGAAGGCGTGATGTTATGTATGTATGTATACGAGGATGTGTGGTTAAATTTGATATAAGTGTGACCTAAAACAGAATAGGGATCATGCTTTTTTTTTTACTTACGCCCTCTGGAAAGTGCTATGAAAGAGAGAAATAACTGTATACGCGAAATAATTGTCGTGTAAATTTTTCATAACAGTTCAGATACGCTGCAAAAACACTATACACAATCTACGACATGAATGACGTCACAGCTGTTTTTCCATTTTTAAATTATAAGGAACTTATAAAAAAGAAATTTGCATTTATCTCGTAAATTACTATGTTTAAGCCAATATCGTTCAATTAAAACATTACGTAAATAAAATAAGGATGCCGAAAAAAACAATATAAACATTAAAAGAAGTTTTAATTTTTTAATAAGTTTTGATTCTTTATAAAATCCTAATAAACGGGTCAAAACTTAGTGTATAGCGTTTTATATGCTTTTTTAAATGTTCTCCTAAATCGGATCAATGAAACTCAATTCTGATTTTCATGCATGTTCTCTATAAAGAATAGAACTGCATGCAGTGATAGTTGTTCACACAGACTTCGGGTTTCTATCCCTCTCGTTCGCTCGTATTTGCTCTAATGCGATTTTAATCGATTTAGAAAGACTTTAAGACCTCTTGCACTGTATTGTATTTATTTTAAACTGTTTCCCGCCTCTCAGTCCGCGTAAAGTCATTTATCTCTATTCCGTCAGGAACCGTCCCATTTTTGGGGATAAAAAGGACCCCACGGCCTTCCCCGGAACTCAAACTATCTCCATACCAAATTTTATGTAAATCGATTCAGTGGGTTATCCATGAAAGCGTTACAAACAGACAAGAGTTACTTTCACATTTATAATATTAGTAAGTAATTAAGTATCTATAAGTCCATAGCACCCTCGTAACGCCGATTACACAACTGGATATATAAAGATAATTAGTCGTAATTTGCCTGTAAGTGTAACATAATTTAAAAAAAAAGTGTATTTTTCCATACAATTTCAATTATAAACCATTGTCCGTTTTTAATTGTATATTGATTTTATATTGAACACATAAAGACCTTTTATAGCTATTATTTTAAATCTTACATAAGTCAAATAGTTTAATATTTTGAACTAGTACAAAATAATGCAAAACATAACAAAATGAATTCAATTTTAATCCTTTTGCAAAACATTCGAACACGGTGACCATTTTTGATCGTACATTGATTTTAAACTAAAAACATTAAGACCATTCCTTTTCATAACTATTATTTATAAAATTGGATCATCATCAACATCATCACGGTTTAACTATTTCGCTGTCTGTGATGGCTAGAAAGCATAACTAATATCAACCTTCCTCAAAGACACTTAGGTTTATTTTAAGCTGACAACTATGTTGGCTACAGACACTGGCGGCGAAAAGGTTAGGTAGCGTCCGTAAAGCCGCTCGGGTATAAGACTTGTAATGTAAGGCCGATTCGGGGGCGTCACAAATGTGCCCGGGATGGGGGAACAGCTGGTGGCTGAAGACTCTTTTCTCAATTTACGTTTCGCTGCCCTAAAAACGTAACACTTTTTAAGCTAATCGAGATAGCACCATCCAAGCCCTTGTGTGTGACTTAAGACTGAACGCCATGAAATTCAAATTCAAATTCAATTTATTGCTTATTCATAATGTCACATGCCTACCCTAAGAAATTACAGTAACACTATGAACCCTGGAGGACACAGCAACATTAAGCGAGAGGAGAGCTTATTATATAAGCCTGAATAAATATAATCTGATGATTATTATTACTATTAATTTGCACAATTTATCATCGATACATTCACAACTAACTTTACATAGCACGAAAAGGTCTTCGCTAATGCGATTTCGCCCAAGTCTAGATTAGTCCACGCCATTCAATATCGATATACGTGCCAGGATTATTTGATTACTTAGCAGTTTAGCCTCATTTCAAGTTTGTAACGAATGTTTTTGTTAAACAACATATTTACATTTATTTATAATTTATTTGTACTTAATGCAAAAGCAGCAGCTGCTGCATGCATTACAATGTTTATCCAGTCTGTTTTTTAAAGAGTTCACTTTAGGTGCACTGATCAGTATTGCGAACAAACTCTTCCACACATTAACTTTGTGGCTAGACAAGGATTGGTAATAAAAAATCGGCCAAGTGCGAGTCGGACTCGCGCACGAAGGGTTCCGTACCATTATCTATACAACCACGACTTAATACAGACAGTATTAAGATCGAGCAAAAAACGGCAAAAAAATACGTTTGTTGTATGGGAGCCCCACTTAAATATTACTTTAATTATTTATTTATAAAGTGAATATACAACTAAATATTCTGTGAATATTTCAAGTATTTACCCGTTTCTGTAATTCATATCGAGCAAAAAACGGCAAAAAAATCACGTTTGTTGTATGGGAGCCCCCCTAAATATTTATTTTATTTTGTTTTTAGCATTTGTTGTCATAGCGGCAACAGAAATACATAATTTGTGAACATTTCAACCGTCTAGTTATCGTGGTTCTTGAGATACAGCCTGGTGACATACAGACGGACGGACAGACGGACGGACATACGGACGGACAGACGGACGGACATACGGACGGACAGACAGCGAAGTCTTAGTAATAGGGTCCCGTTTTTACCCTTTGGTTACGGAACCCTAATAAGCAGATAGTCCCTTTGGCAATTACCTTTTTTGAACCATTTGAGTTTCCTCCAGAAGCCGAACCTCGTGTGGCCCAACTTCCTGTCGATGTAGACCAGGTACTTGTTCCCCCCGAGCTTGTACAGCCAGTCCTTGCTACTCCGCCACACAGCTTGCGAGCTGACGTACGTTTGCGTGAACACTGAAGTACAGCTGCAAAGGAAAACAAATAAATAAACATTCTCGGGACAAGCTTTTGGCCCGACTGTATTTTGTTTTGCAGTTAGTTACTACTCATCAAGACCAGCGAATTCAAACACAGTGGGTGGGTTAAGTACAGCGCTGCCCTGCTAACATAAAATGCAGTAGCTGAGACAAAACTTCTGTAGCAAATTTAACCTTATTACTAACGGTTCAGGATTGAATCTGCTTTGGCCATTAAATCTGAGATACTGCTTTTTTACTTGGCAGAGCGGAGATTCTGTCACCACCTTTCGATTCCATCATCAGATCAGGTGCCATATTATTATAACCGAGGTTACGTAGGTATACCAAATTTCAGCCCAATCGGTCCCCAGGAATTGGTTCAAATCTCCCTTGCAACATACTCGTACAAGTTAACAAAAAGCTTGTAAAATAAGGTGCGTCCACATCTGGGGCGCGATTGCGGTAAGTTTACTAACTGTGCGGCGCGTGCATAGTATGATACCACTACTGTCAGTTCAGGGGGACAATTTTTGAAGCTCACTGACGAAAAATTACTCTTTAAAATCAATTTGTGCAGCGATTTAACTTACGAGCGGGCCCAGCTTTTGGATTTGATATGATAAAGGCGTAATGATATGATATCCAAAAATCGCTCCCCATATCGCTAATATTAGTTGGATCTATCAACAGATCGTGACGTCACGCGTTCTTTGCCAGGGGCCTGTTTATCAAAACTTTTAACTACTACTTTTAGTCTCTTTTCAATACATATTGTTGGAAAGAGATTTCCGCTTGTATTACAAGTTACAAGATTTTGATGTTCAAACCCCAGGTGACGCTACTTGTAATGTGCACTGCGGACGAGCGCCAACGCGGCTGCGACGTCTTATGGTGGCCACAACGCCACAATTAACATTCTGAATGAACGATTTGAGGGTAAGGTTATCTCTCGCAGAGGGGACGTGAATTGGCCACCAAGATCATGAGATTTGACCCCACTAGACTTTCTTGTGGGGTTTTCTGAAGTCTCAGGTCTATGCCAATAAGCCTCAATCGACCAATGCCCTCAATGAAAACATAACCCAGGCCATCGCCCAAATTCAAATAAAACATAAACCCCTAGTTTCTTTTCTGGCCTGAAGGCAAACAAGAATACAGCCCACCCTGATGGTAAGTGGGATCTGAGACCCATAAACATTTACATTGTGAAGACTAAAATCCAGATTGCAATCCTAAGAATGCAAGGGACTAAGATGGAATGCTACTATACTAGTTTATTTCACTGGTTGTCTTATCCCCACATTGGAACACAACAATGCCAACAATACTGATTGGCAGTAGGTTAGGATGATGGTATCTATCCAGACGGACCCTGAGCAAGGTTCTACCATCACTAGATCATACAATATGGGAACACATCGTCAACTAAATTCCCCAAACAGCCGAATTGACCCATGATAGTGAAGGACAATTGTGTGTCTATAGCTTGCCAACAAAAGAGTTTTACAAGTGGAAGTACCTACAGTGTATTCAAATGGCAAACACAACATGCTGTAGTTTTTTGGTAAAAATGGGATCATGATTCCAATTTTACTCCAAACAGTGTGTACAGTTCAAACACGGGAATGCTTAGCAAGTTGCTTAATACACAAATGCAAGAAATTAATCCTAGTGTGTAGATAAATGCAATGATACTGCATATTGTTAATTATTTGTTACATATAAAATAATTAATTACTTTTGATAGGCCTAAAAGATAAACACTATTTGTTAAGTTCTATATCAGCTGACTTACCCCTAGGTGCACACACATACACATAACGTCACGCCTCCATTCCCAGAGTGGGGTAGGCAGAGCCACAGAACACCAACAACTCTAAACTTGTTGATAATTCTGTAACCACATTTTGCATAGTCAGGCTAAGATGTTTACTAGTGTGTGTGTGTGTGTGTATTTAATCCACCTCCCCTAAGCAGGTGATCAATAAATAATTATTTCATTAGTCCCTAACTAAGCTCTAGGCTTGTACTATGGGTACTATACAACATACTTAAATAAATAAAACATATAAGACTCAAGAACAAATGCACAGGGCTTAACTCATCACACAAATTTTGGCCAACACCGGGAATCAGACCTGAAACCTCTGGCATTGTAGGCAGCGTCACTACTAGATTTATTATCAAACCTTTCAAATAGATGCAGCTATGAAATTTGAACTATTTTTTTTTTCCTTGTTGTATGGCTTATTGCTACGAGGCACTTTGCCAATGTCAAGTGGTTGGAGAGATGTTATTTTCTTTTTCGTAAGTGTAGAGCGCTATGTTTTTTTCCCCCACAGGAAAAGGAAGGAGTAATCTAAGGGAGTTAGTTATGATAAAAATACATATAAATATAGATATACCATATAATCTTTCAATTATTGCTATTCTGAAGAAATGAAATTACAATTTAATATTATTTTTATCCAGAAATTCTGCCAAAGCTTTCATAGCATTAGGGTCAGAATTAGCTAAAAGAGCTTTAGTATTGACTGGGAGGTGGACTTTTAGTTTAATCAGATGATCATAGAGACAAAATCTATTTAACGGGCATTCAAAAAATATATGATCAGTAGAACCAATCTCATTACTGCACTGGCATTCCGCACTATCTTTAACCTTTATTTGAACTATTTGAAGTATTGCAATTCACGTATAAAGCAAGTACCCTGTTTAAACATGTGCCGCCCAAGAAAATAAAGGCGTGTTCAACTAAAAAAAAAATTATTCATGCCTCTGTATCACTTCATTATAAGAGCATGCATAAAAGTTGAAGGCATATTTAAATAACATTAAGCTGGCCTTCTATTATATTAGCCTTTTGTATGCCACAAGTGGTTCTAGACTAAAATCATCTATGTATGTATGAAATATCATAATATGATTGGATACTGTGGCAATCAAAGTGCACTTGGGTCGGCCAATTCAGTGTAGGACACGATGAATCTATTTCCAATGAAGGCAAAGACGTCCTAATTTAAGGGCTAATGAAATGCTTTTAATAACTACTAACACTTACAGATCAAAGGACAAGTGAGCACTCATCCGGCAGATATCAGATAGCAAGTACAGGAACCACACAATTGCTTTCCATGTTGCTTCTCCCCAGTGTTCCAAATAGTTCTGTGCTACCCCTAAATACCCCGGCTTATTTCTCTTAAACTTAGTCTGATTAGTCTTCTTTTTATCCTGTACAGGTTTAGAGATTTTATGGTAAATACGAGTCTCCTTCTTTTTACGACCCTTGGTACTATCATTCTGGTTATCATGGAAGACAATTTCGGACTGATCCTCATCATCATCAGCTTTAGAGTCGTTCTCAAACATATTCATGTCTGCTTTAATCTTTTCACTGGCTTTCTTGTCTTTTTTAGGCTTATCTGTCTGGGTTTCAATAAAAACAAACTGGCACTCGTTTCCATCAATGTAACTTATCTCTTCCTCATTAGTGATGTCATCAAGTGAGGACCATTTACGAGGCATGTTGCGCTTGTTTTTAGACTTCTTACTTGGCTTTTGCCGCTTTTCCATGTCTTCGTTGTTTAAATCCCCAGACTCACTGCCCGATGAGATAGTGTTTACATGTTGTTTTTTATCCTTTTGCTTCATGTCATCGGTATGTTTTAAGTTAGACAGCTTTTCAGGTTTAGAGTTACCTTTGTTATTGGAAGTTTTGATTTCTATATTTTTTTGTGGTTTAGTCTTAGTGGCATCAGGTTGAGAGTTATTTTTAGTGTTCTTAGCCAATACGTCAGAATATGTTGGCCGCATTGGCTTTACTTCAGCTACAATTCGCTTCTTATTACTAGTATCAGCTAGTGGACTGTTCTCATTTCTTTTAGGGGAATTCTCTGGTTTTATTTGAGTAACTGGAGAATCCATTGGGTTTTTAGGAAGAACATTAGTAGGCACATCTGGGTGGTTCAGAGGAAAGTTTTGTCCAAATGGGGAGTAAGTACCTGAAGAGTTAGGCTCCCAGTTGCCTAAGACTTCCTTCAAGAAGTTAGACGTAGGCATGTTGGACGTCTGAGTGCTTGTTAGGTTATCTTGAATGTAGTTGTTTTGAGTAGTGGTGGTTGGAGGTTGCATTTGGACATTGTTATTGTTTATAGAGTATTCTTGATTGAGTGTGAACATATGGGGCGGCTGAGAGGCCTGCAGGGGCATATCGCGGATCCCCTGGTTGTGGTTGAACAGCTCGTACTGCCCAGCCATCGGAAAAATTAGTTGTTGAGTATTTTCGTCATAGAACACTCTCACTACCTGTCCATTGCCCAAATTGAGCATAGCGTTGCCGTAATTCTGTCTGTTGACGCGAGGGACGTTTGGCATATTGTTAAGCGAAATATTTTCATCTGGATTCGCTCCGGCATCGCCCGATTGCACGTTATAAGGATGCTTGTTCATATAAACATCGTTTGTGTAATTTCCATTGACATACATGCTATTTTCATTCAAGCTAGGCGTGGGGGATGAATGCGGCATTTGCTTTCTTTCATTTAAAACACCAGATGGACAGTTTTCAGCTGTTTCCGCTCGGTAATTCCAAGCGTTGTGCTGCATGTCATTGTATCGCGGATCATCCTTCGGCGACCTTGTCATTTTTGGTTATTCCTCTAAGGACACAAATGCTGCAACAACTTATGGAGTCAACGTAAAGCTACAATATTACACTAGTGGATTTAACATTTTAAACTATTTCATAGACTGAATTTGAAAATATGCAGAAATAACGTGGAATATTTATTGACGATTTGACGCTCTTCATATTTTTGACACAATGTAAAGGTTGGTTCGGATTCTAAGCTTCACATGTTGATTATTTAGGTTTTTTTTATTTTTAACGTTACCTTATTTAACATATAACAATAAGATATTATAAGTATTTAAAAAAACTGCACAGAGTAAACTACTATTTTGATTTGAATTACGATTGCATTTTATTATTGTTTATATTTCATGGTTATTACTCTAGAATCCACACATACCTGCAACGACAACGTTCCATTTTACACAAAGTTGGTAATGTCGTTCCAATTATAGAATAAACTCCTACTCTAATTGAATAGCAAGATTCTTGTTGCGCTTTATTGCTGTTGCTGCCGGGCCATCATCATCACTGTGATTAAATTTGGTACATCATCAATCAGGTTGGACTGAGAAATTGAAAAAAGATAGTACATTAATGAATTTGTTAGCTTTCATAGGTCATAACACGCGCGCCAGACAGAACGAATGCAAGGAGTTATACGAATATAATAGTAATCTTATGTCTCTGGCGGCTCTTCAATTTATTTTCATTAAATAATTGCATGATTACACTTAATTTATTTTACGATATGCTTTTTTTTCAGATTGAGGTATGGAGATATCAGTAGAAAGTCTGTTCAACCTTATGCTAGTAATTTTCGTTTCGGCTCTGGCTGTAGTAGTAGCAGAGGGCACGTATTACGAAGATTTTGCTGCAGAGCAAATAATCAATTATGCGAAAAGGACTAAGGTAACAAACAAACATAGTGACTAATATGAGATCAAAGATAATTATATCTTATTCTTCTTCTTACCACGTCCTTATAACGGGTGTTGCTTGTAATAGGAGCAAATTTAGGGATCGTTTCCACACCACAAACGTAACAACATTTATTGTACAGCTTTTGAAAATAACTTGTTGTTTACTAAATATGAATGGATTTAGATTTTCCAAGCCAGCAATGTATTGCGAAAACTACGAAGTTTGTAGGCTGACAGTAGATGTCAACTAGACTATTGGATGGAGTACATTGAAAATGCTATTTAGTTTGTTCGAAAAAAATCCCAAATAATAAATTACATATTTTGTAAAAGTTGTACAACAAATGTTGCTACGTTTATACAGTAGAAACGATCCCTCATTTTATTCGTCCTATTACAGGCAACACCCAGTATAGACTAGAATGCTTCTATTGCAGTTAGCCGCCTTCTTTGGTATTACCACAGAATAAACTATTTAGTACAAGTTCTACTTATTTACGGCAGTATGAGTCGGCGCAGCGTAGATAATTTTTCACTGCTGAAGCAACATCGTCTTTGGACGTGTTGAAATGAAATCGAAATGAACTAATACCACAAATACGAGGAGACGCTTGCGTAGAATTTTTGGTGTTAGTTAAATTCGATTTTATTTTAACCGACTTCAGAAACATTCGTAAGACGGATGGAGAGTAGACAGCCGGCGCGGCGTAGGAGAGGAAGTATCCCCCTCTCTTTCTCTTTGGCGCTTGCGCGCCATTCCAAAACTTCAAAATGCACAATGTTAATATTCAAGTTTTCACTTCTGCCGGCACTTTGCACTCCGGGAGGAGTGCAGCGCGTCGTTTTTTTTTTGGCATCACGGCAGATCGTCCCGATGCCGCATACGCCGTAACGCTGTAACCTCTGTAGGCTGTATCTGTGGATCTGTGTATGTGTGTTTGTGTATTATGTGTGTCTGTGCATCTGTGTGTCCATCTGTGGCATTTAAATCTGACCAATTTGGAATGGTTTTGAAACTTAGCTATTTCATGAAAATCGGGAAAATCAGAAAAAGTCGGAAAATTAGTTAGGTACTTAGCTGTTTTCCGCGACCCCGTCAGCGTAGAAGTCGTTTATCGCTATTCACTATTAGGAACCGTCAATTTTTTCGGGATAAAAAGTACCTTGTACCTTTCCTCAACCCAAACTATCTCCATACCAAATTTCACCTAAATCGGTTCAGCGGTTTGTCCGTGAAAGCGTAACAAACAGACAGTCAGACAGACAGACAGACTATTACATTTATAATATTAGTATAAATGGATGCAGCTTTTTGTTTGTTTACTTGTCTTCTATCTTTTTTTAGACGTATGAAAATAAACCCCTCTTCTCTAGGACTTTTTCTTAATTCATTTGCTTTCCCGTTTTAGAGCGGCATGCTAACGACAGCTAACGGCGCTCCCGTGGAATACCGAGACGCCAACGTGTCGCTCAACCGAAGACTGCTCTTCAACGAGATCTTCATGGAAACCATCACACATTTCAACAGGCAAAGGATACCAGAACGGCCCGTCCATGCAAAGGGAACAGGGGCCTTTGGGTACTTTGAGGTACGATAACCTAATTTAAATCTGATTAATAAGTTTGGGCAGTAGGTACTCTTAATAGCAAACGCAAACATTATTATATACTTCATTCTATTTAAAGTCATTTAGATGATTTTAGAAGGTATAAACACTTTAATCGCCTGTATCTCAGGAACTAATGATGTCTAATTATTTTCGTTAGTTTTCCTTTTAAATTCGATAAAGGTATGTGCTTTCATTGATTGATTGCCAAATTATAGCTTTTAGTACGTACTAAGAATCTCCTAGCTAGGCTGTGGACTGACGGAAGGACGGACGGACATGGCGAAATTATAACGGTTTCTAGTTACACTACGGAACCCTAAAAACCGGTCAAGTGCCAATGGGACTCGCACCGAGGGTTCCGTAGCACCGCGCAGTAGGTAATATTAAGAGTGCGCCGAGGCAACGATACGTAATTACGAAAAAAATGCGTTCGTTTGATCGCCTGCTGCATTGTTTTTACTGAAGCTTTAGTTATGCAATTCATATGTAAGATATTTAAGGAATCACTCTATATATCATATACTTTAGAAACACGATTACTTGTACTTCCCTCGATAGAATTTTGTTTTAAAGATACCTCTACATAACAAAATAAACACTTAGTACGGCGTAATTACTTCACGGAAGATCATCAGTTTTGGATTTACAACAAAACTACACGTCTTCTATATATTCTATACTTTAGATTTGAAAATGTGTTTTTATTTTACTAATATGAAGGAAATACCTAAATTCGCACGCGTTTCGTCCATTTTAGCCAGAGCCGTCACGTTTCCCCCATGTCCGCATTAGTCAGGTCAGGCTTCGGCCGTCGGAGGTGGAGGCTGTGTCGCAAGTTGTTTGGTTGCGTTTATCGCGATTTTTGTGATTATTCACTTTATTTTAAATGGGGAACAAACACAACCAAGAAAGGAAGAGAAGGGGTTGGCAAAAGCAGAATGCTAAACGCTTGCGTGAAGAAATGAAGTTAGTTAAAATCGTAAACCTACTGATAGTGGAGTAGTTCTAAGAAACCTGATTTGACAGTTGTCAAAATGCCACGCTAAGGGAGGAGAAAATAAATCGGTAGCAACATAGACTGATTTTCGAGATGTATCGATTTGTATTACTAAGACTTTGTAATCGTTTAGTTGTAGTCTTGATGTTTTGGGCCAAAATTGGTTTATTTACACAAGTAATTTTAAACAACACGCGAAGTTCTTTCCATTAGTAGGTAGGTATATAAAAAATACACTTCTATGGTGAATATTTACCAAGATATAAAAATAGTTTAGCTAAAAAAACACATTTACAGGCAAAACAAGCTTCTTAGAACGACCCGAGGTTTTTTTTACTATAATTAATTATATAATATTGTTACTTCTTGGGATGGTTTCAATATTTCTAGAGCAAGACATCTCCAGAAATCTGAATACAAAGAGAATACTCCGTAAGTATACTCAGTACCTAACAACTATATTTCAACAAATGAGTAAAATTGCAAAATTATTCATATTTTTTTATTTATAGGGTTTGTGTTCCAGTTGTTGGCACTTCGCTACAAAGGGAAGAGTTAAGGTACCTAATGAACCGGTGAGGTATGCGTAAAAATAGTAAGAGGTGTATAGGAAAACACTTTAATAAATTTAGTATGAATTTTCACATTATCTTTATATTTTTTCAATTTACAGAGTAAATGAATTGGTTGACATCGATTATAAAATTTACCACACAATGGAATTGTAAGTCCCAAATACGAATTATTTTTATAGAGTGAGGATTACAAAATTTCATCCAAAAACTAATTCTGTTAATAAATAAATTATAGTTAAATCAAAACGTTCTGTTTTATTACAGGATGCCAATGGACCAAATTTCTTGTCTTTCAGTGGATGGAGAAATAGACAATGACATTGCTTACTCACACAGACAAAATAATGCCGTGAAGTAAAATCCGATATTGATTATTGTTGTTTCTTATGTCCTAATATTTTTTTCTAAAGATACCTGCGTACATTATTCATTACATTATATACATACAAACATTAAGTAGGAACTTCTAAATATGTGATTGATACAGCAGCTTTAAGTTTTTAGTTTTTTAAAACATCAATTTAATTTTATACTTAATAGTGATCAGAATCAGACATTGAAGTTTTTGCGGAAATAATCATGGATAAACATTCGTACAAACTAAGATCCTTTTTTTTAAAGACGGTTAAAATACCAAAACCTTCTCCTATGTGAAACAAATACTTTTCTGAAAACCGCATTAAAAACGGTTCAGCCAAACGTGAGATAATCGCGGACAAACATACATACATACATACAGGTCAAACTGAGAACTTCCTTTTCTTTGAAGTCAGTTAAAAATAATATCTTGAAGAAAGGGTCCATGACTGGGATTTTTGCCCTACTCAGCCGTTCTTATTACTTTACATTAGGTATTGAGTTCACTTTATTTTGTGCTTAGAATATTGTCAATAAAGGTAATTAGGTTTTATTACATTTCAATATACAGTCACATTAAATCACGGGGTTGTTGAGCCACCATAGAACTCTGTCCTAATGACAGCGTCAAGTCACGCAAAAGAAATTATTTACGTCAAAATTTACCGTCAACTTTCTATGAAAGGGTTCTCCCGGTAACCTTCGGAGAGGGAAGATGGCCGATTGGAAGATGTACGGCTTTTACTTATGATTTATTCTCTTTAGCCGAACAATTTGCCCAATAAATATTATAAATAACTTAACACTAGCTACTTAAATACACCTTAGATGTACAAACGACATTAATTAAAAATTATCTATCTATCTGTGAGTGGGTTCTAGAGTGGCTCAACAATCTCGTGATGTGACTGTACCTCATACAAGTAATTCAATCCTACCTTACCTACCGACAGTAAACAACAAATTTAAAAAAAAATGTAGACTGAAAAAAGTTTTTACCTTCTTATAGTCAATATTTTAATAAAAGTATTCGGAATCGATTATGTTTTTTTATTTTGTAAACATTGGTAGCAACCTCCGCGCCTAGTGGATCGGCGCACGGCTCGTCAGGCGCGGCGCGCGGCCGGCGCATGGCTCCGGCTCGCTCCTTGCTGGTGTGCTATACGCACACATACACAGAGTGCATAAAATACCTAAAGTTAATGAGCGCAAAAAGCTCGGTGCCCCCTTAATTCGATTAGTGCGAGCCCATGTCCATGCCCACGTCCATTTTTTAGTATTTACCATAACAAAAGACTATAGACATTTTGGTACCCGTTTAATAGCGACCATGGTGGTGTCGTTGAATAGGTCATACAAATAGGAACTGCAAATGGAGATAAGCGCCCTGGTTGTCTTTGCTCTACATAAAAATACCTTTCCATTGATATATAACATATATATATAAGTTACTAGCGACCCGCCCTCGCTTCGCTCCGGATTAAAGTATTATACATGTAAACCTTCCTCTTCAATCACTCTATCTATTAAAAAAAACCGCATCAAAATCCGTTGCGTAGTTTTAAAAAAATAATTTTATACTATGTAGTGATGTCCATTGGGGCGGGTAGGTACCACAATCGATATATTTTTGCCCATTGTCCTTTGACCGTTGTAAGTTTTACCGTGCTCAGGTTCGATTAAAAAAAGTACGTTAAAAAAACGTTTCTTGTTTCCCCTTTATTTTTTTACATATTTATGTTTGTTTATTTGGTAATATATCCGCCGTAATAAAATAACACAAATACTGGGAAAAAAGTCAAACCGCTATCATACCCTTGGTAAGCGTACAGAGGGAGAGGGAGAAACTGGCGATCCGGAGGCTAGATACTAAAATGCTGCTCTCCCTTTCCCTCTTTTCAACTCGACTATTGTAATACCTTTCTATCTATCTAAAATACCTTTGTCCCATCGCATATTATTATCTAAATCTTAGTTCAATCACACACACACACACACACACACACACACGTCTCGTCGCCTAGCCCTACTGAAAACCAGCGTCAATTACCTTTATCTTGTGACACAAGCTGTGTAGATGACATTTTGGACACCATTGAAAATATCTAGTTATAATGTTATATATATTACTTACATTGTTTTTTGTTTCTACTGTTTTTAGGGCTTCACACCCAAAGGGTAAAAACGGGACCGGGATATTATTAAGACTTCGCTGTCTGTCTGTCGGTCACCAGGCATTTTCACAGATGATGTAAATATGTTGCCACTATTACAACAAAAAAATACTGAAAACTGAATAAAATATATATTAATGGACACTCCCATACAATAAACGTGATTTATTTGCCGTTTTTTTCTCGATAATAATATCGCTTGAAATATTCACAGAATATACATACATACATACATAACGTCACGCCTTTATTCCCAGAGTGGGGTAGGCAGAGCAACAGAATACCAACAACTCTAAACTTGTTGATAATTCTGTAACCACATTTTGCATAGTCAGGCTAAGATGTTTACCAGTGTATTAGTGACAGGTAAATATATAATAGACACAGAATATTTAGGTGTATATTCGCTTTAAAAATAAAAATAAAAAATTGAGAGGGGCTCCCATACAACAAACGTGATTTTTTGCCGTTTTTTTCTCGATCTTAAGACAGACACCGTGGTTGTATAGATAATATAATACGGGACACTTCGTGCGCGAGTCCGTCTCGCACCGCACGTGGCAGGTTTTTTACAATTTAATTTTACACTGTTTACTGCAAACTGCCATATATGTCATTTTATGTAAATGTGTGTCCAAATAAACCATTCGTACTCTTATTCTTATTTTTAAAGCTACCGTTAGCGATTATCGAAAAGTGACAAGGGGCCCTAGCCAAGATGCAAACGCTCCTAACGTTCTTCTTTTCTATCGCTCAAAATGTATCCAATGGGATGACAGTAGACCACGTGGTTTATCGAGACGCACGAGAATGTCATCCCATACATTTTGAGCGATAGAAAAGAATAACGTTAGGAGCGTTTGCATCTTGGCTAGGGCCCAATGTATAGGATTGACTAAGCTGACGACCTATTGAGTCGGCCGCTTATACCAACTCCACACATTTTGACAGTTTTCTTATATCGCTAACGCTAATGGCGTTAGTGTATGAATCTTGTCTAAGCTCTCTGGGTTCTATTCTACTATTTTCAATTCTATTTGCTTCTATTTCGTAAATCATATTAATGACGATAGCGTCATCATTATGATTACTTTTAAAAACATCATTATTTAAAAAAATATTAAACGTAGGTGCGTCTATTTGTTTTTTTCGAAAACATGACGCAAGATTCAAATCATTGTGCTAAAGATGCTGAACGGGTAATGGATTTTCAGGTAACCGATGACATCACTGACATCTGCAAAGCCAACTTTCTCAATCGAGTTGGCAACAGAACGCCCATAGCCGTTAGATTCTCGCTCACGACTATCAGACTTGGAGGAATTGACACGTCAAGGGAAACCAGAGGCTTTGCCGTCAAGTTCTATACAGACGAAGGCAATTTCGACATTGTAGGGATAAGCTCCCCAGTTTCCCCCCACAAAGATCCCTTATTCTTTCCTACCAATATTAATTCTCAAGGGCGGAATCCTGCAACGAATCTTGTAGATGTCAATATGCTGTGGGATTTCGTCACCCTTCGACCAGAATCTATACATGCCTTCTTGTTTAAGTTTGGAGATGGAGGCATTACTGATGGATACAGGTAAGGCATGAAAAGCTTTATAATTTTCAGAACATTTCAAATATTTGGTTATTATAAGGTACTTTTATTCCGAGAAACAGACATCGAGCCGCTTGAGGCGGACGGACTTAAGAATACATTTTAAAACTGTTGGAACAGTTATGCGCGTTACCATTAACTATATCTCTGCCTCTATTCTACTAGGCTAAACCGATATTGCTTTTGACGTATTTCCGTTTTGTCAATGTTTTGATAACTCTTATTTACTTGTCAGTAATGCCAGCCGAGTTAAAAACAATACCAAAACACGCCAAAGCCAATATCGTTTTAACTCAGTACAATTAGAGGCCCTGTTGTATTTTCAGGTTCATGCCAGGTTTCAGCGTGCACACCTACCAACTCGTCAACGCACAAGGAAAATCTAGTTTCGTACGATTCCACTTCATAAGTAACCAAGGGACCAGGTTTCTGGACTCTGCTGAGGGCATGAGAATAGGTGGCATCAATCCTGACTACGCCACTAAAGACTTATACAATGCTATTGCTAATGAGGACTATCCCAGCTGGAAAGTGTCTATCCAGTGCCTAAGTGAAGAAGACGTCAGAAATGCAGGTTTTGATGTTTTTGATATCACAAAGGAACTTCCATTGGATAGGTATCCATTGAGGCCTGTAGGATTTTTCACACTAAACAGAAACCCAACAAATCATTTCGCGGAAATAGAACAGATAGCGATGAACCCTTCTCATTTGGTGCCAGGAATTTTGGGTGCACCTGACAAATTATTTGAATCGAGACGTTTAGCTTACAGGGATGCCCAGTACTATAGATTAGGTGCGAACTTCCAGAGCTTGCCAGTAAATTGTCCTTTGAGAAAACCTCAAACTTACAATATTGATGGTTTGTCGCAATTGAGGAGGAACGACGGCCCCATTTACTATCCAAATTCGTACAATGGACCCATACCTTTCGTAGACCCGCAACGAGTTGAATTGATACAGATAGTTCAAGATCCATCCGCGAATAACTTCGACCAGGCCTCTAAAAAGTTCGAAAGTTTGACTGAAGATGCGAAAAGGCGTTTGATCGACAATATAGTAGATAGTCTTGGGAAGGCAGATCGGAAATTGCAGATACGAGCTCTAAAATTGTTCAAGATGATTAATTTGAACTTCGCTAACAGAGTGGAGAGGGGCCTAGTGTACAACGAAACAAGGACTGAAGTATATAGTAATCCTATACCTGGATACTAAACTAATGTCCGTATGAACATGACTAAAGTTTCAACTTTGATATCAACTCCATAGTTTTGTTTCAACTTACCGTGCGAAGAAAAATCTGAGGCCGAGCCCGGCATAATAACCTTTATAATTTTAGCCATTTTTCTTAAATCACTATTTTAACAATATATCGGATTACTAACCATTCCTTAAATAAAATAATTGGACCAACAAATAACCCTTACCTGGAAATAAACGTTTACATTGGGGATCCTAAATTTATTTTTTCATGTCGAAAAGTTACCTTTAAAATAATGGAAAACTTAGCTATTTAGTTAGATTGACATTAGTTCAATTCAAAAATTTTACAAGATTTTTTTTTTTGTTGGCTTGGAGAAGGCAACAGATGTGGGATCTGTCTTTCAGACATTTGCATTCTCAAAGCTACAATCTAAACATTGCAACCCTGAGGACTAAATTGGAATGCCTCTATGCTAGTAATTTCACCGGTTATCTTGTCCCCCACAGCGGAACACCACAAGTGATCACTGGTGCTTGGTGGTAGCGATCCGGACAAGGTCCTACCACCACTTGAACTACAAAGACTTATAAATAAATATCACAGGACAATGCCACACAAATTGACCTGGTCCCAAACTAAGCTCTAGGCTTGTGCTATTTGTACCAGACAACGATAAACTCACTTACATAGATAAATGTATACTTAAAAAGGTACATAGAAAACACCCAAGACTTAGGAACAAATATTCGCGCTCATCACAAACATCTGCCCTTACTGGGACTTGAACCCAGGACCGCTAGCTTCATAGGCAGGGTTACTACCAACTAGGCCAACGTGTCTTACTCTGAAGGATAGAACTCCGAATAATAACGACAAACCAATGTACCAAACTTGTTGACAAAGGGGCTCACCGGGTTAGCAAGTTAAAATGGCAGTGGGCTGGTCAGAGAAGCTGAATAACCGGAAAATGATTTACTGAACACGAATCGGTACCTAATTAAATGCAGTGGAGAAGGCCCTCGGGCGGTGGAGGATGATCTCTACAGGGTGAATGCTTTAGCTGGATTAGGGGAGCCGTTTGGACAGGCCTATGTCTTGCAGTGGACTATTTTAGGGTGATGATTATTAGTCCCTCCAAAATGGTATACTATAACTAGTTTGACGACACGTTGGTTACACCAGTCGAATTGTTACCAATGATATACATCTTGTATATGTATGTCACTTCAAGTCGTTTTTTGCCGTCAAAATTAATTGTTATGCAGGAGATATTTACTTGTAAACACCGGAAATACTAATTGAAACTTTCTGCATCAAAATCTCATTTCACCAAAAAAATATTATATACGAGGTGTCACATCTAGACCAAGAATATTTCACATTAATCTATTTAAATCAGGGTTTGAATTTTTGAATCCTGGGTAGTATCAAATTTCTATGTATATAATATTCAAACTGTTTTAGTGTACAAAAATACTAGTAAAATGAATTAATCTCGTACGTGCATTCCCACGCCACAATAAACATGAATGGTAACTTTATGACCGGATTATGTTACGGAATTCCATTACATCCTACTGTAAGCCACAGCATAGCACAATAAATGTTGTATGCAATTTATGCTGCTTATTCGTTCCACAAATTGTATGGAAGTAATTTATTCTGCGGCGCACGGTATATTTTTTTTTTAGCACTGGCAGCCGAGTAACAAAATAGCGCCAAGCAACGCCAAAACATGCCAGAAAACAATAGAACCAATAAAGCAAGAATGTTCTAGAATTGTTTTCAATTTCATGCTTCTAAGATTGGATTTGGACTTTCCCACCGTAACTCGAGTAGGTACGTTTATGGCAATAGCTAATAAATAACGCTCTACATGTTTGTTTCAATTATACACCTTGCTTGCGTGTTATTCTTTAAATGCTTGCTTACTTGCTTTTGGAAACTGAAACTTAGCTGGTAAATATCTAATAATAATTTGTCTAAGGAACAGATATTGCTGATAAAGGCTACAACAAAGAGATGTCTCCGCTTTATCACCTTATTGCATTGTAATAAGGTCCAAAGTCGGCTGTACATCCTTTTATCCACGTTTACGAATCCCGTTAAGTTTGAGTTGGAGCCTTTGAAACAAATAATTCCTATAATCTGTCTGCCAGTCTGTCTGTCCATCCAAAATCTTCTCTACAACGGCGCGAGCCATCGTGCTGGGCTGATATTCTATACACGGTAAAAACCATATTTTTTCCGTATTATCAACGTTTTGATAACTCATTTACTCCAAAGTAATGGCGGCCGATTTAAAAACAATACTAAAACATGTCAAAGGAAATATCGTTTTAATCCAGTGGAATAGAGGCCCTGATATACAAAAAGGTAGATCTATGTATTATTGTACAAGATGCCCAGACAAGACTTATCATTGGAAACATGAAACGTGGAATTATTTATTGTAGCAGTGGTAAAAAATCGTGTCAATTTTTTTTTTTTTTACGGTGTTGCCTGTATTTTGAGCAATAAATTGAGGGATCGTTTTTACTCTATAAACATAGCAAAAAGTGTTCTACAACTTTAAAAAAATATGTAATTTATTATATGGGATTTTTTTGAACAAACTAAAAAAAAAAGTTTAATGTACTCCATCCAATATTGTAAGTATGTAGTTGAAATCTACTGTCAGCCTACAAACTTTGTAGTTTTCGCAATACATTGTTAGCTTAGAAAATCTAAATTCATTAATATTTAGTTAACAATAACTTATTTTCAAAAGATGTAGATAAATGTTGTTACGTTTGCGGTGTGGAAACCATCCCTCAATTTATTGCTCCTATTACAGGCAACACCCGGTAAAAGTACTTTATAGGAAAACATACACATTAAACGCTAGTTAGCGAACGCATCTTGGCTAGGGCCCCTGGTGACTCTAATTCTAAAGGTAATCATAGAAAACTGTACAGGAGGTACAGAAGAGACTTGATTTAGAAACTAAACCGTTTCTTATGCTTGGCCTAGAATGAGTAAATTCATTAAAAGGTAATGCATAAGAAACAGTTGCAATAATAACAAGAAATGTATATATTTTTAATTTGAACACGTAAAAAGTCGTTGGGTCTTTCTCTAAGTCAATCAGAGCGTTGTACTCTTGATATTTGATACTGTTCATCCGATCCCGACTTTCTTGTCGATACAGTCAGCAACGAGGATTGCTTTGTTGAGCTGCTGGATAGAGAATACGGATAGTTTTCACAATTATTTTCTACTTGCAAAACATATGCACTATGTTTTATTTGCGGTTAGGAATATCTTGAAAACAGTGACACGTAGTGTTGCTCTTTAAGAATGTAGACGTGCAAACTATCTCAGGTTATTAATTAATTACCCATCATCCTGTAAATCAGGGTTTGTCCGGACGTGTTAAGAGACGGCTTTGCGTCATTTCTTTGTTCGTTTAGATAATAATCACGTGATCAAATTGTGATTTCAACCATTTCAACGGGGTATAGCTAAAGTGGTAAGTACTGATTTTCGCTTACAATCTTAAACTCAATAACCACTTTTAGCTTTGCGCAGCGGAGTCAGAGAGAAAACACGTTACACAGACAGTGTCCAACCTTTAGCTACTTTTTACCTGACTGACCCAGAGAAGAGTAATGTTTTTCACGCGTATGTATGTATGGGTATGTAAGTACATATGTCCGTTCCATTGCGACCTCCTGTGGCCTAAACAGCTTGACCGATTTAAAAGAGTGTACACTTTTTTTGAAACCCGCCCAAATAACCCTCACTCAACCTAAAACTGCACACTCATCTTTGAAGATTCGCCTATTAAAAGATAACATAATCCATGTTAATTCAATGACTAGCCCTGGGAATGAGCTCAGTTAACACTATAATTACGTAATGGTTGAATAACAAGCGAGGAAGTGAGATACTAACGCAGATTCCCACCAAGATCGGAAGCTGTGACAGCCCGAAACTCGCGGCTGCTGCGGTCGCTTAAGCGTTGAATATGGAAAGTGATTTGTCACCTATTAAATACTTGTAAATATTGTGTAACGCGTCATAAATAACAAATGCTGTTAATGTTCGCGGACGGGTAAGGTAACACTGTTCATACATTGCATAGAGGCATTCCATCTTAGTCCTCAGGGTTGGCAACGCATTTGAGGTCTTAGGATTATAGTCTTGAGAATTCAAATGTCTATGGGTCTCAGATTCCACTTACCATCTGGTGGCCTGAGTGCTCGGGTGCCTTCTCCTTAACATAAAAAAAAAAAAATGCGCTGCCGTACAGTAGAATTATTTAAAGTTCACCACTGACAGATGGATTGCTTTCATTTAATTTTAAGCTTTTTTTCTCTTACAAATAGAAAAGTTATTACTAAATCAGTACACGTGGGTAACAGTATTCTGAACATTGCTTTATTTGTATGAAATTAAAGTTGAAAATGAAATAAAGGCAAACTCTCTGTCATTGGTAAACTTAAAATAATAGTAGGTACTGTAGGCTGCATGCAATCGCATCGCTTACCGTTGCACGACCACCAACTTGAGGACTATTTAACTAGTTTAACAATGTTAGATTCAGATTACCTCTTAGGTCTTCACGCAACTTTTATAATTTCTAATATTCGTTTATTTATGGGCGTTTTCCAAAAAAAGTACTTATAGTTAAGGATTAAAATTAACAACGGTAACTTTTCCATTACATCACGTAATTTAACTATTACTGCTTTAAGAGAAATAGTGGCATCTCAGACAAAACTCCTGTAGCAAGTTCAACCATATTACTAACAGGTGAGGTTGAATCTTCAATGCTTATTTAATTTGAAATACCGCCTGTTGGCTTATGAGGGCAGTAACTAAATATATGACTAATTTTCGTGGCGTAATGGAACAATTAGCGTTGTTAGTTTTTGTCCTTAACTATAGGTACTTTTTTTGGAAAACGCCCTAATAGGAAAACTAAAAGCCGATAGAATATTAGACATAAACATAAGACACATAAAGCCAATTACAGGTTTACACAGATAGAAACAATAATAATGTAAGTAATAAAATAAAATACATCCTAAAAAAGCATAAATGCGTTAAATCACTCTAGCCGAAACTACACAGTAAAAACTAATAATTTAACTTAAGTCACGAATTAATGTTAACTACTACATTTATGAATTGTTACCATCTACCATTGCGTCTTACATAAGGAAATTTGCTATTAAATATATTAAAATGCATGTTTTTACATGAATACTTGTTGTGTGTACTGTTATTTATACCAAATTTTCCTGCGACTTCGTCCGCGCAGTATGTATCGCTCTTCCATCTGAGGAAACGTCAAATTTTCCGGGATAAATAGTCCCTCATGTCCTTCCCTGGGGCTCAAGCTATCTCCAACCTAAATTTCAATGAAATCGGTTCAACGGTTTAGCTGTGAAACCGTAACATACAAGCAAACAGAGTTACTTTCGCATTTAAAATGTTACCTATCTAGTATCATGGGACAATGTCAAACAAATTGATCTAGTCCCAAACTAAGCTCTAAGCTTTTACTATGGCTAGCTAGACGACGTTAAACTTACATATAAGTAGTACTTATAAATAAACTTTAATAAACATCGAAAACAACTAAAACTCAGGAGCCCTTACCGGGATTTAAACATGTGACCGCTAGCTTCGAAGACAGCCAACTAGACCTACGTGTCATCCAGATGGATGACTATGGAATAGTGTCAGTGTTCTTATTCTCTTTCCTTTGCTGCGTTAGGACATATTCCATGATACGGAACCCTAAAAAATGGCCGCTCACACGTAATTAGATTGCTTAACTAAAGGAAGTGCAGTCGGCGGGCAGATTCGCGACGTGCGATCGGCAGCAGAGTGGAACAAACGCAGAACGACACTAATGCTAAATGGCTACCGACGTAGAAACTATCAGGTCAATGGATTAGCTACTTTGTCGCTTTATGTGCTATGTAACACTGCTAGGTCTATTTGACTTCTGACTCCCGCCGTTGTCAGACTAGCATTTACACTAGGTTTACACGGGCTTAGTAGCTAATGCTTAGTACTTGTCACATGTGTGTAAACATGTTGTATACGTGCTTAGTATTAGTGTAAGTAATTAGAAGCCGGTCCTTCTAACTAACCGACAAGCACTTACCCGCAGCTATAAATCTACTATTACTTGTCACTTGTTGAGTGGTGTAAACATTTAATCTATGGCGAGATCTTGTAAACTAATACCATTCTCTAACACCAATGTGTAGACGGTTACTTGCCACTTGTCACTGTGCATATAAGTCCCTAACCACCTACACTAATGAAAAGTACTGAGTTCGTGTAAACCTAGCATTATAAATCTTTGTTGAAAAAATAATTTATGGGCTAAGCCTTTTTTGCAAAGTCGTTATCTGCTGATCAAGACCAAAGTAATGAGTCCCAACACGGTGGGTCTACGTTAAATACCTATAGCGGAGATCCTGTCGCCACCATCCGACTAGGTATGGAGTCGGATCACATCAACTCTTAGATACCATTATATTGAGTTAAAAGCTATACGACAGCATATCAAATGCTTTTACCAAGTAGAGTTGGCCCTGTGTTCATAATAAGTAGGCTTTTATTTTTACATAAATACATACACAACATCAAGCCTTCGTTCCCAGAGTGGGTGGGGTAGGCAGAGCTACAAAAATATCAACAACTCTAAAAATACTTGTTTATAATTCTATAACCATATTTTGCACAATCAGCCCAAGATGTTTACTAGTGTATTAGTGACAAGTTGCAAGCCCATCGCCTCATAGTACTTACAAGCCTTATTCCCTTAGTCGCTTATATTTTTTAACTACAATAATTCCTGTCCTAATTCCTAAAATTTTCCTTAAATTTCGTTGAGCTGTTTGGACCTTTTCGAGACAAATTTTCAGACATACAGCGACAAAAAAGTCTAAAAACGGTAGTGACAAGGCGTCTTATATGAATAGCCGTTTTCTACTTAAATTTAAATATTTATTTTAATACCATAATGAAACACATAAAATAAATAAATAAATATCATTGGACAATCTCACACAAATTGACCTAGTCCCAAACTAAGCTCTAGGCTTGTACTGTGGGTACTAGACAACGATAAACATACTTATATAGAGAAATAAATACTTAAATACATAGAAAACATCCAAGACTCAGGAACAAATATTCGCGCTCATCACACAAATATCTGCCCTTACCGGGATTTGAACCCAGGACCGCTGGCTTCGGAGGCAGGGTCACTCCCAACTAGGCCACCGTGTCGTCGACATTCTTTTATTTATTGGTATTATTTCTTACAGTACTATGTTTGTAAGTTTGTATTGAATCTTTAATTTGAACCAGTTTCCTTTCCTGAAACTTGGTATAACACCGGAGCCCATGTGTACCCCGATGTCATTGCCAATTATGCGGTGTCTAAGAGACACTCTGATGATGGATTTGGAAGGTCACCACCAGATCTTCATTGTACTTAACAAAGATACCATTATGTTATATCCTAAAGCACTCAGGAAAACGTATATCAATTTAGTGCTAATCATTGAATACACTTCAGGTTTAACATTATTAAATACCAGGATTATCGAATTTCCATTCAAAACGTACTCCATAGCGAGTATTTGGCACCGATTATGCTGATGGGTCGTGCTCCATGTGCCTAACATAACGGTTACTACTTTAAAGGCAATAATTAGGCCACTTCAATCAACTATCACTATAAAACTAAACCACTAAGCAAACTTTAACGCCGCGTAACTGCTTGGAAATCCTATTATATAAATATAATGCCAATTGTTTTTGATTAGAAATTAATATGACTATTATAGACCTTAAACAGTGATTATAAGACCATTATAGAACCGCTCTAGAGGAAGTTTAACTCGGTTATGAGGCGAGTTAGCGTTATCAGGTAGATCTGCATTGTTTCGCTCACGTACCTACTGTATAATAACTGTTAAGAATCGAAGCGAGATTATTCATGATTGATCTGTTATAAAAACACTCTTAAGAAAATCATTGTGAATGGCGTTTTTTAATTAGCTAGCGACCCGCCCGGTTTTTAACGGGGCATGTATTGTTTTAAAGCAATTAGGTATTGTTAATTGAGAATTGATTTTCCCTTTTCGCATTTAGAAGTGTAGATTCCAATGTTACAGTAACGTTTTTAACTCGCCATTACTGTCAAGTAAATAAGAGCTATCGTAAATTTGTAACGTTGACAATAAGATGACGTGTCGAAACAATACTACTAATGGCCGAACTCAGGACCGAAATTCTACACGGTAAAAACGATATTGTATTTGACCTGGGGCCTCTATTCAACTGCGTTATAACGATATCGTGTTTGACGTGTTTTAGAATCGTTTATGTCACAGTCGCCATTATTGTAAATGACATAAGAGTTATGAAAACGTTGACAATACGGAAACAGGTCAAATACGATATCGTTATTACCGTGTAGAATCCCCGCCCTGTTTCCGTTTACAATAATGGCGACTGTGACATAAACGATTCCAAAACACGTCAAACACGATATCGTTTTAACGCAGTTGAATAGAGGCCCAGAGTCAGTTAATAACAATTAAGTCGTTCATTGTTGGTCGTTCATTGTTTTATATAATGCTAGGTTAAGTTCTATTATTGTCATAAATAATATTTAAAAAAATAATACTGACTGCTGAGCAGTGGTCTCCTCTTGAGAAGAGCTGGTAGATTTTGACGTGTAAAAGTGCCAGTGCGGCCTACTTTCTGAATAAACAACTTTTTTCTTTTTTATCTAAATAAAATGTTTCTGAATATGCCGGTAAGAACATTGGTGTCTACTCGCCGCGTGATCGTAAGGTACAGAGTTGAACCCTCGCGGTCACCATGAACCAATAATTTTTACTAATTTAATTTAAGTACATACTCGGTGCTATTACGGTAAACAACAACATCGTGAGGAATGTACATTCGAACAGCTGAGTGTGTAAGAGGGTAGTTGCACAAAACATCTTAAAGATTCAAAATGTATCCGGAAGGACCCGCCTGTTCAAGATAAGATACGAGTACCTACACTATCTTAATAATATCTTATCTTGATCAGATGGGTCCTTCTGGATAATATATAGGTACACAATACTAGAAAAGACTTGCGTAGTGACTAGGATCCTAACTATCCCAACTACTGCCAACTTGCTAGACATCTGTTTCTCATGGGTATGAAACAAGACGCGATATGCAGGTTCTGTGAGGAGACTGAGGAGACTGAGGAGACAGCGATGCACGTGCTCTGCTCATACGGTGCGGACCACTAATGCGCAAGAGACATATCTATCGTCGTTTAGTATTCTTGACTGCTGTTTCAAAAACAAACGTATTAATATCAATATGCCCTTCATTTTAATTTAAACCTTCCAATCTAAGACTTAAAGACGCTTTTCGTGTCAAGGTGTTTGCAGTTACTACTTTCTATTTCTAACCGTATTTTTGTGGCCACACTTTACAATAGATGATAATGCCTTTGTTAACCAGCTAAGCCGAACTCGGCCAGCTCCAAATCACAACTATACCTAGGGCGACACATCATAGATACAACTCCTCACTGCCCAAAGTACCTGGAAATCTTTGGACGCAACGAGTCTTTGCGGTGAACTATAAACAATGGGGCTGCCACAATAGATATGGTCGAAGCGGCACACAAGACCCATCTCAACCCTAGATAATAATAAAACATATCACTAGAAACCCGTGAATTGTAACGAGTGAAAAAAAATATTGACTTTATATATTCTCCCGTGTGGTTGCCGGGTTAGAATAGTGCCACTCCATGTCTTCCCGTGGATGTCGTGAGAGGCGACTAAGGGAATAAAGGCTTGTAGTACTGTTAGGCGATGGGCTTGCAACCTGTCACTAATACACTAGTAAACATCTTAGCCTGAATGCAAAATGTAGTTACAGATTATCAACAAGTTTAGAGTTGTTGGTATTCTGTTGCTCTGCCTACCCCACTCTGGGAATAAAGGCGTGACGTTATGTATGTATATTCTGGGCTAAGAATATTGTATTTCGTTTGAAACAGTGAATAAGAATTGTAAGGAAATACAGTGGTTTCAATCAGCCACTGTTACCACAGTTTCCGTAAGTTTCAGTTTCAATGGTTGGGCTAGGCAGCAAATTTTATTTATTTATTGAATTATTATGAATGAACGCTTTCTGTCGAGTAGTTCACAAGCTATGAATAGGGACTAACAACACAGGGGGTCGATATTTCAATCTCATTCGGTGACTGCTCACAAAAATCGCCGAATTAAAAAGTATTAAATACCGGTAAATAAAATTCTCACGCCTCTGATAACAAATACGAGTGGCCCCACCCACTCATAAACGAAATCGTCACGTAACTTAATTTTAATACTATTATCATCGAGATTTTAAAAATCGACCTCATTTAGCTAAATAAGTATGAAAGAGTAACTATTTCCATATATTTACTTAACTAAATCATGTTAAAAATTAAAGCCGGCGTCTAGAATGGAATGACACACAACTATATGTTGTAGTTATATAGCCTATGATGACACCCTATTTATTAAAATCGGTCTAATAGTCCAGGACAACCTATAATTAATCACACTTTTACGTGTCATTATAAGTATTAGTACTATTAGTCGTATATAGCACGTATGTATAGCACGGCTAAATATTGTGTCAAACTGCTAAAGATTTAAGTTCTTCGATGGTACGCATGAAATTTAAACTGGTTCCCCTTCCTTTGGCTTCACTTATTGTTTAGTCGGTTAGTAATTAAAAGATTACGGTGCTTGTGTGAAATTGATTGATAGTAGGTAATGTTATCATCTACATATAAGTATCTATACATACATAACATCACGCCTGCGTTTCCCTGAGCAGGGTAGGCAGAGCTACAGAAATACTAACAACTCTAAAAAAATTGTCTATAATTCTGTAACCACATTTTGTACAATCAGGCCAAGAAGTTTACTAGTGTTTTAGTGACAGGTTGCAAGCCCATCGTCTAACAACACTACAAGCCCTTATTCCCTTAGTCGCCTTTTTCGACATCCACGAGAAGACATGGAGTGACACCCGGCAACCACACGGGGCAATCTATGCTTGAATTATTTCACGATAAGAAAATAATTATTTATTTTAGTGGTGGTAGGACCCTGTGTAGGGTCCGTCCCGATCGCAACCACCATCTTACCTATTAACCAACCGCCAAGCAACAGTGTTCGCATTGTTGTGTTCCGGTGTGGGGATAAGACTACCGGTGAAATTACGAGCATAGAGGCATTCCATCTTAGTCCTCAGGGTTGGCATTTGGGGTCTTATGATTATAGTCTTCAGAATTCAAACGTTGCTCGTGCCTGAGTGCTCGTGTGCCATCAACTTGTCATAAAAAAATTATAACTCTTGTAACATGTATATTTTTATATCGCTTGAACGCTCATCCCACAAATGCTCAAGTTCTCAAAGAAATTGCTCCAGTGATGCGTACCACTCTGCCGGGATAGTTTTCCGTCTCGGGTCTAGTGTTACACATATTGAATCCAGCTTTCTAGAGAAAACAGACCGCGGCTTGTGTAACGCGCCGGAAGAGACCGGTAGCGATAGCAGCAATTTTTTTTACATTATTTACCGCGAAATCTTTAAAGATAAATCACACTTGGAGTGGCATTTTGAGTAGTACTGATGGGTGTAGAATAAGTACTATGAATGTAAGTATGATCTATGTTATAATTTATGTAAATAAAATAAATAATGGGACAATCTCAACCAATATTGATCTAGTCCCAATACGATTGATGTACAAAACACATTTTAGCGCGTACTTTCTTAATTAGGCAGCTTTATACGACACTGAATTCGACTCACCTGTCTGCTAACTTCGTTGGCAGGATCATACCAACTAGAGTCTAGTTGGCAGTGGTCATTAAATGTCTTAATTACAATGTAAAACTTGTCATTCAATGACCCCTATGATATATATGTATTTAAATACTTTACTGTATAAAAAAAAAACAAGATTTAATTAAATATAACAGGGATATATTTACTAAGGCCAACTTATAAGCTCTCAGATTTAATGCATCATATTTTTTAAATATCTATATTATTATGGTAATTTAAAAAAAATAGGATTTTCGCGTTTTAGGTACATTCGCCATCAAGTAAATAAACAAGGTATAAGAAGGAGCCCAAAAATTAACTATGTATAACAAGTAATTCGTATTTTTGTTTGCGACCTTTTTGTAAGTTTTGAAAAACATTAACAACGAGTTGCATCTCTTAAGAAAGAAAAACAAATGCAAAAATCTTTTCTTTGTAAAGTTGTATGGAAGAGATCGCTCTCACTTTGAAATATTTTCTTTGTTTACGTTCCATGCTGTTATATGTGGTTATATAATAATATTTGTATCGTATTGTATTTAAAATATTTAGGTATTTAGGCCAGTTTCAAAATATTAAAATATACTTGCACTTTTTTCAAGATTATTCCTAGTTTTGCCCTCTGACGGTACCTCACTCACAAACGCTATTGTTAATTTTCGAGGATAAATTTATGTGAAACCTTCCCGCCCTCAGATCGCATCTATCGATGCCTAATTAAAACCCACTAATGGGCCCGAGCTATTAGCTACTGTTAGTTAGGTAACGTTACGAGACAATTTGTGAGACCGCCGCGCTTCTTGCGTACGCGCCGCTCTACTTGTCGACTTGTCATTTAGCCGCAAACGCACTGAGAGCGCTGGCGGTGCGGCGCGGCGCGTTTACATACTAAAACCGGGCAAGAGCATGTCGGACCATGCTCAGTGTAGGGTTCCGAAGCCGTTAAGTACCTACTACAAACATAAATTCAACAAGTAATAACCAATTTTCTATTTAAAGTCATTTGGAGCCGTTTTAGATTATTTTATTAGGTGTAAACACTTCAATCGCCTATATCTCAAGAACCAATGATGTCTACTTAGTCGTGATAGTTTTCCTTTTAAATTCGTTGTTATGCAAGATTTTTTTCAGATTTTTAGTATTTGTAGGTTTGGCCGTAAATATTTAAAAACCCATAATATTTTTAAAAGACCTGGCCAATGATACCCTATATTATGGGGTAGATGAGAAAATATATACGTCCCCAAGTTACGTGTAGGGGAGGTACACTAAACATTTTTCATTTCCTAATTTTATTCCACCACTTTGTTGGTTAACTAATATGTGTAATTCATGCCAAATTACAGCTTTCTTGTACTAAAAGTCTCTGAGCTAAGCTGCGGACGGACGGACGGACATGGCGAAAATATAATTAATTATTATTATTATTTAAAATACAACACAACTCTACAACACCACAAAAAGAAAATAATGAAGAGTACAATTTTAGAAATATAGATATACTACAGGTGCTCCTACCGCTAAACAGCCATCTATTGGAGAGAACCTTGAATAAAAAAATACGCTAAAACTCAGTCATTTATGCCCCGGTTAGGTAAAAAGATACGGTCAAAGACTTAAATTTGTGACCCACCTTAGGTTCAAAGTCATTCTGACATTCTACAGCAATAAGGTTGAGTTTCCTCTAAGTTACAAATGTCTTGGCACCTCTACGGACACTACGGAGTTTTTTTTTAAATTGGTCCTAAATTTATGCTCGTGACCGTATAAAGCCACTTGCATAATTACCTGTTTGGCGAAAACTTTTTGGTATTTTTTTTTACCTATTGCCTAAAAAGATTCGTGTTGTTTTTTAACGGACTTAAAAAATTAAGCGTAAACTGCAGCGGCGTGAATTATGTTTTTGGTTAGTTTAAGTTTGGAAAAAGATACATTTCTTACCCCTCTACCTGACCTAGCTATCCCACAAATGACATGACTACTATTTACAAAATTAAGGATTTCCATAGAGATGGTATTACACTTGTAAAGTTTATTTATTTATTGAGGATTTCCAGCAGAATTCATGTGACTGTTATGCTTATATTATCTATTATAACATTTAGATCAATGCTTACCCAATTATAGGAAACGAAATCTTATCCCAGTCAATATACGAATTGAAATACTATGACATGCATCAAAAACTTACTAACAAAGTATAAGTTTTGGGAGATAACGGGTTGGTTGGCTGATGTAAGTTTACCGAACAAGGGAATTCGTAGTTATTTAAGTCTTTAATTTAATTAAATGCAATTTTTCATTTAAATAAAAATATTTGTAATAATAAGTTTATGATAATTACATATTATAATAATACCAAAACCGGGATCACCCATTTATTTAACTCTTGGAGTTTTATTTAACAACTGACTGAGATACTCGTAATATAGGTACCAAAAGTCAATCCAAAAACATTTGGTCTCTGTTAGCAGTTGTTACTTATACAAAGGTCATCGTTGTATGTAATAACACCACACTATGTATAGTCAACCAATTTAATTTAAACCACTATAGACTATGTCAAAGTGACGTTGTCAACCAAAACGTAAGAGAGACTTCATTTAATTTGATTTACAACGTCACGTTGACATAGTCCATAGAGGCCTAGGAATCAAATTGGTTGACTGTAGTCACTGTACACTGAACATGTAGCGGTGCTCGTGCGCAACTAAAGGGGCGTCCACGCGGGCGGACCTACACGTAAATCTTGCGTTGAACACATAATGAAAGTGTGTGAGTGCGTAACAATAGGTTAGGTAACACGGGAAGAATATGTCAGAATGACATCGCGAAACTACAATTATATAGTTAAGAGGAAATAAATATTGTCGGGAAAGGAATTGGAGAATTAGGAACAAATACATATATTTTTGTAGTGCTTAAGCAGTGAGTGGTCCATGACATGACAAAATATAGGGAATTTTATCTAAAGATCGAGGTTTCGGTTTTAGGTAAGTTTTGTTCATAAAAGTTGGACAGTTTTTTCTGACATAGTTATTTTCGTGTTAAAGTCCATCCGAGCAAAGCGAGGGAGTATGAAGTTCTAGTGTTATTATGGCTTTTTAGTCTCGAGCTAAATAAACACTCTGCTTTTCACTTCGATTGCGAGAAAATATCTTAAATTATAATGTTGTTACAAAAATATAAACAACCGTTGAACATTTCTTTTGTAAATTTCAATCCATAGAAAACTGTCACCTAACCATGTCGAAGGCGCGTAGGCGTGTTTAAGTTTTATAAATAATAGCGTTTTAGTTTTAAAATAGACAATTTAAAAATATAAAATTAAATAGAGCTATCATTTTTACTCTCAATCCGTCACTGTAATGCAGAACGTGACAGGAACAAAGTTGTTTTTGGGGTTAGAATATTACAAATAGTCCATAGACAACATTTCCGAAACGAAGACTGAGGCGGTGGAGGTTGTATGCCCAGCCCCAGCCTGCCCTGCCCTCCACCGGCTCCACGGCGCATTCCGACGAAATCATCAAAATGGAAACATGTATCTGGCTGTTTGTGGTTTTCCAAGGCTTTTTATAAGAAAATAAAAATGAGAAAGTACTTTAGTCCCTATATAGGGCTTAAAATTTCACTTTAGTCCCTGGGGTTTAAATGCATCACTTTAGTCTGCCTATACATGGGTATTATGAGTCATTTTAGAGCGAGAGTAGTGAAAAAATATCTATAACTTTGCCGTGAGGCCATCAGAGTACTATCTCAAGTTAAACTGGCTCACATGACGTCGGTCCACAGTTCACAACCTTAGGTAGGTTCACGGATGAATATGTAATAGTCGTGCGGAACAATTACATCCTAAATCCAAAACTAAACTATATTAAAGCTACAAACAAACGCATTCCAATCTGCACCTTTACACAACCAGTTTAGATCCATAATACTGGTGATGTGTCGTTACTTGATGCTCTTTTAGTTAAAAGACTGTTTGGTTAGTTGTGAAAGGGGCAGCAGTTGACCCTTGGGTGACTCCTTACTGGCAGATTTATCGTATAAACTAACGAGAATTGAGGAAAGCATAGTAATTTTGTTTGTAATTGAATAGGTGTTGTAGCTAATGACCACCTGCTTCGCCATTAATAAGGAGGAGCGTGTCAAAACTGTAAGTACCGAGGAAAACTTGGTATTAACCACTATCGGTACTGGCATCATAAATGCGAGGTTGTCTCTAGATTGTTATGATGTAACGAACCGATTTCAAATATTTTTGGTAGGTGCTGTATTGGTTGAATACATTTATATACGGAATTATTATCGTAGATTTTAGAATGATAAGAATAGCAAATTGTTAACCAAGGGATAAACGTGATCATTGCATCCCGAGATGTTTAGGCTGCATCAGCGAGTGCGCCTATAGGTCGAGGAGGCAATTTATACTAAATACATTTTATTTTTCATTTCAAAATATTCTGTGTTACTATAAAGAATTTACTTTGTGCTATTTTTTGCGAATCAAAAAATAGTAGTATTTTTTTTATTATCAAGAATGATCAGAAAGTGGACGAAATTCATGATTCAAATTATTTATTCAGCGAATTGGCCACATGGGTACACGTTGGTAATATGGAGTAAATCGACTAGTGCTAGAAGCACCGTAAGAAACTCCAGCAGGTGTTTTCTGCAAAGCATGACCAGTATTTTAAAAATCAGAAATGGGTTACCCTTAACCTCTTTCTAACCTGATGTTACTTAAGTGGAGGGTGGGGTGAGGTCATAGTTCCTGGGCACCTTCACCAAAAGTCCAAAATACACATTGTAATAAACCGAAAGACCAGCCGATGCCGATGTGCTAGCACGCGCGTACGCGCGCGCAGTTACACGGGCGTAGACGCCAATGTTCCAAACTTTGAACAAAAAATTAAATCTTTATGTAAATGATGAGTGCCACGAATATACCTATGGTTTTATACTTACATATAATGGAATAATTGATCGAATATATTCCGTTTCCAAAGGTCCTTTCTTCCGGGTACTTTGAAACTAATTATAGAATGAAGTTACTTTCACGATGTTTTCTCAGCGCTAATATAGCATGTCCTCCTTTAATGCGGCTTAAAAACAGTATTCCTGGAAGGTGACTACTGGTCTGTGAATTGCTGATGTTTATGGGCGACGGTAACTGCTTAGTTTCTTACCAACAGGCGGTCAGTCTGCTCTTTTGCCTTTTAAAAGATAGAAGTCAAACCTAATCAGGGTTAAAATAACGCAAACTATATGTAAAGAAGTTTTTTGGGATGGCGAAGATATATGTATATTTCGTTAAAAACCACTTAATGGTTTTTTTATAGTACCTACAGTAAATCTGAATCAATTAAGAGAAACTTGAAAACGGTCAGGTATCCGCTATTAGAACATATCAAAAAATGGTGAATATATACCTATCCGATCTTTTTGCAAGGTAAGATATCATTTTACTCAACTATAAACAGAAGCACGTAAATGATACTAAGGCTTATTGCTTACGTGCTTATAGTACATCGTAGGTATTTGTTTATGTAGACAGTTTAGCAGCTGATTACTGATTACACATAATAATTGCATATTTTGCCATAATTGGACATGGTAGTGCACGTGACGAGGTGGCCGAGAGGTTAAGGCGTTGGACTGCTAATCCAATGTGCTCTGCACGCGTGGGTTCGAATCCCATCCTCGTCGACCTTTTTAAAGGTTTTTTTTTGCGAAAAACATCTGATGCTGTGATTTGTGCATACATAATTATATTGTTCGTCGCTTGCAATTCAAGTCTTAGGTTGATAAAAAATATATACAATTACTAGCGAGTACTAAAACGTTGCATGCATTATTTAAATAGAAGCAGCCGTAATTTAGAAAAAACTCACCAATAAAGCCTGACTAGATTTTATTGATAGGTGCCCTATTTAGCCCTATTTCGATAAAAAATTGTATTGATATAGGGCTAAATAGAATCTTGTCAGGCAATACATAGTATTAATATAAATTATCAATAACTTAGTCACTTTCTCCTCTATAGAGACGCAGTATCAGTCATACGGAGTATATAATTAAGTATTATCTATTAATATTATTATAGATTATGATAAATTTGCATATTTTAGTAGGAAGTTTTTTAAGGGAAAAAATCAACAAACTTTTACCCTTCCATTTCGTTACGAAAATTAACGAATCTAAATGTATGGCTAATGTTCGTGACGAACAGTTAAATTTTCTTAATTTATGTGTTTAACTTGTTAACGATTTACACTTTTTTTGAAAACGCTTAATTGCCGAACTATTATGCCTTAACAGTTTAAGGAGTGTCCACCTGAAAAATCGAATATTGTGTAAATGTATAAGAAAATTGATTATAATTTAAATCTCACTCCTAAGCGTGTTAGTAGTAATAGGTTCTAGACTAAGTAGCCGCCTGTTATCCCGTTCCATGCCAGGCATTCCGATTTCCTAATAAAACTGACTCCACATCGAGTTCTCGTTACCTAATATGTTAACTTGTTGGTACTCAAGAAACGTGCGTCGTTAAAATTTTACACGAAACTCGAATATTTTTGAAGTGAAATATTCTAAAACGTAAATCTTGTACTGGTCTCGGTAATATGGCTTTTGAAACTTTCGTTTTCCACGATCATAACGAGTCTCAGCGTACAGTTTTGATAAAAGCGAATAAAGTCTGCAAGTAAGGACCTCGAGATCTAGTCCAAAGAAGCCAATTTGGCCGAATTTTCAGATCGATCGCTTGTTAGATTAATTTAGCAAAATATTTTATTTTATTATTTTCGGACGCATCTATTCGCATTTTTTTGGTCCGGTTTTCACCAGTTGCAAGTTTTCACCAGTTGCAAGGTTCAGGTTACGTTATTTTTTTTATATCAGGCATGGGTAAACGCTTCAGGGAAAAAACACGACTGTGAAAACTTAATTCGGGTAAAAATGCGAATAGAAATTATGCTACTAAGAAATAATGATTTTAGTACATTGATCGAGTATAGCAGACCCCTAACCGCTGAGCTTTATTTTATCTCATCTTACAGATGGGCCCTTTTGGATACACTTCGACCCCTTTAGGATGTTTTGTGCAATTACCCTCTTACACACTCAGCTGCTCGAATGTGCAGGTTTCCTCACGATATTTTCCCTTCACCGTAAGAGCATCGGATATTATACTTAAGTTAGAATAGCTCATTGGTACATTTTGTCCGCGGGGGTTCGAACTCTGTACCTTACGATCACGAGTCGACCCCCAGCCACTAGGCCACCGACGCTCTCTTACCGCTGAGCTTTACAACAAGACATTGCACATTCCACACACAGCCACACAGCCAGAAACTCAAAATTGCTATTTCCTCTGGGCACTAACAAAAGATCGTTGAACGGTTTCACATAGCTTTATTTCCTGTGGCTATTCCACGGACGGTTTACTACTGTTTTACTGCGTGAAAACTGCATTCAATGAAGATTTGTTCGTATTACAACCTACTTTTCCGTCTTAGGAATGTACTTGGACGTCACAATAGATCGTTTGCATATTTTGTTGTTCTCTATAGGTGAGCTGAGATGCAATCGCATTACGATTTTCAAAGGAATCTTCAACGTTGTAGACCACACTAACTGATGATTTAAATAGGTGCAGTATCCCTAGACAAGATGCATTTTCTTCTTTTTTTTATTAAATGGCGGTCCACACAGTGATTTCGCCAATGTCAAGTGAATAGAGTAAATCAGTAAACAGAATAAATCAAAAGTAAAAGCCGGGCATTTTTCAATCGGCCATCTTCCCTCCCCGAAGGTTACCGGAATGAAGATGCATTTTGCAGGACGGTCGCATCGCTCATGTCAATTCCATAGATTTAAACCATAGATATAGTACAGTTATAGAGTTGCCATCGAGAGACAAGGGGTAAGAGAAAATGATATAACGACGTCAATATGAACATTTATTATAGTACAAAATTAAACCGGTTTAAATTTGGTACACATGTTTCTTGCAGTTGAAGAATGCCTATAATCCGACTGTGAAAAAAGCCCGGTCGGTGATAGAGATAATACATGGAAATCTTTTCTTTTTCCTCTCACAGGGATCGCAATAGGGCTATCTTTCTCTATCAAAGCGTGTCAGGCCCTTGAATTAAAAAGTAAAAAAAAAGTTCGCATTTTTGTTTTGCGGCGCAGGGGTAAAGCAACCGGTGAAATTATTAGCATTATTCCATCTAAGTCCTCAGAGCTGGCAACGTATTTGAAGTCTTAAGATTGCCATCGTAAGACGCTTCAGAGTTTGCTTACCATTAGGTGGTCTGCATCCTCGCCATAAAAAAATAACATCTAGAACATTTTAGGTGTGTATTTTGTGAGTCACCAATGGCATTGAAACGTATTAACAATTTCATTTAACACTAGCGGTTGCCCGCGACTCCGTCCACGTAGAAAAATAAAACAATAGCCTGTGACACTCGCAAATAACGTGGCTTTCTATTGGTAAAAGAATTTTCAAAATCGGTTCAGTAGATTCAGAGATTACCTACAACCTCACAAAGTCACATACTTTACCTCTTTATAATATTAGTACAGATAAGAGTATTTCGTCGTATTTAAGTCTCGTACCACGAGCGGAGCCTTAAGTTGAAATTCTTCACTGCAAAAGTCAAGGAGCAAAGCCAAATGATGTAGTCAAGATTCTGTAAATATTTTGTAAAAGTGTCATAAAGTTACTTTTACGCTGAACTTTATTTAGAATTCTCTTTTAACCTTTCGAGTCCCGCCGGCTCCCCAAGGCGCCAGTAGGACTGCACTCAAAATTAACCTAATTTTGATTAAATTAAGGTTTAATTTTAAAAAGTGATGTAGGTATAAAAATGACAGCAATTGAAGTAAACTATAAAGTGACGGCAAACAATATGGATAACCATTTATAACCATTAGGCTAATTTGAAATCGCCAGTTATTCACGCAATCAGCTGACGCTGTCAAAAAACGCTCGGATTTCGATGATTATTCGCCATGTTGTTTTGGGTTTCGAAATGTTAAGTGTCACCCATCCGCCTTTCAAGTAATAAGTACCTAAGAAGATACCTTTGCTTATACGATCACTTTAAAAGTTTCCCCACAAGCCATAACATTTTACTGGTCCTCAAATGTCAATCGTTTTGTCCCGTATTATCTTCATCTCGGGAAGTAATTTGCCATCGTCGAGAGGCCATCAAATTATGCAAGTGTACCTATTCATGTCACCACAAAGTAAAAAGGGCTTAAGTGACAGTTTTACCGTCGAGATTGACTTCAAGTCTTTCTAAATTGACATTCGCAAGGGGGTTGTGTTATGTGGTTAGTCCCCTTTATCTTGGTGTTATTTAGTATTGACATGGTAATATTTGTTTTGAATCGCTTCATTGTTTAGCTGACATAAAGTGTACTTCGGAATATACTGCTTGTAAGTAAGTAAGAAGTAGAACGCATTCGGGGTCGTCCTTTTTCCAGTTTTTCGGTTTGTCGAAGTTCGCAAACTGTTTAAAGTTCTGCCGTCAAGCTGACTAGGCTGGGCTACTAAAGGTGTAAGTCTTCCAGCTGCGAAATTGTCTTTTTATTTAAGTTTTATGATAATTTATCAACTAGCCTTGGCCCGCGACTTGGTCTGCGTAGTTCCTACAAAACTGGTCGAATTCCTATTTAACTATCTTCGGACCAAATTAACATCAAGCAGTTACGTCGTTGGCCCGTGAATACGGAACGAACTAAAACCGTTTCACATTTATAATATCAATATTTGTGTTTCTGTCAAACTCCTTACAGTCGTGACAAGATTCTAATTAGTTAAATTGTTTAACAATAGTTCTTAGGTTATCTTAATAGAAAGATCTTATTATAATACCCACAATACCCTGTTACCGGAGGTGAAGGAAGCTAACTGTGACATCTTGACATCTGCCGAACGCTGATCTTTGATCTCTAGCGACGGAAATTATGTAAATGTTAAAGGGGCAATTTAAAATACGATTATGGGTTACGTGTTAATGGATCCTGTTCTATATATAGCATATCCGTTGAGCCGTTTAACTTGAAATCAATGACGAAGTCAATCCACTGAAAATGTACACGCTCGGTGCCTTTTGAAGTTTTTTCTCATTGCTCAGAGGTGTTTTTAGGCGCTGAAGGCTATAAGTTTTTTTGATTGCCAGCCGCCATGTTTAACTTAAAATAACGAATAGTAGCCAAGAACCATCGCACAATAAAGACGAATCTAAAGACACCTCATTCGTCGAAATCAGTTAATTAGGAACAACGCCACAGTGCAACATTCAAACATATTAATAGACATACCTACATAGATTTATTAATAGGGTGTCAAAATCATTACCGTAGTATTTACTCGTAGTAGGAATTTTGTCATGTTCAAAAAGCTCGCCAAGCAAATAAGCTTGTCCCAACCCAACTGCCCAAAGGAGGGACAAATTTTTCGAGCGCATGTATGTTTGTATGCATGTCTATTTCTGGGCACCCCCTGCGGAACGGATTTTAACATATGAGGAATTCTGTTAAATGTCGAAGTGACACAGGGTAAATAAAATTTAAATATGGCGCCCGCGAGAGAAGCTGATATGGATGGGGAATGTTTTTTATTAGAATAATATGTGGACACGCCGGAACTTAACATTTTGAAGGCCTAATTTTCTGGCTAAGCTTATTCCCACATAAACGGCGTCAGGATTGCTATACACCTGGTATATAAAAACAAAACTTATATAAACAAAGCTTTTAACTATTGACCACAGGAAAGACAACTTTTGTTTTTAAGAGTACCTATGTATATTCTCCAACTTATGTCTTATTTGTATTCTCCTTTCGTCTTAATTCGTTTCAATGTAACGTACTCACACACAGACTTACAAATATGTGCATTTATAATATTATAGGATACTATAATATTAAAATAAAGTCTAAAGATTAAAAGGAATCAAAGGAGACTTTAGGAAAAGATAGATCAATGTCATCTGTGTCCGAGTTAATAATGTTTTAGAAAAAAGTATTTAGAAAGATGACAGACACAATTTAGTGCAACAAAGGAAAGTTCAACAACAGTAATAAATATGGTTTGCCATTTTTGTTCTGAAAAATACAGCTCTCTCTTGTCATCTCACTAACAATGATGTGAAAGATTCGCATTTCAAAAAGGTAAAGTCGTGAGTGCCATCTATTGGTTGGTGCCGCACGCACGCCGCCCGGCCACAGATTAATTACCCGATAGCATGTGTTGTCTCTGGACTCTGACACAACACAATAGGTTTGATACAATCGTGACATGAAGTCGAAGTGTGTGGGGCACACAGAGAACAGCTGTTACTAGCTTTTATTGCTTTTGCTTGAAATGTTAATAACACACAAATCTAAATCCTTGTGTTTAGCCTAGCCTAACCTAACAAGGCTTGTCATAATGTTTTTAATTTATGGTTATTGGTGGATTTCTACCGAGTCTTATTTTTATCCAATTCTAAGTTGTATGAGAAAATTCGTTCAGATCCTGATCAATTGTTAACCGTTTGAACGCCAAGAACAACTAAAGGCGCCGTGTACTTTGTACTTTGTCACAGATACAGTGACATATATACCAGAGTTTTTGTGACGCAAGGTTGAAAATAGCTGTGGTGTCATTGGCGTGTGAGGACGAATTTTGTTGCAAGTCAATGGCGGCGAAAAGATTAAGTTTGTCATGTTTTTTTATAGGCTTACTTAAAGTCACTTAACTTATGTAACATGTTTTTTAATTATAAAATACAATCCTATAAGGGGTGAATTGCAAAAATATTGTACATAGTTAAGGACCTAATTGATGTCAAAGTTCAATTTTAACAAAATATTTTTCCTTTGTGTAACGAAAATTTGACACACAAAATATTTTGTTTCAATTAAACATTATAATCAATTAGGGCCTTAACTATGTACTTAATATTATTACAATTCACCCATAATACTTCTTGGTAACTGTTAAGTAGGTGCCTTTAAAAATTAGTTTTTTAAAAAAGACATCCGGAAATGCTCCACGTGTGCCCCGCTCCCAGCGTCCATTGTGAAATGGCTAGACAGTCACATCCGATCATTTCTAGTGCGCCATCAATACAGCGTATTTGTTTATCCGGGTTAATTGCCGGCCGTCTAATAGGGCATGTGATTTATTCGTGAGAACAATATATTGGTTACGAATGTAGTGTTGAGCCACGACTTTTTATGTAATTATATGAGTTATTATCTGGAAGAAAAGTTCATCCATACTACCTAGGGGGCAACTTTTGAAGCTTACCGACGAAAAATGACAAACATTAAAATTAATTTGTACGGCTATTTAACCTATGAGCGGGCCCACCTTTTGGATTTGATATGATAAAGGCGTTATGATATCAAATCCAAGAGGTGGGCCCGCTCGTGCATAAAATCGCTGAATAAATTGATTTTAAAGTTAGTAATTTTTCGTCGGTGAGCTTCAAAAATCGCCCCCTAAGAACCATTCAAATCGACTACAGTCCGTTTCCAAAGGTCCCTTCTTCCTCGTACTTTGAATCTACGGAGTGAACTTCCCTCTATGTTTCCTCATCACTAAGACATGTCCTCCTGTAAACGCGGCTTAAAAAAGAGTATAATTTGCTGGCTTTAAAAAAACAAGCACGGGGGTAGTAGCGTTCATATGGAGAGGCTTTTGTTTAGATGTAGACTGGTATAGGCTGATCATGATGATGACAAAGACCAAGCGAACGTGTCATATGCCAATTCCAACGTGGCGCCACTCGACCTTTGGAAACGGACTGTAGTCGATTTTAATGGTTCCTAGGGGGCGATTTTTGAAGCTCACCGACGAAAAATTACGAAGTTTAAAAGCAACTCGCCCTTTTTTATATCATTATTGCGTTTTCTAATAAAGTAGAGTAGGTATTATCTTGAAATAGAAGAGTGGATTTCAATTGTACAAAATAATTCACAATGTATCACAAGGTTTAATACTCCTACTAACCTAAAGGTTTATTAGATGGCGAAGGGTTAAACCATCGTGAAGTTAACTTAAAGGAAAATGGTGGCCACATAAGTTGTGTATTTAGTGCAACAAAAACCATTCTTGGATATCAAGACTTTTTTTAGTTTAGAAAACAATATTGCTCGTAGTAAGGAGGGTACCGGTGCAGTCCCTGATGACTTCGTGTTGATGAATTTTGTTACCTGATCAAGCAGGATTCCTAACGGGTTTAAGAAAAAAAATCGCTACGAAAGTGTTTTGAAGGACTCATCTTACCGACTTTCATGAAAAATGGCTAAGACTCTCCGGAATACAACCTTCAATCGGTTCACTTTCTGACCCATTTGGTGAATAAATTAAGATATTATCACCATAACCTCACAAATCACTTTCTAGCCACATTTGTTACAAGTTGCATAAAAGTAGCCCGACATGCTCTCGTGTCACGCTAGCGCTGGGCAAAAAAACGTAAATTTTAATTACTTCATCAGCGTTTAACACGACCCCGATACCAAGTGATATAACCGAGATCGTATCACTGGGATTAAGTTTCATTCACACTTACTACTGACGCAATTTGTTCCCATACGATGATATCAGCTAATTGCGGGGTTAAATAGACCTCATGAATTATGTGCTCATTGTGAAAGGTTCCTTTTTAGCGTCGAAAAGGTTGAAAGTTGGTTAAATATGTCGTAAAACAATGGCTTCCGCTCTCGATTGTTTTCGTTGCAACCTCTTTTTGATATAATCTAGATCTAACTGATTTAGTACCCGTGTCACTTGTTTATTGATAGATAGTTGGTAAAAATAATGTGTAATGAATGAAGAAAATGACAGGACTATCATTATGTTTGTCTCTCTCGCAACATTCTATGTTTTCTTTCTTTCCTTTATGTATCTTTTCTAGAAAGATGCTTGGACAATTGAATCTCTTCCAGTCATCCCTAATAGCTTGCCTCTTGGTAGGAATAGGTGCAAGAAATTCTATTCGTTCATACCAAGAGGGAAGCTAGTGGTGAAACATGGAAAGAAAATCATCTGACCCTAGTCTTTCCCGGTGTATTTTAGAAGGGACTAAGTGAGCATGAAATTTCCATATCCCACTAGAAAGCATACAATACAAGGAGGTAAGTATGATACAAATGAAGTGGACAGTCAGTTTCGCCAATCAACGAAATGGGGTGGGTGCAAAGTTACATGAAGGACAAAAATAAAAAAATAAAAAATATCCCCATTCCAGAAACGGGTGCGCAATGATCGATATATAAATATTTGCTATATTAGTCGCAATGACGCTCATATTGCCATAACGCCAGTGAACAGGAGCCAGAAGGTTGAACTTCCAGGACAACTACGAAAGTGTCCAGTAGGTACAGTTTTATGTTAACTGTGGTTCTTGATATTGTTAGTCGGTAAGGTACTTTTTAATGTATAATACAGGTTTATATTTTGTTCGGGTACTTTTCATAAGTCGTAACAAATTTTTTTAATCACTATAATGACGATATGCACACTTTGTATAAACGGTTGTTTGTTTAAGTGTTGCCATACATATTATACATTTTTGTTCAGTTTCATGTTTTTTTTTAATTGTATTATTCAGTGCAAATGTTTGTGTGTCACAGGTAATTTTAAGTTAGTTTTTAGTCAGGGCTCTGAAAATCGTTGCGGCTGGCCAAAGCAAATTGCTGAGAGGGATCCTCATCATTTTTAGCGCCAGTATTTGATTTGTTGTTTTTTTTGTATTATTTCCTTTGTGCGTTAAATAAATGAACTATTCGATTCTTTTCTAAAGTTGAGCGATTTAGAATTTGAAATCAATTGACAGTCTTTGAAAGAGGCCAAAGTTGCACGAGGTCACATGAAAAAAAATCAAAATGAATATAATGCACGTACTCCATCAGGATATAATAAGAACCGTTATTTGAAAAAAACAATTACATACATACATACATGTTCTGTTTTTATTTTTTATTTTTGGTGTTCAATAAAGAGTATTTGTATTGTATTGTATTGTACATACATAAATCACGCCTGTTTCCCAGAGGGGTAGGCAGAGACCACTTCTTTCCACCTGCTACGATCCTGACAAAGCTCTTTAGCTTCTTCCACATTCATACATCGAGTCATGCATGCACGTCGGTTTCGGGTACTTAAGATTCGGCCCTTTTCCAGTATTTCCCCGATTTGATTCAAAAAAGTACGCCTAGGGCGCCCCCTTCCGACCCTTCCACTCACTTCAGCACTGTAAATTTCTTTCGTCAATCTTTTTTCATCCATCATTTCCAAATGACCGAACCATCGAAGCATTTTAAACAATTTAGGTGGCATAATAGAAAATAACCGCCCACGCACAGGAAAGTTTGCTAAAAACATACGAGTAAGTCACATTGAATTAGAAGCGGGAATCTCATGGGTAAAAATTGATAATTTTATTGGTATTTCGTGAAATACTTGCCAAAATTAGTTCAGAAGAGTCTGATATTCCTCCAAATAAAAGCAGCCATATATCTAGCAATTAAAAATATCCTTCCGCCTAAGTCCAAGGAAAAAAGACATACGAAACATTTTTTTATTACTATTTTTATTTTCTTTTATACAATCTACTTGTACATTTGTAAAAACCACTATACATGCTTCGTCTATTAAGAGTCAGCCTGGACTCCTATGTACATATAAAAACCCTCGCCTTGCGGCTGGTAACTCCTACTCGTCCAAGACGGCTCACTTACTGGTCTCTACAGTAGGTAATGTACTATTGATCATATACATATACTAGAAATATAATTATTTTATAAGCAAAATAGTTTTTAACAGAATCTTTAATGTCTAGGCACCAGCCTAACCACGTAGTTGTCGACGTGTTTCATCATGATGTCGAACTTGACCCGCAGCGGCGCGCGCAGCTGCGCGGGCGCCAGCGCCGCCGGCGGCAGCACGCGGTAGCGCCGCAGCAGCGACGCCAGCACCGACTTCATGGACATCATGGCGTACTGGTACCCTGGACACATTTACGTTCAATCAACATTACAGACGTGTCAGATCAGCACGGCTAGCACATGACGGCGCGCGAGTTACGTCGAACGCGAGATAGACTACCCGTCACTGTCTAATTAGAACGGTCAGAAAAGACAGGTAGTCTATCTCGCGGGCGACATAAGCCGCGCGCCGACATGTGCTAAGTACGGCGATGCCAAAGCCGAGACACGCAGAAACTTCCTTATGGGTCAAGTTACACTGGTCGGTAAGTTCGTCAACGATTATTCTCTAGAAATTATTCTCAAGAAACACATCCCGTGTTATCACGGTAACCCATCATTTTATCTAATTTCACTTCATCGAATTTCATTTCATCGAAAGCTATTTTCTGCCAAAACCATGATGTTTTCAGGATATCTTAAACATTAATACCATATGTTAGCTTAGGTTAAACGTGTGACTACCAAAAAAGACAAATGATGCGGCGAGGAATGCCTTTCGAACGTATCATTACAAAAACTCTGCGTAGGCGTCCGTAATAGGCGACTGAATGTACCTAAGCTTAGATGCATTCGTTTGCAAACGTAAATATGACTACCGAAATCAAAGATAATTGACATAAGCTGCCGTTCGGTTCTGCCATTCAAACCCAAAAAGCAAGATATAGAATTAAATAACCAGCCGCAGGCGCCCTTTTTAACTGGCACCCTGGGCGGCCGCCAACCGCGCCCTGCTCTAACGCCGCTACTGCATGTTGCAGGTGTAAATTCCATATCAAACAATCAAAAGATTGCAGGTTGACTGTAAGGTGTTATGGCAAAATAATAAATCGAGAAAAGAGAGAATGTAACACATTCTTGATACTTATTCTGGTTGAACATTGCGATTGGATGAGACTAAAACGGTATGTGGTAAAATAAACTAATTTGTTCATGCGATAAAAATGTAGGTAGGATATGTCGCAAAAACCGTCTTACTTATCTACCGAAATGTTTGTTACTAATGTATTATGTTTGCTCAGAAATTAGATACGGAATTGTTTTTTGGGGTAACTCTACGGATATAATAAAAGTTTTTGAATTAAGATTTAATTTGTAAATTTGATGCACGCACTACATAGAATACTTACGGTCTTGTATAATCTAATATAATGTTTAATGATCAAATTATTGTAATTGTCTAAAGTTTTCAATGTAATTTTAATATTTATTTAAATGTAACCTCTTCATGGCTGACGTTGGGTGAGCTTAAATCCAGCCAAGCTGTGCTCACACCTTTTTCATTTCACATTTAATGAAATAAACGATTTGAATTTTGATTTTTTTGTGGCACCGAAGAGGTAGAATGCAACTTGCCTAGGCACGCAATATCGGACTGCTGCTTGTGTCATATCTATAATCACCATCAATCACCAACCGCAGTATTATTATTTATTATGCTAGCAATTTCAAATATATACCAAGGCAGTTCCTCATCCCGTAGCTGAAGGGCACGAACTGCGCTGGATGCTTAAGTGGCTCCAGGAAGCGCTCTGGCCGGAATTGCTCCGCGTCCTCGCCCCAGTAGCGGTGGTTGCGGTGCATGCCCCAGATGTGCAGGATGACGGCCATCCCCGCCACCGCTGTCTTGCCACACGCTGGTGCAACAAGGATGCGAGAAACATGATAAAAATAATAATAAGCTGAATTCTCAAACTGTCCCAAACATTTCACATTTCATTGAAAATAACTAAGAATGAAGATGATGAAATCCGTTATGACATCAAATCGGTTTACCTACTAGTAAATCGACATAACATACTTTTCACGAAATGTACTCGTAGTAAGGCATATAATTTACATCTAATTCAGTAGAAAATTAGACCTTTTTGAGACCAATGAATGAATTTATTTAAGACTCAGATGTGAGTTTAATTCGAGTCTGTGTTCATAAGTGGTCTTATAAACACAGACTGGATTTTATTACTGCCAATCACTGCATTTACTCGTAACTTACTTTGAATTGACCTATATTTACAAGAGTTCTACGGTGAAACACATTCCTTAATACACAGAATCCAACGCTTAGTAGGCAGGGTCGCTACCAACTAGGCTACCCTGGTCGTCGAATTGTTGTAAATACTCACGAAGAGTGACGTCATTGTGCACTTCCCTCACAGTGATGGGCACCGGAGGGTACAGCCGCAGGGTCTCCTTGATAAACAGCTCCAAGTACTTGAGCCGCGGCAAGTCTTCGGGCTGCAGGAGACGGTCGGAGTCGCCAAACACATTATGTATCCTGTAAAAGTTATGTTGTCGTATTTTTTACTATAGTTGTCTAGAAGACGCGCGACTTCACCATTAGTATCACATTACTCGAAAGACGTCCATCGCCCCAAGGAAGTCAGTTTTATGCTACTTGCATCTCTCTGTTTTCCGTGATACGAATCATACATAAACAATTTGATTTCCTTTATTTCTTTTTTTTTTTTTTAAGAAAAAGAGGAACTGTTACAGGATCACATTGTTGTTTCGTTGTTCATCTGTCCATCTCTCTGTCTGTCGATTTGTTTCAGGAACATGCGAAGGTAACAAGTTGAAACAAACGTCAAATACTCAAGTCTACAATCTCTTAGAACTGAGAAAAAATCAAACAAAAAATACGACCGTTAATGCCGCATATTTCGACGCTCAAAAGGGACTTAAGCCTATAACTTTCCGTTAACCTACAATATATAAAAAATAATTTTGGCAAAAGCAAATCACCAGTCACCTGTGATCCCTGATTTTGTAGTTACCTACAATACAAAAAAAAAATAAAGAAATAGATTCCCGATTTATTTATTCTTAAAGCGGGTAAAGTAAATTTTCGAGACGTGTCGAGAATCATCCTGTGATGGAAGAACTATTCACATAATATCTACTTACAAGTTTATATGGAACCCGATTCCGACTTGCACTTGGCCATTTCGAAAATACAAAGATTTAAACACATTAATTTTATTTATGAATTACTGGATGTATGAAACTGATTTATCATTTCTGAATTTAACTGACAGCCATATGACCATACATTTTTTTTCCATTACAGTGCTTCCAAGTTCAATGAAGATTTTTATCAAGTCCAAGATTGCAACTGTAGCATAGATTTAAAATAAAAATGTATTGTTAAAAATGAAATAAACCTCTTACAGCGCAACTCAGCAATAACCCGTATGAATTCATAAATTAAATTATTTAAATCTTTGACGACGACAATATTATAGTTTACAGAAATTTCAGCAACTTGCGACTTACGATTTCCTCGAGAACCGTAAGATTTATACAAGAATTGTGTAAGGCTGTTTGGATTATTTTGGATAGTGTAAAGGCTCATCTATATTTAGGACTTAGAAAAACTTATGTGGGAACAAGAAGCAGAGTTGGTGCCCCCCACCAACGCGTTGGACTGATCCCTTACTGGAAGCCCTTAACTGCAACACCCAGTCAGTACTCCATCAGGCTTAATAAAGAGAAACCTGGAGTGCTCTATCAAGAGGGCCACTTGTGGTGGTCACGACACTCAGTCATGAGGAAAAATCCAACAAGAAAAAGAAAAGATAATTAGGTTCATTTTGGACCTCTTAATACAGGACAACCTGTTGGTAATAATTAGGATAGTTTTGTGACTTACTCTTCATACACTTTGGCTTGTTCGTCATGATGCCGAGAGAGCATAACAGTTGCAAAAGATGCGCCAGTGGCAGAGGTGTCGGTGCCAGCGAGAAGAAGCACCAGGACCTCCTCTAGCAGTTCCAAGTCGGAGTATCCCGTCCCTCCACCAGATGCCTCTATCAGCATGTCGAGAACTGACTTCATGTCATCATTGTCCTCATCTAAAAGTATAGCGCATGAATCAGAAGTGGAACCTTACTGGTGGTTTATGGCATCAATTGCGGATTTGAAAAAGAACTTACTTATTACCTCTTTCTCTCTATTGGACATTACCGCTAACTCTTGTCGCTTCGCTTGAATTATCTATAAAAAATATTTTCTGCATAAAAATCTACTAAATGGAAATAAAGTTTTTGATCCCGACTCTTAGCTTTTTTGGCCGATTAGGGATTATGCAATAGACCAAAATTTATCACTGTTTTCAATATATCGCTGCCTTAATACAAAAGCGTTACAAATCAAAAGCAAATAAGTTGGATTTAAAACTTTAAGAAGGGTAGGATTCTGAATAGTTTACAATGTATGAAAGCAAGGTTTTTTTTGGAAACTATGTTTGGAACATTAAGCAACTACCAAAACCCGCAACCACTTACGTTTAACGCTCTGCCATATAGTTTATTACATAAGACGTAAGTTATACTACTTAAACCCTGTTTACCTTATTGACAAAGCCGTGTATGACCTGTTTGTCCATTTCGAAGCGTCTCGACTGCGGCAGCAGACGGAACACGAAGTCCGGATGGAGCCAGGGCTGTGTTATACGCTTCGCCATTATAGCAAAAATATCCTCAAAGGCGTCGAGAAACGGGTGATTTTTCTGCTTTTGGGTATTCATTTGGACGCCTAAACTGGTCTCTGGAATACGAGTGCAAGAGAATGTCTCTTTAGCCGCAAAAAGGATTTAATGTCTTTTTTAAAAAAAGCCTGAAATGTCCTCTTCGCATTACAGGTTCGAGGAAAGTTGAGTAGTTCTTAACAATAAATTGACGAACTTTTCTTCGATTGTACGCCTACTTCTGGGTTTTTGTAAGATGCAAGTGTCGTCCAGTTTTGTGATAAATATTTTGGGTGCTTTCACTTACCACTCACAGAATCGAATGCATAGGACATAATATACTTCCAAATTGAAAAGTCGCTTCCGTTGGCTGCCGGTTCCAACTGTTTCACCAGCACAGCACTTTGCCGTGCGAACACTTGCACGAAACGGTTTAAGTTATTATGTCTGAACATCGGCGCAAGGGTCTTTCGACGCGGGCGCCAGATGATTACTGTAAGAATAGCTGTAGTTAAATACGTGAAATTAACACTGTGTTTAAAAACAGCAAAACATAATTCATAAATAACCTTGCCAAATTACGGCTTTGTAGTTTGTCTGTGTTAAATCGTGGACAGACATGGCGAAACTGTAAGGGTCCCATCCCATGTTGACTACGGAACTCAAAAAAGAACAAAAGAAAATAATCCTATTATTTTTCCTTTTCAAAAAACCAACCGGGAGCAAATATGAGGCTGTCCCCGGTGAGGCCTCTCATGAACCTCATCGTGTACTGGTCCTTTTCTAGGCAGGCTTTCAGAAGTACTTCCGCCGCGGCTGGGTCGCATAGTGCTGAAATTATTAATGATAATAATAACATTTAAGCTAATTATTACACTAACCATATTTATGTACTTAGATTAAACTTAATTATATGCGCTTTCATTGCATACATTTTTCTGATTTTTAGTACTTGTGATTTTGGCTTTTTGGTTTACCAACAGTTGTTTACGTTATAAAATCACACTATTTAAGTTACATATGTATGGTAACGAAATGTAACAATCACTTATATATAGGTAAACACAGAATGCAGCATGCGCTCTAAAGCTTAAAATTTCATAAACGGATCCCTTAATCGAAAAATTGCTGTCACAATCCCGCATTATTTTTATCCAACGACAACCCACAACTATGGGATAGACGAGAAAAAAATACATTCTTCTTCACATCGCGAAAATTTAGCTTAGGAAACTAGCCGTTAATCGATTTAATGGTTTATTGGTCCGTGAAAAAGTAACAAACAGACAGACCGAGTTACTTTTACACTTAGTATAGATTTTCACTGGCAATGACAACATGTTAATGCTTATTAGATACGCTCCCTCGCTCCTCTATTTTTTTTATGCTAGGAAGAAGGCACACGAGCACTCAGGCCACCTGATGGTAAGTGGAATCTGGACCCATAGACATTTTAATTCTAAAGACTTATGATCCTAAGACCTCAAATGCGTCGCCAACCCTGAGGACTAAGATGGAATGCCTCGATGCTATGTGGTATTATGGATAATCTGGGTATTGCGACTTTGATCTTTTGCAAGTCTGCGATTATGAGAATCACGTGTTTTGAGAATCAGTTATTTTGCGAATCCGATGTTTTGAGAATCTGGTTTTTAACGAATCTGCTATCCAGCTAACCATCTCTGTTAAGCGGCTTTCCACACTACCACAACTGTGATGAGCTGATGAGTGATGCTTGGAACAAAAAAGTAAAATGTAGAAGGATAGAGACTTACTAATATAAAATGCGTTGCCAAGCCACAAATGTGACATGCCGCCTTGCTTGATTGCTTCACGGCCGAACTTCTTAATCGCCTCCATGCAATCTGCAGTACACATAATAAACATTTATACCTACTGCCCAGGAGCTGGATCTTAAACAGTTTACAAAGTTCCTAAGTAAAGGTGATATGAGTCGTACGTGTTAGATACCTCTGTCCTTTTCACTTCCTAGATCATGGCAAATTTGGAAACAGAAACAGTTCATAATACCTGACCGTTGTCCTAATAAATCGTCGGTCTAGATGTGACACCACGTAACATCTTTTTAGATCCAATAAGATTTTTATGCCGAAAGTTTCAAATAGCGTTCTTGGTTTACCACGTAAATTCCTTAAAAAAAATGTAGTTACGAGAGGACACATGTTGGGGTTCCTAATTTAACTACGGAACCTAATAAAACGTATACGAGACAAGAGAAACTTCTTTTTAATTCTACTTGCTAACACGATAAAAGCAGGATGTATATTTGTAAACTTACCTTCGTCGGAGCCTACCCAGTGGTGCGCGTGGCCTATGAAAGGCCAAGCTTGAATGTCATTCGGGAACTGCTTCGCCTTGGTCCTTATCATCCTTCCCTTCCATTGTTTTAGCATCAGCCATGCTCCCAACACTATCACAAGCAAGTAAAAGAACATATTATTGTAAAACTTTATTCTTAACTAAAACGTAAACACCTTGCGACGCTCAGCAGACATACACTGAGATGTATGAAGTGGCAGGAGTTTCGAGGTGGAATTAAATACGTTTATGTGTGACTAAGGCAATGTTCACGATAGCCTGGGGGGTTATTATGACCTAGCTATGCAGTTCATTTTACGGTGAGCGTAAAGGACAGAGCTATGACAGATATATAGCTCTGTTTTTTTCTCTGAGCATAAACAGAACTGCATAGTTATGTCATAATAACCCCCCTGTTCACGGGACCGACAGTCGCTTCTTCCGCGGTAAAATAATATAAGTTTGAAGTTAACGATGGTATATACTTAAACACTAGTAATTACAAAATGAGAATCGCGAATATCAAAGCTAAGCTAATAATATATAATTATGCTAAAGGCCTATACTCATAGCAGGCGATATGATGAAATAACGAATGACGAGCATTAGGAATTCATACTGAAAAATGTCGCCGTGGATGGTACAATTATCGTGATAATGGTGAATAATGTAAGTTAGAGTGCAATCGGCAAAATGTAATGATGGATACCACCCAGTTGAGGTTGCGTTCAGCGAGGACTACATACATACATACATAAAGTTACTCCTTCATTCCCAGAGTGGGGTAGGCAGAGCTACAGAATCACCAACAACTTGTTGATAATTCTGTAACCACATTTTGCACAATCAGGCTAAGATGTAAGTGACAGGTTGCAAGCCCATGCATCGCCTAACACTACTACAACCCCTTATTCCCTTTGTCACCTCTTACGTCATCAACGGGAAGACATGGAGTAGCACTATTCTAACCCGGTAACCACACGGGAAAACTAAACAAATAAATAAATAAAAGGCCTACTGCAGTTCTTTCTAATTGATGGTGACTAGTGATACTTTTAATTCGCAACGTATCGTAATTTTCATTATAAGGCCGCCTGCTGTGTGCATCGGCCTTTAGTATAATTACATTGTTCAAGCTCAAATTAAAAATATTGATTGCAGGATTACAGTCTTACAGTGTTAAATAATAAGGTAATAACGTCTCAACTTTGACATCGAGGGAATAGTTAATAATCATTACATTGTAATACATTTCAGGACTGAATGAAGCCATGAGATGAACTCGTACCAGATTTTCCGTAAACATTGTTTAGTTTCATTATTTAAATACTGTTGCAGGTTGCATGCAGGTCCTGCTTTTAAACCATGTGAGATACATTTTAATAAAGATACAAATCATAATTTTCTCAAATCCGAGATTCTTCAAAATCAAAATCAAAATGCACGTGGAGGCAATACCAAGTATTAAAATGTTTCAAATTTGGATAATTATATAAAAAATCAATATTTTCAATTTTGTTTTTTCAAGCAAGTGGATGCCTTTTTTACTTTTTATTTTTTATAAAATTAAACGAACATTCAGTATTAATTATAATGCATTTTATTTAAGTGACATTAAAATGTCTTTAAAGTCCAATTTATTTTATTAGGCTAGCTGTGTTAGTTTTTGAGATATTGCAATTTATGTTAGTGACCCGAAAGTTTTGCTCTCGAGTGTATGTCTTTTGACAATATTTCATACGCGGAGGCTTCTTCCCGGTTTAATTGAGGTAGGCTGTACTCAGAGGTCTTGACCTTCTCCTCTGTTATCATCTGCTGTATCTCAAACGTCATCCGCATCATATGCTAGATCAAGTGATAAAGAAACAATTTTCTTGAGTACAAAGCCGAGAGTTACTTTGTCTCAACATTCAAGCTCATAATGGCATTATTTCATGCCCTCCGTCATCATTTTTGTCTTGGAAAACTTTATCTCGCTCTTTTGGTAGCAACAAAGCAATCATTTTCCTATTTGAATATTCCTTTCTAAACATGTTATTCCTCTAGAATCTCTTAATCCTTAACAAAAATACAAACTGCACAAATCGATTAGGACCGATTTCGGTCCTTAGTCGATGAAAGGATTTTACAAGTTGATCCGGTTTCATCTGAAAATCTTCTTCCCCTTCATTCTCTATTTATTTCTTCACTTCTATCTTCGGATGATGATTGCTTTCCCTCGAAAAACTCTGCAAAAAGTCTAGTTTCTCTTCCACCATGGTGGGACGCTGAATGTTCGGCTATGGTCCGTGAGCGTAATGCCGTAGAGGACGCTTATTCATTAAATATGACGATGGAAAATTTATATTATTTTAAAAAGGTAAACGCTTTTGTCTCTTTCTCCAAGGTCTCCTAGTTCTATTGTTTCGCAAGGTTTAAGGAGATTCCGTGTTTCGCTCTCGTGCAGCTCCTCCTCGTCAAATGATCCATCGCAGTTGTTGGATGGCTTCTGTGACAAGTAGCCCCCCCCCCCCCATTTGTTCCTTAAAGGATAATATCCTATATTAACCGTTACCTGTTCCTACGTTCTCATTTGCGATGGACCTTGTTTTCTCAATTTCGGAGTTTGAGTGCATGGTCATCGGCCTTCGGGATTCTGCGCCCGGGGAAGAAGTTATTCCATACTCTTTTATTAAAAAATTATCGTCTGTGGCAAAATCTTATTTATTGAGTCTGTTAAACAATATTTTTGCTACTGGAATAATTCCCGAATCTTGGGCCTTTACTTATGTGTTGGATATGTACGTACCACTCACAGCATCTCTTCGTAACTATACCCAAGAGCAATGAAAACGGGTCACATTGTATAGAATTTTCATAGAAAGTGACCCGTTACGAAGACACGTTGGCTTAGTTGCGAGTGACACTGCCTCCGAAACCCAGCGGTCCTGGGTTCAAATCCCGGTAAGGGCAGATATTTGTGATGAGCACGAAAATTTGTTCCTGAGTCTTGGATGTTTTCTATGTATTTAAGTATGTGTTTCTCTATATAAGTATGATTATCGTTGTCTAGTACCCATAGTACAAGCCTAGAGCTTAGTTTGGGACTAGGTCAATTTGTGTGAGATTGCCCCCTGACATTTATTTATTTATTTTTATTGATCCTGAGTGTATTTTATAGGCTATGATTGCTTGGTGTATGTGAGAGTAAATACTAACTGGTTAGTGTGGCCAGTAATTTATATTGTGTCACAGAACTATAAATTGTGTAATGGGTTTAATAGTCTATGCAAGCAATACTAGACGACAAGAAAATTAAAATCGTATATCTAGGTGACACACGGTTAAGAAGTTTAAGCAACAACCAATTTAACCGACTTAAAAAAAGATGCAGGTTGTCAGTGCATTGGCATTTTTTAGGGTTCCGTAGTCAAACTAGAAACCCTTATAGTTTCGCCATATCTGTCCGTCCGTCTGCAGCCTAGCTCAGAGACTCTTAGTTCTAGAATGCTGTAATTTGGCATGAATATATATTAGTCACGCCAACAAAGTGGTAAAATGAAATCATGACCAAAAATTTTTTTTAGGGTATCTTTCCTACACGTAACGAGGAGATGTCTTTTTTTCTCCTCTACCCCATAGTATGGGATGTCGTTGAATAGGTCTTTAAAAATATTACTTAATTTAAATTACATTAAAATTACATTAACTAAAAATTCTTCTTATTATTATTATTATTTTTAAATATTTTTTCGAATAAGTGATCCGTTTATGAAATATTAAGCTTTAAATCGCTAATTTTTGTTAGAGTCAAGTACATTAGAAATAAAAACCGGACAAGAGCATGTCGGACCATGCTCAGTGTACCTACATTCCGTAACCGTAGTACCATGAGATAGTACCATTGATGGTACTATGGTGTTTTTTTTGCCGTGGTACCATTGATGGTAAAACCGAAGTATTTTATTGCCGTGGTACCATTAATGGTAATACGGCAAAACAAATGTTTACTAGTACTATTGCCTTGCCTACCTACCTACCTACCTACCTATTGAAATGCAATTATCTCAATACGGGAAATATTTCAAGAGGTTATTAGTTTATCAGTGATTCGTGTTAGTAAATGAAGTTCACGTTCACGGACAAAGCAGTCGGACCACAGAACTATATCGAGATAGAAGGAAAGAGTGTATGTACCTCGCGTGCCGAAAAGAGGTTCTGAGGACTGCATTGCTCGGCGCGATGCTCAGTCCGCTCTCGACCGCTGTCCGTGTGTGACGTTCGAATTTAAAAACAAAATGCCCTGTTGCTCGATAATAAACTGTTTAAACACCCAAAAAAGTAGGAGCTGTGAATCAAGATATTTCTTTTCATAGGTAAGTACTCTTTTCCCTAAAATATCCGTTATTATTTATAAAACAATTTATTTTGTTGCATAGTATTAATTTCATATAAACAGTAACGGGCGAGTCCGTGTCTACTGCTACTTTTCCATTGCGGCTTTAATTTGACGCGCCAGACTTGGCATGCATTGAAAACCAGCAAAGAAAATAAACCAATCCAAACTGTCGAGCACTTGTCGAGACGCGTTCAAGGTCGATTTCTCATTTTTCTGTCAAAAGTAAGATATAGTGTTGTACCCGGCGATTTTCAATGCCGATTTCTTAGTCGATTAAAATAAATTTTGAAAACAGAAAAAAATGATAATTATTTTTACAAGCGTTTATTTCACTTGCAATGTATGTATATGCGTATGTAAGTATGTATGTATGGGTCAAATCTTGCAAATTAAATTTGACCCACTTCCCGTTAACGGAATGGGCTGAAATTTGGACCATATATGTAAACTCAATGACAATACAATATTATGGTATCTAAGAGATGATCTGATGATGGAGTCGGAAGGTGGCGACAGGATCTCCGCTATTCTTAACGTAGACCCACCGTGTTAGGACTCAATAGTTTTGTCTCGATAAGCAGATAAAGATTTTGCAAAAAAAGTACAGTCGGCAGCAAAAACTTGTCCCAAAAATGTTTTTTTTACTATTATGTAGCCGTGAGATCAAAATGAAATATTTTTGCCAAAAGGATAATAATTAAGTATAGTTTGCAATTTTGTTTCAGTTTTCCAAAAGATCCTATTATAAAAAATAGATGGATAGAAGCAACGGGTTGATAAAACTGGTTTCCTACAAAACACAGCCGGATTTGTTCTGTACATTTTCACAAAGATACCTTTACCTACTGGCCAATCAAAGTACCGGCGAATAATCAGTACAGCTTATCCGACTAAAGATGTAGTGATAATGTCAAATAATGAAAAGGTACCTACATTTATACGTCACAATGAGTGTGTGTGTGTGTGTGTGTGTGTGTGTGTGTGTGTGTGTGTGTGTGTGTGTGTGTGCGTGCGTGCGTGCGTGCGTGCGTGCGTGCGTGCGTGCGTGCGTGTGTGTGTGTGTGTGTGTGTGTGTGTGTGCGTGTGTGCGTGTGTATGTATGTGCGTGCGATCACGCGCGCTTTATGCTACAGACATAGTATTTTTTATGCTACAGATAAAAGGATCACCTTCTTTAGAGAAGGACTCTATCAAGACCACGCCAAGGAAAAGAAAGCTGGAAAAAGTGATTTTACTATAAAATGATGACATACTTATTTTGTTTTAAAATTTGTGTAATTAGTAGTTTTGCATTATTATATTTCAACATATATTACACTTACAGAATATTAATGAACCATTCACATCAGACGAAACTTTAATTCATACATCAAAGAAGAAAAAAATTATGAACCAATTGAATAACGCAAGGCAAATGATAAAAGAAAAAGACAAACAAATTTAACGCTTGAAGGAAAAAAACCGTCGAAAAGTAAATAAAATACTTTCCCTAGTGGCATTTGCTGACGCTCTTCCGTTGCGACTTGCGATCGATGACACCACAGATTAGAAACGATTTTGTGTATGTTGTACACATCACTAAAAGACTCGCGTGACGTCAAAGTGCCTACGCAAAATGTTACACGCTCGGTTCTCATATAAAACGACGAACTCTTTCCTTCTATCTCGATATAGTTCTGTGAGTCGGACCACGTATTCAGAGGGGCAAATTGGGCCGTAAGATGCGACACTGGACAAAATGGGATTTTGGGCGAGGGAATAGGGACGAAATGAACCTAAACCGGTTTATCTTGGTTCTATCAGGAATGTTGCGGTGCGTTTGGTTGCGAAATGGACCATTTGCGAAGGGGACTATATGCGAATCCCCTACACGTCATTGGAGTGAACTTTTTGCTATGTTGACCGACTAGCGACTGCGAACAAATCTTCATCATCCAGTACCACGGGTAGTTTATAGTTATAAATAATATTAGCCGCAGTCCCATTGACATAATGGAACCACGGCAAATATTTGCCCTAGTACCATTGATGGTACAATTGATGGTACTACGGTTAAGGAATGTCAGGTTTTGGTTCCGAAGCCGTTAAGTACTACAAACATAACAAACCGGGCAAGAGCATGTCGGACCATGCTCAGTGTAGGGTTCCGAAGCCGTTAAGTACTACAAACATAACAAACCGGGCAAGAGCATGTCGGACCATGCTCAGTGTAGGGTTCCGAAGCCGTTAAGTACTACAAACATAACAAACCGGGCAAGAGCATGTCGGACCATGCTCAGTGTAGGGTTCCGAAGCCGTTAAGTACTACAAACATAACAAACCGGGCAAGAGCATGTCGGACCATGCTCAGTGTAGGGTTCCGAAGCCGTTAAGTACTACAAACATAACAAACCGGGCAAGAGCATGTCGGACCATGCTCAGTGTAGGGTTCCGAAGCCGTTAAGTACTACAAACATAACAAACCGGGCAAGAGCATGTCGGACCATGCTCAGTGTAGGGTTCCGAAGCCGTTAAGTACTACAAACATAACAAACCGGGCAAGAGCATGTCGGACCATGCTCAGTGTAGGGTTCCGAAGCCGTTAAGTACTACAAACATAACAAACCGGGCAAGAGCATGTCGGACCATGCTCAGTGTAGGGTTCCGAAGCCGTTAAGTACTACAAACATAACAAACCGGGCAAGAGCATGTCGGACCATGCTCAGTGTAGGGTTCCGAAGCCGTTAAGTACTACAAACATAACAAACCGGGCAAGAGCATGTCGGACCATGCTCAGTGTAGGGTTCCGAAGCCGTTAAGTACTACAAACATAACAAACCGGGCAAGAGCATGTCGGACCATGCTCAGTGTAGGGTTCCGAAGCCGTTAAGTACTACAAACATAACAAACCGGGCAAGAGCATGTCGGACCATGCTCAGTGTAGGGTTCCGAAGCCGTTAAGTACTACAAACATAACAAACCGGGCAAGAGCATGTCGGACCATGCTCAGTGTAGGGTTCCGAAGCCGTTAAGTACTACAAACATAAAAAATCGGGCAAGAGCAAGTCGGACCATTCTCAGTGTAGGGTTCTGAAGCCGTTAAGTACTACAAACATAAAAATCAACAATTTTTTTTTTCAAAATTATGTATATACTACCACTTTGATGGCGTGACTAATATGTATATTCATGCCAAATTACAGCTTTCTAGCACCTACTTAGAGTCTCTGAGCTAGGCTGCGAACGGAAGGACGAACGGACATGGCGAAACTGTAAGGGTTCCTAGTTTGACTACGGGACAGTAAAAAGATTAAGATGAAGAGGTAGTGACAATGATCGAACAGGGTATTCGTAAATGATTTGGTCATTTGTATAGGAATGATGAAATTCTCGTTGTATGCAGTGATCTTACATTTGTGATCATTTTATTGGTGCTAGTTTTAATAATTATTATTTATTACTTTATTAATTTGTAATGTAACTACCTTTTAAGTATTATTGTATTTTATAATTGAAAAATTACCTTCTGCTGGAGTTTCTTGCGAGACTTCTTCTCCACAATGAAGCTTTAAGCAAGCAAGTCTTATCCGAAGCGCTATTATATTCACTGCATATTTAAGAAGTCGTATACGAAATTTTGCCGATTTCGCTGATTTACGTGTTTTCAGTTGAAATAGTACTTTAACTTCTACTTAATTTGAATACGCAAAACGAAACATAATTTCAATTTCCAACGAATTTATGAGCTACTTTTTTGTTTTTATTAAGTATTTCATTTTGATTAATCGATCTAAAACCGGCGACTGTTTTGTGAATTTTGCTGAAAGAGGTTTAGAATATAGCATATTCACAAATCACTTTGACGCCTAAAAGGTATGAAAAAAAAAACAATTTATTGCTGTAAAACTCGTCTAAAAATTTATGAATCACTTTTAATCACCTTTACATATTTTTTTTGTGTAATAAAATAATTAAGTTGATATTTTTTTTTAGAAAATGGGCAAAAAAATGTTTTTAATTTTGGCTACTTAAAACTCACGCTCATAAAATTAAACCACTGTAATAAACATCAGCTCAAAATCAATCCATTACCATAAAAAAGATCAAAAAAAAGTTTTAAAACAACCTAAATCTCGCTAATACTCGACAAAAATAAAAAAGTAGCTCATTCATTCGTCACTCATTTATTCGATCACTACTGAAATGATATTTTATGATGTGCATTAAAACAGAAAAAAGGTACTTATTTAGCTGTAAAATCACGGAAAGAAGCAAAAGCGGCAAAATTTGGTATAAAGCCTCTTAAAAAAGCCCTCATGTGGCCAATAATTAGAATTTACATTTTTAATTTGAATTTGTACTATAGGTATTCGGAAACACCGCGTACAGGAATTGGTACTAGACTAGTCAAACACGCAGCCAGTGTGTCCCCGGTATGACGGGACGCAAGCGCAAAGCGTACGCGCAGCTCTAAACACAATATCATGTAACGGCTTATCAATGAAAGCTTGTGCAAAAAAGGGGCCGGTAACAACCGACGCCCGTGGCGCTTCAACTGTATAACAGGGCTAGGTATAATATAGTGGCTAAAATAATGCAAATTGGCGGCGACTGGCTGCATATTATTTTTGAGGTTCCGTACCCAAATGGGAAAAAGCCTTCTCTGAGCCTTCGTTGTCCGTCCATCCGTCTGAACTTACTTTAAAGGCTTTGTCTTTTCAATTGCAATAAATAAACAATTGTTTTTTTACTAAATATGGGTGAAGCCAGACGAGCGTAATTTTTTGAGTTCTGAGTCGCGTAAGTAATTTCGGTCGCGTTATTTCTGCTGCATTCGGTTTCATACAAAACTACTGTTCACACGGCGACGCAAAATGAGTTGGGCTTTTGTATAGGCAGAAATTACGCGACCGGAATTACGCGACTCACAACTCAAAAAAATACGCTCGTCTGGCTTCACCCTATGTGATAGGTATAACGGCAAATTTAAAAATAAGTAATAAATAAAACAAAGAGACAAATTATGAGGGCAGGTAGTCATGCATAAATTGTTAGTTGTTACGGAGGACTTTAACATGTATAGAAGATGAATGATAAACGGTGCAATCAATTTATCTCAAAGAAACTTTACATCATTACCATACGACCTTGTAAAGTAGCCCAATAAAGAAAATAACTCCGATTAGTTTCAGTTTCTCCCAACAGATGGCGCTATTGGCCCGGATAAGCGCCGGAGCCGGAAAACGCGGCAATTTCACGCTCAAACGAAATGTAGGTAAAAGGCGGTATATCACGCATGTTGTTGAATCGTATTAGCAGAAATAGTAACAATTATGGGATAGATATTGATGTGTTAAAAAAATGATAATTATATTTTGGTAACCTCTTTATTCAGTGGGTGTGAGTAAGTTTAAAGTAACATTTTTACAAGTACGAGTACCTAAGAAGAATAGAACAAGTGTAATAGAATTATTCGACAGGCGATATAAAATTTAACTCACACTTGATTTGGCAAGTTCCTACAGGTAGTAGGTACATGTTCTAGACTAAATAGGTTTTTATTAGTTTCACTTTTGCTCTTTGACGAAGACTGTAATATCTATTTCATCAAAAGTAATTTCTCGCCGCATGAGTTGATTTTTTAGTCACAAGTGTAACTTAACGTAACCTACGTAATAAATGTTTAAGATACGCAGAAGCGTTCGATGAAATGAAATTTGATAAAATGATACCATCGATGAAGTGAAATACGGTGAAAATATGGGTAACCCTATTTACATATCTATATCTACTATTTAGTTAATATAATTATATTATATGTATTTATAACTTGTTTTATATGTTGTTAGTCAAACTTATCATTAACTAATATTAATAAATTAATTTTTAAAATTATGTTTTTTCTTTTTTTTATAAGGTTAACTGGAAGAGATCTCTTTAAGGGATGTGTCGCCTTTGTACATACCTTCAGTGTTTCTGTTTCGTTTTTTACTTTATCTTTTTTTTGTGCAATAAACATTTTACATACATACATACATAGATACATTAACCTTTATTGCACGGAAATACAAAATTCGAGTACAAAAGGTGAACTTATGCACTATTGTACGCTAATTTATTAGGCACTTGTCTGATTTTAATAGGGAGACCGTTCCAAAGTCGAATGGCTTGAGGGATGAAAAAGTTGCTAATAAAAGCAGGGAACCTCTTAAACTTGCCGGATAAAACTTCACCTTTGAGATCGACGCAGCGCTGAGTTGAGAGAATCACCCCCCTGAGCGGTTTAGGGGAATAGACAGAGTTAAATTGCGAGCAGGGCGTTGGTGACGTTCGCTAAAAGAAACACATATTGAAATAATGATTTAATTATCTCTGTTGAAAACGAAACTTTAATTTGAAAAAAATATTTTTTGGCGTTCGTACAAAGTTGACAAATTTTGTACGAACGCGTCAGCACTTAGATTTTAAATCCCTATAAATATAAAGTCCGATTTTAACAGTTAAGATTTACACCTTAATTAATGAACTATAGTTCTCAAGCTATAAAATTGGTCAAGTACTATTTGGTAGGTGCTCGAGTCTGATGTGATAGGCATTTGTACGCATGAAAAAAAAAACGTGTTTCTAATTATGTGACCACCTATGTAGGATGTAGGTATATGCCATTAGGTAAACATCATTATCATGAACAAGCTTCGACATGTCACAAAGTGCTCTAAACACGGACATCGTTCAACTATCGACGTCGTAAACGCATACTTTCGCTAGATAATTCAATAAACAATTACTGCTACAAGATAGCAATTCGGTGCGGTCAGGAAACATACGTATAGAATAAAAAATGTGGCAACAGATGGTACTATTTGTATTAAAGAAAGACCTGAGAAATATTAAAAATAATAATTAAGAAACTTGTATCATCCAATATACTTTTTATAACCTTATTTTTAAAAGTTAAAGACCAATGTAACGGAGATTGTAAAAGCTTTTCGAAATTTGTAAAATTATGCCTGTTGATAGGAAAGTCAATTTTTTTGCTGGCTACTGAATATTTTGATAAATTAATTTCTAGATTAATAAAATTCCTGATCTTCTCACTTTGACCTAAAAAGATTAAAACATATCTTGCCTAAATTCACTAAGTAATTATTATGGTTGTAGACCAAGTAATTATTTGATTCCTCAAATATTTAATGAACTACCGACCGAACTCATTAATGTCTTAGACGGAATAAAGCCAGATTAAAAAAGTTTTATATGTCAAACTAAATTTAAATTAACTAGTGCGTAAATTAAAAATATTCAGTTAAGTGTTATTTATAAAATGATTTCCAGGAGTGAGTGCCGGCAAACTGCTCTATAGTTTGGCACGATTATACAATAAGAAACCATGTAAAGCTTAAAGCAAATAAATGTATTTCAATTTCAATTTAACTTGCTTTGTATTTTTATAATTTCAGGTCAAATTTTGCCAGTCAATTTTGAACCACTTTCCTGTGTCATAATCTCATCTGACATTAGAAATAAGTACATTTAAGTAAATCCGAGAGCAATGCAATATAATTGTTCCTAAGAGCTTATCTGAGTGATTCTCTCAACACAGCGCTGCGTGGATCTTATAGGTGAAGTTTTATTTGGCAATTTTAAGAAGTCCCGTCGGAGCGTACAAAACACTTTTTAGCGCGTCCCTTCTTAATTAGGCAGCTTTATACGACACTGAACTCGACGCACTGCCTGCTGCCTAATTGAGAAGGCAGCGCGTAAAATATGTTTTGTACGCAGCGACGGGACTTCTTAAACTTGCCGGATAAAACTTCACCTATAAGATCCAAGCAGCGCTGTGTTGAGAGAATCACCACCCTGATGATGGAGTTGGAAGGTGGCACATAACAAAGGTAATAAATTACTTAACACATTTACTTATTAATTCACATACATACATACATAACATCACGTCTTCATTCCCAGAGTGGGGTAGGCAGAGCTACAGAAATACCCACAACTCTAAACTTGTTGATAATTCTGTAACCACATTTTGCGCAAGTAGGCTGAGGTGTTTACCAGGGAACATTAGTGACAGGTTGCAAGCCCATCGCCTAACAAATGAATTTGAACAAATTTAATTAGTCCCCAACTAAACGGATTTACTATACCTACTAAACAATGATAAACTGACCGCCATATAGAAAAGTAAATACATAACATCCTTAACTACAGGAAAAAAATTGGCTTCCATACAATTAGTAAGTTTACACCGGGGGTCGTTCCCGTGATCACTAACTTCGTAGGCAGGGTACCAACTATGTCATCTTAAGTATCTGAACCGCATAATCTTTGGCGCAGACTTTTTTCTATCGGCCATTATTTGGAGGAACATAATTTGATAATGACATCGTAAATATTTGGTATCGCCTGTTACTGGTCACTGCTAAAGGCCGGTAACACTGAGATTTCTTTTCCAAGAAATTATCTAATGAGATTAACTTTGCAGTGTCTCTATTACACGTTATTTTTTAAACCATACTGCTTTTTATGATTCCGTAGTCAAACTAGGAATCCTTATAGTTTCATAATGTCATTCACACTTTTTCTCTGGGACTAACAAAGTCGTAAAAGTGTAGTTTTTAGATATTTGTACCGCCAATATAGGTCAATAATGAAAAAGATACAAATAAAACTGGGTAAGTTCCTCCCGTACCATACATGCACTCACTAAAGCCCCTGACACTGTGTTTTAGTTGAAGTAACGTGTTCATCCCGTACAACCAAAATTAGTAATACTAAAAAAAATAGAAAGCCATAAGCATTACAATCAATGAGACAATATGCTACAAAAGTGAGTCAAGAGATAACCAAATTTGTATCGCAGCAGTCGGGGGACTTTCAAGATAATGTTCCAAAAAACCGGCCAAGTGCGAGTTGGACTCGAGCACGAAGTACCATTATTAATACTTAATACAATAATAGGATTTTGCAACATTGTTTATAGCAGTGTTCGCATTGTTGTGTTCCGGTTTGGGGATAAGACAGCCGGTGAAATAACTAGCATAGAGGCATTCCATCTTAGTCCTCAGGGTTGGCAACGCATTTGCAGTCTCAAGATTGCAGTCTTGTGAATGCGAATGTCTCTGGGTCACAGTTTTCACTTACCATCAGGTGGCCTGTGTGCTCATTTGCCTTCTTGATGCCATAAAAAAAAAAAAAAAATGTGGCGGTATGTAGAAATCTCTTGAACCATTATCAATCATTGTTTGAAAAATATTAGGCTCTATTATTATGCATATTGTTCAACCAGGGCGAAGTTTCTCGCAACATTTTCTGACATTCACCTATTACATTAAGTGTGAAACACAACACACCTATCTAAGGCCAGACATAATTCATTAACTCTGTATAAACTTAAACATAATGTGTAAGGTTTCGCGTCACCCAACGATTGATTGACAACGTACTCACAGCCAAAACTGCTGCATTTAGAGGGTTTACTGCTTGGGTACCCTTCAGCTGCATCAAGAAGAAATACGAAATTAAAAAAAGACAATAGAAAAAGAAGGAAATAACAGTAAAAAATCTATGTGTACGAATCGCATCGTAAAAAACATGCGAGTATCATAAAACCGACCGTAACGGTAGTGGAGATCCTTGCGAAAGGATGCCCAGCGGTCAACCTCTCTCGACTGAAATGATGTCCATTTTTTAAAAAATACAACTTTAATTTACGTTTACAGAATACAATATGTGTTTCGCGACCCGGAGCGCCCCCTGCAGCCCGAAGACTTGCCGCGGCTCAAGTACTTGAAGCTGTTCATCAAGGAGACCCTGCGGCTGTACCCTCCGGTGCCCATCACTGTGAGGGAAGTGCACAATGACGTCACTCTTCGTGAGTATTTACAACAATACAGTTTGGCGTCCCCACCCTAATATAGCCTAACAACAAAGTACTAAAAATCTTAAAATATGTTAAAGCACATTGAATGAATTCATAAGGAAAACTATCATGACATTCATGACTAACGGCTGAACCCTATATTCAAACCGCGGACAGATAGCCTTACTTCGGATTAAAATTTGACACATTTTGTATGGGCAAATGTCAAATTTTAAGCCGAAGTAGGTAAGCCTTATCTATCCGCGGTTTGAATATAGGGTTCGGCCGTTAGAAGACTTGATTGGTTCTTGTGATACTGGTGATTGAAGTGGTTATACCTACTAAAAAATATCTAAGACAGCATGTTTGTAGTATTTAATGGCTTCGGAACGCTGCACTGACCATGGTCCGACATGCTCTTGCCCTGTTTTTTTAATTTTTTCATGTACTTAATTACTGCTCTGTCCAAATATTATATTCTGAGGCCAATAAACGCAGTTATTAGTCGTTTACACTGAGTGTAATGTTTGCTTTTAAACCGTTGATATACATATTTTGAATTCACCAAAGATGTTGTAACTTCGGCTACGTAAGAATTATACTTAGTGGCTAATTATCAGTGATCAGATTTCCCGGTGAAACACGGGTGGAATGACCTCAAACATTACTTTTACTTTTTTTTCCTATTTGTACTTTGAATAGATGTTCATAACTTGTATTGAGCGTACGTTGTTAAAAAAACAATATTGTTTAGAACGTCGTTTTTTTCCTCGCATTCAAAGTGAAAAACAGAGTGTTTAACGCGAGACTAAACAACCATAATGACACTCAAACTACAGCCACCCTCGCTCGCAAGCTCGCTCGCGTGGCTAAACATCTCGTGTCATTATGGCTTGTTTTAGTCCCTTGTTGAACAATCTACTATTATTGGCTGTAAAAAAGTAAAACAAGTTGGCAACTTATAATGCTCGGTGTATAATATATTCATAGGCATATTTTAAATACTTATAACACTTTAACAGCATTTTATGTACGGACGACGCGGTCACGGGATTATAGTCACATCCATATTAAGATATCCCGTGAATTGCATCCGGAAATCAGATCACGGCTAATTATTATTATTACGACTCTGCCTCTGAAGCTTGCGGTCCTGGGTTAAAATTCCGGTAAGGGCAGATATTTGTGTGATGAGCGCGAATATTTATTACCGAGTCTTGGATGGTTTCTATGTATTTATATATGTTATATGTATTTCTCTATACAAGTATGTTTATCGTTGTCTAGTACCCATAGTACAAGCCTCGAGCTTAGTTTGGGACTAGGTCAATTTGTGTGACATAGTCCCCTGAAATTTAATTACTTATTAATTTATCTGGGGCATGCACCGCAACCACCGCTACTGGGGCGAGGACGCGGAGCAGTTCCGGCCAGAGCGCTTCCTGGAGCCACTCAAGCATCCCGCGCAGTTCGTGCCCTTCAGCTACGGGATGAGGAACTGCATTCGTACTCGTAAATCTTTGAAATCATTGACATATCGACGACCGTAATCTAAATTGATGTAAGGGACAAAATGGCGAAAATGAGTTATGAATGCAGTTCTATTCAGTTTTTTTTTCTCTATCGATTGGTATAGGTGACGTCTCGATAGCCTTAAAAAACATGCCCCTTACAGCCTTAAAAAAATGTTACTTTGACTCCGTATTTCAAAAAAATACGACGTATCTACAGCAATTAAAAAAACTGCAATTTATTCTTGGTGTAACCTTCATCTCGCAATTTACCTAACGCTGTAAGGCGCCATTAAATAAGTAAAGGTACGATACATCATTTAACGTTCTCAAAATTATCTACAAAAATAAAATTGATTCTATCACAATTAGACGTAACTATAATTTTCTAAATTTACCTGCGTCGTAAAAGACTATTATTCTGTAAGCAATTGTACGATACGCAGTTTTGCTTTCACAAATGTAAGGCAACAGTGACCCTTACGGTAATTTGTAAGTGTATCAAATATTTGCTAAGAGTATATACGATATTTTTTCACAACTACAATCATAAAACTACCGTCCCTTACATTAAAATGTCAGCGTTATCTCTTTCGTTAGATGACATACTCAGTGTTCGTTAATATAGCTAAATCACTCTCACGCACTTAAAGTTGCTTGAGGGTGAAAGAGATCTCACTATCACCTCGTTGTACGCGACAAAAAACATTTTAGAAAGAGCATGTCGCTGCTGGTTGTGTTTGACAGTGTTACCGGTTCATCTGATTTTTACGAAATCTACTGAATTTTCTTGACAATCTATTGATTTTTGAGCCTTGGACATCGATTGAAAATATGCCTATAAATGCATTTAAAATAATATTCCGAGGGTTAGTTATTTGTGCAAACAGAGTATAAAGTATTTACAATGAACGCGACACGTGATAACTATATTTTTTTAAATTGAAATAAAATAAAATAATTTTAATGAGAGCACTATAATTCAATTGTTAGTTTTCCAATAAAGCTTTTACATACATACATACGTACAAGAAAAAAACCAGATTATTAATCGTTTATTCAAAGGTATTTTCGACTGATAAAAAACTATTCATTTTTCAAATTACACCTGGCTACACTGGATTGAGTGGTGCCGCTGCTTTGCTTGCTCAGTTCTGTTTTGCACGAGCACTCGTCTTCACGCATGTTTCAAGTACTTAATAAAAAGGAAGGCGACTGAGATAACGATGAATATAAACAGTATTGAATCACTCTTAGCTCGACGCAATAAATTACTGCGGAACGAGACAAGTTATTGCAGTAAGTATTTTATTTAATAAAATATCAAATTGTCGGCTACATGCAATTACCGTGTTTGTGTCTACTTATGTAGAAATGCTATGAGGACCAAAATACTTTATCACGTTTCTAAATATATTAAATACCAATTCCTTCTAGGTACTATCCCAAAGCGTTTTCATAACGAATATTTAACTTCGCCTCACTCTGAAATGATAACAGCTACTTTAGCTGAAACTGACGATGATAATGAGAGCAGTGATGAAAATTAAGATAGGATTTGGCCTATTGCTAATTGTACTACTATTAGTACCTAGGTTCTAATTGATACTGTCGAATTAAAATTGTTTATGTTTTTATTTTATATCTCTAATCGTTTTTACACCGAATCGTGTATTTTTTTTATTTTATTACTTGTTACTAGTCTAGCTATCGACATATTAATGAGAGCTCATAATGGCGTATGTAGTGATGTATCGTTGAAATATAATTATAAAAATAAGTATATGTTCTTCAGAACACTTTACTTTAATTACGAACCTCGTATATTGCTGGTAGTAACAGAAAAATTAAGATTCAAATAATGAAAGTCCTGTAAACACTCAAATACTACTAAATAATTGCGATTCTGAGCTCTGGATAATTATGTCTATACTTCCATGATTGATCTCTTAATTATCCTAATAAATAACACAATTACATTTTATGTTTTCGTTTATTATTTCACCTAAGATAATTTCCAATGTACCTTTTACACCCTGTCATTGATTACTTTCAATGGAGTTACGATCACTTTAATTTCATTTCTTTAAATTTATTTGTAGATACATCAAATTTACTCTAAAGGCAACTGTTGGAGAAGGGTGGTATTGGACATTATGAATTTATTTTTTGACGTAAGGGACATGCTATCTCAGTAACTAACCGTTGTATGATAAATTGAGTTATTTGTAGTTAAAGAGTGGAAAAAAGTAAGTAATTGGCTATTTTTAGTTACATGATACGTAAACAAACAACAAAACTATGAATTTTAAAAGAAAAAAAATACTGTTTTTTGGCTCTCCTGAAAAGTAGCCATTTGTCCGTTACGTCAATTTAGATTACGGTCGTCGATATTAATACTGCTTTTTGTGGTTGAACTCGTTGATTTTTTTATTAAAGTCCGCTGGTTTTATTTGTTATTTAAATGCTTTATTTCACAAAATTTAAATTGTGTACAAAAGATGGACTTAATGTTACCATAAGTCTCTACCAGTCAACCTTCAGGTGAAGCAGAATTCCAAACGTAAGTAGTGACAATAAAATGTCAATCTTTTCTAATTTGTTCCATCAGCATAGTTATTTACGAAAAACCTATCTCCGACGCGCTGTCTGACTCGATTGTGGGTCCAATTTACATGGATATCCTTAAGCCGGCACTGATGGGCATAGCCAGACCAGTGACTATGGTCAATGTTTGCAGTAGCGCCTACAGCAATACCTTTTGTGGTTCGGTAAAAAGAGATATCAGCTATCTGTTGACTTTGCTTATTCGACCATTAGTTTGTTAACGTTAGAAGCCCACGCTTTACCCACTATATATTACTTACATTAGCACGTCTGGAATAGATGCAGAAATCTTTAACTCTATCTAGGTAAATAAATATTTCGAACATAGGCTATTTTTATTTAGGGTTCCGTACCCAAAGGGTCTGTCCGTCCGTCTGTCTGTCACTAGGCTGTATCTCAAGAACCGCGATGGATAGACATTAGAAAATTTTCAAAAATTATGTATTTCTGTTGCCGCTATAACAAAAAATACTAAAAACAAAATAAAATAAGTATTTAAGGGGGGCTCTCATACAACAAACGTGATTTTTTTGCCGTTTTTTGGTCGATCTTAATACAGACACCGTCGTTGTATAGATAATGGTACGGAACCCTTCGTGCGCGAGTCCGACTCGCACTTGGCCAGTTTTTATTTATTTAAACCGGAGCGAAGCGTGGTCGGTACACTAGTGATAATATTACGAGTATAAAGAGTGCCAATGTTGTGAGTTTGTCTCCGACAGTTATCTCCGGAATTACGGAACCTACTCGAAAAAAATATTTCACCATTTGAAACATACTCGTACATTATTCTGGATGGACATTTTCATTTTTTTATTTGTAAAATGGAGCGAGGCTTTGGCGGGACGCAAGTATAACATGAAAAAAATCTATTATTATGGTTCAATACGAGTACGAGATCGTCAAAATAATATTGTTAATGTAATACTAATAAATATTGATTGTTTCTTAATTCAATATTTTTACACTAATTAGTGTAAATATATTACCGGACTTCTTATAGAATTATAGTATAGGTATGTGAAATCACGACAATTTTATTACATCACTTAGATAAATTTAAATATCCCTGTGCTTTATATACTTAAATGATGGAGTCGTCAATCGAATCTGCATAGGAAGCTTTCTCCATATCACTTTTACTTTAAAGCCGTCTACGGCTATCTATGGTGTTATAAGTTTCGAAAACCAAAGTTTTCTTTCAATTAAAAATTAAATTGGTTTGCCACGAGTATGTCATCATTTATAGAAATAATTATCGAATTGATTGATTTGCTGCATATCAGTTATACATTTTATTTATGTGAATATTAGTCAGAAATTGCAATTATATCACCCCATGATATTTAAATTGATGACAGCGGATTCATTTTTAATAAACTAGTGTAGCAAACGTGTCGGTTCTAATTACCTTTCTCTAATCTACAGAGACACAGTTTTCGTTGGTACTATATTCAGCATCAACAAGCCGTATCCGTCAACTAAAATTAACTATCATTTAAAGTACCTAATTTAATCGGTTGGCAGAATATTGACGTTTTGGTCAGCAGGGTATGTTGACCAAAACGCTGCTGGTGTGCTTATGGGCTGTCAAAATATCAATACTTGATCAACGATTGATAGTGATCGGATAACGAAATGTCAATTGATCGAAACTGCACGTATCTTTTTTAATGCGTTATTAACATAAGACTACAATTTCATTGATGTAACTTTTAGTTTCGTTCATATGTGATCAACTTACGTTAGTGTCAGGTATTTTAGCTCTGCCTATTCCGATCACTGTTAATTGTAGGATAAATATAGTTTTTTTCAGGTGTAAGATGGAGATACAAAATGATTCAAACAAAATCACAACATAATGTAGGGTGAGACACAAATCTTGCTACAAAACAAGTGACAAATACTTTCATTTTGTAGCACGATTCGTGCCTCAACCTATATTAGGCTGCTTTAAAAATGATTGCAGAAATTTTTGACCCAAGTTTTATAAAATTGAGGATGGATAAAATTGACAAAAATGTTGCTACAAGACGTTCAGCAAATCACTGATTTTACATGGCTTTGTAAAGTTTTAAATAAATAAATATCAGGGGACAATCTCATCGCACACGAATTGACCGTGAAATAGTACCTAAGTGTCACAGGGATTATTCAATATTAACTTACTCGTAATTATATCGTGTATCACTCTCACACCTCTTGTTTAGACCTATATAAATGTAATGACTTGTCCATCTTCTTTTTTTTCTCACTTTCTCTAGTAAAGAGGGTGTTTATTGTGATTGGCTGATTGACTTTCAGACAAGGCACATGACAGCCTAAACCCCTGAACGTAGGGACTTTAAACTTCGAGGGAACATTCGTTTTTTTAGCCCTTATTTAGGTCCCACTGCCTTTCCCTTTTTTGCCATTCTTCCCTATTAACTGCATGATCATTCAATAGTTCTTACCACACTATGTGAAAATCTATGTAACATAATCTTTATTATACTCACATACTGTAATCGATGGACAATCCAATCCGACCATTGTTTAAGCGGAAACAGCTAGAAAGTAAGTAACGAGTTATGTGTAATACATAATACGTATTATGTTATGATATCTCGTTACTGTTATCTGACATCGCGGTGTGTTCTCCTTGCTAAAAGTTAATTGTTTTCTTTGATCGGGTTTGATAATACAGTTACTTATATAGTTGCGGCGTTTGCGTTAGTGTACGAGGCTTACGTTTGCGATTTTGGCATTTTAGCGTTAACGTTAGGCCAGAGAAGAAACGTCGCAAGAAACTTAATCTGGATGTGCATTTGCCGCAAGCCATCACAACTTTAGTGACATTTGGAATATTAGTTAAGTAACTTAATTTCATAAATAATAATTATTGTGAATTCCAAACCGTAAGTAATTGTAAAGTGTGAATGAATCTACCAGCATTATAAATGCGAAAATTTGTGTGTGTGTGTGTGTTAGTTTGTTAATTCTTCACTCTGCAAAGGAGGCAGGGATTTGGTTGACATTTGGAATGGATACAGCTTATAGCCTGGATTCATACATAGGCGACTTTTCATCCCCGAATATCTATAAGCTCACGGTAGAATAACAATAATCGAAATGTACATAATGCATTCTGGTATATCTATGGGTGTTTCAGAAAACTAGTATAAACGGAAGCGAAGTTGGGTGGGTTGCTATTAGTTAATAAGAAATTTAAACAAACACTACATTACTAACTTTGTACCTGGAAGACCGGGGTTAAATACGGAAGATGACAACTTGATAGATCGACTTGATAGAAACTCCTAAATTGCATCGACATCGATCGTTTGACCCGCTCGCGAGAAATCATATATCTTGCTTGCTCGTTTAATAATTATAGGATAGAATAATAAAACAATAAACAGTTTCTTCTGGCCCTCTATTCTACGCGGTAAATAATATAACTTTTGACTTGTTAGCGTATCGTCAACATCATGATCACTCTTATTTACTTGACACTCTTGACAGTAATGGCGGTTGAGTTAAGAACGCAAGGATAACATACTAACTAGTGTGGAAGGTTAGACGGAACCCATTTACAATTTGTACATCGTTTAATCGGGTCAGTACGTACAGTCGACTGGAAAGTGATGTATCCTCTTTTTTAACCAACTTCAAAAAAGGAAGAGGTTATACCACTGTGTGTACCTTTTTTTTGTATGTTCACCGATTACTCCGTCGATTGTGGACCGATTTTGAAAATTATTTTTTGGTTTAATAGAGTATACTTTCGAGGTGAGGAATTCGAGAAGAGAGGAATTAAGGGAACATCTCAAATATTGTAGGCAAACATATGTTTGCATACTACAATTGCTATATGGGTCGTTTTCAAAAAAAATGTACATAGTTAAGGGCTTAATGAAAACAAAATCACGAACGCGTCCTTTATATAACGAAAGTTAGTCATACAACCTGTATGGGTAACTTTCGTCACACAAAGGAATCAATTAAGTTTTGTTTTAATTAAAGCCCTTAACTATGTACATTTTTTTTGAAAACGAGCCATATAGCAATTGTAGTATTTTTAGTAACAAGTCTATCATTCGCATTCAGAAAGTATCACATGGTAAAGTAGATCTGATGATAGAGACCATAGAGTGCCACCGGAACTCCTCAACGGTACCTATTTCCAGGGTGGCGATAAGATATCTCGATTAAGATAGTTGAGCGACTATGAAATTTTGAATATGAAAAATTGAAATATGACTATGACTTTCCCACGGCGTTGCTTACGGCGCCCTTAAAATAACTTGAAGTTTAATATCAACTTAGAAGTGGGACTATGTAACAGCGTATTATGATCACTAAAAAGTATAAAATAAAATAAAAGTTATAAAAAACAAAAAACCGCCTTCAAAAACGCAAAAATAACTTCCTTTAAAATTGTAGGCACATACCTAATAGGTCAACCCCACTGAACTCGGCGACCACAATATTTACAACAAAAAAAGCCGACTTCAGATGGACTAACCTATTAGGTAGGTGCCTACAATTTGAAAAGAAGTTATTTTTTGCGTTTTTTAAGGCAGATTTTTGTTTTTTATACCTCATTGATTTGTAATAAAGTCTCAAAGTCGAGACATATCTTTGCAGTCGATACCTACGAAGTCGTTAACCCGTGATGCAAACAGAGTGGTTCAGTTTAACGTGTGTTTCTGTGTATCTGTCACTCCGTAGCTCCCAAACGGATAAAGCCTTATCCGTTCGTCTGTCTGTTTCTCCGCACCTTAGCTCAGAGACTCTTAGTACTAGAAAGCTGTTATTTGGCATAATTGTACATATTATTCATGCCGACAAAGTGGTTAAATAAAATCTTAGATAAATAATGTAAGGGAAGGAGGGATGGTTTTTTTGTCGTCTTTTCCTTTCAATAATATTGAGGGTTTGAGAAATCAATTTTTCGATTAAGGGATCCGTTTATGAAGTATTAAGTTGTAAGTAAATTGTTAATTTTTGATAGAGTCAAGTGTCCCTCATACACATGGTAGACATCATTGCGCATGTTTAATCAAACAAAGAATTAACTCAAAACCACATTCAGTTTTAAATAAAATTCTACTAACAGAAGTCAGGTTTGAAATTCGAATGTATTTCTATTTCACGATATTTCTTTGTTTGATTAAACGTGCGATTGGTTCTTGAGATACAGGCGAATAAAGTGTTAATACCTTCAAAGAAGGAAGGAGGCGACTAGGGAATAAAGGCTTGTAGTACTGTTAGGCGATGGGCTTGCAACCTGTCACTAATATATTAGTAAATTTCTTGGTCTGATTGTGCAAAATGTGGTTATAAAATTATAAGCAAGTCTTTTTAAAGTTTTTGGTATTTAGCTCTGCCTACCCCACTCTGTGAATGAAGGTGTGACTTTATGTATGTGTTTGTATGTACCTATAAAAATCTTCTAACACGGCACCAAATTACTTTAAATAGGAAATTAGATATTACTTGTTGTTTTTTTGTGTTTGTAGTAGGTACTTAACGGCTTCGGAACCCTACACTGAGTCCTGGTCCGACATGCTCTTGCTTGTTATTTTATAGAAATATAATGCTCACCAACACTACCATACTAACTAGGACATTTCTTAGGGAGGTTGGTAAAAAACTGCTAGACTCTTTAACCTTTCGTCTGTGGAAGTCTTCAAACTGATATTTACTCGCATCTGTGAGGTGCCAATTTGTGGCAGTTTCCATTTTGAAACGAATCTGTGGAAGTGTCAGAATCTGGACGGAAATCTCATTTTGAGAGAGTAGGAGAATCTGGTAACTACGAAAACCTGTTATTATCTTCAACATAATAATGCACAGATTAATGGAGCAGCTAATATTATGGTTCCACAGATAGGGCATATTAATTTAAGAGGGCGGCCATAATTTAGGATATTTGTGGCATCTCCACAGAAGTTAAAAGACATCAGCTCTAAAAGTAGGAGTCGCCAGTTCGTTCGTAAAAAAAGATATCTCGAATCTTCTTTTTAAACATTAACTGGTATTAATCTCGTATGCAGATTGTAATGGCAATGTTTTACCGGTTACCATTAATAGAAAAAGCTTTCTACTTGCCATAAACTTTTACAACTCACTCAACAGAGTCATCACTATAAAAAACCAATGTAGGTACTAAAGTATAACACGACTATATACAAAATGCGTAGAAGAACTTGATTATAATATGTTTAAAAAATAATGCTTCTGACAAAAAAATCTGTTGTGAGAAGCATATGTGTCTGTAGGTACTTTATTTGCAAATGTTATCATATAGGAAAAGAAACAGAAAAACAAGTTCAAATCACTGTGTATATTGCTGTAAATATATATATATACTGACTTCAAACTAAATAGGACTACATTAAGTACAAACAAAATCCTATTGCCACTTTCCGACTACGTTATCAGATCATCCATAGACACCACAATTTTGCTTTGTCATCAGCAGGGAGCGAAACTTTGGTGCCGGTGACGTCTTTATGACGCAAATTCACATATAGGTGCTTTTATATAAATTATATTGCGACACCCCACTGATTCTTAACAATGCTATAATGATAATGTAAATATTAAATTAATGACAAAAACAATACAAATAAATATAAAAAAAAATAGATAAAAAAAACATTATTTGCAATCAGAAAAGGATACTTCTGCAAGTAATGGAAAATTTTCTCAAGCGAAACTATAATGTTTCGGTTATATTTACAATATGCAAATAAAAAAGAATCAAATCAAATCAAATTTTATTTGTGAAACATAGATAGTAAGGATGGTACAGTCTTAAAATTATTTATCACTATGTTTAGCCATTTGACATACAAATGTTCTATGAAATAAGCATGCAACATGCATTGCTTAAACCATGATATTAAAACTAAATATAAAAAAAATGAAAAATGAGGTATTTGTCTCCACAATCTTCTTTTTAACGACAGTGACAGTCAATTATGTTTTTATTAGTAATGGCCGTCTCAACTCAAGTGTCAATATCGGTAAACTAAAAAGGCCACTAAGTCGTTGTTAGTGATGATGTAAAATCTAGATAAAATATATATCTAGGTACACATAATAAAATCTAGATACACTCTGTATGTAGCTTGACGTCATACGCCTGTCATCGGCACCAAAGTTCGCTCCCTGGTCATCAGGTTTATATGGTATTTCAAATTTAAACTTAGTTCCCTCTTTTTAATATCGAGACCGGGGGGTTATTAAGACTACTATGCAGTTCATTTGACGGCGAGCGTAACGGATAGAGCTATAGTAGTCATGTAGCTCGCTATAAAATGAACTGCATAGCTATGGCCCATATTAGACTATCATTTATTTTTCATTTCAATATGATTTCATATCTGTCAAATTCTATGATCGCAAGTATATGATGCTATTCTTCATTTTTACATATGACATTTACTGTCATATAAATATCATATTTAATCAAGATAGAATCCGATATAGCCGCGTTTTCCGTTGCTATGAGTGCAATTTTATTAATTGCTTTAAAAGAAAACTGTTAAGAGAAAAGGCGTATTTGAGTTAGATCATGGATAGCGGTCAGAGAGGGGCATCCATTACACTGTACTCGAAGAACTTAGATTGATTATAAAATCATACAAAATGTACCTCCGAATGGATGAAGCTGTATTCAACTACACATTGTCAAAGGTTACATTGCAGGTTACATTGCAAAAGCAACCCTTAAATTCCAAGCAAGATACACATTGAAGACGCCATTTTTGAGAATAGTCAAAATATGATCATAATTGTACGCTTGCTGTCAAACAGGATCCCATCTCTATGATCATAGACAATATGAATCATATGTTTTTATTACACCGTCATAGGTTCTTCACATAAATTCGACTTCTATATCTATGATCATATTTATATGATAGTCTAATATGGGCCTTAGGCATAACAGCCCCCCTGGTTTAAAAGTAAAAATGAAATATTTGAGATAAACATTCCTGCTGAAGCTCTATTCTTCTCGATAAAGCGATATTGCCATAACATTGGACCATAGACGACACGGTAGCCTAGTTGGGAGTGACCCTGCCTTCGAAGCTAGGGGTCCTGGGTTCAAATCCTGCTAAGGGCAGATGTTTGTGTGATGAGCACGAGTATTTGTTCCTGAGTTTTGGAGGTTTTCTATGTGTTTAATATATATTTATCTATATAAGTATGTTTGTTGTTGTCTAGTACCCATAGTACAAGCCTAGAGCTTGGTTGGGGACTAGGTCAATTTGTGTGACATTGCTCTGTAAAAAAAATTTGGAGTCAGACAATCTTTTACAATTTTGTGTTCACATCATGCGGATACACCAACAAATTATTGTGTGTTTATTTCCAGGCCGCTACCGCCTAAACGGTGGTATAACTCGGTCAGATACAACTGCTTAGAATGGGAGTGTTCGCTTGTAATGTAACGTACCATTAACCTTCTAATAGCAATAATACGTAAATAGTTTTTTTATGTTAAGGAGAAGGCGCTCGAGCACTCAGGCCACCTGATGGTAAGTGGAATCTGAGACCCATAGACATTTAAATTCACAAGACTATAATCCTAAGACCTCAAATGCGTTGCTGGCCCTGAGGACTAAGACGGAATGCCTCTATGCTAGTAATTTCACCGGTTGTCTTATCCCCACACCAATGCAATTTTTTAATGATGTTTGGATATTACAAGTTTTTTAATTCAGTGCCTGGCTCCATTATTTACTTGCAAAAATAAATAAATCCCATACCAATTCTCTGCAACGAACGTGTTAGGTAGGGTTAGACCCTTAGCTGATAAATAAGCTTGACAGTTTTGTAATGTTTTATTCAGTGAGAGAGATTATTTAGTGGTCTATAAATTGATTGATTTTCATCTATCAGAAATAACTAGATAAGTACAGTCAGCACCAAAAGTAGGTGGACACTCGAAGCGCTTGTAATTGCGAGGGTTCCCTGGTCAAACCCAATAAGTCGATATCATTTGTTGTGTCAAAAATAACATAATCATCAAGACGTGACAGTTTAAATTTGAATAATCAGTTATTTAGATTTTTTGGGTTTGACCACGTGACCTTCGAATTTGTATCTATGTATACACGTTTATTTTCCCAACAGAATTACAGCGTATGTAGATAATTTTGAGCCGACTGTCTACCAACTTCTGCTGGTGACTGTACGTACTTATAAAAAAAGGAAAGAAGTAAGTCGTCAAGAAAAAATCATTCTATTCTATTTTTTAATACTGAGCCTTTTGCAGAGCCTTAATTTTCTAATAATAATAAAGCCAGTCAAGTGCGAGTCAGACTCGCGCATAGAGGGTTCCATACAAACTTATAAGAATGAAAAAATGTATTGAGAGACAAACTTGACTTTGCCGTTGAAAAACTGATGTCTTCATACATCGACATAGGTCGCGATTAGTTTACCAACTGCAAATAAGAAAGCAATCCCAAAAAAAAAAATTGTGATTGAGCCATAAATTAACGATTTCGGATTTTTTCCTTTACTTGTGCTGTAAGGCTTTCCTTTTTGGCATTCTACGGCTATGGGAAGTACCTTATAAATTGATTCCCTTGAGAGTGTCAAAATATACGTTTTGAGCGTATCTTTTTTTTACGTCAACTTAGATGTGATCACAGCTTCAAGGGACTGTAGATTTGAGTATATAGTTTTAATTTCAACTCGATATCTTCACGAGTTCTCGAAATAAAGGGTCTTGATAGACAGACGGACGGACAGCAAAGTTATCCTATACTATGAGGGTTCTGTTTTTTACTTTTGAGATACGAAACCCTAAAAAACGAGTAAACCTCGTTAACATCAAAAAATTATACCATCTCCATAGTGACTCAACTTTTACGATTAATCTCTGGAATCTGCAACTTCAACAATGAATCAGACACGATTTGAGACATCATCCCTATACATTTACCCAGGGCAATAGGTGACTCATCTGGGGATCAAAAGGGATACAACATGTTTCATCTCGCCATTATGCCATTTACAAGCTTTTTGGCTCCGAAATAGTGACGCATGACGATAAAATTCGTCAGAAATTTGTTTTACCTTATTATTCGTCACTTTAACTAATTTGTTTTTTTTTTCCACAAACATACATTTATGGGACGTTTTAAAAAAAAGTATACATAGTTAAGGGCTTTCATTAAAACAAAACTTAATTGATTTGATTTCGCGTTACGAAACTTACCCGTATAGTTTGTATGACTAACTTTCGTTACACAAAGGACGTGATCGTGATTTTGTTTTCACTAAGGCTTTAAACTTTGTAATTTTTTTTGATACCACGAATACAAATTGGATTTAAAAAGACATATTAAGAACTGGGTTAGCATAGGCTTTACAAATACTACAAACACAAATAGATAATTTATCTTCCGAGTTTAAAATAACACCTAGTAAAATACAACACTGCGGATACAGATTCAATTACATACATCTTATTGTCGACTCCTTTCATTTCGAGCAATCGCGAACGGCAATATCAATCGAGATTTCATAAATAACTGTCACTTCTGTATAAGGACCCTTGGAATGCTTTGCTTCAGCTTCCTCATTTTGATTTAGATACTAGGAATGCATAAAGTGAGATAAAAAGTTAATGTCTCACGAATATGGCAAATTGCTTTAAACCTGATATAAATGTGCTGGATATATTAAAATCCTGTTAGGCTGATAAGACTTGCTTTTAGTTTCGTTCCTAAGTTATTTTTTCTATGTATAAAGGGATAATTATATAATGAAGACGTAAATGTTTAAAGTAAAAACGAAATTTTAAAATAAGTACATTTATTATTAAATAAATCTCAATCCCATTCCATCTCAAAATCAGACCAGTTATAAATACATGTTGTTTACATTTCATTTTTTTGTCTTTCCATGTTTATTTTTCTTTGAATGGTGGTGGTTTTGAATACAGCGTATTTGATTGTATAGTATTTATTGTATTAGGTTCCTTTTTACTGAATAAACATTTTGATTTTGATTTAGTTTTTTTTTCGTATACCAATCTACCCAATTAACCTTTTTAGCTTACTGCCAAGGAAGAAGGGTAGTAAAAATAAAAATACACATTTCATTTCAGGCACTAGTGCCAATAAGTATAAATACCGTACAGCCTAAAATACATATCCATACTAATACATATTATAAATTTGAAAGTTACTCGGTCTGTCTGGTACACTTTCACGGCTACACCGCTGAACGATTTCGATGAAATTTCGTATGACATGAAGACGAGGAAGGACATGGGGACTTTTTACTCGCTATAAACGACTTATACGCGGGCAGAGTCGCGGGTAGCAGCTAGTAACCATGTAAAAACATGTTTAAATAATCATGTGTGTGTAACCATCCATGGTCTCACCTGGTGGTTCCAACGGAAGATCAGCGCTGACAAATGCCAGCATTATGCTTATTATCTGTTGCGTATTTCTCTGTAATTTGTTGATGTTTGTCACGATTCATTTCTTTCTTTCTTCATTTTTTTCTTTCTTTCTAACAATATAAAACGAAAACCTTACACCGAGGTGACAAACCAGCCTGTTTTGCTAAAGCTGACATCGCCTCGAAAACGCCGGAACAAGTAAGTAATGTTTTTAATTGTGGAATTGTAGGAACATTGTTTCATAGCGTACAAAGTAAGCATTTTACAATGTCATCGATCCTTTCATTAGATGCAACTATGGACACATTATTGAAGAGGCATTTCAATATTTCAAATCCCTTTTTGAATTATTACCGATTTACAACTGTAATGCTGTACCAGTACTATAAAAATTCTGTATTGACCAATATTTAGTAAGCCAAAGGCATAATAAGGGAATTATCTTCTTTAATGTTTCTTACAGCAACAATTGACTGTTTACTGTCGATGCGGATGCTTTTGGCTTGCATTTTCCGACTACTTAACGACAATGCGCTTCAAAACTGCTAGGCCTAGGTATGTACATCGATGCTATATTGGATTTACGCCACATGTTTTAAAGCACTTCCTCCGACCATAGTTACAACTCGTATATGTTTGTCATAAACTCCTAGTACTAAACCGATTTATAAGACGTGGTCACTCAGGCTCCGCTTCTACAATTCACAGATGATGTTCATCATCATTATTTTACCCTTAACAATTCAACTGATGCACAGAAGGCCTTCTCCAAGGATCTCCACCGTGATCTGTTATGGTATATGCCACTCGCATCCAGCTGTTTACAGCGACCTTTATCAGATTTTTCGTTCACCCTAAGGTGCACTTACACGGTAAATTCAGTACAAAAAAGTCAACAGGGCTCTATTCTACTGCGTTATAACGATATCGCGTTTGACGTGTTTTAGAATCGTTTATGACTCGGTCGCCATTAGTGTAAATGACATAAGAGTTATCAAAACGTTGACAATACGGAAACACGTCAAAGACGAAATCGTTATTACCGTGTAGAATCCCAGGCCAGTATGGACGTCACATTATATTACATAAAACTAGAGTAAGACAGACTGTTGCCGGTTATATATGTATTTTCGTCAAAAGTTGGGCTACCATTGGACCTTTTGGTACACAGTCACCACTTCAGGACGTTTCTGCCCCGACGGGCATTAGTTCTACGAGCAGCCCGCCCACTGCCACATAGAATAATTACTGAATTAACTTTTTAAATAACGTTTTTGTTAATTATGTTATATTAACTGGGGCCGCATTATGACAGTAACTACCTGCCTACTTCCAAGCAGTTAAAGAGACAAAGCTGTATTGACTATCGTAACTGAATCCTTAAGAAGCCGTATACGAAATCTGGCCGGTTTTGCTTATTTTCATGATTTTGCAGTTAAATACTGCTTTTCTAAAACTTTTAATGCACATCATGAAATATCATTTCAGTTATGATCGAATAAATGAGTTACGAATGAATGAGCTACTTTTTTATTTTTGTCGAGTATTATAATGCGAGATTTAGGTTGTTTTAAAACATTACTTATACGAGTATATTGCTATTTTTTTCATTCTTTAGATGTTTTTTTAAGGTAATGAATTGATTTTGAACTGAAGTTTATTACTGTTGTTTTAATTTTATGAACGAGAGTTTTAAGTAGCCGAAATTAAAATAAATGATTTCTAATTTTTGTTAAAATTTTACGTAGTTAATTATTTTTTTACACAAACAAATTATAGAAAGTTGGTAAGAAGTTATTCATACATTTTTTAGACGACATTAAATTGTAATTTTTTCGTAACTTTGAGACGTCAAAAAGCGATATTTATTTTCGTGAATATGCGATATTCTAAACCTCTTACAGCAAAAGTCACAAAATAGTCGGCGGTTTAAGGAGGATTAACCAAAATAAAATAATAAAAACAAAAAAGTAGCTCATACATTCGTTGAAAGTTGAAATTATCTTTCGTGTTGCGTATTAAAATTTGTAGAAGTAAAGTATTTCAACTGTAAAATCACGTCTCTAAAATAACGTAAATCAGCGAAATCGGCAAAATTTCGTATACGGCCTCTTAGCGCAGCCTGGAACTTCTCAGGTTTTGGAACTTCATAATATGGCCTCCGAAATTGGTACGGAAAATGAAACATTGCTCGATTGCTTATTATCATTCGGTACCAATACGCGTGACTATCTCATTTATAAACTGTGGCTATTTAATATTTATTAAGATTAAAGTTGTGTAACAACACTCCATGATTCGATTAATCTGGTAATCGACTGGTGTTTGAGGGGATTATGGTTAGTTGGGCGATGATTGATGACCGGCATGAGGTAATAATTAAATCTATCATTTGCTTGAGTTACGGCCGTTAAGAGCACTGCTTTCACACCGACGTTTAGCTCGTAAAAGAATCTCTTAATTTGACAGTTTGGACATATTCAATACAATACGAATGACATCAAACGTGACGTGATCATAATTCTGGGATCCTAGTGAAAAAGGGTATAAGTCGACTTAACTCGTAATAAAAAGAGTATATAATCGGAGTATACTAGACTTAAACCCTTTTCACTTGATCTGCAGAAGTCCCTTTTTCACTAGGACCCCATAATTTGGTTTGGATACTAGTTATCTTTAACATTGTTTTGCCCATTTACGTTTCTGTCTTGATACACTCGATACAGAAATAAGTATAGGATAAGATTGAAGGATGGAGGAAGCACTTAGGCAAGGAATTTATAATTATATTGAATTACTTTATATATTGATTTTTAGGCAAAGTTGTTAACGCATTTTTGTAGAAATTAGGTACATGCTTACATAAAAGATCTATGCTCTCACCAAGTTCTTACATTACTGAGATTTTACATACATACACATACATAACATCACGCCTGTATGCCCAGAGTGGGGTAGGCAGAGCTACAGAAATACCAACAACTCTAAAGACATGTTAATAATTCTGTAACCTGTATGTGTTCTGTATGTGTGTTATGTGTGTGTACTGAGATTTTATTTTCAAAAATACGATAGTGTCGTGATTACGGTTCGGTGTGACATGCGGTGCTACTATTAAATCAATATATTAATGATCAATTGATAGATAGCAGCGCAAGCGCACCGTGGCGGAAGACCAGACGACCATTAGCAGACCAAAATCGGCTGCCCCACTAATGGAAGTTTACTTTACTGTGCTTTACCCACAATGTTGTATGTAGGTCTTGTTTTTAAAATTGATTCAAAACGTTACCAATCAAGGATGGATCATGTGCAAATTAAACTTGAGCACTAACCTCGTTCTTCCCGAGTTTTCGTACTTCTTTATAAAGAATACGAGTACTTCAGATTTAGTATTGACTTTCCTGTTATCTGGGGGTAGCAAGTACACTACCAATTTTTTCACGAAGGGCTTCATCGTTTTTTTGCATCCTCATAACTTGGGTTTGGATTATACCAGATAAACCAAATTCTCGGGATATAATGGCAATAGTCAACTTACTAAAAATTAGATTTTATTGATATCTAAAAAACTCCGATTTCGTCACTGACTCACTCGCTGATGATCATAAAAATTCTTAGGGTACTTCCTGAAGTCCTAGAGAGCTGAAATTTGGTATTTAAGCTATTATTAATATATAAACCACTATTATGAATTTGTGTCCTCAGTTATTTCTCTTACAAAGTTGTCTGGAAGAGATCGCTATTTAGCGGTAAGACCGCCTGTTGTATACCTATGATTTAAATGTACTGTTCCATGTTCTGTTTTAATTTTTTTTTAATTTTTGGTGTTCAATAAAGAGTATTTGTATTGTATTGTATTGAATTGTATTGTAAACCACTACTACTGTCACCTACAATTTTTAGTAGGTATGCTTCTACCAAACAAATCGATATTGGAATATTTTTGTTATAGGATGAGCAAGCTCTAACAAGGAAGGAATTCATAAATCATAACATATTTCGTGCGACAGAATGGCATTGCAAATTTATTTGTGTGGCTATCGGATCCTGACTACCCTCTTTAAGCTATATTACAACAGTTCACTGATTGATTACTTTTCAAAGCCACAGGTGCTTATTGGATTAGGACTGACCCACTGTCCCGATTTACATAACATAACTACAGCTATCGTTTATGGAGAACGAAAGTTTGCACGTCGTTACAAATATTTTGACGGAAGGTTGGGCAATCGCGGGTCTGCAAGTGATAAATGGTGGCAGTTAACGTTTTAATTATTTAATTGGGTAGATTGTTAAACTGCATCTGGGTTTAATAGATTCGCTCGCGTAGATCACGCGTGGGAGTCGTGTGCTTTGGCTACACGATACACCATCTATTAAAGTGATAGCTGTTACGTTTAAATCAGTTCCTTTAAAAGATCAAAGGTTTAGTTGAACAGGGGTGTAATCTTAAACCACTACTATTTATTTTTTCGACGAATCATTGACGGCAAAATAAAGTTACTCGGCTCGCTGGGGCGCAAAGGTGCAGCACGTCTTGTTCGAAGCTCTGGTAGATTCACTTCATATTACCGACGTGTAAAAAGCCCTCTTGTGTCCAATTTACTTATAAATATTTTGAATATTGTTTTTTTTTTTTTAATTTATTACAATAGCTGTGTTTGCTGGCTATGAATTGCCGTTAAAAGATGCTCGTATAAGTGCACCTTTAGGCAAATTTAGGAACCTACTGCTGCTTCGAGGGAACCTGCGACCAAATTTAAATTCACGAATTAAAATGTATATATTTAATTGTAATTGGATTTATGTGCAATTTACAGTTTACATACATACATACATAAAATGTTTATAATTATTTGACGGGGCAAGGTAGGTACGTTACGGTTTGGCCGAGATGCTTCGCTAAAGAAAACCTGAACACAAATTTAAAAAACATGTACTATAGTGGTAATATTGCCCTGACGGGAAAACTTACTAACGTAACTAGTAGAAGAATTAAAAAACGAATTTGGAAACGACAACGGTCGTCGCACGTATCATTACAGTGCAGACTATGTGTGGAAACCTCCAAAATCGGCTAATAGGGAAAGAACTAGTCTCGTCACCTTAGTAACTTTTTGAGATATCAAGATTTGAAAATAGGGAATTGTAATTTCGTACCTGTCTACGTAGTTTTTGTATACATGATTCTAAGATTTATATCTGTAAATTAAAGTAAGTAATAGTTTATTGTGAACTTTTTTTTTTAATACTAGACGTTTTTTTCCATGTTGACGTTTACAATTAAATTTTCAAATTTATAGACTCATCGTCGCACGTCATAATCTTATAGCCCTTGGGTGTTGACTAATTTTTATGTAATGTATTATAAATATCACACCATGTAACTTTTTGTGCAAAATTGTCAAATCACGATGTACAATTAAAAGGTCGATCGTACTTTCATAGCGTCTTAACTTGTTAAAGCCGTAACAAATCGTTTTCGACTCGTAATTCCGTTTTCTCTATTTGTCAGTTAAGGGCCAGTTAATTAGGTACACTATAAATAAATAAATACCTATATAAAATTTCGATGAAATAAATAAATGTACAAGTTTTGATGGTTTTCTATTTTATTGAACTGTGAGGCGGAACATTTTTATATCCTGATTAAATCATGTGTAGATGGCGGAAAGGGACAAGGGGTTATGTTTTCGAGTGTGTGTATGTAGGTATGTCTATTCCTTTGGTACGCTCTGCAGCCTAAACGAATTGGTGGATTTTGACTTCCCGAGGATGTCGTAAGAGGCGACTAAGGAAATAAAGGCTTCTAGTATTGTTAGGCGATGGGCTTGCAACCTGTCACTAATACACTAGTAAATATCTCATCCTACTTGTGCAAAATGTGGTTACAGCATTATTAGCATGTCTTTTCAGAGTTGTTGGTATTTCTGTAGCTCTGCCTACCCCACTCTGGGAATGAAGGCGTGATGTTATGTATGTATGTATGTATTTATCCAACGATCATTGTAAATCATATTGATTACCTATACGTGTATATCCAACAAACACACTTACCTATGTGGTAAATTTCCACATAGGTAAGTATGTGTGTTGGATATACTCGTTATATACGAGTAGGTTAAATTGATGATGATGATGGTGATGGGTGGGGACGTCCGGCCGGAGCAGGCGGGCGGTCGATCAGGCTCCCGGTCATTCCGCCCTGTTCCCCTAGTAGGTTAATATACAATCGGTCGATCTCAAACTGGCGTCTAATACTTAACTGCTACTTTGTGGAGACTGGCGGATTTAAAGCCAGTCGTACGGATATTACTGGCTGGCAAGAATCATGTGGAGGCTTCATAGATTTAGGCCGTAAGAGGTTTTTTCTCTTGAAAAAGGGTTACTATCGATCGGTTTCGACCGCGAGCGAGATCGTACGTGCAAGCTCTAAGCTACCGAATTGAGAATGCACGCCCTTACAAACGTTGTTTGTTCTCCCTGACAGGACCACTTATACTCGCCGGTTAGGTATTCGTCCGTTTAAAAGTGAGTTAAGTTCAAAATAACATTGGTAAAATATTGATACCCAAAACAAAACAAAACAACAATGAGAATTGTATCTATGCTTGCAAGGAAGACATGTTCATAAAGTCGTGTGCCAAATCCACTATAAATTAATAAAGATTTAAAAAGAGTTGTACCTATGTCTGCAATTGCACGAAATATGGCTTAATAACACGTTAGCGTGTTAGAGCTGTGAAAATGCCTCTATGATTAAGCGATTAAAGCGTTTCCTTGTGCTTTGAGCGTTTTTAGATAATCAGCCTCCTATAATCTCACCTATTACATAAATAAAGTGCCATAACTGGAGGCATATTAGAGGTGAATTATATCTTAACTAATAGGTCGATGTAATCGTACATGTTTGTAAGCTTGTACAAACAAACGACAGCGGAAACTGATCTTAAGTCTCATAAGAATCGTGACGTGTTTAACAATACATATTTTTTTAAATAATTATTTACTGAGCAGCAAAATATTGAACATTTATCATTATTTGGTGTCTATATCGTATTCCATAATTATTTTTACTCATGATGTGTTTTAAGTCATAATCATCGCAAGTCATGACGTACTTATACATGACTGTCAAGAAAAACGAGTGTTATGTTTTTTCAATAACTGTTACTTTTTCAGGATTTTTATAAATCAAACTTAACCTTACCTAGCCCTATGTATACGTTGAATATTTAAGAACTTTTTAAAAGTTCACGTTTCCAGCGATATACAAATTATGAATATCAATAATTATTCTGACTAAAAAAGTTACCAAGCAAGTTAAAAGTTATGATCCACAGCATACTCTTAGAAAAACTGAATGACATTGGTATTCGAGGGAAAGCTCATGAGTGGCTAAGTAGCTAAGTACATTAGCCACCGTAGACAATGCACTGAAATAATTAAGATAATAGATGAAATAAGTTTAATATACTGTCTGAGTAGAGAGGAGTTCTCCAAGGAAGCGTTTTGGGGCCTTTGCTATTTAAAAAAACTACACATAAATGGCTTTCCTGACTAACTAATCATAAAAGTATTCTATTTGGTGACGACTATCCTTTAAAATTTTATCGTATTTTGGGTATAAGAAATGATGAACACTGAACTGGAAGAGCCATATATAGATGTAGTATGTAAGAAATAATTTATTATAATTTGGATTAATTAAAGTGAAATTGAGACAGTATTCAAAGCACAAAAAAGTGTATAAGCTTTATGTAAGATTGGGAGCAGAGAATCATGTAAGTAGACTTAAAATTCTCCCATTACTGTGTATCCATATTGCTGAAATCTGACTCTTTGTAAAGTAACATAACCATTACTTTATAAAAATATCACAAAGTAATTCCAACGCAAGGAGTACAGCCTTAATAAATTGTAAATTACAAAAAGCAACCTAGCTCCAAATTTGTGATAAACCCTCGCCACGCCGGCTTTTCTAGATTTGCCGTTTTCATAATTCAAGCGTACGGTTTGAAATTGGCTCTCACATCAAATACTTTTTATAGCTTGCAAGAATACTGTAACTAGTAATATGTGTAATGTTTAGAGTAACTTGATCGAAAATGCGATTAATTATCTTAATTTAAGTTTTTCCTTGTATTTACATGCCTAGCGTACTAGAACAAGGTATTGGTATTATTTGAACTCGTTATACTATCTCACCATGGTGATTACTATGTACCTAATGTAAATGAAATAAAATTGACAAATATGAGAAAATTGTACCTAATGATGAAATAAAGGCAGCATCAAAGATTCAATTATTACTTTATAAATTGGCTTTAAGTTTATCTAATATTATAAAATATGCGACAATAGCAAAGATGAAGCACCACCCTATATCTTTTAAACTAGACAGATTTCATCGCAATCGATAATCTATTTGAAAATAAAGATCAAACTACAGACACTTTAGATTTAGTAGAGTAACGTCTGGGCCCATCTTGATGAATGGGGTGTCAAACGGTAACTAATGACGTCGCCCGCGCAAATGGATATTGACGTCAGGTGAAAATCAATATGGCGGACGCTTAGAGACGATATACGAAATAGATTTTGATGTCAAAACGTTTAGGGAGACGATGATGGAGTTTTGTTAGGGATTATTCAGTTTAACTAGATCAATGCTAAGAGTAAACTTTGAATGATAATGTCTTGTTAATTGTAAAATAAGTTTGAGTTTGAAACAAAGTGTCTTACCTAAATGCGATCTCCTAAAAGTGAGCATAAAACTGAAAAGGTAATCAACGTTACTAGTAACCTATAGTTTAGTATTAATTGTTAATCCTTAATACTAATCATCTATGAGTATTGTTATTATAAACGAGTATGGGTAGGGTATGGGCTCAGATAACCATATTCATTGCATCTTATTTAAATCTAGGAATTAAACGAACACTGGGTAAATTGTATGTTTGTATGTGATAGCCTATATCAAAATTTGATATAATAAGGAACCCTTTTGCGTTAAAACTAAAAAAGGTTAGTTTAACGTTGCTGGGTTTGCCATGCAGTTGAAGTCTTATGAATGCAAATAAATATGTCTTATGATCTTATCCCACTTACCATCAGCTCGTTTGCTTTTGCACACACACACACACACACACAAACTCATCTCGTCTGGCCCTACTGAAAACCAAGCACAAGTGTGACACAAGCTGAGTAGAGACCATTTTGTAAATATGTGTCCAAATAAACCATTCCTATTCCTATTCTTTTTTATGCCATAAAAATACTGTAAAACCAGACTCAACTAGTTAAATAACGGGTTTACGGAGGGTGGCGTACTCCGTGAGGGTTACTAGGATAATAATTATAATCTAGCTTAACTTAACAAATTGTTCGATTTTTCTGTAGTGGAGTTTAAATATTTTCTTTTGACAGTCACAAGTTATGGATGTTTGGTTTTCATGGTAAATATGTAAAAACTGTAATGACTTAGGCAGTATCTGAACAAAATTTCGGTGAAATTTAATGTTCTTTACAAATTCAAATTCAACATTTATTTGACAAAAACACACTGCAACACAACAAAAATAGCGAAAAAAAAACAACATATATATATCTTAGGTATATATAAAATTCTCGTGTCACAGTTTTCGTTCCCATACTCCTCCGAAACGGCTTGACCGATTCTCATGAAATTTTGTGAGCGTATTGAGTAGGTCTGAGAATCGGCCAACATCTATTTTTCATACCCCAAAGTGACATAAAAAAAAATTGCAGCGGGCGGAGCCGCTGGTATATATATATAATTTAGAAATGTTGTACTGTAGTGTGAAGTCAAATAGGACTCAGCTCAGCATGTGGTGCAGCCGGAGCCACAGCCCTGGGTGTTCACCTATTCGTATGCTTAGAATAGAATTTAATAGATAACTTTTAGGGCAACCAACGAGGTCCATAGTTGCAGATGCCTTTCAGATTTAAATACATAACAGTAATATACAACTAGAAGTTCTCACATCTATAACCAAGTTAGTTATAGGAATGATGTCACCGTTTTTAATAATAAAATCTTAAACTAAAAATATTTTCATTTTTATTTTTTTATATTACGTTGGCCTGTAATTTTGCAGCCATTCACGTAATACCAACACAACCAATATAATTTTTTTAGATTGTAACAAGAAGTGTGACATAACATATTTTCTTTGCCAACTTGGTCCTAATTCGCCTTTAATGTTTAATATATGATGTTTAGTGTTCAATTAAGCCCGGGTCGTCCTTGCGGCTAGCTTACACAACTGCAAATCATTAAACGATTCACTGAACCACTTACCATTCGTATTTGTCCAACAATAAGACTCAAATTTAAACAAACTTAGTTTTGGTAAAGGTTCGTTTAACTTAGTAATAGAATTAACATGGTATTAACTGCGCGTGCCCATGCATCTAGTGTCATTTGTTATTTTAACTTTGTTTATTGAATAATGACGTAAGTTTTGATCGTGTACCTTGACGTATGGCCTTTTGAATGTGCGAATTTGTAATTTGATCATTTGAAGGTGTGTTTTGGAATAATTGTGTTGGTGTTTTTTTAATTACATGCACAGCTGTAATCGATAGGTCTCCGTAATTCACTTGTTGCGTTTGATATGATCTAACATTATTAGGCTATTTATGGACATAAGACCCAGAACCGGGAATAATATAACATTGGCTCTAATACGTCACCGGTAATTGAATCATCAACGTCAGGCTTAATTAAAATCAAAACATAACTTTTTGTGTTTTTCTAACATACTTAATCGTAAATTCAATGTAATGCAAACAATAGTAGGATTCTGCATCGTAGGTACTTATTCTAAGTTTAAGTCTACCGCGTGCTGTCATGGCACCCTGTACCAAGAGATACCACGTACCAAGTGACCAGGCGAAAATATCGCGACGGGCAAATTCCTTACCTGCGATTTTTAACTTTGTAGGCTGTTTTCTCCAAAACTAAGGACTTCGGAACATTAAAGTCCTGTGATAACTTGAAATGTTCTAAGGAAATACCTTTTTTTGCCTTGGTTTTGGGCCACACATATGTATGAGTATAAAATGTCACCTGAAGTAGCATGGTGTCACTTTCTACCTTTGCGTATGAGGAACTGGGTAATGGTCTATTACGTTTTTGCAGAATTAATGCCTAATCTTTAATCCATTACTTTTTATTTTGTTTGTATGTATGTGGACGATAATATTAAAAGACTGATTTTTATATTCTTAGCTAATGTTTAAATAATCTTGTGTGTGTAACCTTCCGTGGTCTCACCTAGTGGTTCCAACGGAAGATCAGCGCTGACAAATGCCAGCATTATGCTGAGTTGGAACCATTTCGTGACTACATTTTTCTGGTGCGTATTTCTCTGTTATTTGTTAATGTTTGTCACGAATAAATGTATTTCTTTCTTTCTTTTTCTTTCTTTCTATTATACAGAGTAATTTTTTAATAGGTGCACAAATTTTAATTTGCTATTGTTAATCAATAACACATGTTGTGTTATTTTTAGTCTAGCTTAAAAAATATTAGAGATATTGCCGATTCAATGATTCCACTAACTTAACGATATTCATGGATTAATGCAGGGGTGCGAGGAGACGGGAGTGTTGTTAAGTAAGTTAATAAATGAAATTTCAAATTTAGAATATCAGTAGGAGAGGGGCTTGTTGTCTGATAAGCTGTACATGAAAATTCAAATTTCGAATATCAATAGTGTATTGCATACCTACAACTAAACAACCCATGTCATCATTTCTAGTGCGACTTTGTGTCCACACGATAAGGTAAAAGAGAGATAATTTGCAACAAATAAAATGATTTTGTATCGTTAATATAATATATTACGACAGTAAATTTGTTTTACTGTCGTAATATATTATATCAACGATACAAAATCATACGTTAAAATTTGTGCACTGATAAAAAAAATACCCTGTATAGATACAATACAAAACACTTTATTGTCCACCAAACAAAAACATTGCAAAGAATTTTCACAATTTAGAAGACCCATAAAACTGATGTAGGATCACAAAATAAAAATAACTGATCTGATGACAAAACCATCGGAACCACCGGAACTCAATATTGAGACAAGGTATGTCAGCCATGTTTGGAATTATTGGACGATTTTAATGATAATATCAAAGATTCAAATTCAACTGTATAGAGTTAAGCCAAGGTTTACACTAAATTGTATGTACTGTAATCGCCCGGCTTAAATTAATAGGCAGCATACGACGCTCCACATCTCAGTAACTCATTGTCGCCCAAAACATGCCTTGTGCTTGATGGATACACGACTCTATACATTAATTCTGTAACACGGGCATTATATTTGTCTACCGACTTAACAGTAGGAAATGTCCTGACTGATGTGATACACGCAAAATCGCCGGTTATCGTCACAATATGTCTAATTGAGCTGTCATGAGTTCTTCAAACAGTAAAGTTATCGGGTAAGTCAATAATCTATTATCAAGCTTGCCATATATTTATTGTAAGTTCAAATATTTATTTCCGAATTCATACACAAAGGCTGTTGGAAATGTCGATCCCATTTTACTGTTGGTAATTGCATATTTTTTAATTAATTTCTTGCGAACGTAGACTCCATAGATCATTAGTAACATATTAATCTTAAAACTAGATACATTAGTCAGTATAATAGTTAATTAATTAGGACAATATTGCCCCCCCTCCCCCGGACTCAACGTGAATGGAACTCCTGGTGATAATGACACCAACAAAAAAACACTGATTTAATCGAATGACAAATTATACGCTACAATATACAGGCGTCCGGAATTTAGAGGTTCACGATCAACTTGTATATACTCTATAATTAGTTGAGCCTTTGCACTATCTAAATAATTAAGTTGTATCCTCAACTTCTACAAAAGGGATCAAAATAACTGAGTAAAGATGAAATTCAAGAAATATTGAAATTTTAGAAAGTTGCTATTATGACAAAAAATGTGTGATACCTATTACCTATGTTAGATTGTTTAGGTGGAGTATAGGCACGTCTTTATACAGGTAGATCTTGATCTAAAGATACGATTATCAAAAACTACCACACTTAATCGTACCTAAAACGTTTGGCTAAATGATGTAAACGAATGCCTAAAGAACCTTGGGGTCGATTTTTGAATTTCACCCGGTGATTAAGAATCGCTTTTGGCCGATTTTAACTGATTTCTAAAAGTTCTTATTTTCCATAATTGTAACGCGAAAAATATTAATGAAATACGAGCCCCACCCGTAAACGAGATCACCGAGTTATTTCATTATTACTAACTACTTCTTATGAGAGACAAAGCAAATATTTGACGCTCGTGACAAAGCATGAATGGTCACTAATTGTGTAGGTAGTATGTCAACAAGGAGCATGTTGTGGTTGAATGACCGAAGTTTCAAGAAGTAGTCATTGAAGAGGGTTTTTTTTTTTTTTTAATCGGCGGAAGTTTAAAGGATAACAGAAATCATCTATTGTGTGTAATGAAATGACCTATTCAGCTCTGATTAATTATTTAGTTTGTAAGCTATGACCAATTAAACAACTTAAGTACCAGCATGTTTTGATCTCTAATTTCAAACATTCACTTCTGGGACACGAGTCCACGTATGCTGTTAATTATCGTCACAGTTTTTTTATTAAGTATTTGTAAGACATCAACTACCATAACATGCAACCCTCAATGCGCGAGTCCAACTCGCACTTAACCAGTTTTTTAAGCTAACGAGTAAAAACCACAAAGGCATACTTATTAGATAATCCTTGTATGGATTCTCATTAATTATTAAAGACGTTTGTGTCATTAATTAGGAGTCACCTTCACTACCCACCTGACCAGGGTTAGCATTGAAAGTGCGGCTAATAAGTGGCCCATTAAAGAGTAACGTCGGTTAGAGCACACATAAGGGCAGGTCTGCGCCGACCCAGTAAACCTGTCGGCGCACGCGCGCTACTGACACCATGATTTGAAACGGACACAGGGCGCATTATCAACTGTCAAAAAGTTATAAACTAATTTCTAGAGACTAGAAGACGCACCTTTCTATTGTTTATACAGCTTATGAAAGAAAGAAAAGAAAGAAAAAAATTTTATTACCACAATACAAAAAAAACATAATAATATACAAATAAACTAAAAAGAAAAAAAAAGGAAAGCAATGACATGTGGTAAAAGGAGCGGACTCAGCAGATGCTGCGCATCCGAGCGTAAGCGCGGGAGTTGGCAGCGCTGGTTTTCAGTCCGCTCCCTGTTGTCTCATGCTAGCGATAAAGTTCTGCCGTAGTTGGCGAGTTTTCTACTGCTACTCATTATTATTAATTTAAAGACATGAAGAAACAAGAAAAAAAAATCCAATGTTGTAAAAAAACACAAAGAAAATGGAAAATACGCTAAATAAAATAAACTAATGAATTAATAGGTACGAGTATGTATGTATATCGAAATCCTACTCCGATCTCCAATGTTATAATCAGATACCCACCTGCCCCTTCCCCAGGCTGACGTAGCGGTAGATGCTGTCTTCGCTCAGAGGGTCTCCCTCTCTCTCGGTGAACGCGCCGCTCACGTAGAGGCTCTTCGGCACCAGACCTCCCTCGTGAACGAAACTCTGCGGTAAAAGAGCTCATGATTTTTGGAAACAGAAACGCAGCTGTCACATAATAAACGCTTTATGAGGCCTATACGAGTATCACAAGCGCCCCCTTCCCGGGTTTTTATTTCATTTAAATGTTTTTGAACTGTCAAAATCATTTACATACAACCTTGTAAGAAGAGGGGCGCGTCATTTTAGATTAGATAAGTTCTATAGATCTAGAGTTATTTTCAATTTTCTCAATCAAGAACTCGAACGTAGTTTTTTTTTTGTTTAATATCATAATTGCACTAATGTTTATATCAATTATCCTTCCCGCCGCTCGTGCCACTGTGCCCTTTGATCCTTTGAAGCGTGCGCGCGCCGAACTATATTTAAACTTTTTATATGAAATTTGTTACGGATATTTTTTTTTGTCATTTGAAATAATTTCATAGGATCTTTCATTCAATTATTTTTTTATAATTTCCTTCCTCCATTGTTTTCCTACTTTAAACAATACATTTTCTCCCATCTCTAATGGCCCCAGATCATAGAAACAAGGGAGATATGCCATGAGCGCAAATTAGATCGTGACCCCGTGTCGCCACTTTTAAAAATGTGTGCGGTTTACGCTTACGCTCTATGCACTACCACAAAAACAATTTTCTCATAATTGGTTACAGTTTACGAAATAAAAACATACAATACCATTTTGATAGTAGAACAAAATTCAGCTTTATGTTTATTTGGCAAGGTCATATCGATAGCCATGTAATATTTTGGTTGAAACACTAATAATTATCGATTCTCAGACAAAATTATCATTTTTATTTCACTATTAGAGGACTATGATTACATAATTTTAACTTTTACATTAATTACTACACCTAGAGCTAAAGTGACACCTTTTTCCTTATTTTTTCTTTTTAACAGCCAGATACATATTTCCTTATTTTGATGCTTGCCGTTGGAGTGCAAGGTGGAGGGCAAGCTAGGCATACAACCTCTCGGTCTCGGTGGTCTCGCAATCTTCGTTTCGAAAATGTTGACAACATGACTATTTGTTATGTTGTTCTAATCCCAAGAACAACCTGTTGTTTTCTCTTTATGTCTTACAGTGACGGGTTGAGACCCGTAGCTGATATCAATTTTTATTTTATTTTCTATTTAGTAGGAAATCAATAATAATGATTTTCGTAAAAGTACTCCATAATTATAAAGCTTCAAAAAATATATTTACCGGTGGTATGTTATGCCGCTTGATTATAAATTAACGTTTGCACTTCGAGTTTTGCAGTCTTTTACGCTAATAACAGTCATTTTAACATTTAAATGGGAGTTCATGCATTGACAGCGATCGGTCGGCGACTGTGACAGCGTTTGACGCGTCTTGAGCCGATATGTCCATTTTGACCATATCGAGGCGTCACGAACCACGCCCCTATAACATATCTCCCTTGTTTCTATGATCTGAGCTAATGGCCTTAAATTCGTTTAGGTTTTATTGTAATAATATTTGATTATTTCTTAAGCTTTTATTTACAGCAGGTTTAAAGTTTTTATTCGGCATAGGTAGGATCCGGATCGGGTATCTGATTATATCGAAATAACATTGAATTTGAGGAAATCTAAACTTACTGCTTGATCTTTAACTGTGTGTCAATGAGTTGAGCTTTTAGATGGCGTTTAAACGATAGCTGGGACATATTCATACGGAGAGGGGGAGGTAAATCGTTCAATATCTTAGACACAGCAAATTTGAATCCTCCCCTAAAACCTTTGGTACGATGCCTGGGAATCACGGCCTTATTTAACGCTTGTGCCCGAGTGTTCCAACTATGCGCATTTTCGGACGATTAGTGTGTACTATTTTATGCACAAGGTTGGCTAGATGAAGTGTCCTGCGTCCTGCCATCTTTAAAATTTTCCGTTTGTTGAGGTACGGCGTTACATGGGCCCTTTTAGGAACACTGTAGCAGAACCTCACACATGCATTCTGCACACGCTGTATGGCATGTGACGTTTTGGCCAGTAGTCTAGGGCCATAGACAGTGTCGCAGTAGTTAAATGTCGATAAAATTAAAGATTCGACCAATGTCTCTCTAACTCTTTCTGACAAAAAAACTCTGAGCCCATATAGAACCTTAAGACGGTAAAAAGCGTTCCTAATCTTAGTGTTAATATGTTCAACATAACGAAGCTCACTATCTATCACCAGGCCAAGGTTTTTCGCTGTTGTCGTCCGCTCAATGGCATCATCGTTAATTCTAATAACTGGGTTATGGTCTGCTACAATCTTACACTGATGTTTAGTTCCTAGTATTACAAATTTAGATTTACTTGCGTTTAGCACGAGGTTGTTACAAATGGCCCAGTTATATATAATGTCCAGGTCTTCGTTAATCAATTTAACTGCTTCCGTTGTACCTCGGGGTCGAAACGAAAGGTACACCTGAGTATCGTCCGCATAAAGATGTATTTTACAATATCGTAATTTTATACTTAAATCGGCGGTAAAAAGAGCAAAAAGAATCGGACTTAAAATAGAACCCTGGGGTGTCCCTCTAGTGATCACCTTGGTCGAAGAGTGCGCTGCATCGCCTTAGTCACTTTCAACAACCACAAATTGCTTCCGATTAGTTAAATACGATGCGAACCAGTCTCTTGCCGACGAGCTTACACCGTATAATACTCTAACGTTCTTGGCAAATCTAAATTAGGAGCTGGAATGCAACATCCACATATAAACAGCCGCAGTTAGAGTCAGTTAATGACGGTTTTTCAAACATAAGTTTGAAATAGGAACGAGGAAACCTTTTCAATGTCATTAACGGATATTTCCGTCATGGTTGACAGCGCAAAATACACCTGAGATACAATCTATGAGGTAAAGTTGAAATTCGCTCTGGTTTTGTATATTTGACACAGCGTTGATACGGTTAATTGTCTCTAAAATCTCTCTGAGTTCGGTGGAAAGTACGCATGAGAGTCTTCGGGTATGCGCAGTCAGGTCAAAAAGCATCTATTTCCAGATAGAGAAAAGATGGAGCTCAATTACTTATTTAGTTTTAAATTTAGCATGTGAACCCTACAGTGGGATATACAGGCCCTTTAGGATCTTTTGTGCAATTACCCTCTTACTAATGCGGAAGTCCGAATATACTCGTTTTGATCATGATGTATTACTTTCACCACTGTCTGTAAGAGTATCGAATATAAACTTAAGGAAAAACAACTTATTGGAACTTGGTAACCGTGTTTAAACTCGGTATCTTACGATCACGAATCGAGCTTAGCTACTAGGACACCGACGCTTTTTGGCTTTACTTTATTTATTTTTATAATAGGGGAGGCAAAAGCTTGTTAACTGAGGGTTATTACCACCGCCCATGAACGTCGGGCACTCAAAGAAGGTTGTCAGACCGGTCTTATACTGTAATTAAAGATACAGATCTTTAATTTAACTTGGCAGGTTTTGACAGTTCGCAACACGGTATTATTCTGTCTATATATCGTAAATAAGCACGTAAATTACCCTATTTCATTGCTTTTGGTTGTATTAACGACATCGGCTTTCTTCGTGTTTCTAACATGAATTTCAAAAAGAAACGAAATAAACGTAACGACTCAGTTTCCCTCAGTTTCCCTATACCATGGCTACCCTACAATACAGCAAGTGCAGGCGGCTCGCCTTGCGCAGCCGTTTCACTGCTCACGCACATACGATCGATACAGGATCGATGCACTTGATTTCTACTGCTGCATTCTGTGATCTAGTGATAGCAATACGGCACTTTAGGTAAGCAGTCGGGATTCAAGTGGGATGAATGATTGATCGACGGCTCGTAATGGTGCCGTGACCAGGATAAACATTTTTTTAATCAGCAGCTTAATCATCCAAGAGCAAAATGGGCTACACAGGGCGTGTTTTTATAATACTCGTATTCGCTTGCGACTTCTCGTAGCTCGTGGAACACGTTTGACCACCTGTTTGCCAAATTACATCTGGTAATAAAATGTTTTAAGTATTTATTTATTTACTATCTTCGATTGAATCCTGTGTAATAACGTTTTATCATGATTCGGAACGTTGGAATGGCTTTTAATCATGCTGTATAACGGCGTGCAGGTGCTAGAGGGATAATACGCATGTTGAAAATGTTTTCTAAGTTATTTTTGATGACCTGTATAGTAATATATCAGTAGTCAAAGTTACCATATCGACGAACTATAGGGATATCATTCAATTATTTCAGTTATTGTTTTGTGTTTGGAAAGTTAAGGATTTATTTTTAGTATAATTTTCAAGCCTACATACTTAACATCGGGCAGTAAAACATGTCGAAACTCCAGTTCGGTTTCGGTAGCTTAGGCTTAAGAACGTACAGATAATCAACTATTAACAAAATTGGTTTGAGTACCATTTTATCTTTAACTATTAACCTACATATATATTCACTAGCTATTGCTCGCGACTCCAACCACTTATTCCATCAGTAACTATATATTTCTGGAATGAAAAGTACTATATGATATGTGTTTTCGGGAGGTTCCATAGTATATTTCAACTAAATTCGTCCTAAATTTCTTGCGGATACGTAGTCATTAACACAATAATAAAAAAAAAACTGCTTTATTACCGCACAATTACGTCCTCTCCACTTATTTTTCCAATTACTGATACGACTTTTCTACAGGCTTATTATAATAAATTATGTACATACTCAAATGCTTCTTAGATTTCATATTAGGCTTAAACCGCCGGTAGTTTCAACGTAAATACAAGTACCGAATTATTACAAAACCAATTAAAGATAAAAACCATGCGTAAATCTAAAACACAATTATTTCGCCATCACTTGTAGACGCTAGGATTTATGTTGAAGTTATGACCGGAGTGGGCGACCTCATTGATTATCTTTCGGCAAAGATTAAATATAACAAAGCGTGTAGGCATTAAAAAACCGGTTGATCGCCTTTCATGATATAGGTTGAATTACAAGGTCTTTGAGTTGAAACGTCCTGTAGCTTGAAACAGGTGAAACGTCACACTTCTGTTGATAACCCAGTCGTATCACACGTGATAAAGTCGGTAGTGTTAAGCGATTTGAATTTCAATAACAATAACGCCTATGTCTGTTCTTTGGATATATTAAACTTTTTCATATTTTCTTGCCGAACGAGTTAATTTTGGTTTGTTAGTCACGAGTCCATCTTATATATCCTAACCTGTGAAATTAATGTTTAAGATATTCTGAAAGCAGAAAATAGCGTACGATGAAATGGAATTCGACGAAATGATACAATTGATGAAGTGAAATTCGATAAAATTTTGGGTTCCCAAAGTAATTATAAGAAATGGGCACAAATAGCACATACACAGGGTTATTTTATATACTGATTTATTATCAACTGTAAAAAACCTGCCAAGGTCCAGTCAAGGAAAAGGATAGGTATATAGCTGCTATAACTCTGTCCCTTTCGCTACTTGGCAGCTTTTGACAGTTTGTAAATTCATAATACGACTTAGGTGATCATCGTAATATATTAGTACTTGTAATAGCTTGTTTAATTTTCTAGTCTGTGCCGAAGTTGACAAAGGTCAGTTCACTCGGTCACGACGCGACCTGCCCGTGGGAACAGGATATTCTCGAACAATCACCAGGACTAAACGATGTCGCAAATTATATTTTACGATATGGTAGTTCTGGGTAACTAGACAGCCAGCGGCCTTTTCGTAAAAACTGGACAAGTGCGAGTCGGACTCATACACGAACGGATCCGTATTATTGTAAAACCTGATTTTTTCTAGCTTTACTTTTCAATACTCAAATATCTAGCTACTTCGAAACGACATGTACATTTGCACATGTTCAAACAATTTTTATATTCTACGTCTTTTTGTATTTGTTAAATTGAAATGCAACACTTTATTCATAATTAACAAAAAAAACGTGGGTCCTCAACACCTTTTGGCAAAGGCTATATATATATATACATATATAAATATGGAATGTTTAAAAAAAAAAACATAATTAAGGGCTATAATTAAAACAAAACTTAATTGACTCCTTTGTGTAACGAGAGTTACCCATTCAGTTTGTATGACTAACTTTCGTTACACAAAGGACGCGATCGTGATTTTTGTTTGATTTTTGATATATATATATACTCGTATGTAAGCTAAACGAAACCGCTGACTTCTTAAAAATATTACTTACTAACAAGCTGTTTAAAGACGTGACTTGCGTTTATTCTCAAATGTTTCCTAAGCAACGGCTTTTAATTTTGAAGCTTTAAAGGTTGGTAATTGACACCAATCTTTACATAATTTATGTAAAGTTGTCTTGAATAACCGTAATTTTAGAGTGTTGGTGTGCCGTTCGTCTTTAAGTGTCTAAACATGAAATTACTGTTATCTAAACAAATGTAATACATATGAGAATGTCTCTATTTTACTTTAGTGGGGGGGAGTTCCGGGTTTTGAATTTATGGGGTTAAAATGAGTAGGTATTTGTATTGTTTGTGTACCTAATCTGTGGTGCTAGACAAGTTGCATTCGACAATCGTTAGCGATTATGTTTCGATTAAGAAATATATGGAATTGACGTAAGTGTCACGTTACTATCTCGGTGGCTTACGTCAATTCCATACATTTATCAATCGAAACATAATCGCTAACGATTGTCGAATGCAACTTGTCTAGCACCACAGACCTTATATTGATTTTGAGGATTAGAGTTTTAAATCAGTTGTATTTAATACCGCTGTTGTAGTTGCTTTACGAGGGATAATTACACTTTTTTTTTTAAACTATAAACTATCTTTGTACACATTTTCAGGGCCTCTATTCTGCCCTCCTAAGGCAAAAAGCAGTATCTCAAATTCAATGGCCAAAGCAGATTCAATCCTACTCGGTTGGTAATATGGTTGCATTTTCTACAGGAGTTTTGTCTGAGACACTGCTATCTGTGTTAGCAGGGCTGTGTTTCCGGTATTTCCTCAAGCAGCGTACAACTTTTCGGGATAAAAAGAACCTTCCTCGTGACTCAAACTATCTCCATGCCAAATTTCATCTAAATCGGTTCGGTAGATTACACCCGATAACCTGACAAACTCACAAACTTTACCTCTTTATATAATACTAGCGACCTGCCAGCGGCTTCGCCCGCTGCATTTTTTTTTCTTGATTTTTTTATTTTTTATTTCTGGAAAAAAAAAAAGTTCCTATCCCAGTTACTTCTAGTACTTTCCAGAATATGTGTACAAAGTTTCATGACGATTCGTCAAGTCGTTTTTGCGTGAAAGCGTAACATACATCCGCGCTTTCACATTTATAATATTAACTAGCGACCCGCCCTCGCTTCGCTCCGGATTAAAGTATTATACATATAAACCTTCCTCTTCAATCACTCTATCTATTGAAAAAACCGCATCAAAATCCGTTGCGTAGTTTTAAAGATTTAAGCATACATAGGGATATAGGGACAGAAAAAGCGACTTTGTTTTATACTATGTAGTGATAAGGATAATAGAAGTAGAGATTAGTATTGTAATAGATAACTCGGGCGCCATTACTATCAATCAAGTACCTCTTCTTTCTTTGCCCCCGCGGCGACTTGAACAGCTACTACCGCGGGGATATGGCGTTTCCACGTGAAGTGATTTCGCCAGTGTCAAGTAAGTATATATAATTATAAATCAATATAGCAATAAAACACAATCCAATCTTCTCTAGGAAGATTGGGGGCAACGTTGTACGGTGATTTGTAGGTCAGAGGTCAAGATAGTTTTAACCTCTGCACCACTGCGAGTCCACTTGAAACGAGAAGAAAGATGCCAGATACACGAAATAAGTCCAAGTCTTCAATCACTGTGCGACACAAAGGCATAAAAAGTACAAATCACTATCAGAAAAGAACTTTGAACACCTAATTACCCAAAAATTAAAGTCTAAAACAAATCACACGTCCGCCATCTTTTAACGTTGCAAATGGCCCCCATCAAGTACCTATATATAAGGTATCAAAACGTTGATAATACGATAAAACGTCGAAAGCAATAAGGTTTTACCATGAAGAAAGGTGTGTAAGTATGAAGACCGAGCAAACAAAGATTTAAAGAATAAGAATCTTCTGCTTAAACTAAAAGCCCATTATCTTTTGCCGGTGGCCGTCTAGACGCGTAAATGTTGTTTGGCATAAATGTTATTAGTCATAATTTTCGCAAGTCATAACTTCTTTCAGGCTGAAATTAAAGGATTTAAAAAACATCCATCGTGTAGAGTAGTTAGGATGGATAGATTAGGTTAGTTTTTGAAAAATCCTGAACTAGATACGCACCGATGTATGAATATATGTATGTATTAATTAAAATATATTTCTCAAAGTATATTTTTGTGCGTGATCATTACTTCTTCCAGGCTGCAATTAAAGGATTTAGAAAACATCCATTGTGTAGATAAGTTAGAATAGGTTTGGTAAGTTTTGCAAAAATCCTGTTAAAAATAACGATGTCGTTAAAAAAATACATAATGACTTGAGAAAATTATGACTTATGACATTTATGCCAAACAACATGTATGCGACCCGACCCTTATTTATCTTTTACATTACCCAGACCATCATCGTCATCATCTACCCGCCCTTGTCCCACCCTAAATGGGGTCGGCACAACATGTTTATTCTTCCACTCTCCTCTATCCGCTGTTAACTCTGCACTCACACCTTTCATGCACATGTCATACTTCACACAATCCATCCAAACCTTTTTCGGTCTTCCTCTACCCTTGTATCCATCCTCATTCATACTCATCAGTTCATCACTCATTCATGTTTCCTTCATTCCTCCTCATTTACATTACCCAGACCAATGCCAACAAACCCTTTCTCCAAATATGGATTAAGTTCCAGCGATAGATGCGGCAGCAAAACAATAACAGCTTTCGCTTATTTATCAACTTTGCGACAAACTAAGTCGGCTCATAAGTCACACACAATGTGCAGTATACCAGTTCTTCAATAGTTATCACTCTTCGTTTTTCAATCACGAGCGACAAATCTACTGTCAGGGGGCTCAAGGAAATAACATTAAGTAATTGGTTTTCAAAAATCGACAAAATGTATAGAATTTACGTAAAAATAGCACTTTCAAATCTATAAATTTCGAGTTGATAGAAAACAGAAACTTAGCAACGTTTATGTCTCGACTAGGCCTACAGGTAGTGCAAGTGTGATAGCATAGCGATCGCCAGCCGAAAGCTATTAACCTCGTGAGGCCCACTATACTACAAACAAAGCAATTTGAATCTATTATCAAGGAAATATAATTCAGTTTTCTTTGCTCTCGAATCCCATTTTTAAATTTGAAACAAATGAAAATGAACTTTACGATCGTTAAGATATAGTTTTTAAACTAGATTGCCTAGATTATGGACCGGGTCTCACGAGTTCAAGTAGCCGTTAGTATACCTACTTGAACATTAGTAACACCGTCCTTCATCAGTAACACGGTATGTAAAGTTCTAGAGTAATAGTTCTAGAGTAGTACCAAAACAACCAGATAATCAGATCTTCGATTCAAATGATGTGCAGGAGACGCTGTAACTGTAGTATTTAAATAATAACACACAATTTGACGACACGCTAGCCTAGTTGGGAGTGACCCTGCCTTCGAAGCTAGGGGTCCTGGGTTCAAATCCCGGTAAGGGCAGATATTTGTGTGATGAGCACGAGTATTTGTTCCTGAGTCTTGGATGTTTTCTATGTATTTAAGTATATATTTCTCTATATAAGTAAGTTTATCGTTGTCTAGTACCCATAGTACAAGCCTAGAGCTTAGTTTGGGACTAGGTCAATTTGTGTGAGATTGTCCTGTGATATTATTATTATTATTATTGTCAATATTTATTTAAAATCTGTAAGTTAAGTTTTTTACAATAAATGTTAAGATATAAAAGTAAAATAACAATACTCATATAAAAAACAAACACTATAAAAAACCTAACCTACGGGTGCCGCCGGCAGCGGGGCAGGGCTCAAGCTACCGGTGGTTAGGGCTTTAGAGAGAGGAACCTCCTCACAATACGTGCCGTGTCGAGGAGTACTGCTTTCTGTATCTGGCCCTTGATCCAGCCACCTAGCGAGAGTCTCTTAAGGTGTTGATCGAGACTCTTCGCTATAAGACCGTTCGCTGAAACAACTATCGGGACAATGATCGTCGAGTCAACATCCCACATAGCGGTCACCTCATGAGCCAAGTCAAGGTACTTGCTGAGCTTGTCCTTCTCAGCCTTCACGAGGTTCTCGTCATGCGGGATGGTGACGTCAACGAGCACTGCCCGGCGTTGAGATCGATCTGTTAACACGATATCAGGTTTATTGGCAACAATAGTCCTGTCCGTGATGACAGATCGATCCCAATAGAGCGTAGCACGACCATTTTCGAGAACTGGTGCCGGTGTGTACTTATAGTACGGCACTTCGGACTCAACAAGACCATATTGAAGAGCAAGTTGCTGATGGATGATCCTGGCCACGAGGTTATGTCTGTGCAAATACTCACCGTTGGCCAAATGGGAACAACCAGAAATAATGTGTCTGAGAGACTCGCCGGGGCGACGACACGCTCGACAAATGTCGATCGTGCCATCCCTCAGAATATACCTCCTATAGTTGTTCGTCATTATGACCTCGTCAGCAATTGCACAGACAAAACCTTCGGTTTCCCCAAAGAGGTCGCCAAACCGTAGCCAGTTCACGGATGCTAAAAGGTCTACGTCAGGCCCTGTCAGGGCCCGGTAGAAGCGTCCGTGCAGCTCCTTGCTCTTCCATACGTTCTTGCGGTCCTCTGTGCTTAACACCGCTGGTCTGCGCCAGTTCTCGTTTGCCAAGGAGAGAGGCGTAAGGCTCCTGTCTACTGCAACCACATCACGATGCATTCCACACTCATTGGCAAGGAAATATTCCCTGAGATTGCACATCTCGCGGTTGTGGAGATTCTTAGCATTTAAAATGCCACGACCTCCACACTTCCGCGGGATGTACAATCTCATAACAGACGAGCGTGGGTGCAACATGCGATGTGATTTAAACAGTAGACGGACCTTTCTATCCAGGGCGTCCAGCTCAGTCTGAGTCCACCTTAGTATGCCAAAGGAGTATGTGAGCAGCGGCATCACCCAGCCGTTGAAAGCGCGCACCTTATTACCACCCGACAAAAGACTGTTAAGAACTTTTGTCAAGCGGCAAAAGAAACGCTCCTTCATCGATTGCTTGATATCGCTGACCATAATACCCAAAGACTGTGACATACCAAGATATTTATAGGTTTCAACTTCGGAGAGAGATCTAAGAGTCATTGTCTCAGAAAGCTGCAAATTCGATGAATTTACAACTTTCCCTCGTTGAACATGCATGACCGCACACTTATCTACACCGAATTCCATCTTGATGGCACTACTGAACTCTTGTGTGATTTTCAATAGTGCCATAATATCTTGGCGCTTCGATGCAAATAGCTTGAGGTCGTCCATGTACAATAAGTGAGAAATGACTTCAGCCTCTTTACGAAGTCGGTAGCCTAGCCCGGAATCCTTCAGCAAAGAGCTTAGAGGATTCAAGGCTAGGCAAAACCACAAAGGACTCAGACTGTCGCCCTGGAAGATAACTCTTTCAATCCTTATCAAGTTAGGCGAAACAGAGGGGACATCTGGACCACCTGGTTGACGAAGGACTGTGACCCACTGCCTCATACACACACCCAAAAAGGATTTCAAAGTTGTATCAACTTTATACAACTCTAAAATCCTTTCAAGCCATGAGTGAGGTACCGAGTCATAAGCCTTCTTATAGTCAATCCAAGCAGTCGAAAGGGCCGCCCTGTTCCGCCTTACCTGTTGGCTAATGGTCATGTCAATGAGGAGGAGCTCCTTAGTACCGCGGGACCCAACCTTACATCCATTTTGAGAAGAGGCCAAAACGTTGTTTGCTACAAAATGTTTATTTATTTTTTTACTCAAAATGGACGTAAGGAGCTTGTAGATGGTAGGCAAGCATGTAATGGGTCGATAGTTCTTTGGCTCCGCGGTACTACCGGACTTATGGAGCAGGAAGGTGACACCGGTTGTTAATAAAGGTGGCAAGGAACCGATCACAAGGGCGTTCTGGAATTGCGCTGCTAAACACTCATGTGAGGCTTTGAACCATTTAATCCAGAAGTTATGCAATCCGTCCGGTCCAGGACTTTTCCAGTTCTGAGCCATTTGAATTGCATAACTGATGTCTTCGGGGGAGATGGTAATGGGCCCCATGGGTTCAATAGTCTCACATTCACGCTCAATAACACGCATCCAGTCTCCTTCTGTATGCGCGATAGGCACCGACCAGATGCTGCGCCAGAAATTAATCATAGCTTCAGGATCCGGTAGATGCCCGTCGCTCACACCTTGATCGGTCCCTTCCCACTTTCGGTACACCTTCCTCTGATCGCTTTGGAAGAGGCGATTTTGCTGGTATCTATCCACACGCTCTCCATAACGACGAATACGGCTTGCCCACGCGTAAACCTTCTGCTTCAGAAAGTCGATACGTTCCGTGACACAGGCCATAAAATGCTCGGGCCTTATTCCGGTCCCAGCAAAGGCCTGGGTCACGAAACGCATGACTCGGGGACGATTATTGCCCCCCCTGAAGCAGATTAGCTTTGCTATGAGAGTCCTAAATTTATCGATACGCCGCTCAATTCGCACTTGCCAAGCGGGGACATACCCGCGAGGATGCGGAGCTCGGTCATCGTCCGGAAACTTGACTCGAGCTACGCGACACGCAGCTATGGCCCCGCAGTACAGAATTGAGTGGGTATCGATAATATCCTCGCTGGTTTGTATATATGACGCCAGCAAGGCATTTAGGGCTCCCATTAGCGCTAAGTTACGTTTACTTGTAGGCAAGCGTGGTAGACGGGGCCTAGAATTGGGTGTGGACCGATACTGCGTGATCGCATCTTCCAAAGCCCTCCTCAGTTGCTCATTTACCTGGCTAGTCACACTTATATTCACACAATCCTCATCGTCGACAGCGGGATCATCCCCCATTGACACCTGTGCATGCTGGACGACTGGCACTGAAGCTGACAGCGTAGTAGGAGGATCCCGAGTCAAAGTTGAGGATGTGTGAATAGGGAGCGCTTCCAGGCGTAGCCGATCGAGTACAGATTGATCCAGCCGCCGAAGCCGCTGAATCGCCCGTACTTGATCCGAAAGTCGTTGGGCGGATACGGTGATGGCCGGTTCAAGAGACTGAAACAGAAGCAGCATTCGATCACGATATGCAGTGAGGTTAGTTCCTCCCTCTGTAGCCCCATAATATGCTTGCATGCAATTTTCGTTGTTTAATTCTGTCCATCGCATGCGGCGCACTAAACCACCGGTAGCGGAAGCCGTGCGCGGAGCAGGATGCCCCGCAGGCCCCAAGCGTGCCGGCAGCGGTGGTCGCCCGCGTCGCGCAGGTGGTCGTGGCGGCGGAGGCGGCGGCCCGCGCTCGTCGCTCGACTCGCTGGTGTCGGCGGCGGTGGCGAACTCGTCATCTGACGAAGATGGCGAGGAGCTGGACGAGGCGGGCGAGGATGGAAGGCGTGCGTCTGGTGTACAATCCGCTTGTATACGCTGCTTTTGAGATCTTGTTATCATTATTTATTATGATTTTAATTTATTTTGACGTGTGATACTGATAGATGTCATATTTATATGAGAGATGAGATGTTTTATAAATATTGTTGTTACTGTTCATTTCTATACATTTCTAGACTATTTAGAATAACATTGTTAATATAAATCACACACTAAATTATGAAAAAAAGAACTAAAATCAAATAATTTTTAGAAACGGTGTAAAAAGCGTATGACTGCGTCAGCGGTTTTTTTTTATTTTTTATTTTTTATTATTATTATGAGGAACTGGGTCTAATTGACGCGGTTAACCTGGTAATTAGTCGGCTCTTACGCTTTGAGACACACGGTTATATCTTTCATACAACTAACTACAGACAATCACTTTAATTCCTGGGCCACCATACAAAAATGTCATTACCACATCTTCAAGTGACAAGTAAGGAAAAGGAATTAATCATTGGATTTCTGCGACCGGTTTCTATGAATGCCCAACATTTAAAGCTAGGTATCAAAAACAAGGGGGCTAGATAAGATGCATAACGCTGAAGATAGCTATTTTAAAAAAATAACAAAAGTATGGATTTGAACTAAGCGGCCGAGGCGATAGATTGTCGCCTTGCGTCAATCCTAAGTTTGGATAAGTTTAGATACGCTTGCTGTATTTGGATTAATAACCATTAGTAAAAAAGAAGTTGTGTTTTATTGTTTCGATTTGTAGGAAGCTCTCGTTGCCTTGCCTTACTTAACGTTACAGGCGCTCGTACAAAACAGTTATATAAAATTTTAATAATCTTAGACCATTAAGTTTTGGTCTAAAATTATGCCACGGGTGCGCATTTTCTCACATAACTTTTGAAGTCGTATTATCGGAAGTTTGAAAATATTTCCCATACCATTTTACACACTAAAGATTGTAACCAACCTACCCATCCTATCCTACTGTGGCCTACGGGGGCCTAACTATCTATAGATCTACCTACCTACATATTTTACTAGCTAACCTAATGTAACTAACTCCGATAGTTAGTATACTACATACCCTGATTTAATTAACTATATTCTTACTTGAAACAACTTAAGATTAATTGAAGATTAAATATGGCTTGTGATCGTCTAACAGATAAAATGGACCCAATAGTTGTGAACCTACAGTAACCCTAAAATTCTTTAAGTCTTTGTTTTAATTCCTAACATTACCTACCTAATACAATCTGTATTTAACCTATAGAATTAAATTACCTACATATTTAACTACACATACTTTTAAATAATCCTATATAATTCAGAATTTCTAATCACCTCTATAGTTAACCTACTATGAAGAAAAGCAGTTATCGTAGAATAGTTATAATGTATGGAAAGTATAATCTAGGTAAACCAAAGCATAAAAATCTCATGTCCATCAAATTATAAGTGTTATGGCCCCTTTTTAGGGGGAATCGGCTCCACCTACGCCGTCGTGATTGCTATCACGCAGACCTTAGTCTGTTCCAATAGTCATCCTCCAGAGACAGGGCAGACTCCTTGCCATATATAGTTAATTATTTTATTTACTGTATGATAAGTCAGTTAGTAGTAAAGTACCAAATTGAGAGGGTTCAAAATGTATTATATTTCAATATTCAATATAATTGATTCTAATGAAATGATCTTCGAATAAAATTTATTTATGCTAATTGTAAATTTATTATTACAAAAGTGTCTTTAGCTTATATTGCTTAATTCACTGTATGAGCCATGATCTAGACCCTAGTATTTTTATAGTCTATAATGAGATGTTCAATTTTCACCATGTATACATGTTTATCTTTTATAGTAAAACAGAGGTAATACAGAAGTCATTTTGTCTTCTAGCTATATTGAATCCTCATAATAGCTTTCTGTGCTATGTAAGAAGAGTAAATATACAGCTCAAATATAAAGCCACTTAAGTATATTGATATAATAGTTATATTTATATTATTGCAATTTATCAATTCTATTCAAAGATCTCATTTTTATACTTACTTCAAAGTTATTTCATTTCAAACTAGATTTATTAGGTATAGATTTTTATCTAGAATGATACTTTAATTTTGTTAGACATGAAACTATTTATGGCTTCAAATTTCAAATAGATAGTTATTTATCAAATACATACTGAATCCTATATTGTCCCTAATTAAACTTGTTTACTGAAAAGTGTTTTATTTGTTACTGAAAATTATTCAATTCATATGACTTCATCTAAGTCAATATGAAGAGAGAATTTAAAATTATAGTTTTATCTCTATCATAAAATATTTTACCTATTAGGTACCTACTTATCCCCTTAAGTGATCCTAAGAACGTTTTTAAATATGAACTTTATTTAATTACTGATTGCTATCAGTTTTATATTGTACCTAAATTTTAGTGAATAAAAAAAAAACATTACCTATTTCCCTATTTGAATAAAATCCTAATATTCCCTACTTTCCCTAGTCAAGTGAATCTACCCTAACTCTACTTATAAGGCCTATTCTACAAAGAACTACATCCTAGAGGCTTACCTTATCCTCATAATTAGCTAGTTCCCTAGGTAAACTGTAAAGTTCAGCCGGGTCTGCTGAGAAAGCAACCTAACACCCGTGTGATTGCCACCCCCCTCACACAGACCGAAGTCCAAGACGGTGAGAGTATGACGCCCTATTGTGTGGTTTAGTGTATATAAATATATAGAGTTTTAAGGAACCAATCCTCAAACTTCCCAGAGCTTTCACGGGTGCAATTGCATGCCCAACCTGTGGACCCCGATCCCACTCCAGGCTGGCGAATGAGAATGGTGGGCACTTATATAGATGACTATGTTGGTAAAGAGTAACATCTAGGGTTGCCCACACCATCTTTTAGAATCTACAAAGTTCCAAACCAAGCCTATTTGTCACCGTTAGGGTCAGCGTGATTTGTCAGGCAAACTGTTAGCCTGGACACCGCTCTGGCACGAAAATATGCTAATCTAGCTTAACTCAAAGACTTTAATAATTACAAAACTTTCCCCCATAAACCCCCAAACTGAATGTACTAAATAAACAACGTGCCAGACACAAGTGTCAACTAAAAATCTTCTAAACTTGCTGACTACTTCTTTCTTCTAATAATCTGTAACAGAAAAGATTAACAAATCCACACACAAATAATTACATATAATATAATCTTACCAATAATTTACGAAGAAAAGTTTTCTAAACCCAAATTATGTAATTCCCAATACTAAATATAAACTTTAATTTAATGTCTAACTTTCCCGTATGAAACCCATATAATTAACCCCAACAAAAATTTAAATATTTATTTTCCGAGTTCGGTACGTAACCGTAAGTATGACCCCAGAGCAACAACCGTCCGCACGTCACGAGTGTCAAAGTGCAAAAGCTTCAATTATCTAAATCCCACTACTAAAATATAAAATTCTAATTCAATGTCTAATTTCTCGTAATTTTTAATTTCGAACGTAAGTACGACCCCTGAGCAACAACCGTCCGCACGTCACGAGTGTCAAAGGGAAAAGCCTCCACCCCAAAATGGCGACCTGCTTATATAACATCTCAAGTACTTCATCGCCATCTTTGCCTTCATCGGCGTCTTCGGCCTCAACGCCTTCATTTCGACATGCGCAGTAGCGAGTTGATGTTTTAAGATTGAATTTAGCGTACAATAACTTGCCATACTTTTCATAACTTTGATTTGATTATTTACGTTATTCTTTTTAAATGTTTAATTATGTTAGTATTTTATTTAAATTGTTAAATTATAAACTATAATTTGTTTGACTATTTTTTTATAATGAATTTTAAATGGAATGAACTCTTTAACTATGTTATCTTGTCAAATATATAGCAGGTTATGTTTTCTTTTGTCATTACTTAAACTCTTACATAACATACTTCCTATTCTGTTAATTTTAATGCTGTTCTTTATTGAATAATTAAATCTTTCTGTAATTAACTGGACAGGTGACCTTTTGGCTCGTTACATCCCTGCCTTTAGATTTTTCTTAAAATGACACTATCACTTAAAGTTGGCATTTGAAGAGAAATCTACCTTAAACTAAAATATACCCATAAAATACTTTTAAACTACATTAGTTATTCAAATAATTTATCAATACTTAGCTTTTCCTGATCAGAAATTCTGATAATTATGTGGTGTGTTTTTAAACCAATTTGAATTGACAACATAATATGAATACAATTAGCTAACAACAAATGTCCAGACATAAAATTGAAGTCACAATTACCAGATTATCGTATTACCTGTGGAAAACAAGGGTTGTGAATCCTTATCGTTCTATCAACACTAAACCAGTCAAGAACAACAAACCTTTTGTATTTATGATTTGAGTATAAGGTTAGGTCGCCCAGAATAAATTATAATCCTTAAAGATAATGTTACAACCGCTCTATTTCCTTCCATCCTATCAACAAATTGCCCCATACTTTGCTATACAATTCAGAACTGGTGAATGTGCAGTGTGCGCATAGATCGGTTTCCTACTAGAAGAGAGATGTTTCGTCAAAATTGCATATAAGCTAACTCTATTATTTCATATTAATTTCTAATATGAAATTTTTAATTTACCCTAACACCAAAGAGTTTTAGATTTCCTTTTAACGAAACATTTGAACATAGTTGTGTCTCCAGGCTAAATCTTGATAAACCTGGCTTGTTGCTTTGGTTTGTGGTCACAACTGAACCCCTTTCTGAAGTAAATTAAACTAATACTTGCATAAAATCACACACTTATTTTCATCACAAAACTTACATTCTCAAAATAAAACTGTCAAATCTCCTCATTAGATTTTCACACTAGCTCAGCTACGAACACAACCATTCTCTAGCCCAAACCATTTTATTTCTAAGTTAATTTCAAAAACTATAATGATTTCTCCTAAAACCCAACAATAAGTTCATAACATAACATCGAATTCCCCCGCCCGTTAATATAAAACTGTGACACCTGTCCAATCGATTCCGTTCAAAAATACAAATGACTTTTTGTTTAACAAACCTATGACTTCGAACATTTACATACTTTAAGCGCGGTTTTTACGGTATCTCAAATTATTCCATTCAAATGTTGATTCAATTATTTAATTAAAAAATACCCGACTTTTTTTTACACTTACAAATTGATTGATGTATTTATATACTAATGATATGATATCCTAAACCTTTCCTCGTTAGAACCAAAAGTATTCAATTTAAAATGACTAATTTATAAAGATATTTTTGCACTCCGACTCTCTCGTAGTACTACTACCTAAATATATCTTACTCATGTGTAACAAAGTATTTACATACAAACATACATACATTCATACTTACATACAATCATACGTACATACAAATACCACTCGATTATCAAGCATATCGATTAAAACTAAAACTACTTTATACCGATTCTCATATCTCACGCCCATACTATTTTATCTAGTTGATTACAATAGATAGATTCCTACATAGCAACAGTATTACTTTTGTCCCTAATAAACGTATTCCGTTGAATCGCATCTCCATTCCCTATTTTTTTATTTATGACAGTGTCATAATTATGAAGTAGATATCGTTATTCTAAAAGTTAAACAGACTACTATTTTCACATTCATGATGTGATCCCTCCTAAGTAAAAGGTTACCCTATACCTATCTTATACCTAAATACTCTTATGTCAGCATAAACGATTATCCAAATAAGAATTTCCTGCCTTATTCCCTACTTCTCCTTAAACCTGTGCTCCTTTTCAAATTTAATCACTACACCAATCTGTCTGTACCTATCAAATACTACTTTATTACATAGTTAATTTATTATTTAAGTCATTAATAATGCACAATTTTAAAATACCCAATACATAAATAACTTTACTATCATATAACTCATAATAAGTCAGTCACTAAATTCATTCTACCTTCTCTACATTCTAACTACGCCGGCTAAAGTTTTACTAACGTTTGATAAAGCTGATACAAGGTAAGATCATGATTATATTTGTATTTTTACTACGCGTAAACCAAGGAATAACCTCTCTAATGCTTAAACAACCTACTATCTAGTGAAACTGCATATTTTAGTGAAACTAATGAAATCCTTTAACCTAACTTAGTTTGACGCCTTACAAATTTTACCAGTGACATTAATAACTCAAAAAGGACTTTGAAAGCGTATCCTACATTGTGTCTACTTAAAATAAACTGGTATGAAATAATCTAATTCAAGTGAAACCCTCTATTTACCTAATTGTTTGATTTTATAAAATGTTTAATGTTGTTATTTTCTTTTTAGCTTGTTACAACATTAGTCAGACAAACTCAGCAAATGAAAAAGTAATTTGGTCTCAAACATCTGAGGACTGTTCACCTGACCTATCTGACCACAGAAATATTATCTTTATTTATTATGTACCTCAGAAGAAAATGAACTCTATTGGCTGGATGTGTCTAGAATTACAGGTAATATATAATGTTTAAAGTACCTCTATATTCATTTTAAAGCTCATGTTTCAGTCCAAGTAGATTTTAAACTTAACTTATTTTATTGAGAATAAATTACTTAAATTATTGTTAAATTAAATTGAATTGTGATTATTGATATCAACATTGCAACTGAGTGACATCCATCTAAAGACACTAGTTTCCCTCTCAAAAGTATCCTGACATTAGAGCTATTAGTTGAACTAATTAAAACATTTTGACTTTTTCAGCTTTGCAAGAAATACAAAGGACTACTTGTGAATGACCAAAATTGAAGATCGTCAACTTATTGAAAATGAAATGTTTCATTACTAATTAATAGTTAAATCTTCCTGAAAGTACTCCTAGTGACGCTACTCTAAAATACTAGTTTTAATGGTTATAACTAAGTTTACAAAATTTAATTGAATTTATACTAAAATTGTTTAATATTGTTATATCATTTCCTGCCTTTGATAAAACAACTTTTAGCTTCAAGTGAACTTACAGAAACTAATAGGATAAAAGACTTTTTAGATATTTGTAAGCGTTCCCTTTATTTAGTATAAAATTAGTGGATATTATGCCTTTATTTTGTGTTAATGAATAGCAATAAACCCACTGCAAGATCCTATACAACTCTAGTTACCTGCCTTCAACTATGAAACTGTAAAGTATCTAATTAACTTTTGTTACCTGCCTTCAATTATAAAACTGTAAAATATCTAATGAATGTATGGTTTACAAACCAGAATCTAAGACTTTAACTGCTAATACTAAATGAAATATAAAATTTAAATTAAAACAAAGACCTCCATTTTCACAGACAACAATTGGACTTCAAACCGAAGTCACTTACTTAAATTAATAACTAACCCTAATTAAAGCTGAGAGAATCCCGAGCTATAACCAGCAATTATAACCGATCCTGGTCATCGTCACAAATTGTAACGATCCTGGTCATCCTACGTGGGCTACCTATCTACTGTGTAAAAGGGGTTTATTGCCTTGTGAATCCTGGTCCACGGCAACAATTGTAACCAACCTACCCATCCTATCCTACTGTGGCCTACGGGGGCCTAACTATCTATAGATCTACCTACCTACATATTTTACTAGCTAACCTAATGTAACTAACTCCGATAGTTAGTATACTACATACCCTGATTTAATTAACTATATTCTTACTTGAAACAACTTAAGATTAATTGAAGATTAAATATGGCTTGTGATCGTCTAACAGATAAAATGGACCCAATAGTTGTGAACCTACAGTAACCCTAAAATTCTTTAAGTCTTTGTTTTAATTCCTAACATTACCTACCTAATACAATCTGTATTTAACCTATAGAATTAAATTACCTACATATTTAACTACACATACTTTTAAATAATCCTATATAATTCAGAATTTCTAATCACCTCTATAGTTAACCTACTATGAAGAAAAGCAGTTATCGTAGAATAGTTATAATGTATGGAAAGTATAATCTAGGTAAACCAAAGCATAAAAATCTCATGTCCATCAAATTATAAGTGTTATGGCCCCTTTTTAGGGGGAATCGGCTCCACCTACGCCGTCGTGATTGCTATCACGCAGACCTTAGTCTGTTCCAATAGTCATCCTCCAGAGACAGGGCAGACTCCTTGCCATATATAGTTAATTATTTTATTTACTGTATGATAAGTCAGTTAGTAGTAAAGTACCAAATTGAGAGGGTTCAAAATGTATTATATTTCAATATTCAATATAATTGATTCTAATGAAATGATCTTCGAATAAAATTTATTTATGCTAATTGTAAATTTATTATTACAAAAGTGTCTTTAGCTTATATTGCTTAATTCACTGTATGAGCCATGATCTAGACCCTAGTATTTTTATAGTCTATAATGAGATGTTCAATTTTCACCATGTATACATGTTTATCTTTTATAGTAAAACAGAGGTAATACAGAAGTCATTTTGTCTTCTAGCTATATTGAATCCTCATAATAGCTTTCTGTGCTATGTAAGAAGAGTAAATATACAGCTCAAATATAAAGCCACTTAAGTATATTGATATAATAGTTATATTTATATTATTGCAATTTATCAATTCTATTCAAAGATCTCATTTTTATACTTACTTCAAAGTTATTTCATTTCAAACTAGATTTATTAGGTATAGATTTTTATCTAGAATGATACTTTAATTTTGTTAGACATGAAACTATTTATGGCTTCAAATTTCAAATAGATAGTTATTTATCAAATACATACTGAATCCTATATTGTCCCTAATTAAACTTGTTTACTGAAAAGTGTTTTATTTGTTACTGAAAATTATTCAATTCATATGACTTCATCTAAGTCAATATGAAGAGAGAATTTAAAATTATAGTTTTATCTCTATCATAAAATATTTTACCTATTAGGTACCTACTTATCCCCTTAAGTGATCCTAAGAACGTTTTTAAATATGAACTTTATTTAATTACTGATTGCTATCAGTTTTATATTGTACCTAAATTTTAGTGAATAAAAAAAAAACATTACCTATTTCCCTATTTGAATAAAATCCTAATATTCCCTACTTTCCCTAGTCAAGTGAATCTACCCTAACTCTACTTATAAGGCCTATTCTACAAAGAACTACATCCTAGAGGCTTACCTTATCCTCATAATTAGCTAGTTCCCTAGGTAAACTGTAAAGTTCAGCCGGGTCTGCTGAGAAAGCAACCTAACACCCGTGTGATTGCCACCCCCCTCACACAGACCGAAGTCCAAGACGGTGAGAGTATGACGCCCTATTGTGTGGTTTAGTGTATATAAATATATAGAGTTTTAAGGAACCAATCCTCAAACTTCCCAGAGCTTTCACGGGTGCAATTGCATGCCCAACCTGTGGACCCCGATCCCACTCCAGGCTGGCGAATGAGAATGGTGGGCACTTATATAGATGACTATGTTGGTAAAGAGTAACATCTAGGGTTGCCCACACCATCTTTTAGAATCTACAAAGTTCCAAACCAAGCCTATTTGTCACCGTTAGGGTCAGCGTGATTTGTCAGGCAAACTGTTAGCCTGGACACCGCTCTGGCACGAAAATATGCTAATCTAGCTTAACTCAAAGACTTTAATAATTACAAAACTTTCCCCCATAAACCCCCAAACTGAATGTACTAAATAAACAACGTGCCAGACACAAGTGTCAACTAAAAATCTTCTAAACTTGCTGACTACTTCTTTCTTCTAATAATCTGTAACAGAAAAGATTAACAAATCCACACACAAATAATTACATATAATATAATCTTACCAATAATTTACGAAGAAAAGTTTTCTAAACCCAAATTATGTAATTCCCAATACTAAATATAAACTTTAATTTAATGTCTAACTTTCCCGTATGAAACCCATATAATTAACCCCAACAAAAATTTAAATATTTATTTTCCGAGTTCGGTACGTAACCGTAAGTATGACCCCAGAGCAACAACCGTCCGCACGTCACGAGTGTCAAAGTGCAAAAGCTTCAATTATCTAAATCCCACTACTAAAATATAAAATTCTAATTCAATGTCTAATTTCTCGTAATTTTTAATTTCGAACGTAAGTACGACCCCTGAGCAACAACCGTCCGCACGTCACGAGTGTCAAAGGGAAAAGCCTCCACCCCAAAATGGCGACCTGCTTATATAACATCTCAAGTACTTCATCGCCATCTTTGCCTTCATCGGCGTCTTCGGCCTCAACGCCTTCATTTCGACATGCGCAGTAGCGAGTTGATGTTTTAAGATTGAATTTAGCGTACAATAATTTGCCATACTTTTCATAACTTTGATTTGATTATTTACGTTATTCTTTTTAAATGTTTAATTATGTTAGTATTTTATTTAAATTGTTAAATTATAAACTATAATTTGTTTGACTATTTTTTTATAATGAATTTTAAATGGAATGAACTCTTTAACTATGTTATCTTGTCAAATATATAGCAGGTTATGTTTTCTTTTGTCATTACTTAAACTCTTACATAACATACTTCCTATTCTGTTAATTTTAATGCTGTTCTTTATTGAATAATTAAATCTTTCTGTAATTAACTGGACAGGTGACCTTTTGGCTCGTTACAAGATCACTCTTCGTAATCAACATTAATCATATACCTGTCTACTTTCAGCATTTAAGAAATATCCAACTGGTAAATAAGGTTAGGTCAGGTTTGTTTTCTAAACGTCCTAAAATCAAAACGGCTTCAGTTAAATTCACTTTAGGAGTTGCGATGATTATGAATAGCAAACTATGAACAAAAAAGCATGAGGGGAAAAATAAGAGTCATTTTTACCAATACAAATCAGTAGTAAAACAAAAGAATAACAATTTGATGTGAACTAATATGGACCTTTGATGATACAATTGGCATATCATCCAATGGTTTTTATTTTTATATTTATTCAAACTCGAATAAAGTATATTGTTATCCATGAAACCTGTCTGTCGCTAACCTCTTCATCATAATAGTCGCAGTATAAAGGAAGTCGCCATAACGCGTTTAAAACAAACGGTTATGGTGTACGGACCAAGTTGCCGCCCGAACCGTTACCGGAGGCGTCGGTTTATTAGTATAGTTACATTATACCTAGTTGCTGCTTTAGGGACAAACTAATTTACCTTTCATTTGTTTAAGTGTGGGTAACATAAACAGCTACGGGAAAATGTCAATAAAATAAAATGAAATGTACCTAATCTCATACATTAAGTGATGTTTATGCGTCAATTAAGTTTTGAATCAACTTCGTGTCTTTTGTAATATTGTATTGTAACAACTAAATAAAACATATAAAATGTTAATCCATAATTTTATTGAATTTCCCTTCATCGATTGTATCATTTTATCGAATTTCATTTCATCGAACGCTATTTGATGTTTTTTCAGAATATCTCATCGTATCCTAAGAATAAGGGCATAATTATAAGAAATTTACTTTTCAGGAAACACTTTTTTGTGTCTGAAAAAATGAGGTCAGATCTTACTTTAGAGATCTCAAATTTTAAACTAATGTTTTTATTCACTTAAGAATACCTATTAGTTATTATTCTTAATAATTTTCTTGAGTAGTTTTAATTTTGTGAAGTATTTTTGTCCCGTCCGTTTTTTTCCACAACAATTTTAAGATGTTTTTATTTCTCATCGAGCAATAAAGACGTACCTAAGTAATGAAGACTTACTCTTAGTAAAAATGTAGGGCCACAACCGTAATAGAGGCCTTTTTAATAAGGTATTCTTTACTAAAATATTGTTGATGCTACTCTATGTATGACGTATAATTTGAATTATTCTTCATATTTGTTTGAGAAATTAAAGAAACATTCGTTCCACCTGCCGAAGAAGGGCGTTATGATATCTAGTGACTGCCTTATATTACTGACCACATAATATGTAATCATAATAAATTATCAGTGGAAATATTATGGAAACAAGTAATAGCAAGTATAAAGTCGTACTTTATACGCTGCATTTAGTTTTCAGCCATAATTAAATCTCAAAACAAGACACTCTCCCTCCCCGCTCTTTGCTACCTTGTGGAAGACGGCACGGCCCGTATGAGAGTCGCGGCGTCTTTTGCCGGATAAAAAGGCACCAATGCAATTGTGGCTTAATTCAAAAACTTGAGTATGTTAGTTTAGTGATTACAAAAGTATTATTTAAAGCCATTTGGTGTAGAAAAATAGTAGATTACGATTTTGAAAGAAAAAAAAACGGCATTAATGATGGTTGCGCCTATTTTCCTAGGATATGACAATGTTAAACATAAATTATGTAGGTTAGGTTAGGCAGCCTTTTGATGGAATGAAAACTCTGAGTAATAAATACATTCTTAGATAGTATTTTTCACAATCGTGCTATAATAGAGAACTTTTTATAGTCGCGTACAGTGTTTAGGCCACGAAGCTTGCTGAGTGGCCATAGTAAGGTACGAGATAAAAAAGTTTGATTATGACACTATAGTGAACAATACTTTTTGTACGAGTTCATTAAAATTAATAATTTAAATCATTAATACGAGTACCTATATAAGAAAACTAAATATCGTAAGTACTATATTGTCTAGTTCTACTATCCGACTTCTTTTACACAACATAATTGAAATAGTTATTTCTTGAGGAGTAAAAGCAACTTTCAGTAGATTTTTGACAGATGACGCGATGCTGCTACGTTCCAAAACGCCATACATTGGCAATTTTGTACCGCATCGAGTCTCCTTAAACAAGGGCATATATTATTTAAATACGAAATTCTATTTTTTTTTTTCGGTTGTCTAGAGCGTATCGAAATAGTTATTTCGGTTGTTTCGGAAGTAACATAGACTATTCAACGATGAAAAGAGTGACGTTACAGTATTCTCAATGAAATCTTAATACACAGATTTTAATCGACGAGTATAATAAAGGTATTTCGGTAAAATAAAATAATAGAGTATTCTTTGAGTACCCCAGAGGTGCATCAAGAAGGGATGTTTTTGAAAATTAACCCTTTGGAAAGAAATAGAAAAAATCGGGAAACTTATTCTTTATAAAGTCGCGGACGGCAAATTCAGACCAAGATCGCATCTCTATCGCCGCACTCTATTAAATGAGGAACAGGAAAACATCAAAATTGTGAGATAGGGCTGCTGTCCTTATGCTGGTATTAATTTTGCGTCTATTTGCTTAGAGTACAAAATTTCCATGAACGGCAGAGAGATCTAACACCATAAATCTCCGTGATAAACAAATGTAACGACAGGACATTTAGTTGTTATTTACGGGCTGTATTATGTTAGTTAAATACTAGCTTATCACAGGAAATGTTCATCGTGAGAGACACGGAAGGGACCGTGCGAACGAACCGTTTCGTCATAGAAGCGAGGGAAGATGTTGTCTAGTGTCGGGCTAAAGTAACAAAAACAAACGAAAATAAAGATAGGACTTCGACGAGCTCTGCCTGATCTGATCCACCCTTGGATATAGGTTCTAGACCAGATCGTCAGAAACTTTTCACCAAATCATCATTTGACAAACTTTCGTTTCGCAAAAACGTGTTTGTGCTTAAACCATTACATATTCAAAAGCTTAGATAGGCTTATTAAATAAGTTAGGTTATGTTAGACTTTTGGCTACAAAACAATGCAGCGAGAAGTATCTCTTTGCGAAATGAAAGTTTGTAAAATGATATAGTTTGGCAAATGATGATTTGGTAAAATATTAGTGCTCCATTCACTATTTATTTGTTTATTAGCCAACTTATATTATAAGTCATGCCACACACATAAATTAAATAGGTTACAATAATATAAGTAGTTGAAAAATAACACAAATAAGAATTAAAAAATAGTTATGTTAATACTATATAATGATTAAAATTGACAATATACATGTACATAGTCTGTACACATGTATTTTTAATTATTAATAATAAATAAATAATAAATAAATATCACGGGACAATCTCACATAAATTGACCTAGTCCCAAACTAAGCTCTAGGCTTGTACTATGGGTACTAGACAACGATAAACATACTTATATAGAGAAATAAATACTTAAATACATAGAAAACAACCAAGACTCAGGAACAAATATTCGCGCTTATCACACAAATATCTGCCCTTACCGGGATTGAATATTTTTCCTCCGATATTCGTTTATACAATATTTATTAATTTCATTATTAACCGTTATAACAATTATTTACCAAAACTCAAATGTTCTAACGCACTCGCAGATTCCTAGGTTCTGACAGAATAACAGCGTTGTGATTGCTCCGCAGTCGCAGCACAAGCTGAGTCAGACCCTTTTCATCCACACATTGCTGGCTCCTATTACCTACAAATCCACTATAAAATGGTGAAATAACTATTTTAGTACTAGTTTTTTTTTATGTTTATTTTTTGCTATGTGTGTGCTGAATAAATATGTTTCTTTCTTTCTTTCTAGTCTAAGGCTTTGTGTCACCACTAGCATTAGGCACATCACCCACATACAGTGCTGGGGGTGGCCGTCGACTCCAGGTACCACGCGGCTGTCGCCAAAAATCTCGGCTCCGACTGGGAGAACAAGTCCAGGGTAGGGTCGAAGAGTAGGGTGTTGTTGATGTGTGTGAGAGCAAGGTGTAGAGGACTAGTGGCTAAAGCAACAGTGCTATTTTTGGGAATTGCAAATAGAGGGCGCTGTCGCGGACGGAGTGTGTTTCTTATGAATGGTGGCACATTGAGAGCGATTAAATATGAGGCCACGTAACAGTTTAAAGAAATATTTAATCAGTGCTAGCAGCCTCCGCACTTCCAGACTTTGGTAAGTAACCATCCACAGTATAAAGGGTGTAGGGTAGAGGTGCACGTAATAAAATAACCATATACATATTTTAAAGTAAATGTAGCGTAGGAATGACTTAGTCAACAATGTACCTGATATTAAATAAAATAATCACGCACTAAAGTGGCTGCGTTTAGTTAAAGGGGCCATTTTAAGTACTAATTTATTGACTTGTTTTTTGCTTTCATTTGTACAGCATATAAGCACCCTTCAATTTCACGAAAATATCTTGCAAGTTTGTTGTTAACGCCACCAAATTCACGCCAATTTAAAAACCAATAGACCGTAGTTGACATATTTATCCGCTGTACCCCTTACGGCGCTGATGCCGTCTGCAACTTCGCTACCCACCGCAAGATGGCGCTGGTAACCGGCCGTGAAAATACAGGTTTAAATCATAGACAATGCGTAGGTAGAATATAATATAACTATATATACATATATGCGCTAATGAGTCGGTATACATATTACATATATTGAGATTTTATACAAAATCAAAACTTGTTAAAAATTTAAAACTTCTTTTAATGTTTAGATTGTTTTTTTCGCCACCCTCATTTTATTTACCTACGTAATATTTGAATTTAATGATATTGGCTTAAACAAAGTAATTTCTGGAATAAATGCAAATTTCTTTATAAGGTCCGTATATTTTAAACATGAAACAACACCTGTGGACCTAAATCCCGTTGTCGATTTGGTATAGAGTATTTTTGTCTCAACTATGACATTTTAAAGCTTCATATCTGATGAAAAAATAACACGAAAATGGTTTCGCGTATACAGTTATCTTTATATCCTTATCTTTGGCAGCAAATTTCAGAAAGCGTAAGAAAAAGAAACATGCTCCCTATTTTCTTCACGTATGGTTGTAATTTTATTTATTATGTCATGTAACTATTGCAAAACATCCGAATAAATAAAATTACAAGAGATTAGTTACGATTTCACTTCTAGGTATTTTTAATTTGATTAGTTTTAATCCGTTATGGCCGAGGAATAAATATCTACTCCGATTTTTACTCAACGTTTCTACGGTTTAAATCAATAATCATAAAAATTCAACTGAAATCGGAGATCCTCATAACACAATCTCTCATCCAACAATAAATACTGATGCATCCGTCCCGCCCGAAATAGATGCATTCCCCATGCATTCCTCGGCTATTATTGAATACGTCTTCATTCGATAAAATTAAATTATCAGTTCACTTTTTGTCGTGTACTTAAAGATTACCTGTCCGGTAGTCTTGTTTGGAAGCGTGCAGTTAGTTATTTAAGTTTTAGGACATTTAAACGTTATGAATGTTCGTTTAAGTACTTATCATGTGCAGCAACGTTTTAAGTATGTTATGGCTGTTTTGGAGTCCTTTTGGTGAAAGCGGGCATTAGTGTCATTCATCCGTGCTATACAATAAAATATATATTAAAAGATAAAATTTTTGTGTTACTTTGATCACAATATGATATTATGTATACTGTAATTCTATGGAACTTGCTAACTATGTAAACAAACAATATATTGAAATTGACATCTAATGTCAATTTTAGTATGGCGGCTTGTTTACATAGTTAGCAAGTTCCATAGAATGACACTTTAGTAGTCCCACTTCTCAATTAATAAGAAACTATAGAACATTACAAGTTCTTTGCAAGGAATGTCGCTGGAATATCATACTGTAGGTGTTTATTTAATTAAACCATTTAAATGTGATTCGTCATTGTCGCTCAAGTATCTTAATTGAGAGATATGAACCACCCAGCCACCCTTGAAAAAGTTACCATTGAGGAGTTCCTGTCAACATCTGTGGTCTTCATCATCAGTTTCATTTCACCAAATGATACATTCTGAATGCAAATGCTGGACTTGTTACTGAAAATACAAAATCAACATAATGTAAACCTATAATATTTAAGGAGTTCCCTCAATTCCTCACGGATCCCATTATCAGATACCGATTTGGTGACAAAGAGACCCGAGAGTATATCCTATCAAGGGATAAAAACAGATCAGTCCTCTATTGACGGAGTATCGCGTAAGAAACATACAGTCGAATTGAGAACCTCCTCCTTTTTGAAGTCGGTTAAAAATAATGCTATGTGACTTGACCAATGCGTTTTAAGCATCCAAAACGTTATTGTTACGTGATAGCTGATGCTTTTATTCTTACACTGGCAGCTAAAAGTAAACCCATTCCGAGAGAACAGCGTCAACTAATGCTCTAGTGCAAAATCAGCAGGATATTAAGACACATGAGAACAGAAACGTTAGCAGAATTTGCATTTTGGCTAGTTCTGCTTGAGGGGTAGGCCAGTTTAAAGACGCGTCAGAAAGGTCAGTTTACGATGACTTAACATTTTCTATGATAATTATATGTAAATTTAATGTGACTATTAATTTGGATAATTATAATCTATCTTTATGCGTTGTATTCATTTGGCTGTTCATTGTCATTAATATCTCTCAATCGTTATAAGGATAACTGGAAGAGATCCCTTAAAGGAATAAGTTCGACTGAGTACATCCCTGCTATTTTGTTTTTTTATTTGCTATCTCTTTTGTTTATACAATAAGGTATTTCAATTTAAGATAAGTTTAATAATATAGCCCTCTCACCTATTACAACTGAGTCCAAGTTTCTTCGTTAGTTTAAACACTAGTTTCATTCAAGTTGTCAAAGTAAAACGCCAAGGCAATGAATTAGAAATAGTTGTTTACAAGTTGTCTTCATAAGGGAACAGTAACTTGGAGGGTGTATCTCAAAGTAAGTATGCCTTGATTAAAGTAGATTGAGGTTTAGAGTTCATTTAGTTTCAGAATATTTTGAAATTCAGATAATGTCATCGTTGCTACGTCTGTTGTACAGTCGCGAACGTTAATTTAGGACCCATTAAAAAATAAACTTGACGTCGTTAATGTCATTAGAGACTCAAAGTCTTCTTATTGATGTAGAATGTCAGATAGACTTTGGACCTAAGATGGGTCCCAAATTAATTTTCGTGACTGTACATCGATGTACCTATCAGAGACTTGACAGAAGCGCTTGGAGCTAACCCCATGTGCTTCTATTTAGTCATTTCAAATTCATTTTTGAAACAATCTTATGCTGCCAACTGTTTTTTTATGTCATTTACTGCCTATCTAAAGCAACCCAATGAGTCCAAACTCGATGAGTCTACGTTAAGTATAGCGGATATCCTGTCGCCACCTTCCGACTCCAGCATCAGATCAGACATGTCATCATAATATTGCATTGTCACGCGATACACATCAACTTATGAACAATAGTGACCCAATCCAAAATTTCAGCTTTCAAACTTCAAGTCATTTTATTAGGTCTTTATAGTAATAAAGACCTAATTCGAAAATTAAAATTTCTGAATTAAGTCACTATTGTTTTGAAGATGCGTGCATGCAAAAGTTCAGTTCAATCGCAAATCGGGAAGTGGGTCAAATTTAACTTGCAATATTTCATTACAGACACTGGGACAGGTGAAACTAAAAAAAAGCTTGTAAAATACTCTTGTACCGAACAATTTACCTCGCATGTGATATCCATTATCCATTGAGTTCTTTCTCTAACAAGCCCATAGGAACGTGTTTATAACTTGACATTGGCGAAATACACCTTAAGTACCAATTTCACCATACGATGTTAACCACTTAAAGACGATTAGCGATTAACAGTTGGCAAAATGTATGAACTAACAGTCGATTAACAGTGATTAAATTTAACATCGTATGGTGACATTTGTACTTAGGTTGCGTTTCCACCAGAGCCGTGTGAGGTAGCGGAGCGGTGTGAAAAAATCGACCAATAGAATTCCTAGGCTCGCTCAGCGCAGCTCTCCTATTGGTGGGAACGCAGCCTAACAGGAGTGAAAACTATTGATTAAAATTAGAATTAGCTATTATTATTAGTGATAAGACTTTATGCACGGTCCGTACGAGTTGCTAACCCGTATTTCTACCAAATTGCCGCCAAGCTGCGGTATTTTTATTGTATTCTGGTGTGGAAGAAGAGAGCTGGTGAGAATGACTAGCGTAGAGGTAGTCATCATAGTCTTCAGCATTGGCGATGCATTTGCGACTTTGAGTTTTCATTTTCATTGGTTTAAGTCACTTACCATCATGTGGCAAAGCTACGTGTTCGATTGCTTATCGACGCCATAAAAAAAAGATATATTATCATTACTACAAGTATTACCTCATTTAGTAAAAGCTAGATCAACATTATTATTACAGTAGAATGATAAAATTGTTGTGTTGGTTTGTGTATCGGCGTGATGTACCTAGCTCAAGAATATTCAAAGACATCACAAAATGTAGAATGTTTTAAGAATAAGATACCTACCATCAGAGCTTGAGAAAATCAAGCAAGTCCACAAAAAATACACCTTTAAATATTTATTTACCAGATAAAAACTATTGCATAGTGAAGATTTTAATGCCTTCCCTTCCATCTAATGTAACAATCATCTATATTTTTCCCTTGCCTTTCCGTCATCTATTTCTTAAAAAGGTAGTTATTAAAATTTCCGGCGTCAAAAGGTTCCACAGAAAGCTTTGAGACTGATAACAAAATGCCAGAGGCTCCTTGAACTATCTGCGCAAATTAAGAGGCGTTACAGAATTGTGCACCGCTTGTGAACCCGTTTAAACGAGCCAAAGTTCAGCAAAACAGTCAAAACCGCGTGGGAACAGTCCGGCATTTCCCCACGAATGATTTGCAGAACCTTACCGACACGCCTCGTGTCACCGCGTAAGGAAAACTATTATATTATTGCGATTATGAAGTTGCCCAACAAACGATATTGTGGCCAACCCAATAAATTCTGAACCGATAGTCATGCCGATACTAATCTTAAGGTTACAGAGGGTAAAATTGAAGCAACCGAGCGCAACAACTAGTTAAACAAGCGCAAAGTTGACAGGTCATTTACTAAACGGTGCTTTCTGCACTCGCCGTAACTATAAAAAATAACTTATGATTATTAAAATCGCTTAAACGCAGAGCTGGTTACGTATAAACTTAGAGCATATGACTATAAAAATGTATTCACGCAAAACGCCAATAAAATGCCTATAACCTGTACCAGTCCAGCGCTCCTCATAACGAGTCTTCAAAATCGCCACCTTAGGGACGCAGTCGGAACGAGTAAAAAGTCAATTTCATAACACTGCACCCGCTGGCTCATAACAATAATGAAGAAAACCTCCAGAACCTGATGCCTCTCCCGGACATACTTTTCACATGTGTCTTAAACGTAATCCAATTAGATTTTGTATCCAATACGCCGCCTTTTAACTTAAAACGTGGGAAAGTTCCAACAAGCAAGCGATGGAAACGCGTAGCGCTATAATCCCGTAATATAGCTGTATTGCGGTAGAGGAATCTGCAAGTCCAGCACGCACACACGGACCCGAGTCGCGACGAGAAGGCTTCGATTGCACACTTGTTAAGAGTAATGTCACGCGCCAGTCTGCATCGGGCCGCCGCTCGCGACGCTTGCCGCCCGCCGCGATTGTGTGCCGACATCGCGAAAAAAGTTTACACGAAACTTTCCTAAAGACTTTCCTTTCAACCCGACCTTTGTTGAAACGAAACCGTCTGCCTAGCTCCCTTTGGACTCAGGAATGACCTCGCCTGGAACCGGAATTTGAACTCCGGAACGGGTTTGCTCGTGGCGGGACGTGAAGTGCTAACTTGATTTTCAGAGTGCTGTGTTCAGTGTGAGTGACTGGGTTGTTTGATTTCGTCTCAAAGGGATTGAACTGGACCCTATCCCTTAGAACAGTTCTTTAGGGCGGCTGCTAAGCTACTGTGCTGTTAAACGTTTAAGTAAGTATTGCCACTAGATCGTCAGATTAACAGAACTACTGTATTAACTTTGAACATTTATTTTGGATCCATCCACGTGCTCAATTTTAAATATTTTTGCAACAAAAAATATGTCGGTCAGTAAGTTAACGACGACAGTTTTTACATTATATTTATCGCCAAGAACGTTCATTGCCATGCTTGTAGCAAGGTGACAATGTTTTATTCAGCATCTTAAGTCAGATTCAATTTTAGTAAATCCAATAACATTGCCGATAAGTGAGTGTGCAAAGCAGAACAAGTCCATGGAAAATATTTTTCTTCTTGCTTTTCTGAAACACGTCATACTATCACAGTGCGTAGGTATGTAACTTTTGAAGGTTTATTGCAGTAGTAAAAATAGCATGCCATATTTTTCTGTATGCTATACAGTCACACTATAATAGTAAAGGAAATCGTGAATCGCGAATCGTGCTACCCAAAATGCCAACACAAAATATTTCGCACTAGCCACTCTAAAACACCTTCATAATTTAATATTTTTCTTTTTTAGAAAATATACAAGCCTGACATTCGACCTAACGTTTTTGTACCAAACGAAAGTCCCATACACACAAAATCTATTTTCAACCGGACAGATGTGCAAAAACCAGACCAAAAAACAACTATTGGGCGCTTTGTGTCAACAAAAAAACGCCGCTGTCGGTTTATTATTTTTTTACTTCAGTACAAAATTCGCTCTCTACAAGTGCGACCGTAAGTAATGTGCTCTTGCTCGTCTTTTTACTGCCGCAGTGAAATGAAATGATTCTGAGTATTGAATCATTGGCTGTGAACTTTGCTTGATCCGCAGACCCCGACTTTTTACAATTTTCAATTGGTTTTGATCGTCGCTTAGATATGAAATATCTAATTTGAGATCGTTTACCACTTCGTTTCATAACTGTACTTTGATTGTTTGTAGGTGTAGTAACACTTTAATACTTTATCATTCAAGTTAACGAAGGCCGCACCTAAGAAGCGAGATTTGCGGATTTTCTCACAGTTGTTTCGAAATTAACATTTAGAGATATTCAACATCTACTGGACCACTTTTTTGTTCCGTAATTACTAAACAACAGACTTGAACACTTTGAAACCAACTAACAAGTAACAAGATAAAACTTATTTTTGAAATTGTAAGCTAACTGTCTAAGTTTACAAAATACGAGAGATCTGAATGACAATGAAGGGCTTTTTTTTTGTAAATGCCTTTTTAAGAACGTAGAAGCTAGATTTATAATCCGCCGGTTAACTTTAAGTAAAGGTAAAAAAATGGAAGTCAGTCGTGCGCATGGACACTTAAAGCTGATTGAATTAAACGAACAAAAACAAGCCAACCTAGTTTACAATAGTGTAAATATTAGTAAAGTAACAGCTGGTCACGTCGACGACGATGCAAAGGTGCAGACTGTGATGATTTCTTTATACGTGACGATCTAAGACTTCTGATTTGTCAAACAACGATAATCAGTTACAAATAAAATGAGCAAATAAAGCATTCTTATCAAACAGAATCTACGGGTAATGATACCGAAAGTTATAATGTTTTTTTTCGCTGATGGGGAAATAGGATGATCAGCAAAAATTTTGAATGTACTCAGATGAGGTCAGCCGTAACGGTATCTTGTACCACAGCAAAAACATTGACGCAAACAAAAACGGAATTGTTTTAACCTTCACAGATTGGTCATGAAATACTAATAGTCGATGTTTATGAACAAATATCAAATTGACAGAACAAACTTCCTAGTTTAAAAACGTTATTCAATTTACTTACACAGCAAATAATTGTGAAGGCCGTATATCCATGCGACTAAAATGTGGTTTGCAGTAAAAAGTGCTAATCAAAAATGGAATTCTGAAATTGTTAACGACAATACAAGTAAATATGTTATTTCAAAGCTTTTCTAAACAATTAACTAAGTTCGTGCACAAAAACGTTTAAGAAAGAGTAGATAGCAGTACGAGTAGATAGGCCAGAATCAATAACAACAGTCAACTTGATAATATAAAACTTGAAATAATTACCTGATTCTCTTCTTCCTCCTGGTTCCTGTGTGTTGTGTTTATTTGTAAATTATCTGTCCGAAATACTAGTTCTATAAAATAAAACCAAACACAAAATCAAGATTGAATGTTCATCTGATTGATAACGTTAGCATATAAAAGAGTTTATTACTTGATGAGCGATAAAGACATCAATGAGAATATACAGATAATAAAAGCTAAAGAACTTTACATTAGCGTTGGCACCGTAACGGCTTATTAAGTTGCTCGCATGTGTGATACACATAATACCTCAATTGTAGTGTAAATTTTCTATGGGGTCCAATTTACTAACATTGCAATAATGACGTTAATAGACATTTGAATTATACACACAACGCAAATGACCTGCATTCAGAACGTACGCTCTAGTGTCGAACAAGATGTAGATAGATAAACGGATTAACATGTAATGCATGAAAGCAGAAAATTTCTAGTCAGTCATCCGTGAAGTGTCCCATCGTCTAGTTTTTTAGTAGCCACCTGATTCCGCGATAACGTCATGTGTTCATGAAATGTCCTGTCGTACTCTTGTACGTGTAGATCATCTAGCACGATAACTGTTCGTTATATCATCCAATGGATTAAAGTCACGAGTATTTAGATAAACTAAATACTTACGTTAGTTTCTATGCGAGTGACTTCAGTTTGTTCCAAAGTTATTTTTCACATGCTTGCACAATAACGATGTTATTTAACAGTGAATGGGTTGAGTAAATTAGGAAGTTCGTTTAAATTTGTTGATATCTATCAAATGAGATGGGATATTGAATACAATCTTTATTTAACTCTCCTGACTGCTGAGAGAGCTGAGAAAACGTTGTCCGGGGTTTCGGGAAAACGAAATATCAGATGTTATTATGATAGATGTAAGAGATAGTTTCCAAGCCTACTAACTGGGCACTTTATATAGAACACTAGAAATTTCTCTCGTTAAGATTCTCAGGATTAGCGTGTAAGGATGTCACAAGCCGAGCCACTTTCTTTCCCGCGCCTGCACATTTGTATTTACGCCTTTAAAATGCTTTACTAGTTCTAATCTAAATCCTAAATATGTTCATGAATATGCACGTTCAAAACATCAATCACATTCTCATGAAGCAACATTTGACATATCGTTTAGGCTTATAACAGTTTGCTTCTAAATTATGCGCAACAATACCAGATCAAATATTAGCACCAACCTTGTGCTTATTATACTCGTATGCCTCGCAAACACCGTCTATTGGCTAACGTATGTCAACTTTATTACTACTTATTACTAGCATGAGTGTACCTTGACACATACATAAGTGTGAACCTTCGAAATTCCTATTATTACACCTTGGTTTGATGTCAACGTCGTGATGGGTACGCCATTAGGTTAACAGATAACGTCTTAAACGTGGGTCATTACATGAGCACAATTTTCTGTGACGCCAAAATATAATATAATTTGACAATTGAACTTGAGATTTCTGCAAGGAGACAAGCGCTAAGGTCATCGATGACTTTAATGCTGTAAGGTAATCACTTGAATTTATAATAAAGTTTATTAATTTGACAGTCAACCTTCCATTTATAAAGAATACATCACATCTAGTTCTAGCCTAACTACTTTGGTAAATTACCATACTTAAATTTCACGTGGAACGTCGCCATTTTCAAAGAATTTACGCGGCCATGGTTTTTCAAAGTCTAGGCCGTCATTAGCGTACTGTATTGTGTTTTGCTTTATTATAATCTTATTGAGCGCGTGTGGCCTTCATGTGGTTTGAATGACGAGCAAATATTGACCGATGGACGGACAGACATCTGTTTACAGACACGAAGGCTTGAATGGAGTATGAATGAGTCCTATTTGACTTGAAAGAATCGTGTCGAGGTCCCGAAGTAGATGAATTTAATAAAAGTCATGTAGTCAATTATTTCTCAGTTGAAACAGTTGTTAAATTTTCTTATTTTGCGTGACTTACATTGACAGGGCCTTGTCGGAGTTTTAAAACAATAATTGACCTTTCTATTGCGAATCAATGAATGAATCTCACACTTATTCATTCAATTTAGATCAGGGTGAGGTTTAATTTGTTTTACAATTAAACGCGGAGTCTCTAATTGTGAATGCACTTTAGTATTGTGCGTTTGCCAAATTATCCCGTGCGTTTTGTTTGTAAGTATCTCTGTGGGTCCCAAGTGTACTTTTATCTTGGTTGTTTGTATTAAGGTCTTGGGCGGGTTCAATTATGTTTGTTTCCCGGTCGTTTAGCGCCTGTCTGACCGACTTGGGCAAGAAGGCCATGGACTAAGGGTCGGGATGCTTTGTTTGCATCTCACATTCTTGGTTTCTTCACCTTTTTTCACAGTTCCCTCACACACGTGTTCAATTCTTTACCATACTTAGAACTATTTACCTAGTTCGTAGTAAGTAGGGCTTGCAAACCCACCATTTGTTTGTACAAACCAATTCTCAGATTCCATGCCCTAGTGGTAGTAAGACTTTTTGATACGGAACTTGTTTTTTTTAAAGATTATTACTATCTGGTTTTTCCATCAACTTGATCGATTTATCTTTATTGTTGTAGAATATTTTTAGGCGCATCATTGATATCTGCGCTTGTTTGTGATAGTGAAGTCACGTGCTGAGTAGTGATAGTTCTTTTCTATCAATGTAATCAATTGAATTGTTTGACCGCCGCCAAAGATGATAGATGATTGAAGTTTGTCTAGGTTTCTCTTGTTCAGTTTCTTGCTATATTGATACGTAAAATATGTTCATGTGGGTATCAAACGTTACCTATGTAACCATGATATTGATATTTTGTGTTAACCATTGGTAATAATGAATTAATAGTAACAAATTAACCTTATTTCCTAATTTAGATATAAAATTAAATCATCTATACATCTAAAACTCTTTCTTGACTAACAGATAGCGAGTTCAAATTAGGACAGAATTTTCCTGAAGTACCCTAGAAAAGGTACACTAAGAAATAACTTTTCGAAAATCGACCCGAATTGGGAGGATACTTATACCACGCATAGGAAGTCGCGGTCCTCCCCTAGTAATAGATTTTTTCGTTACGATATCGCAATCAACAAGATTTTAATTCTTATTTTAATATCATCAATGTCATCATTACCACTAAAACATGGAGACGGGACAACCTAATCAATATTGATGGCGCAAACGTCATATTGTAATCCTTAAGTGAAGTAATGACATGAATATTGATAATGTATTGATCTGATATTTAAAAAAAATATTATATAATTTATTGTAATCTTAATAAACACAAGACAGAGTTTTAAAAAGATTACGCATACGTGGTAAACTCATGAATATCGAATTGTCTAGCTCTGTTATATTCATCTGTTACAAATTCATCAGAGATCTGTCTGTGTATGATTAAGTTTATACTTATACCTGTTTACACATTCGAATTATATTTATTCCGTATCAAATGAACCTTTTCTTATTTAAACAACGTTACTACAGCCATCATTATAATCAGTTAAAATAGACTAACTAGAATTATCACCGTAAGTACGATTCGTTAAGTCACCGTCCACCGTAACAGTTAAAGTGAAAAGAAATCATTTCACTTTCATTTGGAAGCCGTTTTCAATACCAAGGTCACACCTACACTTATCGTCCGATCTCCTTGCATGCTCACTAGGTTCGGGTTTGCTTTCTACATATATGTCATATCTCATATGTCAACTTTGACAGGTTCTGTATCGTGAGTATTGTAATTCTAGTTTTGTTTTGTCTCATACTTGCAGATAAAATGCACTGCAATAAATTTTTGATATGATTATCCGTGATCAATGTTTCACTTTCTTTTTGATTTACCATTAAATTTAAAAATTAAATTTGCACTAGTTTTAGCAAATAGTTAGAAACTCAAACATCCTCTGAACGTTAAGTTATTTTGTTATAAACGTGATGCATTTACTCGATACGAGTTCGGAAGAAAGCAATAACGACTGCATTATATCGAAGTATCGTCATTAGTTCCGCTCGGATTTGCTTCGAGCGACAAACTTTACGGCAGTCCTCGACCACTTCCCTTTCTCCGTCAATTTCAAACACCGCATCACCCATTGCGTCTTTTATGTCGATGTCCAAATCATAGCCTATTACAAAAACACAATCATAACAGTGCTTTATTTTGTATTCATTTCGATTATTGCCAGCCAGAATCATAACCATAACAAGCAAACGTGTCATTATGACCTAGCCTACTATTACCGCACTAGGCTGCATACAATTGGACCACAGTAAAATGGCCTCGATTTACATAGCGCTGCATAGAGCTTAGGTATCTTTGTTTATGGTGACTTAGTAATTGAATGTTGGCGTAAAACTACGAGCTTTCGATATTGTACACTGTTTACTCTACGTACGTAATAGCTAGAATCTAGAGAGATTCCATTTTATGTTATAGTTGGCGTTGTGTAATTTGAGACAGTTGGTGTAAAGTGTTGGCAACATTGTGACAAATAGGGTTGTCACTCTTGCCACACGAAACAAAGGTGGTCAAGTAATATTGATGAGTTTAGTTGGATAGAAAGGAACTGATAGATATTTTTAGGGACAATCTCGGAGGGGACATCGTCAATCAATACAATGGTCGGAGGCATTGATTACACCGCTGTTCCCCGGCTCAAGTAAGTGCATAAGGGTGCCTATTAGGAGTATTTTGTCCAAAAGCCCGCCCTAAAGACCATCGTTCAATTCGCCCTTCACACAGCATTAAGATGAATGAATATTTATTGGGAATCTTGGGATTCTCGGAATATTTAAATCTATAGATGTTTTATGAAGTCACTTGAGGGTGCCAGTAAAATGATGAAAAGAATTAAAAAAATCATCAGTTCTTGCGAATTTCGTTTCAATGCATGGTTTGACACTATACTCCCGTTGCTCTCAATGGCCCAGTTTGACAGCTGTCATATAAAATATAACCTCAAATGCGTGTTTTAAACTACCTACCTACTTTAAATCGGGTCTTTTAGCATCAGGAGTATACCGTTATAAGCACGACACTTAGAAACGTCAAGAGCTCTTGTTAAGTGAAGATGCCACTAACGTCCACGAGAAATACCAGAAATTACATGATTATTTTAAGTAAGTACACACTAAATATGTTTTTTGCTGTCAATATAGGTACTTTAAAAGTTAAAGTAAAATGAACTATTAATTATGAAGTAAACAATTTAGATTGCAACACAAAGTTTGCAATAGCAGTTGATTTAAAGTAAATTGCGTTCGTGATATATTTTAATAAAATCTTTAATCATCATCCATATTAACTCATTGTTCTTAAAATGAGCAATTTCAAATCTAAAAATGTTAAACATAAACTGAAATTTAAAAGCTGAAATGATACCTTAGTTTGTAGATAGTGTTAGTTATTTTATTAGCAAATGAGTAAAATTATAATGAATCTACATATTTTATATAATAATAGTAGGTATATGTGAATGTTATGATCATAATATAATTGATCGCTCACTGTAAGCCTTAGGTACAATCATTACTTTAAGCCCAAGTTTCAATAACGCGCTTTCTCGCAGAACATCTCGGCTCGAATGAAATGGTCCTAAATATAATTTAAAAAGACAAATGAACATGGCTTCTAAACCAAACTAGCGCCTAACCCTAATGGAATACATCCACATACTACCTTTTTGTTACAAACGACGTGTACTGACTCCATTACATCATCCGTGGTAATTAGAAGAGCGTTCATCTGTCATATTTTCTAATAACATTTCGTAAAATTACTTTTATGGCATCGTATCTTACCATTTCATGCTCTTAGATGAACTTTATAACGGGTGCTTAAAGTAGTTTATTAGACCACGTTTGCGTAAGATGTGAGTTTTGGAAAGTAATACACTGGAACTGTTAGTACCGTGAATAATTGATTGGAGATGCTCTCCGGTGTAACACGTGTGGAAAATACAGCGACGAACTCTGCGCAAGCGACTACCAGTATATAGGAATCTTTCGGTAAAAAACAACTTGCATGATGAATACGAAAGATATTCAAAAATGTAATATAATCAGCTTGTAGGTATGTAGGTAAAGGATGTAAACAGGGTGTTAAAATGAAGCTAGTTTCAGACCACTATAGGTGAAAAACTTAAGTAAAGAACCTGTTGTATGTAGTTGTAACACATCTGTATAGACCGTTTGACATTCTATATTTGAAAGTTGACATAAGTTCCTTATTAATTTTGTACACAACCACATACAACATGTCTTTTACTTAAGTTTTTCACCTATAGGTACTCTAATGTACTCACAAATTAAAACTAAGTGATATTTTCCCGAATCGTAGAGTTGAAATTGAAAATAGATTAATATTGTAAATATGACATTTTAGTTTGGAAGCGCGTACAATATCCGGACTAAGCATATTTTAGGAAAATATCGTTTATCCAAAGGGTGATGTACCAATTTATATCCAAATCCGGTAAGCAAGCGTGTAAAAACTTCCAAACGTCTAGAACGTTTTACCTTTTAATAGTGATGTGTTGATACGAGTATGTTTCTAAGAATAAATAACTAGAATACCAACGAAGCGGCGAACGCTATATCTTAGTAAGAACTCCTAGAAACAAGAACACGCGGCTTAGGTTACGGACCACATAGTATGCTGTATCATATGTAATGTCCATTTCGCTGTTAACCAGCCTGTATAAGTTACACGTACAATGAGCTGATAACGTTGCAGAGGTGGTAACTAAAGGGCTAAACTTATAAAATTAGAAAGAAATTTATTCGACTAAAATCATTCACTGTTGCCACTGACTGTGTCGTTTGTCGCTATTCCCTCGGGAACTGTCACATAATTCGGGTTAAGAAAGTACCCTATGTCCTTTCCTGGGAAAGCAAGCTGTATGCTGGGTGATTTTGGGGTCATGATCCGGAATGGCCAAAAGTGAATAAGATGGTCATACTGAACAACCTTTCCGATGGGACCAACCACATACATTAACTCTCAATGAATTCACCGTTAATGTATGGAACAGCTGTTTTTTTTTGGCGATTTCGTGGTTGGTCCCATCGAAAAAGTTGTTCAGTATGACCGTCTTATTCACTTTTGGCCATTCCAGATCACGACCCCAAAATCACCCAGTATATATGTATGTACGTTATTGTACAAAACACAGAAACTCACATACAATACAATACAATACAAATACTCTTTAGTGAACACCAAAAAAAAAAAGAAAGACGGAACAGTAAATTTAAATCATAGGTATACAACAGGCGGTCTTACCGCTAAATAGCGATCTCTTCCAGACAACCTTGGATAGAGAAATAACTGAGGACACAAATTCATGGCATGCAATATTTACAGGATACGAATAAGAATAATAAAACAATAATATTAATATTGTAATAAAATTTGGTGTTATAATATTAGTATGGATAACATTACTATAATCATCCTGTTTTAAATTGATTATTTTATTAATAATGTTTATCCCATCAAGCATTATAAAAGCGAAAGTAACTATCTGTCCGGATGTTACGTCTTTACCGCTAGTACTGAAATTTAGTAGGTATAAGTATGAAGCCTGAGCCTAGGGGGGAAGGCCCCACGAACTTTTATCACTACATACGAGTGGTACCTATAAAACAAAGTAGCTTCCCGCTGTCTGTCTGTCCCTATGTATGCTTAGATCTTTAAAAATACGCAACAGATTTTGATACGGTTTTTTTTAACAGAGAAGGAGAAGGTTTACATGTATAATACTTTAAACCGGATCGAAGCGAGGGCGGGTCGCTAGTTCAGAAAAAAATAATTAAAATTGTTCCAAGCGGACGAATCCCAACTACAAAATGTAGTTTTAATACGTCTTCTCTTCTAGATATAGTTTAAGCTGAACCGTGAATATTACAGGATTTTATAAAAACTAACCTAACCTAACCTAAAGGGTTCTACGGTGGTACTAAAATAAATTCTAAAAAAAATATAAGCCATTGGTTTGGTAAATGAAAAATTTGGGAAATAATACATTTGACCAAACATATTTTGGCCAAACGGCAAGCACCCAACAAAACTATTTTTACGGCATATATCGAGTGTCACTATTGAATTCTCGGAGTTACAAATAGTAAATAGGTAGGTATACAAAATCACTATGATTTGTACGACAAAGCCACGCTGTTAAAATGACCGCTCTTTGTAGACTGGTCGGACTTGTCTCCACTTTCGCTCCTTCTGCGTAGCGAACCTTTCTCGATATTTTAATCAATTTTTATTGACATTCCGATTCGACATAGTTCATTTGAGCTCGTTATGAATATCGTGTACCTATAACATAAGGCAATCTTTGATAAGTGAAGTGTTGATGTGAAGTTTTATAAATTGTTTACAAACCCATCCGTGTTAAAGTGTTGAACATATTGACAAACTTAATTAATAAATCTATTTTAAGTCAAATGTTAGAGCTTCAACTCTTCAGTGCAATGAGATCAAATTCAAGTTCAAGACAAGCAATGTGGTCAATCTCCAACCTTTATTAGATCGATTCTTTGACCTTAAAAAAGTTCATTTATTAATTCACAATTGGGTTTACAGATGTGTGTACAATTCAGCCCGTTTCAGACAACTAGACTAATTGAAAATAAACAATTGCATAAAATAAACGTTTTTTTATGGGGATTTATGTTTGATAATACAATAAATTTAATCATGTTGCACTATAGGTCACTTAATGGTATCTTTTTAAGTCTCGTTAAGCCGAATTTCATTATATTTGAGCGAAGGCTTAATCAGTTGTTCCCCTATTTCTATTACAAATAACGAATAATATGTATTTAATCCCTTGGGGTTACCACTCTGCGTTATACTCAATTAGTTTTGAAATATAATCGATATGATGTTGTATGGGTGTACACAAACGTAATATTAAAATTTTTACTAAGTTCGTTTTTAAAACCGCTTAATTAAATTAGAAAATACTGATATTAACAAAACAAAAGAATTCTGATCTATGTTTAAAGCTCATTTGGAAGTTTCGTTTAAATGAATAGCAAAATAAATAAACACAGACAAGGTGCACAAAATATGAAAAATAGAACGCAAAACAGTTACGCGCGGGAACGTGTAAGGCATGTTAGTACACAGTTTTTATGCAAACAAGCGTTAACTTCCTTCTTTGCTTAATCCTTTTTAGAATAAATTCCTTTTATAGTATTTTATATCTTTGAAAGCGTTATAATATCATGTGTCGTTTTAACCGGATTTGAACACATACGCGCTTTTGACACGCATATTGGTTTCGATAAAATTGTGCAAATATGGCCAGTTTCAAGTGTCGGGCTATATTTCATAACTGGTGTTCTCATATACTTGTGTTTAATGAGAACATGGCAACTTTGTGGCATATTAATTAAATTAAAGGCGTTACTGGCCACTATGATCGATTAAAACGTTTATTATCTGTGGTTATAGTCATAGAGTTGATTAGATGACATGAAATGGAGTTGTTTTTAATTGAGCCCGTTTTAACTATGTGAATTATGATTAAGTTGATTATGGTTAAGTGTGGTCAAGTTTTTTCAATAATTACCATAAAAGCATTATCTTATTTTAATTGTTACGTTAATTTTATAGCTTTGCAAAAAATATTTTGACATGGCGACTGATGGAACTACAATATTGGATACCATGGGGCAACTTAGTGGTGGTGGTAGGACCTTGTACTAGGTCCATCCGGGTCGCTACCACCGTCGTATCCTTTAACCTACAAGCAGCAATGTTGGCGTTGTTGAGTTCCAGTTTGAAATTACTAGCATATAGGTATTTGCAAGCTTAAGATCTGGTGCTGGTGCTGATGTGGTGTTGAGATAGAAGTCTATGCATCACATATCCTACTTACCATCAGGTCGCCTGTGTTTGTTCTCCTCAATACCATAAACACTAACACTTTATGCAGCAATTTGTAGGTAAACATTAGATAGGTACCAATTTAGCCAATTTCACATAAAGCGCTATCATTTTTTCAAAATTCTTGTTTGTCAGGCAATTCTTAAGCAAGGTTTTTACGAAAGCGTATCGAATGATGTTACCGTTTTCAAAAACACTTTCTTGCACTTACCAAAAATGGCGGCCAAAAACCCGACTGGGCACGTTTAGTTTCTGCACGAGTTTGTTAATAAGGGCCTGTCAAAATGTCAGCGTAGAACGAAACGCGCGCCACGCGCACAATAACGACGCTTTCCTTGCGGCAGGGGAGAGGGAGACAGTGGTGTAAGGGACAAGAGATACGTGCACATTCATTATACAATCTTGTTAAATGACAAAATAAAATTATTTTTATTTGACTTGTCCTTACCTAATTTTATCCTTCTCATTCAAAATTAAAGTTTTTAAGTACTTTACGTTTTCTATCTATACACTTCACAAGATAAAACAGCATATTCATCAATCTACCTTCGCCTGGATTTCTGTTTTGCCTCTTGATTAGTTGTGTGTGACAAAAAAGAGTTCTTTTTTTTCAAATATGGTTGCTGTTTAGACTGAAATTGGTGAGATGATCTAGTTTGTATCAAAAAACTGCTTCGATGGTTCCCATTTTGATAAATTAATACGAGTAATCCACCCACGAGCAAATACGAATATCAAATCTAACATACGCGTTCAAATACCAATAGCCTATGACCCAATAAAGCAATACCCGATACCGTCTACACATGTAATGGGCGTGTGAGGTCAGAAAGCCTTTCTCGGGAGCTTTCCCAAGCCCTGCAGCACTGATGTGTCCTCTCACTTTCACCAGCTTTACTCGGTATCACTCAAATCTCATCACATTAGAATACGACTCCGAGGGACGGCTACATACTACCTTTATCTCCGAGATACTATCTAGTTTATAGGAGTAAATATTTGTTTTAATGGAGAAATGCGTAGAGAGCTACAACAGCCCTCAGGTCGTTGGTGGAATGGATCTTGGTATAGTGAAGGTAGTTTTAGAATCAATAAAGGCTTGAGGTTTAAATAGTTTCGTTACCGTTACGGATTGTGTTTATATTCAGGGTATCAAGGAAGCTATTGCAGATATTTAGCGTGGTCGTACTTTTCATCGCTTTTCGTCGCGATTTGAACCTGCAGTCAATTTAAGCTAAGTCGCTACTATGACTAGGGCTTGCATTATCCGCCCTATTTTACTATCCGGATAATTCGGATAACGGATAATGCAATATCCGGATATCCGGATAAAACGGATAAAACGAATAATTTTAGTTAATATGTAATAAAATACAAAACCATGGTAAAAAAATCAATGTACTTTAATAAAATACAAAACAACGTTAGATTGCACAAAAAATCAGCAGGTAGTATAATATAATCATCTTTTTATAACTTTAGAATAGGTAAAAAAACTTTTTTATGATTTACATAACATGATTACAACTATCAAGACAACAATCAAAAAATACACAACGTTTTAAAATAGTCATCTGCTTAAAAATATAAGTATTTTACATATCACAATCACATCACATCACAACACAAATAGAGATCACACACAACACACATTGGATTTGAATTACTTCAATTTGTACAAAAAATAATTAAGGACGTGTGATGTGTAAATGTATAATTATTTAAACTTTTATCATTATTCACGTAATTTAAATATAAAAATAACACATAGCTTAGCCTACCATACGATACATTATTAAAAGTAATCAGAGAATCAACAATTACAAAAAATATTCATGTATTTTAAAATAGTATAGTAAAGTAATCTGTTTTAAAACGCTTACACATATAAATGTCTTACTTATCACAATCATTTAGGAACTTTAAATCCTAGAATACACAGAAAATAAAATAAAATGTAAACAATAATAGTATTGAGAATTGAAATTGAATCAGTCTTTTTATATACGTAGTATAGGTACCTGTTCCTTCCCGAAATTCTTGTCTACTTCTCTCCCTGATAATAAGACCTTAAAAAACTCAAAGCGTCAATAGAATCATCTTTCAGTGATGTTCGCAGATGGTTGCAAAGATATCCTGTTGCGGAAAATACCCTTTCAGCTTCCACACTGGTTGGGACTATAGTTAAAAGCGCATTATAAGCTCGTTGTAGGTTATCGGCTCTTTTGCCCCCGCCGTCAAATAAAGCCATTTCGACATTAATTTGGGTTTCTAGATCCAAACCCGAAGAGCTCGATGCTCCATCATTGAATATCGGTTTATCATTGGCGCAAGCGGACAATGTTCGTTTGATTTCTGTCTGCAGCTGTTCCTTGAAAGTCCCTGGAACTGGGTGTACTGGGAAAGATTCTAACTCTAGTGCTTGCTGAGTTGATTCTGCCATTTCAGTTTCTTGTTGGTTAAAACTCATTAAGTTTATCTTCATTATTAAGTCTTTAATAGAGTCGTTAGTAGGGTTTTGAAATGGGAACGCTGAAGATATCTCTTTGTAGAAGTTATTTGAATTATGAAGATACTTTAGAGTTCCAGTTAATACCGGCATTCTTCGTTGCGATATTCTCTCTTTAAGCGCCTCGACTAGATCCATTGCTATTTGGCGATCTATCATTGAAAGCTTTTCAATCATAAATTTAAGTGCTATTTCAGCCGTAAGTAGATTAGCATCTTCTGAGCATAAAGCTTCAACGGTCCCTTTGATAATTTTCAGTGAATCTGATATTTCTTGAAGTTGTTGTATCTCTTCATCGTTGCATGTTATATTAGACTTTAGGTCAATCAAAGCTTTCATGACGGAATTTTTTAGAAACAAAAACCTTGTAATCATTTCTGCTAGGCTACTCCATCTAGTTTTGCAGTCTAGTATCAAACGAAGTCCTCTGTTTTCTCCTTTACCATCGTAGTCCATCAGCAGTTCAGCTTTTGTAGGAGATTTCCTAAACATTTTTGTTACTGTTCTCACTTTTTTGTTAACGTTTTTGTAAGAATCCTGTAAGTTTAAGTACGGGGATCCGGTTTGCGTTTGCAAAACAGTAAAACCTTCTTCGTTTTCAACCTCGTCTTCGATGTCATCATTTTCGCTTTCAACTGTGTCTGTGTCTGTGTCCCTGGGATCTTCTGGATAATTTATTTCTATTTGAGAGGTGTTTTTCTTATACAACACGTCGAGAACTGCGCATTGGATGCCATGTGCATAGCACAATTGATGAAATGTAGGCGTTCTGCGTCCTAAAGCACACATGACACTTGCTCCGTCAGTTACCAGGCAAATAATATTTTCCAGCGTCAGTCCGTATAATGCAATTTTTTCCTGGAGTATGTTGTGGCAGTTTTCTGCAGTGCCTTTTCCTTTTATTCTTTGGAGACCCAAATTTCTGTAACACTTATGTTTCAACTTTGATGAGTGAATATTTACATTCATATATCTTACATTTTTTGCCGATGTCCATTCGTCAAGGCTAGCGGTAAACATATAGCCTTCTGACTTCAAATTATTTAGCTCATTTCTTAGTGTTGATTTTAATTGTTCGCTGTGTGTGATAATAATTTTTTTTATCGTGTGAGGTGACTTGGGTAGGTTATTAATACCACTTTTTGTAAATAACATTCTTAACGTATTTGAGGTACAAAACACGCTAAACGCGAATCCATCTTGTGCAGCAAGCTTGGAAACTACGACTTCTATGCTGTGATCTGACTTAGGAGGTTCTTTAATAGTTTCACATGTAGCCGTGGGCACTATGTCTGTGGTAGAACTGGTAGAAGTTGAAGGTTGTGTTGTAGACGTTGTAGTTGCTGAAATGCTCAAATTGTCTTTTATCTGTTGACTCTGTTGTTTGATGTCTATTTTATGAATTAAATTCTGATGATTGTGCAAAGGTGAGGTTGAGCCAGATGACTATAATATTTTTTTACAAATTTTGCACTGAGCTTTTTTGCCATTAGGACTTCGCAAAAAGTGGTTCCAGACGGAATTTTGGTCCTGGTTTGATTTTTTATATTCTTGGAATATAGTGGCCATTTCTGTTTCGCTGATTTAAAACCTGGAAAATACCAAATGCATCTGTCAAGTACTTGTTTTTAACACACTTTGATATGAGTACACGTAAGGAAAACTAAGAATCCAGTTTACCCAGTACAGTACCACTAGTTTATAATTATTTACTCTTATCACCAATAACAACATTAACTACCATGCATTAGTAAAAGGTTTAAAAAAGTATATAATCCCAATCCCAAGCCCAACTAAGTATATCAAACAAACGAAATAGGTTTAATTTAAACTAAAACTGTAAGTAAATCAAGCAATTTAAGTACAAAAATATCAAATAACGGATGCGATTTTGCGATATTTAATCTGCCAGTACCAGCTGCCACTCAGCGATTAACCTTAACATTATTTCTATTATTTTTCACTCAAAAATACTAATCAATAGTAACAATTTAAAAGTACTCACCTTCAAGTCATGGTAACTTCCATTACCAGTTTACCACGCCACGCCACGCACGTGGTGTTTTTGCACTTAGAGCACGCACAAATACACAATAACACTGAGGAATGACACGAACACGATGAGCACTGCTGTCTGACTGACGCCTGACGCGTCACCACCACCAGGAATACTATTGAGCGGAGGGAAGCGGGTAACGATGATATCGTGCGATTCGTGCGTCTCGCTCGCACATTTTATTTAAGAAAATTGTTTACGCGGTCTGATCTGGCGCTCTAGCGTCATTTTCGACGTTTAAATATTTTTTTAGTCCTATTTGTTGAATATTTGAAATATCCGAATTATCCGGATACTAAGTAAGCCCATATCCGGATATTCCGAATTTGAAATTAAGCGGATATCCGGATAATTCGAATATCCGGATATTCGGATTGCAAGCCCTAACTATGACATTTCAAAAGAGTTTTTATTATTTGTAAACCTACTTGAATAAAGATTATTCTGATTCTGATTCTGATTCATCACATTGATCGCTTTGGTATGCTTGTATTAGTTTCCTGTCGATGTTTAAAAAAATATTTTCACTTGATTCATTATTTTCATTTTCGATTAATTTATCTAGGAATCTAACGTAGACCTATAAAATTTGTTACAACATCCGTTAACATTTTCCTTCGTTGTTCTTGTTTAAGTTTACATGAGTTACGTTTACCTAAACATGGACAAAACTAGCAAGAAACATTTTCACAGAATAGTTGACCATTATATTACAATGACTGACAAAGGCGATTGTTGTTTACGAAACGTCTACTCTATACTATTCTATGCAAATATTCATCTTTATGTTTACTCACCGCGTAAGTAAATACTATGTATTCTCGGTTTATAGCTTTCGTCGTAACGATGTTAATTGAGGAGCTTTTACTTTCAAGAAGCTTGCATTAATTAATTAAGCTACCTACACTTAATCTTAGCTCACGTAATGTATTATTACGGTTACGCAAATAAACGTCTTCTTTTTTAGACTGGTAAGAGAAACAAGAAATACAAGATTCCTAAAAAAAATATGAATTCACACAATAGTTTAGCACTGTATTGTCAGAAAATGACGCCACAAATAGTGTAATTTCTAGACACCCTTGTATATTAAATTGTGAAATCTACTAGTACAATAACGCTGTAACTCACATAATTTAAGAAACGTCACTTTGTAAAATAGATTAGTTTCTCTAAAATATACGACAATATAATTCTCAGTGCATTTCGCATCTAGTCTTCCGCGTACGTGTCATAACAGCTGTCTCTGGCAACCGTCTCGCAACAAATCCAAGCCGTTTAGATAAGATCTAGTAATGTCCTCTTTTGGCCGCAACAGCGACCTTAGAACATACGCATTGCGTACAAACGTGACTATGATCACAGATCACCGTGTCCGTGACCTGCAGATTTTGTACGCTGACTTGTCAAGGAGTGCTGTTAGTTTCCTGTTAGCAGAGTTCTGTAAATTTAAAATTGCCTTATACATTATTTGTTATTTAGGTACTTTTATTTCGTGCGTTGTGGAATTGTATAGTTGCACTTTTTAAAGTTGACCATTGATTTGCGCCTTTAAAACGTAATTCTGCATTATAATTATCGACGTAACTACTTAGATCACAATAGCCGAGATGTCCTCATCTTTTATTACTTAAATTCTCGAAACATACATTTCTTATCAGCCAGCATTAATTCCTTTTTCTATTAAACAGTAATTCCTCTTTGTATTTACGTTCGATTTTCAAATATTATGCGGCCAGTAACCGTCCACAACTCCTAGCCCTTTATGGTCTGTAAACAGCTGACCAATTTGACCGATAGTTTTTTCTGCAATACGCATGGTTGAAGACAAACATCTAGGGTTTATCATATTTCAAAGGTCCGCCGTGTAACTTGATTTTGTTCTCTTCTAATGCTGTCAACCACATATCGAATTATTGTTCGAATCGTATCAAATTTATATTTTGGCTACACGCATGATTGGCCGTGTGACATCAAGGGTTGACAAGGTTGAGGAACTACAACTTGATATACAAACTCCTAAACCCGTTGACGATGTGTTTCTAATTTTTTGTTTAAGTGAGAAGAGCTTCTATAATCTTGTACCACCCCCTAAGTAAATGCATGCGTTCTTTCAGTTACATGTATGCATAGGTAATTAGTTAACAAATGTTTAAGGGCTTTAAGGATTATTATTGTGTGCTGAGTTTTTATTATTCATAATGTCATTTATAATTCTAACGCTTTCTACTACATCACGATCGCTTTCTATTTAACTCGATTTATTAACGTTTAGATATTTCCTTAAATATCCTTGAAGCAAATATCTTCTCTAAGAACTATTTGAATACCAAGATCCTTCCATAGACAATGGAATCAGACTGCAAGTGACTCCCCAAGTTAGTTAGCGTTCGCAATATCATTGTCTATGCCAGCTCCTGACCGCATTGTCTTTGATTTGGCAACGCGGAGAAACCGCTGAGGCAACCGCGTGATAACAAACGCTGCAATTTTAGAGTGTTTTGGTCATACAACGAAGCAGACTTATCAATTGCAATGTTACTGCAAAGTTTGCAATTCTTGATTTGTAATTAATTACTTCTGAATAAAAATATAAAAGTAGTAAAGATACAAAAAATAAAGTAGTAAAAGTAGTAAATATAAAAGTAGTAGTAGAGTTTGACAAAGTTGATGTTGAAAATAAAGTCATATTTTTTAAGGAATTACTGACAAAAAGTTGCGTGAACGATTGGCAGACAGGGGGGATTTAAATTTGGACCACTTGAGACGCTCTCAAAATGCTAAAAAGGGTTGTTAGCCATAATCGATAGCATTTAACATGAATGTAACATTCTTACTTCCTTGTTTTACGTCTATTTGATTTTTACTATTGCAAACAGTAGACATCCGAATATAAACAAAATGAATACTGTAAAAAAACCTCACGCAGTTTTCGACCTCATGTTTGAAATAAAAGGTCCATTGAGAGGCGTTTGTCTTACAAGAATCTCTATAACGTCACTTCCTGCGATTCCTGCATACTGTGACATCCATTCCGTTCCGGCTTATTGGATCATCTTGTATTTCAAACCCTCTCTGCGGAGGACGTATGATTCAATCATTTTATTGAGTAAAAGGTTAGCTAAGGTTCAAGATGTTTTATAAGTTTACTTGCCGTAAAATTGAAACCTACTCTTTTAGGGTCAAAACTACGGATCCTCCATTTACAATGATGTGGAAACTCAGTATGTAACGAAAGTGCTAAATGCCATGTGGTTCACGCAGGCCACAAAATACTTAAGCATATAAGGCATGACACGCAAGTTCTGTTGACTCTAAAATATTATGTTTAAGTAAAAGTGTGACTTTCTTGGGGAAAAAGTTGTTTCATCGCTGCAAGCGACTTTGCATACGGGGTATTCATTTAAAGCAGTTTTACTGCCGAGGTAGCCATATAGTTTCCAGTGCAGTAAGGAGCATTGAACAAACGTTAACGACTGAAGAAATCTGTTAAGATGTATAAGTTGTCAGCTTTCATCAATCCTATTCTATATTTATGGTTACTGCAGTTGTTAACGTGTTAAAGGCAACTTGTTTAGTCCGACAGGAGTTAAGGCTCTCCATGAGCGTATGTATAAAGTATCATCTATACTAATATTATAAATGTGAAAGTAGCTCTGTATGTCTGTCTGTAATGCTTTCACGGATAAACCGCTGAACAGATTTAGATGAAGTTTGGTATGGAGATAGTTTGAGTCCCTAGGGAATAGTGAAAAACGGATTCTACGCAGACGGAGTCTTGGGAAACAGGTAGACGAGGAATCAATTTGGTAAATTAAAGGATACAGACACTTATGAGTACCTACGCGGCCGATAAGTAGTCAACATTTATAACCTATATTTGGGTTTGAGGTTATAATTTGTACTGGAATGACAGGTGTCAGAATGGACTCCTTAGTTATAATCCGCGCAATTAAAATAGTCAAAATACCTGAGCGAGACACAAATCGAAATTAATGCTGATGCTACAAAAGCCAAATGCGTATAAGTAATTCAAACGTTACCGTCTTCAACAGAATTAGGGTGATAACATTTTGATCAAGTCCGTTAAAGTTTACAATGGAATTCGAAGTCACAAACAAATGGGAATCACACCAAAATTGTAATCTAAATTAGGCCTCCACCTTTGAATTACTATAATGATGAAATTAATCCTAAACATCATTGAATGTTAGCTTATTAGTTTGGGAATTTAAAATCTTTGATTATTGTAAAGTTTTCACTGATATAATTACACCAATAACATTTTCCATTTGCTCTGTCCTTTCCTCAACGTCATCAGCCGTCTCTTTCCTTCACCTCGCTCAGATGCGATACTATCCGACCTTGACAGCTCTCCGTCTACGCTCCCCTGTGTCGCTATGACTTCCTTTACACCCCGACGGGACGACCCTTTAACGTTGTATTGTGATATGATGGGAGTTTGCTGCTAAACAATAAATACCCGTTTAGCACTGTTGTTTTCGAAAATTTAATACAATAACATACACATACATAACATTACGCCTTTATTCCCAGAGTGGGGTAGGCAGAGCTACAGAAATACCAACAACTCAAAAAAGACTTGTTGATAATTCTGTAACCACAATTTGCACAATCAGGCCAAGAAGTTTAATAGTGTATTAGTGACAGGTTGCAAGCCCATCGCCTAACAGTACTACAAGCCCTTATTCCCTTAGTCGTCTCTTACGACATCCACGGGAAGACATGGAGTGGCACTATTCTAACCCGGCAAACACACAGGGCAATAAATACAATGAAATGTCTGGTTTGTTTGTCTCAAATTACAACATGTAGGCCGGGAGCACGACACATATAAGCGTAAGTGCTTAGTTCATAACTTTACTTTTTAGCGACTAATTAACTTCAATGTCACAGTTATGTTGTTTCTACTTCATCCTAGACCCCATCTCAGACCCATCCTATGGAAAAAATATGTACCCTGCATTTGAAATTTAACCTCAACCTACTAAAAATACTGGCAGTTTCGTATACTGCCAAAATACTGGCAGTTTTACTCGTGCCAACGTTCCATTTTCAAAATCCCATTTTTAAATTTAATCTAAATCTAACGCGTTGCTTGTAAAGCCAGCGTGCGGATGTGTGCGTATTGCAGATGCGATCGATACGCCCGTCTGCACTGGGCTGCGGCACTGCGGTGGTCTGACCTTGCACTTGCTATTTTTAGAAGCGCTTTTTTCTTTTTGGGCATTTATGATTTTACTTTTGGCATAGTTTCTGAACGTGTCATGGTTTGGAGAGTTTACTTTGTTGAATTCGAATGTAGTTTATTGACTTAGGTAACGCTCTCTCAATTATAATATACCTACTCGAACTCGTAAAGTCTCCTGCAAAACTGAATCACCTATTTTTGTGATACTGACCAGAACTCATCATTTATTTGATTATTAATAGGGTCGCCTAGATCTATAGTGCCTAGGTCAGCAGAATATCCTGAGAAGTATGTATGCAAAACATCTCAAGTGAAAATACCTCAAAGTTTTTTAGAAAAGAGATTTAGAAAGAGTTATTACGCAAAGTGGTGCAGAAACGAGTAACTCTTTTAAAATGCGGAGAGTTGAATTCTCAGTTCACAAGGAGCAACCAACACGTGCTAAGTAATGACGAACCACTGCCGTCAAAGTCAAGGACACTGGGCAATTTGTTCCAACATTCCCACGAATCTTCAACGAGCCCTAATGACTGCTTTTACCCCGATGTCGTTATAAATAGGAACTGATAGGACTAAAAACTGTAATGACATGAAACAATAGGTGGTCGCGCGTGGCCGCCTGCAATCTAGCGGCCTTGGCCGTCGCTTCCGTCCTTTGGTGAGTCATGTCATGCTGGTAGCTGACCAGCTGGACTAAATGGAATCAACATAGAGCGGAATTTCTATCTTCTCGATTTCTTCCTGACTAGATTTGAAATTCCGGTCACCATGATTATGTGAGACTTGTGACTTTACTAAACATAATCTTGACCAATGTTATTGCTAGCTACAAAACTAAGATTTAAAATTTAAAGTGTGAACTATTGCTTATTATTCAAGTTAATGTTAAGGGTAACTAACAATAAATTGGTTTTGAAGTCATAAATAATTTTGTAGGCAATTGTGTTTGGGAAAAACGCAAGCGTTACGCAAGTTACTAAATATTTCCAAAAACAGGTATGAATTAAGCTGGGTTCTTATCAGAAAAGTTATGGCAGCTCTGCTGTTAATAATAAAATATGTAAATTAAAAAAGAACAAATCGTACTGAAAATAAAGGTAACATTAATGTTGTCTTATATTTTAAAGAAGCAGAAAAATCCCCTCTTTATTCTTTAGTGTAGATTTGAAAGCCAGCTTGTGACTGGAATGTTTTAAGGGTTTTCACAGCCATTTGCTTAACTAATCCTTAAAGGCCTTAATCACTATAGTAAAATCATTGTTTTTTATCATCAATGTAATGCTACAAATATTAATTGCATTTCATGTCCAACAATACGAAACATGAATACTAATAATACGACAAAATAAAAAACATTACCTAGATAAATTTTGACTATTCGTCAATCCAAACATCGCTAAGCTTGTCGTGGCTAAATCTAGCTTAAGTTCAAAGTTCTTACTACCCTGCAGATAAGTTCTTTCCTTTTGGGAATTTTGACTCTATTGAAACGTAGTTAAAGTAGGAAATTATATAGAGTAGGTAATACATCCTATACCTTAGTCTATAGTAGTATGTTCTATGTCTGAAACCGCGAACCACATTAAAGTCTCGTGAAACGTATCGGTTTCCACTCCACTGAACGGAGGTTAAATGAAATGATACTAAAATGATTAATCCATTACCTTTGTACGGAAGATAAGTCGTTGTAAATAAAACAATATCCTCCATAAATGATCCGCAAAGAAAAGAACGGATGTCAAAAAGTCATAATTTTTATTTATTTCTTATTGCACACTTGTAAAAACAAAAGTTGTCTTTCCTGTGGTCAATAGTTAAAAGCTTGTGTGCGTGTAAGTTTTAATTTTATATGATAGGTTTAAAGCAGTTCTGTCGCCGTTTATGCGGGAATGGGCTGAGCCAGAAAATTAGGCCATTGAACGTTAATTTCCGGCGTGTCCACAGGAAAGACGCTTACCTAAATCTGTGTATAACCCTTAATACAAGTCGACCAAATAAGCTATCGAAAATTTACGCAGTTGGTACACAGAAAAAAAACTGTAACAGCAAAATATACAAATATCTTTTTTCTTCAGAACCTATCACCATTGTCAAAGTAAAAGCCTGTTTAATTTCTAATACTCCTCCCCTACAAGTAACGTGGGGACGGTTTTATTTTCTCGTCTACCCTATAGAGCGGGGTGTCTTTGGAAAGATCTTTCAAAAATATTACAGGTTTGTGAAAACAGTTTTTCGATTAAGTAATCCGTTTATTAAATATAAAGCTTTAACGCGCCAATTTTTGTTAGACACATGTGTCCTCCCCACTACAGCCAAAACTACAAATACTAAAAATCTGAAAAGAATCTTGAATGAAAGAGCATATAACGGATTTTAAAGGAAAACTATCACGACTAACTAGACATAATTGGTTCTTGAGATACGCGATTAAAGTGTTAATATCTACTAAAATCATTTAAGACAGCACCAAATTACTTTAAATAGAAAATTAGTTGTTCCTTGTTGATTATGTTTGTAGTAAGTACTTAACGGCTTCGGCACCCTACACTGAGCATGGTCCGACATGCTCTTACCCGGTTTTTGACTATTTGAGTTAACTCCTGCGTCCTGCACATAGTTGGTTTTAAATGTGTTTTTCTAAGCACTGTTTTAGGTGTAGCCATGTTCGGTGCACTCAGGCTGTCGCGCCGTCGACAGCCCTCCAGACTAAGAGTCCTCTGTCAACAAAATACCACTCTCGAGTAAAAGCGAGCGAATGCTAAACGCGTTTTTGGATCGAAGTTTCTAGTTTTTCGCCATTCTGTAGTATTTTTAGGTTGTACCAGCTGCCTTAATTGCAATTCGACGGCAGCAAAGAGGTTATCTACAAAATCTCAATTTTAGGGTACAGCGTTTTTAGTGTAAAAGTGTGATATTTTCTGATTTGTTGAATCAAATTCGCTGAAATTTTGAAAAATGCATATTTAGAGCGGCACTAATCAAATGCTTTAAATGCATTGGTCATAATATATGTGTTTGCTGAAATAATGTAGATTTCTCGGTGCACGTCGGGCAAGGCAATAAATAGTAAGAAATAAATACGACAACTGGCACTTGTCTTTTTCTGCATGCAAAGTTCAAAACCCTTTTTTTAATTTTATTTCAAAATCTACTTAGTAAAAAGTTTAAATATTAACTACAGTAAAATTGGCTTCTAATATGACTACTTTAGTGTATTGTCATTAACAACATTTTGCAAAAACCGTAATTTATGGCAGTGACAAGTAACAGATATCTTTGTTTATAATAACGCCACTCGTCGGTAGGTCTAGGAATACCTGTACAACTTAACATGTCCGCTTGTAATTATAATTATTTAAAAATTGTGATGCACATGTCCATAATAACGTCTCAAACAATGGGAATACAAACATAATCACGACTTCATTCCTAGAGTGTGGTAGGCAGAGCACAGAAATACCAGGAAATTCGAGCTAAAAATAAATGATTACGGTAAAACACACAATTCTAAGGTCTGTCCGTTTACTTTTTGCTGCCGTTGAATAAGTTTGGTCGAAAATGGCGAAGACATAATGCATTGTTACTAGATATAACTGCCTTGTACAGGGCCGGATCTACCGACCTCAACCTTTGAAGGGCTCACTGCGGTTTACTGATACATTATATACTTACTTAGCGGCGTCCACTGAACAACCCATGACAGCCGTTCGGCACCCTATGTCGTGGTTAGAATTTGTGCTATACTGTTTTATACGTTAAAAATCAAAATAAATTGCAATAGTCAAACAACTTAGCCTATAATGGGTTACCATTGGTACGCTATGTTATCATTACGATCGATATTACATAAACGATAAACAAATTAAATGGATTAAATATTTTGAATCTCAGCAGCTTCATTCTGTGAAACCGTAATTATATAATACGTTAGCCGTTATTCTCTTGATCAATGTAAGACAAAGCTGTAACAAAATTTTCAAAGAACGCCACTAAAATACATTAACTATATGTTAGACCACTTTATATACTTTTAACTGTGGTAAGTGGCCTGGCCGTTGCGTGCTTGAAGTAATAAAAATAAACACTTAATAGCAAAACTGTGGGAAGACACTTTGATTTCTTATGCAGTTAATTACACGTCGGTTTCGTTTGATCACTCGTGTACGTAGGTGTTGAATTTATGAATGTTGCAAAAAGTTAATAATAAAACAATAAATGTGTTAATTATTTTAATTACAAACACCAAAATGTGACAGAGATGAGTTTCATTGCAACCTCAGAGGCATTTTTTAGCACATCTGCTTTTTATGGGCGTCATATTTTTGCTGTCATAGTGGCTATTAGTGTCAAGTGATAGTACTAACATAAAGCCAATCAAATAATTACGATTAAAAGGAAGATGGGTTAAAATAAAAGGAATGAACTGCTGTTGGAAAACCAGTTAAGGTGGACCTTAAAAAGAGTTCATGTCATCCCGCATTCTTTGATCGAGTCTGCCTAACTTTCTGTAGTCGTTTCAGGGCACTCAACCAATAGCCACGCAAGCTCTCCCTTGGCCTTTATTCTACCAGGTAAAACCATATTGCCTTTGACGTGTTTTGGTATTGTTTTTAGCTCAACCCCCATTATTAACCGCCTACTGTCTGGGTTTCTACACTAATATACGAGTACACTTGTACACTTATTTATGAGAAGGAAAGATTTATATTTCTGTATGTTTGTAACGAATAAACTCAAAAACTTCTTGACCTATTTTGTTTTTTTTTACTTCTGTACTGGAATTATAAGGAAAAGAACAAAGGCGAGAGACGCGGTCAAACAGGCTCTGACACTTAAATGGAAATGGTCAGGACATATTCAGAGATTTTAGTGGTGGTAGGACCCTGTGCAGGGTCCGTCCGGATCGCTACCACCATCTTATCCATTAAACACCCGCCAAGCAACAGTGTTCGCATTGTTGTGTTCCGGTGTGGGGATAAGACAACCGGTGAAATTACTAGCATAGAGGCATTCCATCTTAGTCCTCAGGGTTGGCAACGCATTTGAGGTCTTAGGATTATAGTCTTGAGAATTCAAATGTCTATGGGTCTCAGATTCCACTTACCATCAGGTGGCCTGAGTGGTCGGGTGCCTTCTCCTTAATATAAAAAAAAAAAAAATATAGATCCATGGATGAAAGATGGTCACAAATAATCACAAATTGGTATCCAATAGATAAAAAACGAAGGAAAGGTAGACCATTTAAAAGATGGAGTGACGACATCGTACAAATAGTCGGTAACCTATGGACCAGACAGGCAAGGGATAGAGCTGCCTGGCACGGTTTGGAGGAGGCTTTTACCGCAAAAGGCGGCCCTTACTTCTAACAATACTAATCTAATACTTAAGTACAAAACTAACATTACTAACAAATAAATATCTAAGTATACACAATATAATGTAAGGGATAAAATAAAGCTAATAAATAAATAAATAAAACTGGTATGCTATATTATATTATCACCAGTGATCGGGGAAAACGGCACAAAACTTTAACAAAACTTGTAAAGCTGACATAAAGGCGATTATTGTTCAATTTAACTCTATATTCGAATGTAGGATAATTATAAGGATATTAATATTTTCAATCGCTGAATTTATCGCTGAGTAACACAGGCATTGTAACACATGTTTTATTCTTCCACTCGGGCAAAGTTACGCCTGTCAAAACGTTGACAATACGTCAATAGCAATATTGATTTGCCGTGTTGAATAGAGGCCTTGGTGTTCTTTAAAAACGGCTTCTTGCCGAGCGATGGATCGAGCAAGTGAATTCGCACGAGCCAGTTTTAAGCTACCTAATTGACAATTGCTATCTTCACTACATAGTATAACAAAGTCGCTTCCCGCTGTATCTGACCTAAAACTGGTATGCTATATTATATTATCACCAGTGATCGGGGAAAACGGCACAAAACTTTAACAAAACTTGTAAAGCTGACATAAAGGCGATTATTGTTCAATTTAACTCTATATTCGAATGTAGGATAATTATAAGGATATTAATATTTTCAATCGCTGAATTTATCGCTGAGTAACACAGACATTGTAACACATGTTTTATTCTTCCACTCGGGCAAAGTTACGCCTGTCAAAACGTTGGAAACACGTCAATAGCAATATTGATTTGCCGTGTTGAATAGAGGCCTTGGTGTTCTTTAAAAACGGCTTCTTGCCGAGCGATGGATCGAGCAAGTGAATTCGCACGAGCCAGTTTTAAGCTACCTAATTGACAATTGCTATCTTCACTACATAGTATAACAAAGTCGCTTCCCGCTGTATCTGACCTATGTATGCCCCTGTCTGTCCCTATTTATGCTTAGATCTTTAAAACTACTATAGAGTGATTCAAGAGGGAGGTTTGTATACAGTGTGTAAATTTCATACGGGCATATATTTTAACAGCAGTACACACACACACACACACATATACATTAATTAACGTAAAAACTTGTATAACAGCAACATTAGTTGTGTTTTATTTTACCTTACTAATTAATTCAGCAAGCAATGTATCACACATTGCGCCAATTAAATTAAAGCATCTACATGTCATGACTTATGCATTATTATAGTTCGCCATTTGTTAACTTCGCCAATAAAAGTCAAAATTAAAGATCATTCATGTAGGCGGCTCACTCGCCTGAGATAGGTACTTATTTTTAAACATTTCATCCTTGCACTTGGATGCAATACATTGACGACCGATGGACGCTCGCACACCTCGTACATTGCTCCTAAGACAAACATTAAAAAAATAACTGCTCTTCAATAATAAAAGTTATTGAAAAATATCTTTCTCAAATGATTTGTATGATCGTTACCTATGTCTGGATAAAATATATGTCCGTATTTACTCGATGTATATAATACTTTAACCCGGAACGAAGTGAGGGCGGGTCGCTAGTAAACATATAATCCGTCTGTAGAGTGTACGCCCAAAAGGGCTACTTTAGCAATGGGATCTAGGGCCATGGCCGAACGATAAAACCATATATTTTTTAATTATGAAATGCGTTCTCATTGTAGTGGAGAAAGGTTACGGAGATTCTGACTTTCTTAAATATTTCCCGAACAATGCCGATTGTTTCAAGATAACAGTGCACTTTACATTTTATGGTGCATTTCCGGTGACACCAAAACTTAGGTCACAAATTCTAGGACAACCAAAAACCAGGACAACTCTTTATTCTTGAGTCACTGCAAGCACATCAGTTTGTGGTTTTTAGATCGACTCCAAAACCACGTAATTAAAAGTTATAACCAATTTTAAATTACAAAAAGACACTATTTTTTACGTTGAGAATCAAAATAAATCTTGTGCTTCTGGAGTAGTAGATATATTAATTCTTGACTATCTATAAAAATAACTTACATTAAAGTCGACACGTGCAAACCTATAAAAGTAAGAGTACATGGAATTGAAAATAAAAGAACCAAGTGAAATTTCACCAGAGTAAAAAGTAAAAAGTTGTTAAATATTATCCACTATCCAATCCGAAGGGAAAACGGAGGTGTGAACGTAGCCATTTCTTCCCACGCCTCTCGCCTCTCAAATACTTGCCGATCAGTAAATTCGATCCGCAAATTGTTTAAAGTGTATTTTTCTTCCCAATATTGTTATATTGATCACTGAACGCGATGTTTTTGTGGGAAAATGTCACTGATCGCATTGACTGGTTAATTTGTCTAAAATTCGAATTTTAAATGTCAATGTTAAGTAGGTACAGGGTCTCTACTCGCTAAAACCATATTGCTTTTGACATCTTATCGTATGTATGTATGTATGTAAACACTTTATTGTACAAAAAAAAAACCAAAACAATACAAAAAAACGTATACGTATTGTCAACGTTATGATAGAGCTTATATGCTTATATACCGTAATGGCGGTCGAGTTAAACTATAATATACATGTCCAAAGCAATAAGGTTGAGTAAACAAATGACCTCGTATTTTTAACCGAAAGAGTAGGTTCTCAATTCGTCGGAGACTTTTTTTGTACTTTCTCGAACTATTCCAAAACAGCATTTTATTTTTGAAAGGGTAGTTTTTTAGTTGGTCCTATTGTTAACACTTCAGGATCTGAAGATGGTATCTTGGAGAAATTCAGAAGAAGAACGAAGAAGAAGGAGAATGCAGCATCCCACAATTTTTTTAATCAAAAGCCGTCTTCAGTTTGACGGACCTATTACCATTTTAAAGGAAGTTATTTCTTACTTTTTTGAAGGTGGTATATTGTTCTTTATGTTGGATAAGTTGTTTTTTTCTTGCTTTACCAATTAGCTTCTCGATGAGTAGAGTATCTGAAGTCGACTGAATAAATATGATAATTACGAAGTTTTCTAATGAAATACGAGTCATATGACTGCATCTGTAATAATTTTAAAATCTTTTATTCATATCCTTGCATTTTAGAAGATATTTGTTTCATTAGGCATTTGAAGTAAAACTTGTCCGTCCTACTTAGAATGACTTTAGTTTCATGTGGTTGGTTTTGTCTTCGATTATCATAGAGAAAGCAGGAGAGGCTAACACGAACCTTCGCCGAATCCCGATTATGTGGCCCCGGGGTAACAAACAGCTTAAATGTTTTTCTTACAATTCATACTTTTGGCTTAACGAGAAGAATTAAATGTGCTTTGTTGTGCCAATATTTCTTTGTTGTAATGAAGTTGCAAGTTAGCCCTGAAGATAAATGTAATAACAATGCGAGACTTGGCAGCTTCTCTTCCTGGCAGGATGTTTATCGACCACTGGCGGCTGCATGGCGTCCTTCTTTAACTTAAGACTAAATAAGACGAAAACCTTCTAGCATTTTATTAAAACAATGTACTTTTTAATCAAATATACAACACGACAATTTTTATGCGATATTTATTATTACAATGTTTAACATTTTAGACTAGGATGTTAATTGAAAACCATGAGAATAATTTAAAATTATGTCTGTTTTATATATTAACGAAAACCATTTTATTTTCAAAATCAAACCTTCGCGCAGTGTTTTTTATTTATTTATTAGAGCTAACCTAGAAGTTAATCATATTTTGGTAACACTGACGCGTGGGATTGTACTTTTACATAATATCAATTCTTAATAGTCGTTTACTAAACATTAAATAATCGTAACAGGATATAGTGGATCAGAAATAACTGTCATTAAAATAGGACTGTGTAAAAAAGTTGCTTAAATACTGGTTTAACTTTTTTATATGTGTACCTTCGTGCATTTATCAATACCTTCTTGCATTGATATAGGTCAAAGAACTTGTTCAAAGATTTGCCAGGTTTACATGTTTATATTAACGAAATAGACGCCAAAAGAAGTCAAATAAAAGTACCTACATGAGGTTAAGATTGATAAGCACCCATTTAAATTCAGCGCAAACGCAGGATTTACCAGATTCACCACCAAAACTCTCACTAAACACTTTAATCGCCTGTATCTCAAGAACCAATAATGTCTACTTAGTCGTGATAGTATTCCTTGTAAATTCGTTATGTGCATTCATTTATGATTTTATTCTGATCTTTTGTATTTGTAGGTTTGGCTGCAGAGGGGGGGGAAGACACACTTTTGCGCTTTAAAGCTTAATATTTCATAAACGGATTACTTAATCGAAAAACTGTTTTTACAAAACCCGTAATATTTTTGAAAGACCTATCCAACGACACCCCACACTATAGGGTACACGAGAAAAAAAAATACATCCTCGGGTTACGTGTAGGAAAGGTAACCTAAAAACATAATATTTTTTTACATTTTATTGTACCACTTTGTTGGCGTGACTCATACATATGTACATTCATGCTAAATTACAGCTTTCTAGTACTAAAAGTCTTTGCTAGGCTGCGGACGGACGGACATAACGAAACTATAAGGGTTCCTAGTTTGACTACGGAAACATAAAAAACACCCGGCACCGCTTCCTTCGTAGTCGAACCAACTAGGCAATCGCGTTTGTAAAACGTTACTATTGTAGAAACATCTTTACGACACGCGGTTACTATGCTCAGTTACTGTGCTATCTGATAAACGGATGAATTAGGCACCTAACAGATGCAGCATGAGAACGAGGCTTAAGTTTATGATGCTTTAGTCATGCTTTATCCATGCTATATTGGATGTGGCACCCCGCCAAATGTTCCAGGGGTGGAATTCTCTTGTCAGCAATCAGCCCTAAAGTTAGGGTGGCGGGAATTTAATAAAAACTGTCTCCTGGAATGCATAGGGGTGCAGTGGCGGTTGTAAATAGAATGCCTGGAACGTTCAGAACTCTATGGAAATACTTCAAATGACAAGGAAGGAAAAGCACGTCAGATTTAGTTAATATCATAATACCTATCATGTGATATGAAAATTTTAATTTTGAGTCGGTAGTTAGGAAAATTTCAAGTGTTTACGGTAAGGAGGTATATAAAAATAATGAATCTAAAAAAAGTACTTCATTTGACCGACAATAATAAATTTACTTTCGGTCGTGATTGAAAACGAAGGATGTTTAACGTTTCATATTCCATTGGCTAATTTTGTTAAACGGAATATAAAAAAAATACGCCTCCCACGCCTTAAAGTGAATAAAAAACAATAACTAGCATTGCAATCAATGTGACAGTACGCCAAACAAAAAAGGGTATGAAGACGGGGGACTTTCAAGATAATGTTCCACAACACTGTCCCTCCAAAAACATTTTTAAACTAAAAATTATATATTTCGTATTACGATTTCGACTTTCGAAACCATTTAATACATTATCCTGGTTCGTGGGACTCGGTAGACATTTCTGGCCTTTAATATTGTATCTTTGATCCACGTGTGGGATGCTCCAGTGACAATCTACTCATCAATTTATCAATGGATCGTCAGCAGTCCGCTCATGCCGCAGATTGAATCCAAATCGATAACTCCAATCTAAATTAAAATCAAACCAAAGGTGATCAACTACACCCTTCGTAGAAAAAAAGCGAATATGTAATTTAACTTTTACTGAATAAGTGACTTTGTTTATAGACGTTGAAAGTTGAAATCGTTTTAATTATCAAATTGTAATTATGTCCTTTCGTGTTAATAGGACTAAATTGTCATTCCATACGGGAAGCACGGCGGACGCGGCGCGTCCAGGGATTTGCAACCGTTGGTTTAGCCATTATCCGCCCAGTTTGGAAAGCTAACCGCTAGATTTAATAATTGAATTAACATAAACGTTACTTGCCTCTAAATTATGCGATGTAGATTCATGATAGGAAATTGGTGCCTTGGACTTACAGGCAAAGCATTAAAGCTTTTCATTACTCGTACAAGTGGTTGGTGCTTTTTATATAACACACTAAGTACGAGTAACATTTTAAATCTCTCTCTCTCTGAAGTTATTGAGTTCCTATGTACTTTTAACCGAGATAGACTTTCAAGTACCTACACGGTTATGGGATAGTAATAGATGTGCAACGCTGACATGCCTCTACGCATTTAAACAATACACTGTATTTAATTGCTCACCGCACTTAAATATCATTAAAGCATTTTAAAATAACCCTTAAAAGAAGTGAATTAAGGTCCAACTACTGATGCCTTTGTATTTTGTAACTTTTAATGTAAGTCTGTCACTTGTCGCGCTAATGCATGTAATTATAAGTATAATAATGATATAATAAAGGTTGACCATGACTAGAGAAGATCAATGAAAGTGCTGTCTAATTAAATATAAGGTATTCATCGGATACTGTAATAAAAACACGCATTTTTTTATGGTAAATTACTGTATCAATGAACCTATTGTTTGTAGGTCTAAACTACAAACCAAATATTCATTTATTTCAATTATTATAACCCTGTTAAAAACCTTAAAAAATCATGGTATCATACTTTTACGTTGGCGTCTTGCTTTTTGTTTCGAAATTCAAACATAGAAAGTATTGCCATACTTCTACCACAACATTAAACTATATTAGTAAGTCTATGCCATAATGCTCATGAACGTCTTAAAAAACTAAGCAACCTCCAAAGAAAAGCATTTTTGTAAGCTGGCAATTTGTTTACAACCACATTAAGTTGGTCCAGTCCTGTTTTGAAGTCTTTACCTGCCAAAGTTCAAAAGTCAGTGGTTACAGAGACAAAAGCGAACTCGTAACGGATATAAAAGCGAATTAGCTGTGTGATTGGGGGCTACGGTAAATTGACACAATTATTTTGGTAATGAATGGCACTCCCACTCCCACTCAAGGTGTGATGGTTCGTTCACACACGCATACACTACTATTATTTAATCTGTGACATTTGGAACGCGCGTCCTTTATTCGATACGATACGTCATTAATAAGTTCATGCACGCTGGTATATTTTTTTGTTGTTGTGTAATGTTAATAATTAACGTCAACGTTTAATGTTTTTTCTTATGTGTGATTCAAATTGCAGTGTCACGTCATGCCATTACACGACTTAAAATACGAGTATTTGGATTGAACACATGTTTTATAGCTACTTTTTGGTGCTAAACACCTTATATGAGAAAATTCACAACATTTAGCTGTACATAAAAATACAAAAAACACCGCCGCAGTTTCCGTCGATTAGTAACACAACATAATGGATCCTTGTGTATGTACGAGTATTGTCGTATAATTATGATTGTACATTTTCTGCATGTAGGGATGCTGACTACAGTCAACGGTAATAATATACTGTACAAATTGGCAAAAATACTTGACACGTCTCTATTACTAGAGGCTAAGAGCATATCAGATAGTTTCGAGCCCACTAGATATTATTGCTGTTTAAAAAACAAAAATTAAAAACTAGATGAACAAGAAACAAAAAAAATCTCGTTACCAGCTCACCTTTTGTAAGAGGGCTCCTAACTAAACAGTGGAAACGCGTCCAAAGTATCACGATACGGTAAACCAGCGGAAGAAAGTGATATTCGGCACCCACTCGTCCGAGATCTAGTTCAGGCTAATCTAGTCTGGTCACTACACGGGTCACTTTTTGTACACGTTAGCTTTGTTTCTCTGATTGTATCTTTAATTCGGTGTGTTACTTTTTTGTATAAGTATCGTTACCTACAATAACGTGGTATAGTGTTGCTCCACCACTTAGAACTGCACCGAGAAAACGCCGACTGTCCAGTGGGGCTAGACAAGGTGTATTCGACACTCGCTCGCTTTATGTTTCGATTGAAAAATATATGGAATTGCCGTAAGTGTCACGTTATTATCTCGGTGGCTTACGTCAATTCCATACATTTATCAATCGAAACATAATCGCTAACGATTGTCGAATGTAAATTGTCTACCACCACAGGATGGTTAACACGAACCACTAAATTCATGACTTCGGGTGCCAAGTCCCTGTCACCCTTCACTCGAGACTAAATCGACGGAAAGGGATGGAGCTTCGTAACTTTGAACTTTGGTTTTCAAAGTTGTGTCTCAGTAGGCCCCCTTACTATTAATGTGTTTTGTTTAAACTAAAGTATTTTCTTGGAATCTAAGAGTGGTTATTTTTTGGAATAAAATAAATATCCTGGCACAAATTGACCTAGTCCCACACTAAACTCTAGGCTTGGACAATGGGTACTAGACAACGATACACTTACTATAAATAGAGAAATACATACTTCAATACATATAAAACATGCAAGACTCAGGATCAAACTCTCGCGCTCATCACAAATATCTGCCCTTAACGGGATATGAACCCGGGACCACTAGCTTCGTAGGCAGGGTCACACGAATACAAATTACAAAACTTTAGGATACCTATATGACAGCTCAATAACAAGTGACCTTTAAGTGAGTAACTTCACGAAAAATTGACAACTTCTTTTCGTACCGTATGGTTAGCGTACAGGTTAAAGGGCAGTGTTTTGGAGATGGCGTTTACATTAACAAAGGCATCAAAATATCATAAGCGACAGTTTCACAAATTAAATTAACTTTCAAAGGTGCTACGAACAATCAACCCCGCAAACAATAACAAGAATTCGTTCAACTTAGTTAAGAGAAAATTGAAGACGACCCGAATGATGATGTAAAAACATTATACCCGTAATGCATTTGTTACACAATCAGAATTGGCGCTTGCTCCGTTATGACGGACAATGATCCAGTGTGGCACGACCTTAATTCCGAAAATGGTAGTGTGCTGCAATTTATAACGAATAGTTGACACGCGATTGGTCGAGGAAGTTGGAAAAGGAAGTGTAAGTATCGAACAGTTTTTGGGTTAAACTTTGCAAAACATAGACACGAATCACTAATCCCCACTTCCATAAGGCATATCTATTCAAATTGACGCACACATTCATTTAATGGTGGTTGAATGTTAGAGTCAGCGAATGTTATCTGTTTGTAAACATGCTTACTAAACACAGTTATACAAACGTAAGACCGAAACAATTTTGCATTACTATCATAATGTTTTCAAACAACATTGACGCTCCTCTAAAAAAAATTACGTAGATTTGCATTAGTATTTCGTAGATTGAAAATACTTGGTAATTATTTGTAGAGAAACTAAAGACTAGGAAAAGTTAAAGTCTGTTTAAATTTTGGAATTAATAAGATTTTTGACTATTTCGACCAATTGTGCCGTAAAATGTTCCTTTAACCTGCTTGCAGGCAGTTCTATCACAATAGTGATAGAACTGCCTGCAAGCAAGCAATGAGTTAAGCAGAAAGCTATTTCCAAAGACCATAAAATTCTTTAGTTACGTTAGTAAAACAATAGTTGTGTTACAAATGTTATAATTTTATAGTCTTAGGATAATACACTAAAGCTAGATTGAATATTATGTAATGTGATGTAAACGCCATCGTGGCAAGTAAAGGTGTCCACGACTAAAGGACTTGTACCTACGAATCACAATGCAGCGCCAAAGGTGTCTTAACTAAAAATAAATCACTATTTCATTTCAAACTAGAACGCTATCCACATAAAGTGTTAAATCGTTCTTTTGTTGTTTTTGACTTGTGTCCTTTCTGTACCGAAGCAATAAGACGTAGATATTTCTACAAGGTAAAATAGTCTTTATTTAATATGTTAAAAGCGTGTTAAGCTTCGGGAAAGTGCGTATTATTCAGGTAAAGACACCGATTATGGTAATGAGTGCTTTAAGCCGTCCCGCAGAAATATGTACTGGTTTATATAATTAGTCGCCTTCCGCCATGATGTTTATAGCCATAACGCCCTGGTATAATAAACTCCATAGAAATGTCTAATGTACAACGGTGTTTAGTTTCGTACGACGTTAAGTAACTTTCTTGTTTCAAATTTGTTACTCCAGAGGAATGTGGAACAAAACCATTAAATAAATAAGTAATGTCACATTAAAGGGCAAAACTAAACATCCTGTAAAGTGGGTCTGGAAGTAATATACTTATGTATTCATCAATTTGCTAGTTACATGTGTAAATATGACAGGAGTGTGGGATTTTATCAGGATTCAATCCCACGACATTTAAACTGTAGTTAAACACCACTATAGGCTAATCCAAGTAGGTAGATATATACAGTCGGCCTTTTAAGTTGTTGAACACTTTTGTACCTTGTCCCTTTAAGGCCTTTGACAGATTAGTACAACAGTTCATACATAACGTAAAATGACAAAGCATTAAAGTGTGTAGCTATGTATAGGGAAAAATATAAGACATTGTCATAAGATAGCGAGAAATTTGTAAACTTGCCTACTCGATGCACAACCTTTCACTTTTCTCAACCTCTTAAGGTTAAGCTGGAAGAGATCCATTAAAGGGATAAGTTCGCCTTTGTAAATTATTTTCTTGTAGCTTCATCGTATTGTTTCTGTTTTATTTTGTACAATAAAGTGTTTACATACATACATTTAACTTAAATTCGGAAGCTAAGATTTTACGTTACGAATAATAGGTATTTTTTTAGCGGTAACCATTTGTCAATTTAAATACAGGTATTGAATAAAACCGGTTTTACGATCCCTGGTTCGGTGTCGGATGTTTCAATGGTTTGGATCACAGTAACGCTCGGCTCAACCTGCACACCACTCGAATACTACACGCGAATGCTCTCTGTGAGGACGCTCCCAAAGGGTATCACTTTTTAACTCGACGCAGTTTATTACCCGGCGATTTTAAGTAGTCCCGTTGGAGCTTACATGACACATTTTAGCGCGTGCCTTCTCAATTAGGCAGCAGGCTCCTTCTTTTCCAGGCCCCTGACCAGACTAATTTCCAACGATTGTCAAACCCGTGAAAGGACCTCGTTCTCAAACTTTGGTCAAGGGCTGACAGTCGTGAAAATCGTTTGTTCTCGATACGACCATTGTAACGGCGGTTACGGCTTTAATTTTAAGGATGACAGCTTAACAGTCGATTTGTAGCTGAGACGCGTCGAAATGCAAGGGCCTTGACTTCAATTGTTTAGTTAGTTGCGTATGCTAGACTTATAATATATAACTAGCATAAAGATAATTTTGGCCACTACCACCATTTATTTACCTAACTATGTCCAATTTAATGGAGCCAGAAGTAAGTTGCAATCTAAATCAATTTCATAATTCTTATCCATACGTATTTTATCGCGTTCATGGTATTTACATACAAATGCATAACGCTTAGTTAGCGATTATCGAAAATCGATAAAATGTATAGGATGGCTTAATTTGATGGCAAATTGCGTCAAACGCTTTTGTGAAATGCATATACAGTGTGTAAATGGTATACGGGCGTTTATTAAAACTGGACATAGATTAAGACTCTACTAAACATTAACAGAAAGAATTTTTGAACATACTATCGACCCGCAATGTACATCGAAGTCCATCCGTCAGGTGTTATTTTCTTTTTTAATTAATTGCATTTTTCGTTATACATTGCGTGTTAAATTATTTTGTATTTTTTTTTAATTATTTAATTTTAACAAAAGCTGCCTAAATGTGCTCAGTAGGGGTTGTACTAACCACAGTTAAAAGGAACGCCCGCATACCATTTACACACTATATTTCGAGTCGATCGAAAGCAGACACGTTAGCAGCGTTTGTATCTTTCACACTCCAAACGATATTAAGCAAATCGAAAATAACCAAAAAGTTCTTACATCAACCAAGAAAATACCAATTACAGCAATTTAAAAAATATATTAGTAAGTAGGTAAATCATAAGTAGGTAGTGGTGGTAGGTCCCTGTGCATGGTCCGTCCGGATCGCTACCACCATCTGAGCCATTAACCACCTACACCACCACACACCAACAGTGTTCGCATAGTTGTGTTCCGGTGTGGGGATAAGACAACCGGTGAAATTACTAGCATAGAGGCATTCCATCTTAATCCTCAGAGTTGGCAACGCATTTGAGGTCTTAGGATTATAGTCTTGAGAGTTTAAATGTCTATGGGTCTCAGATTCCACTTAGCATCAGGTGGCCTGAGTGCTCGTGTGCCTACTCCTTAACATAAAAAAACATAATTTCCATATTTCCCATGTAACTGACCTCGTGTTGCAGTTTATGCAACAAAGGCAATGACCCCGAACAACCCAAACGTGCAACAGTATACTCCATTTCATATACCATGGCCCGATGCACTTGAAGCTTAACAATAGGGCTCATAATTTTTGCCTTTTGTTATCTAATTAGGAGCACTTCAAAATGGCACGCGTCGGTCCAACCTGCATACCACGCCGCAAAAGGGTCTGGCCAGGTATCTTTTGTTATCACTAATCCTATTGTTAACGCCTAATGACCGTCTCAAGTGCATCGGGCCATGGTATATGAAATGGAGTATACACCGATTAAAGTGTTTCTCCAATAACTTTTTACAACCATATTGGCTACACATTTTCATATTTGAAAGGTCGTAACGGATCATAGCGTAGGGAATATTTCTGTGTTGTGTAAATTGTTTAAGCAATGGTGACAATATTTGACGACACGCTAGCCTAGTTGGGAGTGACCCTGCCTTCGAAGCTAGGGGTCCTGGGTTCAAATCCCGGTAAGGGCAGATATTTGTGTGATGAGCACGAGTACCTATTTGTTCCTGAGTCTTGGATGTTTTCTATGTATTTAAGTATATATTTCTCTATATAAGTAAGTTTATCGTTGTCTAGTACCCATAGCACAACCCTAGAGCTTAGTTTGGGACTAGGTCAATTTGTGTGACATTGTCCCGTGATATTTTTTTATTTTTTATTTTTATTCCTTAACTCGATTGCAAAAATTCAAATTTAAAATTATTGGGTTAACAGACTTGTATGCATGTAAGTATATATATAGGATGTTCCACTGAAGCTCCTGATTTTCGAACTGATTTTAATATTAAATAGATAAAAATTAAAAACCCCGAAATAATGGTGACTCACACGGGATCCTATCATTTCATAACCAATGTATCACAAATGATTCATTTCACAAACATATCATTTGACAACTCGCGTTTTTTTCCGAAACTGTAATTAATTCTGGATTTATTTCAGGACTATCGTATAGAACCCTATAGGTTAGGTTAGTTTGTAACGGAACGTTTGATGACATTTGGTCGGTTTTTATAATACGTTGTCTTGGCAGTTTTAATGCAAACTGGAACGGGTTCTTTGGAATGACAGCTTTCGGATTTGACGGCTGACAACTATCTGTCATCGGTGTCGCTTCGCGATGGCGGCGGATGTCGATTTGGGGAGAGAGAAATCGGGAAATCGGAGGCGATCGGAGGACTCCCGACCTCCATGAACAAATTTCTATTTCTATAAAAATCATGAAATATTTGTAGTTACAGATAAAAAAGTGGGTTGGCAAATGAATAGGTTGCGAAACGATGCATTTGTCAAAGATTTAACGGCGAAATGGCAGAGAACCGACTCACAATAGTTTACAAAAAAGAAACCGTGTGGAGAGAGGTGGATCGAGCGCTATCTTCTACATAGTAATGTTATAAAGAGGTTGCGAGGTTATAGGGGGTAATGTCTGGATCTACTGAACCCATTTAGATGAATAGAAAGGAGAGAGGGTACTTTTTATCCCGAAAAGTTGGACGTTTCTTGAGGGAATAGCGTTTAACAACTTCTATGCAGACGGAGTTGCGGGAAACAGTGAGTGTCATATAAAGCTGCCTACTTGAGAATGCACCATGCAACCATTGCTGACGTGTTCATAGAAATCTCGTAAATTTAGTATGAACGCGTCGGCAATGGCTTTTTAAATAAGTACTTAAGTTTTTCAAATATGAACAAACGTTTGATACATACCATTTTGAACCTTATTTAATCAGTTAACGAACTGAATAATGGCAATACAATTGGTCAACTAGTTCTTGATTGGTTGTCAATTTTGGTGTGTCACGTTTGTAGGTAATCGTATGAGATGTAAGTACAACGATCATATATTATTGGCCGGTAATTGTATGTCTGTTGTCTATTATTGTCTAGTACCCATAGCTTGAGCTCAGTATGTGGCTAGATCGATTTGTATAAGATGCCGTTCTATTGCTGTCATCACAGTTAATTTGAACTTAAAATATGACGACATATACCCCGTTTTGGACATCGGCATAAACTAATTTCTGACACTATTATGTTGGTTATGACACTTAATTGTTGTATTGTCGATGTTACTACACACGCTGTATATGGGTGAAGTGTTACATCCTCAAGTTTCATTGATGGGTGATGAAATCCATAAATCTTGCTTGATGCATTACTACTAAGAATTTGTTACATACCTATAAATAACATTTTATTTTAGTGAAAGACGTTCACAGTTTCATAGCTTTTATCGTGTTAGCTCTAGACATAGAAGTCACGACAATAAAAAAATGCACTACCAGTTTCCTTATAGCGATCGGAAATCTTGAGTTTTGTAAAACGAAGATGTTTTACGTAACCCGAGTGAATACGAATATACGCTTAAATAGCGTAGCTGTTAATTTTTTTCCATACAAATTTAGCTCCGTGCGGTAAAGTTTCTCAACCCTTTAATCATATTTTTCCGTTTGATATTTTATTTTGTTTGCAAGAAATATTACGTACATTACAGACCTAGTTTTTTTCCTAATATTTACAACACATTAAAAAGTTCAAGGGCTATTCGCGCGCATATCGCTTTAAGTATGGAAATTTTCAGTCTCACAACCCACTTACGAAAGTAAGAGTAACTAAAATGTATACAATTGACATAATATTATAAGAGTTCGACACGGCTGTCCGTCAGGATACGTCAATCCTATACATTTTCAGTAAAAATAACGTTCGCCAAATGCATTTTATCTAGAGCCAACAGACCCAGTGAGACGTATTTACTCGAATAGGTTTTTGAAACAGGCGTTCCCACGCGGCTGTATTTTAGCGTACGAGTATTTAGAAGTACGGCGACTTTCAACGTCAAATCGGGCGCGTAACTCGCTTTAGGCGCCGAGGCAGGTCTCGATCAAATGTCTGTACTTGCTGTGACTTTAAATTACTTGTTCTCCCAAGACAGACGCATACTAAAATGGCCCGTTTTACTCATGGAATCGCGTACTCGTAAGTACTCGTGCCGCTAGTATTTATGTGCACGCGTACTTGGAAGACTAAGTACGCATTTTGCCCGGTATTAACTGCTACCTTTAAGTAACGTCATGAGACCCGGTATGCTAGGAGGCACATAACATAATCAAGGAAATTTAGTTTAAACTATATTTTAATGACCATAAAGTTTATTTTTATTTGTTTCAAATTAGAAAATGCTAATTAAGAGCAAAGGTAACTCAACTTTATTTCCATGATGGTAGATTCAAATTGCCACTTACAAAAATACCCTGTTTGTGGTATGGTGGGCCTCACAATACACCCTTTTACAATAATTGTAAGGGAAGCTCATTACGAGTCAGACAGTTTTTTAACCTATTCATTCGACCCGGCACCTGCACCCGTTCGCTGAATGCATCTGTCTGAAATTTCTTTTGTAGAATCCATTTAAATATGTTAATGGGCTTCTTTTAGAAATATCTGCTAGAGGTTAGCCATGCGCGTTAAAGGACAGGATCGTGGAGTAATTTTTAACTTAGCCTTTACAATTTAGGAACGTTAACGATATAAAAAAACTTGAGTAAAGCCGTTTTTCCATGTAGTTGTAACTAACACAATATCTGTATAGACCGTTTGATATTCTTTATTTGAAATTTGACGTAAAATCCATATTACTTTTGAATACAACTTCATGCAAGAGGTGCTTTTCTTTAAGTTTACTACCTAACTATATTGATTTATAATAGGCTAGGTTAGGTTCGGATTTTATAATAATAACTCCGAAAAGTTTTGTTTTTTAGGATAAAATACGATTTCGAATACATATGTATAGACCCGTAGTACTTAATTCTTTATACCCCCTGGGGTTACCTTGACATATGCCTAAGCTATTCAGTTTGAGATAAGTGTAAGGGATAGAGCTATAGCAGTTACGCGGCTCAGTCCCTTACTCTCATCCTAAACTAAATTGCTTAGCCATGTCATGGTAACCTCCCAGTAAAGTTGCAATAGCCGAAAACAACTAGGACGCTGGAAGTACCCAAATAATATCAAAATAAATAATAAATATCACGGTACAACGTCACATAAATTGATCGAGTCCTACACTAAGCTCTCGGCTTTTACCATGGATACTAGACTACAATAAACTTACTTACATAGAGAAATATACTTAAAAAAATATAGTCACGAGCAGTGAAAACGGGTCACTTAATACAGAACTTCCATAAAAAGTGACCCGTTTTCATTAGTCCTGAGTGTACATAGAAAACATCCAAGACACATGGACTATTACTCGTGCTCACCACACAAATTTCTACGGCAGAGTCACTACTAACTGGGCCAACGTGTCGTCAAATACCTATGCTGCTTGTTTCCCGCACCCTCAGCATATTGTCAGTCCAAAGCTAACCAATATGTTTGTTCTGCAGAGCATGCCGCTGCCCGCGCCCCCGCCCGAGCAGTCATGAGCGGCCGCGGAGCGGGCGGGCAGCGCTGCCAGCTCATGCTGCAGCGCTGCCTCGCGATCCAGCTCGCCAAGCCTGGCAACGCGCCCGAGGACTTCTGGATGTACGACTCTGGCTACCTGCTCTTCCAGGTGAGGAAACTTAATCTTTACTGGCAGGTGGCAGCTTTTGCTGATCCAAGAAGTTTTAACCTGGCAATTCCATCTTATTCCAAAGGGTTGCAGTCTTAATAATTCAAATGGCTATGGGTCTCAGATTCCACTTACCATCAAGTGACCTAATGCGCTCGTTTTCCTTCTACATGGCATTTAATAAAAGGGTAATAGTTTAAACAGCAACGCGCCTGTGGACTTCTGGATTTACGACTCTGGCCACCTGGGTAAATTGCAAAAATATTGTACATAGTTAAGGACCTAATTGTTGTCAAAGTTTCATTGAAACAAATTATTTTACCCTTGGTGTGATGAAAATTAGTCATACAAACGTATCAATCGTTCGTAACACAAAGGAAAAACAATTTGTTACAATTACACATTGATATCAATTAGGTCTTTAACTATGTACAACCTTATGCAATTCACCCACCTCGTCAGCAATTCCAGAGGCACAGCCAAATTGCTACCTTTCAGTAAATACTCTTTTCAACCCGCGTTTAAAGGAGAACAAGTGATAGTCCTGAAAATACCGTGGAGGGATGTTCATTCCAAAGTTTCAAAGTACGAGAGCGAAGAGACCACTTGATACGAGTAGTCGATTCTAATGGCTCCAGATAATATGGATGCTCTGCTCTTAATCCAGGGTCCAGGGTGCAGGGTCCGTCCGGATCGCTACCACCATCTTATCCATTAACCACCCGCCAAGCAACAGTGTTCGCATTGTTGTGTTCCGGTGTGGGGATAAGACAACCGGTGAAATTACTAGCATAGAGGCATTCCATCTTAGTCCTCAGGATTGGCAACGCATTTTAGGTCTTGGGAACATAGTCTTGAAAATTCAAATGTCTATGGGTCTCAGATTCCACTTACCATCAGATGGCCTGAGTGCTCGTGTGCCATCTCCTTAACATAAAAAAAAAAAAACTTTAGTGAAAAGTGGCGTTTTATGCTGTAACGCTTGGTGATCAAGGAAAATGAACCTTTAGCAGTTTGACATAATATTAGCCGTGTTGTACATTTCCCAGCATGATGACATGTAAAAAATTCATAACCCGGGAAATGACGTATTATGTGAAACTGCTAAACAATCAAACTATTCGACTGTGCAATTCTGGCAACCTGGCCTTCCACATGGGACCTTACCGCCAAGCATAATGCTCAATAATTTACAGTTTGAACGAATGACTCCAGGTGACGACAGCGTAATAGAGTAAAACATGTCATCTCTCCATCAGGTCACGTCATCAGTGATTCAGCTTGACAACGCCTTTTGAATTTAAAATCACGTTGTGTTAAGAGTGCGCCGAGGCAACGATACGTAATTACGAAAAAAATGCGTTCGTTTGATCGCCTGCTGCATTGTTTTTACTGAAGCTTTAGTTATGCAATTCATATGTAAGATATTTAAGGAATCACTCTATATATCATATACTTTAGAAACACGATTACTTGTACTTCCCTCGATAGAATTTTGTTTTAAAGATACCTCTACATAACAAAATAAACACTTAGTACGGCGTAATTACTTCACGGAAGATCATCAGTTTTGGATTTACAACAAAACTACACGTCTTCTATATATTCTATACTTTAGATTTGAAAATGTGTTTTTATTTTACTAATATGAAGGAAATACCTAAATTCGCACGCGTTTCGTCCATTTTAGCCAGAGCCGTCACGTTTCCCCCATGTCCGCATTAGTCAGGCTTCGGCCGTCGGAGGTGGAGGCTGTGTCGCAAGTTGTTTGGTTGCGTTTATCGCGATTTTTGTGATTATTCACTTTATTTTAAATGGGGAACAAACACAACCAAGAAAGGAAGAGAAGGGGTTGGCAAAAGCAGAATGCTAAACGCTTGCGTGAAGAAATGAAGTTAGTTAAAATCGTAAACCTACTGATAGTGGAGTAGTTCTAAGAAACCTGATTTGACAGTTGTCAAAATGCCACGCTAAGGGAGGAGAAAATAAATCGGTAGCAACATAGACTGATTTTCGAGATGTATCGATTTGTATTACTAAGACTTTGTAATCGTTTAGTTGTAGTCTTGATGTTTTGGGCCAAAATTGGTTTATTTACACAAGTAATTTTAAACAACACGCGAAGTTCTTTCCATTAGTAGGTAGGTATATAAAAAATACACTTCTATGGTGAATATTTACCAAGATATAAAAATAGTTTAGCTAAAAAAACACATTTACAGGCAAAACAAGCTTCTTAGAACGACCCGAGGTTTTTTTTACTATAATTAATTATATAATATTGTTACTTCTTGGGATGGTTTCAATATTTCTAGAGCAAGACATCTCCAGAAATCTGAATACAAAGAGAATACTCCGTAAGTATACTCAGTACCTAACAACTATATTTCAACAAATGAGTAAAATTGCAAAATTATTCATATTTTTTTATTTATAGGGTTTGTGTTCCAGTTGTTGGCACTTCGCTACAAAGGGAAGAGTTAAGGTACCTAATGAACCGGTGAGGTATGCGTAAAAATAGTAAGAGGTGTATAGGAAAACACTTTAATAAATTTAGTATGAATTTTCACATTATCTTTATATTTTTTCAATTTACAGAGTAAATGAATTGGTTGACATCGATTATAAAATTTACCACACAATGGAATTGTAAGTCCCAAATACGAATTATTTTTATAGAGTGAGGATTACAAAATTTCATCCAAAAACTAATTCTGTTAATAAATAAATTATAGTTAAATCAAAACGTTCTGTTTTATTACAGGATGCCAATGGACCAAATTTCTTGTCTTTCAGTGGATGGAGAAATAGACAATGACATTGCTTACTCACACAGACAAAATAATGCCGTGAAGTAAAATCCGATATTGATTATTGTTGTTTCTTATGTCCTAATATTTTTTTCTAAAGATACCTGCGTACATTATTCATTACATTATATACATACAAACATTAAGTAGGAACTTCTAAATATGTGATTGATACAGCAGCTTTAAGTTTTTAGTTTTTTAAAACATCAATTTAATTTTATACTTAATAGTGATCAGAATCAGACATTGAAGTTTTTGCGGAAATAATCATGGATAAACATTCGTACAAACTAAGATCCTTTTTTTTAAAGACGGTTAAAATACCAAAACCTTCTCCTATGTGAAACAAATACTTTTCTGAAAACCGCATTAAAAACGGTTCAGCCAAACGTGAGATAATCGCGGACAAACATACATACATACATACAGGTCAAACTGAGAACTTCCTTTTCTTTGAAGTCAGTTAAAAATAATATCTTGAAGAAAGGGTCCATGACTGGGATTTTTGCCCTACTCAGCCGTTCTTATTACTTTACATTAGGTATTGAGTTCACTTTATTTTGTGCTTAGAATATTGTCAATAAAGGTAATTAGGTTTTATTACATTTCAATATACAGTCACATTAAATCACGGGGTTGTTGAGCCACCATAGAACTCTGTCCTAATGACAGCGTCAAGTCACGCAAAAGAAATTATTTACGTCAAAATTTACCGTCAACTTTCTATGAAAGGGTTCTCCCGGTAACCTTCGGAGAGGGAAGATGGCCGATTGGAAGATGTACGGCTTTTACTTATGATTTATTCTCTTTAGCCGAACAATTTGCCCAATAAATATTATAAATAACTTAACACTAGCTACTTAAATACACCTTAGATGTACAAACGACATTAATTAAAAATTATCTATCTATCTGTGAGTGGGTTCTAGAGTGGCTCAACAATCTCGTGATGTGACTGTACCTCATACAAGTAATTCAATCCTACCTTACCTACCGACAGTAAACAACAAATTTAAAAAAAAAGCGGCCAAGTGCGAGTCGGACTCGCCCATGAAGGGTTCCGTAGCAGCAAGTAACATAATATAAAAGTTCGTTGTAGCTTTGATCAATGTTTTTATGACGTATTAAAAAAAAACTGCTTACTAGATCTCGTTCAAACCAATTTTCGGTGGAAGTTTGCATGGTAATGTACATCATATATTATTTTTACATTTATCATTCCCTTATTTTAGAAGTTACGGGGGGGGGACACACATTTTTCCACTTTGGAAGCGTCTCTCGCGCAAACTATTCAGTTTAGAAAAAAATTATAATAGAAACCTCAATATCATTTTTGAATACCTATCCATAGATACCCCACACGTATGAGTTTGATGAAAAAAAAATTTTTGAGTTTCAGTTCTAAGTATGGGGAACCCCAAAAATTTATTGTTTTTTTTCTATTTTTGTATGAAAATCTTAATGCGGTTCACCGAATACATCTACTTACCAAGTTTCCACAGTATAGCTCTTATAGTTACGGAATAAAGTGGCTGTGACATACGGACGGACAGACGGACAGACATGACGAATCTATAAGGGTTCCGTTTTTTGCCATTTGGCTACGGAACCCTAAAAATGTAGACTGAAAAAAGTTTTTAACTTCTTATAGTCAATATTTTAATAAAAGTATTCGGAATCGATTATGTTTTTTTATTTTGTAAACATTGGTAGCAACCTCCGCGCCTAGTGGATCGGCGCACGGCTCGTCAGGCGCGGCGCGCGGCCGGCGCATGGCTCCGGCTCGCTCCTTGCTGGTGTGCTATACGCACACATACACAGAGTGCATAAAATACCTAAAGTTAATGAGCGCAAAAAGCTCGGTGCCCCCTTAAAACAAGAAATACAAAGAACAAACTTGAAATCTAATGTGTTTCGTCTAGATTCTATAATGATTAGATTAACTAAGTAAAGGTGTCATTATTTTGTGCACAACCGATTTTCTCTAACATTGAAGGTCGTCGAACCATCTTTATCCGGCCGCCGCCCGGTCCACCCACAGAAACAAATGAAAGTACACAGTAATTAAATGCAAATGAGCCTGATCATGTCCTTACCAGATTGCCTATAGAAGGCGCAGAAACTACTTTGACATCTTAGCCGATTTTTATGTGTCTAGTTGTTTTGCACACCTTTTTTCTGTTAACATTTTGTGATAATTTGGATGATCTTTGATTGTGGAATACAATTATTTAATGTTAAGTTCTCTATCTCATCCAATCGGTTAAATTAATTTAAATAAAACACAACTGAAAATATGTTCATAACATCATCACGCCTTCATTCTCAGAGTGGGGTAGGCAGTGCTATAGGACTATCAACAACTCTAAAAAGACTTGTTTACAATTTTGTAACTACACTCTGCACAATCAGGTCAAGAAGTTTACTAGTGTATTAGTGACAGGTTGCAAGCCCGTCGCCTAATAGTACACAAGCTCTTATTCCCTTAGTCGCCTCTTACGACATTCACGGGAAGACATGGAGTGGCACCATTCTTCCCCAGCATCCACACGGGAAGTATGTGTGTTAGCGAAATAACAGTAAATAATCAAATCATGTTGTTTATGCGATTCGAAGTAGGTACGGTACGGGCAAAAGCTAAATGACCTTTATAAGATAACGAATACTTTATTTTCGCCACTCAATTTGCATAAAAGTCTCGCTCACGTAGTTCTTTAAAATTCAGTCAGCAATCGCAATTCGAAACATCGTAAACAAGGTGTCGTAAAGTGTGTGGTATATACCTACATGTTTATTTATTGAACAGCTGTTGCGATCTGTGTGGCCGACAGTGGGGTGGAGATGCTTATTGTATTATCATCAGATACTATACTAAGGTATCAACCTTAGTACAGTATCGATATGGTGAGAGCGATTTAGCAACATTAGAGGTAAATAATGTACGTTATTTGATAAATAATTTAAACTATTTGCGTTTAGAATCACTTTAAAACTGACTAGCCCTGCCCTGGAGTAATCTAAGTTTTATTAACACTTTTTTGCATAGTATCAAACATTTCTAAATTGTCACGGTTACAAGAAATAGTTACAATTAAGAAAAATAAATCGTAGTTAATTTAATTCCTAAAATGGTTACTTTTTTATAAATTTAAATTTTATATAAATAAATAAATATCAGGGGACAATGTCACACAAATTGACCTAGTCCCAAACCAAGCTCCAGGGTTGTACAACGATAAATATACTTTTATTGAAAAATAAATTGTGTTCATCACACAAATAAATATCTGCCCTTACCGGGTTTTGATCCCGGGATCGCTAGCTTGATAGGTAGGCTCACTACCAACGAGGCAGACATATCGTCAATAAGACTTAATTTCGGACCAATGCGGTTGAACTGTGGTAAAACTCATTGTATGACGGCAAACTACCAACGACTCTTAGGATAAAGTAACACCAAACCCTTTCTCAAACCTCGGTAAACATTTCTCCTCTATAAACATAAACATACACGCCATGATGGCTTCTGCATGTCGGTCTGTTTATGCTGGCAATCGTCTAATTAGTACTGCCAGATGAAACGGTGTTTAGCTAATTAATTACAGGAGTTAGGACTGAACGATTAAACGGTCTGACAGTCTTGTGGTAACTTATTAAACTTAAATAAGTTGGGTTTTGAATTGGTGTGAAATCCTAATAATATTATAAATGTTTATTTGTTTATTCTTATCTTTCATTATGACATTTGAATTTGTCAGAAATTCAAAAAGCATAGGTACCTACTTACTAAAATTCATACATAGGGCAATGTCGTGCCTGTTGTTTATGTCGTGTTGTTTATTTAAATAATTGTTCATAAGAGTAAATGAAAAAAAAAGGAGAATAGGTAAACATGTATTTTCTGCTTTATTATTATTGTTTAGAGAACTGCGACCATTGTCAATTTTAAATAATGGTTTATCGTAACGAAAATCATATACTTAAGGCAATTATATGTACTACCAAGTTAATTCATAATTCGTGATTAAAATAAATTTCCCGATGCAACTAACTATGCGCTAACGAAATCTTTTTTATACTGAAACCATACAATGAAATTCTGATTGATAAAATTAAATAGTTGTTTATTTTTATTGTTTAACAAAATATCAGCAAGAGGTGTGTAAAAGGCGGACTTAATGCTAGCGTTCTGCCTGTAGGCGGTCAATAAATACATACATATATAACATCATGTCTTCATCCCAGAGTGGGGTAGGCAGAGCTACAGAAATACCAACAACTCTAAAAAGACTTGTTATAACTTCGATATAAACAAACGTCAATAGATAAACGGAAGAAATATTATATCTTGTTACCATTAGTCGATGTTATTTATAGGCCGTCCATTCCTAAATAGGAGCATTGAGTTTGGCCTCAATAAATCAAGTGCATTCAGCTGCATTACCCATTAGTTGCAACTGATGCAATAATTAATTCAATCGTGAGCTCTACAACACTATAGGTAATGTATATAACTCAACCAAATTTAATACTCGGCTAGTCCACCACAAAACCTATACAGGATGACCTCTGAGCTTGTTGGATCGATATGAAACCGGGGTACACTTTATACTGATTATTGGTTTTCTGATCAACCACTAATTCCGTACGTAATACCTTTTTACGAACTTCAGACAAGCAGTTAACCTGTATTTTTTGTGCGATATAAGCGCCGATTGTTTACCATTTTTGATTATTATTTCCAGTGCCTAATTCAATTGCGTTTATTATTTGGAACGTACAGTCACGTCTAATAGTTACAGTAACGTTCCAACTAGGTAACCTCGATAATCCCCTTGCAATAAACGCGTTTCGCAAATGCTTGAAATGCGGATACGTATTTTTGACGTGACTGTACCGTACCTAATGTCCAATTCCATTGTAATGTAAATCTAATTAGATTGGTGAAAAAGGAAGTTCGATAGTGTAATCGACCCGCTTATACAAAGTTAACTAACATCTGGGTATGACCGGGATCGAGTTCACTATTACTGCAAAGTTATTTTAACTAAACGCTTGTCGAACGGGCATTTATTTTATCCAGACGGGGTATCGATCATGCAAATGATGTGAGAATGATATTTTGTTGGTAACTATTATTATTGAAGCGTAATTATTTTTTAAGTTTGTTTTAGGAGCAATGTAATGCGTGCAACTTCCTATTAAAAATGAATTTACGAAGTGTGAGAGCAGTGTCCATCAGTCGTCAATGTATTGCCTGTATTCAAGTGCTAAGTCGAAAATAAGAACTTATCTCAGGCGAGTGAACCACACTCGGGTCATACACACTCTTAAAAACAAAAGTTGTCTCTCCTGTGGTCAATAGTTAAGAGCTCGTGTGCTAAGTTATGTTTTTATATGATAGGTCTAAAGCAGTCCTGACGGCGTTCTTGCGGCAATGGGCTTAGCCAGAAAATTAGGCCTTAAAAACGTTAACTTTGGTGTGTCCACAGGAAAGACGGTAACCTAAATCTGTGTATGACCCATAAATAATATAATTTAAAAAGGATTGAATTAATGATGTTTATTTTTGCCATTTATTGGCATTGCTTGCTGAATTACCTAAATGGTAAGAATAAAAAATATAACCAATATTCCTGTCACACAAGTTTTTACGATAATTAGTGTGTATACTAACTGTTGTTACAATATATGCCCGTATGAACTTTACACACTGTAATTTATTTTGCATTATTGTGTTTCGGTGTGGCGGATAAGAAAACCAGTGAAATTACAAGCATAGAGGCATCCCATGTAAGTTCTTAGAGTTGGCAACGCATTTACAGTCTTAGGACCGTAGTCTGGAGAATGCAAATGTCTATAGGCCTTAGATCTCCTTACTATCAACATCTTCATATTAACAGACATGATTATATTACAAGCTCATATAAACTTTACGTGTTTTGTTTGTTAGTATGTTAAGTTCAAATCTTGCAAGTTTATTTTGAACCGATTTCTGCAGACAGTTTAACTATTTTCCTAGTATTCGCGATTCCGCTGAAGTTCCGATTCTAGGCTGCAGTATCGAACTTTCACGTTTTTCCTTCTTGTTCCTCTTCCTAAATAATAGGTAAAAAGCATTTCTCAATAAAAAAAAACATAAGTCACTTGCCTTTCCTAATTTAAAAAAAAATATGTTTATCCCTTTGCCAAAAAAGGAAGGAAAATAAGCCAAGTTCAGTGAAATAATTACACTAGCCACAAAACCGGGCGAACCACCATTCTGCATAAAATGTCGTATCAAACGTAACCATAGATAAATTCGAATATTTAAACTACTTCGACATACAATACAAAACCAATTCCGATATTATCGTAATGCGGACGTTGCACTAACCTATAATTATAAATTACAGGATGTCATACAAGGGGTCAAATGCATAGCGATCTTATAATAGCCATTACATTGTAATCTTGGGTTACGTGATCGCGAATGCAGCTCGATTGGGACTAGTGGCGGGGCATTGTTGAGCTAGTGAGCTCAAATTTTAGCAAGATGAATTGATTCAAGTACGCGAAAAATTTTAGAAATGTGCAATAAGTAAGACTTTTGGTTAGATCTATCAAATATTAATGTAATTTAAAAATAAATTGATTACTGAAATAGCTTCGCCGCGCTTTTGATTTGTTTTGGCATAATACTGTGGTTGATCTACGAATTAAAATGTTGCGCTAGATTATCATTTACTAGATTGATACTTACTTCTAAGACCAATTCAAACCTTTAACTTATCTTCTTCCCATCAGCTTTTGAAATTATGATTATTTAAATTAAAACTCCATCCACTGGAGAAAATATCAGTCTCTCACTAACTAACTTCGGTCAAAATTTGCTACTGCAGCTAAATCTTTTTAAAACCAAGCCCATCACTATTACGCTACTGAATAGAAAGTACACGTACTGGTATCTGACTTGCGGGTCAAAGTAGTCTTTATAAATCAGCTTCTTCGTGCATCGGATGAGTTATGGGCTGAGATGTTTACTTTGTTTTGATGTTCGCGGCTGGTTAGGTCATTAGGTTAGCTTGTGATATCACAAGTTTACTTTTCACAGAAAGAAGGATGGTGGATGGTGGTGGTGGATGGTGGCTGGAAGAGTGGTGGTGGTGGGTGGCTTCCGCATTTTGTTTCCTAAATAAAATTCGGGAAATACTCACAGAGTTGTAATACTATAAAAAAAACCGGTCAAGCGCAAGTCGGGCTCACGCACCCAGGGTCCCGTACAAACTTTTAAGAATGTAAAATTGTACTGAGGGCCAAACTTGACTTGCCGTTAAAAAACTTTTGTCTCCATACATCTATATAGGTCGCGACTAGTTTACCAACTGCAAATAAGTTTGCAATTACAATAAAATATATTTTTGTTTAATGGAGCCACAAATTAACGATTTTAGGTCTACGGAAAGTACCCTATAAATTTAATTCCCTTGAGTGTCGAAATATACGTTTTTCGCGGCATACACGGCCGTATCTTTTTTTCACGTTAACTTAAAAAATGATTTTTACAGCTTTTTACAGCGGTTATAGGGTTTAATTTCAACGCGTTCCCGAGATAAGGACAACGAAGTGATCCTATAAGGGTTCCCTTTTTCCTTTTGAGGTACAGAACCCTAAAAAAGGAGTCGTCATTATAATATCGGGGGTTATTATCTATTTAATAGTTATCAGTGAGATAGTTGATTTGAATGTGCCTTGGCCCAAGGCACAAATCGGAATCTTCAGCACCTTTATCACCCAAGGCCGTTAGGCGATAAAAATGATGAAGATTCGATATAAGTACATTTGTCTAAATGTAAACGGGTTCACACTGATAGGAATGGAAGGATCTTAAACGTTGACGGCATGTTGACCTAGTTGGGAGTGACCATGTCACTGAAGCCAGCGGTCCTGGGTTCAAATCCCGGTAAGGGCAAGTATTTGTTCCTGAGTCGTGGATGTTTTCTATGTATTTAAGTATGTATTTCTCTATATAAGTATGTTTATCGTTGTCTAGTACCCATAGTACAAGCTTAGAGCTTAGTTTGGGACTAGGCCAATTTGTGTGAGAGTGTCCCCTCATATTTATTTTAATTACTACGATTATTACAGTCGCTCTGACAACCTGCATGACGGAAAATAAACATACACAATTAAATTTATCTTACGTTGAAGTATCCAAGATAAATACCGTTATAATCACTGAACCTGACAAACCCAATCGCAACGTGCAATATCATGTCTGGCGCAGACGGCGTATGAAATAAATCGAGTTCAAACAATGGTATAAATTTCGCAGGCGCCTGTTTGTTTGTCCGTCCTTCCCCGTCGTTGAACCGGTGAGCGATTTCCGCTAGCTCTCTATGAGAATGCTTTTAAAATTCCTCCTTGGCTTTGTTTCAAACGCCATATTAAATAAACATTGGAAAACTAAAGCGAGTAGAGTTGGCGAGATGAAGATGTTTTTAAATTGTTCCTTTTAAATTGTGTTTCTCAACTTGTGTATGTTGTCATTTAGTCGTTAGAAGAGTAATTTGAAAGAATACTTGCCGCTGGGTAACATTGAAGACAATGGAGATGTAATAAATGTTTGAATAGATTTAGATGGAAAACAAAAGGAAGAGTCGTAATGAAGGTATGTTTCTTTAGAAGTCTTTTTTATTTGTTTACCAAAAACAATGATCATCTTTTATTGTTATAGCATTAGAAGTTACTATTGAGTTACTATGAGTGTTTTTTTACGTCACCATCTTTGCGTTCTTTATTTTCAGTCGTCTCATTGACAATTCCTTCAGCTTTAAAAGATCAGTAGGTATAGTTTCTTATTCATAGAACGCTCAAATATGTCGAGCACACATGTATGTTGCAACGCACCATGTGTGTTAACGTGATTACCTCACTTTCCTGTAAACGGACCACTATTGTGGATTTTCTTTTGATGTTCCAAAAACAATAGTGTCCAACCAGTCTGCAATTGCGTAACGATTTCAGAAACATTAGTGGAGACTTCGAAAATATTTAGAAATAATTAGGTGTAACGTAGATGTCATCCCTGCTACACTATAAAATAAGACCTAGACAAGAAGAATTTGGGAATCGTTCTCGTTATCAAAAGTATTTACAATTCACGGTTGCATCGAACGCTTACGTCATTTCCATTCGTTTTGGCAGTTTTCGAAAATCGTTTACGTAAGCGGTAAGGCATCTTGAGCCCTAGCCTAGCTACTAACATTTTATTTTTCTATAACTTAAAATTAATGGGATGGCAGGGAATGGAAGTCAGTGTCCCACAATATTTTAAACCAAAATCCTTCAGCTAGACTGACCTACCATTTTAAAAGGAGTTATTTCTTGCGTTTTAAAAGGCGGTTTTTTGTTTTTTTAATGTACTTATATTATGTTTTTATCTTTTTGTAGTTTAAGCTGTGCGATCTTTAACACCAAAAAGTAGGAAAAGTGAATTCAGATGTTATTACTCGTATTCCTATTATCATTAGGTACTGTAATCGTACTGCCTCAATTTTTTTAGACTGGGACTTAACTTAAGACTTAACAAATACTCAGGTAGCAGATTAAATTAACCGGTCACGTAAAATTTCTCAAGTAATTATCGAGTGTCTGGCACATCGCTTTCGTTCGTCAAGGACAAGGCTTTGTTTTCAATAACCCCGACTTTTTATAGTAAATTGGATAATTTTACGTTAATGAGTACATTTTCACGGTCTATGGTTGCTTATTGTTTATTACAAAATGGCCGCCGGCCAGTTGTGACAATTTTAAATGCGTAACGGATAATTTAATTAGAAAAATGTCTGGGGTTTAATGTCAAGGTCAATAGTGGTCTTGGGTTAAACTGATTGGAGATTTCATATTTCAGAAGAAGAGTACCGAAGTGGTGTAAGTGCGTGCTTAAAAATGAACTAGACGTAAATATTGTTTAGTTTTGTCATCCGACCTCAAATGATTGGAATAAGGGCAAGATGATGAATATGACGATGATGAACCTTGTCAACCTGCAAACATCATTATGATCATTAGTACCAAAAAAAAACATCTAGAAAAAGTCTACAGTTTATCAAAGATTACATCTGTCCTTTTTTAAACAATCTTTACAACTGTCATGTCGCTGGTAACATTAATACTAACTTTATACTTTTAAATAAAGAATATAATGATGCTGATTCATATTTACAATTAGCCGGATGTAGGAAGCAGGAAGAATCGTAAATGGAGTTTAATACGTAACCTGATTTGGCCCTGTGGCCTAGAATCTAGATAGCTGAGATTAAGCCCAGAACCGGTGTGGTTGGGCACTATATTATATATCTTTTTGTTTAGGAGAAGGCACACGATCACTCAGGCCACCTGATGGTAAGTGGAATCTGAGACCCATAAACATTTGAATTCTCAAGACGATAATCATAAGACTGAGGACTAAGATGGAATGCCTCTATGCTAGTAATTTTACCTGTTGTCTTATCCACACCGGAATACAATAATGCGAACACTGTTGTTTGGCGGTTGGTTAATGGATAAGATAATGGTAGCGATTCGGACGGACCCTGCACAGGGTCCTTCCACCACTAAAACCACCACCATTCTGGGTCTCGTACCCAGAATGTAGATAGTAGGTAAGTATTTGTCTCTAAACACACTAGCGCTCATTAGTAGTTCAGTAATATAGCCAAGATTTGCCAGACTAGGCTTATTTCGATGAACCTAAATGAGTTGCTGATACCTCTTGTGGTTGAGTGGTAGAGAATGCCTTTAGGCATAAAGTCCGCCATTTGTACTTCTTACACTTAAAAGTATTGTGGAAAGAACATGTGCCCACTTGTGTAATACTATATATTTACTTAGAAATCCCGATATCTCTGAATCGATCTCCGATATATATTTTGACAGGCGTATTACAAGCGTTTTTTGATAAAATATGATCTTGCAACATTAATTATAACCTTTCACATTCTTTTTTCTTACGTATTTTTAAGAAACTTTGTCGTGTACCGATCACGTCGCTTCGTGCGTTTTACAAATAATTTCCTAATATACTTAAGTCTAAGTAATTAGTTTAAACAATTGATGTAAAAACTTGGCTTCATCTAATAAAGGATCAGCTAGCGTAGTGTTGCACTGTTCGATACTATAAATATTGAATTAAGTGCCTTCGACAATGGTGCCAATTCGGATCAGTGTGCTCTTATAATATAATTAGAAGACGCCCGCAACTTCCCCTTTTTTAACCCCTTAGGGGATGATTTTCCGAAAATCTTTTCTTGAGTACCCCTAGACCTCATAAGACCTACGTGCCAAATTTGGAATATCTGGACCCAGCCGATTGTATTTCAATCAGTCAGTCAATCAGTCATTTTCTCAGTCAAACTAGGAACCCTTATAGTTTTGCCATGTCCGTCCGTCCGGCCGCAGCCAAGCGCAGACTCTTAGTACTAGAAAGCTGTAATTCGGCATGAATATGCATATTAGTCACACCAACAAAGTGGTACAATAAAATGTAAAAAAAAAAAAATATTTAGGGTACCTTCCCTACACGTAACCTGAGAATGTATTTTTTTTTCTCGTCTACCCTATAGTGTGAGGTGTCGTTGGATAGGTCTTTCAAAAATATTACGGGGTTGTAAAAACAGTTTTTCGATTAAGTACCTAATTCGTTTATGAAATATTAAGCTTTAAAGTGCTAATTTTTGTTAGACATCATTGGTTCTTGAGATACAGGCTATTAAAGTGTTTGTACCTACTAAAATCATCTAAGACTTTGACTTTAAACAGAAAATTAGTTATTACTTGTTGATTTTTATGTTTGTAGTACTTAACTGCTTTGGAACCCTACACTGAGCATGCTCAGTGAACCATGGTCCGACATGCTCCTGCCCGGTTTTTACATATTTAGATTCATTCTCCTGTTAGACTGGAATCGAGATGTTTAATAATTTACGAGTAGGTTTACAGATATTTTATGTTAGAGAACAATGATCCGAATTGCCCCCAATAAACATATAAATGGTTTGTTATTTTCAAAATCTAACTCAATTGCTTACATAATTAGAGAAATAGATTTTCGCTCCTTCATTCGGGTTTCACATCACAATGCATACGTTATGTAATTATCAAGAATCTAAAACATTCTTGGTCTTATCTGATCGAATACCTCTTTTAGTTTTATTTTTAACTAATCAAATTAGACATAGTTCCACTTTGACTAAGCGTGTATAATCGCATAGTAACTTTATACTTAACCAGTTTATCTTTTTCTTACGCAGCGCTATACATAAAAGGTCATGTTACGTTTACCCGCCCAGTACAATTTGAGACTTTAGGTCATACTGAGAATGCTGTTGAAAGGGCTTAGGATAAATTGGATTGTAACTCGATGAGTGTTATTTTATACTGCGACATTGCTTTCTAGAGCGCAAACCCGTGGGAAAATTTTGTGTGAACATTTGACGGTAACGCGCTTCTAAAATCTCTACATCGTCTTAAACAACCTCGTTTTCGACGTCTGTTGGTCTGACTGTAGTAGGTATATCATATTGTATGCCTCTGAAACCACGCAATGGATTGTGATACAGTTTGCACCAATAGTTAGATGTTTTTCGTTTTTCATTTTCCTTTTGGATCTTTTGCAAAAGCCCGAAGCGGCGATGTCTTTTGTATAAAATACCTAAAAGACTAATACTACCCTGCTAACACAAAATGGCAGTATCTCAGACAAAACTCCTGTAGCAAATACAACCTTATTACCAACAGGATAGGGTTGAATCGGCTTTGGCTACTGAATTTGAGATACTGCTTATTAGGCTTAGGAGGGCAGAATAGTTTCAAACACGTTTTTTTTTGATTTTTTTTTTGTGTTTATGTTAATGAGAAGGCACACGAGCACTCAGGCCACCTGATGGTAAGTGGAATCTGAAACTCATAGACATTTGAATTCTCAAGACTATAATCCTAAGATCTCAAATGCGTTGCCAACCCTGAGGACTAAGATGGAATACCTCTATGCTAGTAATTGCCGGTTGTCGTATCCTCACACCGGAACACAACAATGCGAACACTGTTGCTTGGCGGGTGGGTAATGGATAAGATGGTGGTAGCGATCCGGACGGATCCTGCACAGGGCACCACCACTAATGTAATGTTCAGTCAGCCTTACTAGTTATTCTAACCTTGCATTGTTTAAAGATAGCCTTACCTAGAAAAAAAGAGTTATTTTGAACGGTCTATATTCGAATGGCCCTTAGTGAGTCAACGCATTCTCTTCCCCAAAGACATCCACTTTCGTTTCCGTCCCTTTGCACAGCAATTCGATCATAAAAAGCACTTGTAAAAATTGCGTAAGAGATGATATCTTAAACGGTTCATACTCGATAGCTAATCGCCGCGAGCGCAGGTTAAAAGGGCTTCATCGAAACCAATAAAAAGTTACAAGCAAGTGTTATTTGTCTGTAGGCTGTTCAAAATACAGTCGGCTAAATAAATTGGCCTTTCAAACAAGAAACAATTTTCCTAAAGTTATAATCTTACTCAAGAAAGACGCATCTTATCGACCTTATATTGTTTTATGACGTGCATACTTAATTAATTCTCAAGGTGTTACAGTAAGTTTTTGCCAAATACTGTATTTCCATTACTATTTGACAGTTGAAGTACTGACGGGGTGACAGACGATATATTCAGCTGGCTTTACCTACGTGTTAAAATTTGGGGGCAATTTCATAGTTAGTATTTTATGAAGTTTTGTGAGGCATCGGTAAAGAAAGTAATATTATGTAATTCTGCAACGAAATTGGCGGTGATCTTGTGTTAAAAAGGTTGTGAACAGGTGTATTTTGGTGTCCCTTTCACTAAGAGTAAGAAAACAAAGCTAAGAGAAAAGAAAACGTGGTGTTTTTGATACCATGGACTTCCTAAAGCGATCAAGATACCACTTTTTTGTTAGATGTAAACAAACACTAGCACAGGTATAATTTTCGACAACAAAGCTAAGTGAAAAAAGATAATATAATTTAACGATTTCACAATGATTTTTGTTATTGAACAATCAAGTCAACGTGTTTTTTTATTACAAATGCAATTACATGTCCGATTTGTGCACCATTAGCGATAACGACCCGTCGGTTAGAACGCTCACTTAATGGACTAATTCTTTCACTTCGAGATAATAAAGATAATCAAACAGCTACTAAATCATTGAAAACATTGATCTGTTATCGCTTACGTCAGCAGTCGGGTCCACGCCAACCGGACAGCTTAAAAATACACTAGCTAGTCAAATGCATACACTCGGTAGAGTCACCGTGTTTATCTGTAGGCCTAACACGCTGCCACGAGACAAGATTTTGACATAGGGTCGGGACTTTAATTCGTCTTTTCCGTATTCCAACGTAAGAATAAAGTGTTAAGGTTAAATATAAAAGTGGTTTGGTGTGATTTGGGTCCTTTTATTACGAAGCAACTTAAACCCCGGGCGGCTGTCATTTTAATAATATCATTATAATATTTGACACTAGTCCTCGTTTGACGTATTTGACACTAGTTCCCGTGGCAGCGTGCTAGGCCATCTGAAGTAGAGCAGACAAAAGCAGACTATGTCACTCAACACTGAGCGAATTCGAACTACCCAGCCTGTTTTGGCCTGGGTTTATGCACTGAAGTAATAATTATTTAAGTGAAACGTAGCAATAGATCTGTGTGTCGATTTTTGAGAATCGAACGCTTGAAAGCTTCGATCGAAAAGTAGTATGAAATATAATTGATTCCGACGTCCTTCTGAGTACGATTTATTTTCTATCATTCTCGTGTCGTTGACTATAGGTAACGTTACAAGGAAAAAGGCGGCTAACTGCAAAGTAATTGTGAATGCATTTTAAGGATTGCAACTTCAACTTCTACATTGCAGCTAGCCGCCTTCTTTGGTATTTTGGGAAAGGACACATGCATGTGTCGTAGCTTACCTCCTTTGGTGTTCTTTAAATTTCCTTCTACAACTTAGTATGATTGACAAATTAGTAACAGATATTTTGTCGTGACGTCCGCTCAAGCGTTTAGCCTCAAGATGACCTAAAAAGCGTGTCACAGTAGACTCAGTATCGTAGAACCCAGCCAACATCGGCCGACGCACGCAGTAGCACGATCGATGTTATTTTTACCGTGACTCTCATGCTTGTGTCAAAGGGCACAGGGGGATGATTCTCTCAACACAGCGCTGCGTCGATCTAAAAGGTGAAGTTTTATCCGGCAAGTTTAAGAAGTCCCGTTGGAGCGTACAAAACACATTTTAGCGCGTGCCTTCTCAATTAGGCAGCAGGCAGGTGAGTCGAGCTCAGTGCCGTATAAAGCTACCTAATTTAGAAGGCAAGCGCTAAAATGTGTTTTGTACGCTCCGACGGGACTTCTTAAACTTGCCGGGTAAAACTGCACCTTTGAGATCGACGCAGCGCTGTGTTGAGAGAATCACCCCACAGGTTAGTGTGGCCCCGGGCAATTCCTACCTTGTTACTCGATTATAAATTGGACATGCATGATTACAATATGTTAGGTACCAGAAATCTTCCTTCTGTTACGTAAAAGCCCTTCGGAGAACTTGTAGTTTATTGACAAATAAAACTTTAGGTAACTTTAATCGCCACTGTCATTCAGAGATTTATTATTATTATTGACAGTTGGTTAATAATCGGTTAGGTTGCAGGTGTAAATTTGTTACAGAATATTGCGTTAGTTGTATGGTGGCACGTAATAATTTAAACGATTTCTTATGCCATGTTTTTTAAATACTGATCAATAGGTACCTACTGCCAAATATTAAACATGTATGAATTAATCTAGATTAATATTATTAATGCGTAAGAGACCCTTTCTCTCAGTTAGTTGTGCCTAACCAGTAAACCGCTGAACTTATTTCAATCACTTTTTACCCTCGAGGATGGAAACAATAGTGATTCTTATATCCTGAAATTAAAAAAAAACTCAGCGAAGACTCATAATAGTAAGTTCTTACTGACACTCAAAGGCCTAATAAACTAACCTTGAGTGAGATCTTGAGACACGACAGCGATGAAGTTTGCGTTGACGTATCTTGAGACGTGCAATTTACTTCAGATCGGTTATTAACACGATCTCTGTTATAGTCCATTACTCGTACTCAATCCGACCGAACTAATAAAATCGGTTTAATTACTAGAAATCTTAGTATTCTATCAGATATTAATGACGTGTTTTACATTTGTAGTAAAACGAACGAGTTTAGAAATAATTACTTTGCCAAAGGGCTTTTATTAATGATTGTACTTAAGTCACTCTGCAGAAGTTATTTGATAACTACCGTAGGCTTTGAACCCGAACAATTAAAACCATATTTACGGTATTTATACACCCACAAACGTACATTGGGTATTGCAATTTGCATCTTAAAATATTAATGCGGGATGTAATTTGTTTTAATTAAACCACTATATCGTCGGTGAAACTGCAATACCGCGGAACTAATAAATTGAATAAGTTGCAAAATACTCTCTAACAAGTAAGTCAATAAGGCACCTTTTGCGACTTATTGAATTTGTTAGTTACGCGGTAATACATTTTCACCGACGAAATCTACAAATAACCTAATACAAAATAGTGCTTAAACTGCTAAACGACGCAAAATAGGCACTTCGATCATACTAATTCCCAATAATGGATAGCAACATCATTTACTTTTACGTACGTGTAATTGCTTTCAAAACTAATGAATAAGATAATACTGTACAGTCAGCTGCATAAAGTTTTATTCTACATGTTTTTTTTTATGGCAAGGGAAAGGCTAGCGAGCACCCAAGTCACCTGATGGTTAGTTTAGTAATACTCGTAGTAAACTCGTAGGATTACAGGATCCATAGTAATTTATGCATTCTCTACAATCTCTAGCACGTTGCCTGCCAACTACGAGTATACTCGTAATCGGAAGACTCGTCCCCACTGCCGACTACGAGTATAATCGTAGATGTTTGTCCTAAAGCTCATAGGTTATTTAAAATGCTGGCAAGGGAAATAGGGCACGAATGAAAACTTTGGCATTCGAAATAAAATAAAGTTTAATAAGTGAAAAAAGTTCCATACATTTTTTTTAGCTAGACGTCATGTTTAATTTTTCTCTTCGTATGGACTGTTTTGTATGGGTGGCATTAGGTTTGCAATAATTATATTACGAGTATATTCGTAATGGCAGGCAACGTGCTAGACTGCAATCCTAAGGGCCATAATAAACTGCTGGACTGAGATACCCATCTCAAGATACGTCAAAGTGCGATACATTAGCGTCAGTTTATTATATGTATACAAAAACCTGGTATAAACTACTTAGTCAACTAATAGAAAACCTTTGATTTTTTTTTTTCGGAATTGAATGTTTTACAATGTGTCAGTCCGTTTTGACCTATTTACACCATTTAAAAGTTCATGTTGAAATTAAAAATGGTACATTGTTAGTCAGTAGCATGAGAAAGACAAACGAGCACACAGGTAGGCCATTTGATGGTAAGCGCGGTCTCAGGCCCATTCATATTTGAAACCTCTAGAATCCAAATGCGTCGCCAAACCTGAGGCCTAAGGGCCGTATTAATATACCGATAAGATGGCCATCTCAATACGTGTCAGAAATTTAACCAACCGCCAAGCAAAAATGTTCGCATTGTTGTATTCCGGTGTGGGGATAAGACAACAGGTGAAATTACTAGCCTATGCTAGTAATTTCACCAAGATGCCTCTATAGGGATTTCATCTTAGTCCTCAGGGTTGGAAATGCATTTGAGGTCTTAGGATTATTGTCTTGTGAATTCAAATGTCTGTAAGTCTCAGATTTCACTTAACATCAGGTGGCCTTCTCTTTATCATATACTAGCGACCCGCCCTCGTTTCGCTCCGGATTAAAGTATTATACATATAAACCTTCCTCTTGAATCACTCTATCTATTAAAAAAAACCGCATCAAAAATCCGTTGCGTAGTTTTAAAGATTTAAGCATACAAAGGGACATAGGGACAGAGAAAGCGACTTTGTTTTATACTATGTAGTGAAAATAAAACATGACAGCCGGTAGACTAAAGATGCCACATAATATGCTAAAGTTGCTTGTGTTTTGCGATCTGGATCTGAATTACCATAACGCATGGTGTCTGTTCCTAAGATATATTATACTTGATAATTTTTCCTTGAGACTGTTAAACGCGAAAACAAGATTAGAAATAAAATTTGATAGTTTTATTTTTTAAACATAACCTTAACCTTTAACGACGATTTTTGATTAAATAGTTCAGCATTTATACCTTCCTAATACTGGTAAACCGCTTTTTTAATAAATGTTATGATTTTAAAGTTAACTGCAAATAAAATGTATTTGAATCGACGCAGCTATCAAGGCACTCGCAACCTATCTCCATCTCACGTTCTTCGCGTGGAAGCACATAAAGCCATCTCTTTTTATTCTTGTGTGGGCGTGGCGTCATATGTGGCGTGTCAATGAAATGTTGTCTCTTTCACGATTTTGACGCCATAAAACGAGTCCGAGAATATTGTATACACAATGTCAGTAAAACCCCCGCTGAGTGTACTAAGTAGGTACCTAATTAAACAGATGGTGATTGGATAGAAAGCCTTTCTCGGTCACGATTCTTACCGATTGTTTGGTAGCGATACGATTATAAACAAAATGGTGGCGACTTTTTTCTCTTGTTGACGTGTGGACATCATCACTACATAGTATAAAAAGTCGCTTTCTCTGTCCCTATGTCACTTTATATGCTTAAATCTTTAAAACTACGCAACGGATTTTGATGCGGTTTTTTTAATAGATAGAGTGATTCAAGAGGAAGGTTTATATGTATATAACACTTTAATCCGGAGCGAAGCGAGGGCGGGTCGCTAGTTAATAATAATTAAAACAACTGCACTAACAGAGAGACCAACACAGCGAGTTCTATTTGTATAATACTCTAACTTTATAATATTCGTAGCCTTCTCGTAACAGCACTTTTCCACCTTTTCTTTTGACGTAAATATTTGCAGGCGACACATCTTCATCCATTTTTATTTGGATTTGTAAATAGGGATTTTTTATTTAAGTATCCTGTAAGGATAGGACAAGGATCTTTGTTTTTGATTGAATAGTCAATGATGACAATGTCAAGTTGAATGTATTATTTAATGCAATTTGGTAACAGCCTGAACATACTGAAGTACTTAATATCAAACCTCTTTAGATCATAATCTGAGCACTCTCACTCGTCTATACATATATACGTATATAAAATTACACCTACATTACTCTGGGTTTTTCCCAAGTTGGGTTGTGATTGTAATTGTATTATGACGAAAATTAAAATGATTATTTTGACGACACGCTAGCCTAGTTGGGAGTGACCCTGCCTTCGAAGCTGGGTTCAAATCCCAGTAAGGGCAGATATTTGTGTGATGAGCACGAGTATTTGTTCCTGAGTCTTGGATGTTTCTTCCTATTTTTTTAAGTATTTATTTCTCTGTATACGTATGTTTATCGTCGTCTAGTACCCATAGTACAAGCCTAGAGCTTAGTTTGGGACTAGGGCAATTTGTGTGAGATTGTCCTGTGATTATTATTATTATTATTATTTGAAATTATTTTAATTGAACCTGGGAACTCTATAATGGTGCCGTGGTCCAACTGCAAATATAGTTGGACTACGGCCCCTAGTAAAGGCCCGTAGTCCAACAAGTTGGACAGAGCAGTTGGACCACTGCCCCGGAAAGAAGTTGCGGAAAATTTGCAACTAAAAGTGTATAATATAATGATGTACACTGATATGAATTACGATGCTTTTATGAGGCGTTCATTTTTAATCGAGATATATAAGCGATATATACACGTGTTTAATGATCCATCATCGCCTAATGAAGTTTTAACGTGTCAATTAACTTTTAATTAATTTTGTTGACGCAACCGAAGTGACTGGTACAAACTGTTTCTGATTAGCAGTCCTTTTACAGTCTTTTATGATTGACAGTCTCCGAATTGAATGTTTATATAACGCTACCGGTATCCGTTTTAGTCCTAACTTCCTAACGGTTTTGTTTGATTTACTACGGAACTGGCGGTCCCGGTTTTGATTCCCAGTACGGTCAAGGACTTTAATTGTTATGCTACTATGGAACTCTGTCATAATGACAGCGTTAGTCATTAATTTTAGCTTTCTTTCATGTGGTTTGACGATGTCATTATGACAGTGTTCTATAGTGGCAAAACAATTAAACTCATTGACTGTACGTGCAAGTATTAGTGTAATGAACTCGAGTAGAGGTACCTATGCATACATGCATTAAGGTGTTTATCGTTGCCTTAAACCCATCATAATTATACAAACACAAGAGGTGGTAGGAACTTGTGCAGAGTCCGTCCGGATCGCTACCACCATCCATGTTGTGTTACGGTCTGGGGACAGCCGGTGAAATTACTAGCATAGAGGCGTTCCATCTTAGTCCTGAGGGTTGGCAACGCATTTGAGATCTTAGGATTGCAGTCTTGGGAATTCAAATGTCTATGGGTCTCAGATTCCACTTAACATCAGGTGGCCTGAGTGCTCATGTGCCTTCTCCATACCATAAAAAAACCTAAAGCTTAATTTTGAACTAGGTTTTGACCCAGTTGTGAAAAATCTCGTAATGATTGAAAGCTAGTAATATAATGAAATTAAAAGGAAAACTATCACGACTAAGAAGACTCGACTGGTTCTTGAGATATAGGCGATTTAAGTATTAAAATCGTCAAAGACGGCACCAGATTACATTTAATAGAAAATTAGTTAAATATTGCTTGATGTTTTTTCCGACATGCTGTTGCCCCATTGCAAAATTGTATGCGTATCTTTAAAATTAACTGGACCTGCAGGAGAGTTTATTCGTGTATATTCATGCCAAATTATAGCTTTATAGTACTAAGAGTCTCTAAGCTAGGCTTCGGACGGAAGGACGGACGGACGGACATGGCGAATTTATAAGGGTTCCTAGTTTGTCTACCCTAAAATAAATGAATAAAATAAATATCAGGGGACAATCTCACACAAATTGACCTAGTCCCAAACTAAGCTCTAGGCTTGTACTATGGGTATAGACAACGATAAACATACTTATATAGATATATACATACTTAATTACATAGAAAACATCCAAGACTCAGGAACAAATATTTGCGCTCATCATACAAATATCTGCTCTTACCAGGATTTTAACCCAGGACCGCTGGCTTCGGAGGCAGGGTCACTCCCGACTAGGCCACCGTGTCGTCAAAAAACTGGTATCATTGCATTCCCCTTTACAAAACTTTGCTTGGAGTCTTTATCGTTCACAGAATACTAGGTACTTGTCTCTGGCCATCGATAATAGTAACTGCCGAATATATGCGCCCCATAAAGTTTAAAGCCAATATCGGTGGATCTATAATGGATAAGCACTTTGGAGTCCAGCCAGACTTTAAAGCGCGTACTTAATAACGCGTTAAATTGCGCAGTTACCGAGGAAATCGCCGTAATGAATCCTCATACAAACAAAGTAACTATTTGTCTTAGCTCTAGTTCGTTAGGATATTTTCAGTCGTGTTATTCTCTTAAGGAACTCGCCTTTCAACTTGACAGACGAATTTTTAAACGACGAGCTTAAGTTGTAGATACATGTCATTCTATCAGGACATACATTTGAGGGTGTGCATTCTTAATTAGGTAGTTTAGGGTAAATTCGTTTACTCGATTTGAGGCAAATAACGGTTGAGATATTTGTTTCATCTACCAATCAACAGCTGCACTGTTAACCTTTTCGCCGCCATTGACTTGATACAAAAGTCGTCCTCACACGCCAATGACAGCTGCTAATTTCAACCTTACGTCACAAATACTCGGGTCTATTTGTCACTGTATCTGTGACAACTATAAGCGTCGATGGCGTGGTAGTCACGACAGTACACGACACCGTTAGGTGTTCTTGGCGTTCAAAGGGTTAAAGGCTAGGAAAGTAAAGCATTTGGTAGAAGTGGTCCTCTCTCATCCCTTTGTTTACTCACGCATCTTGAAAAAGAGTCGTCATCAAGCGTGTTGCTACACCGCATTTGATTTAGGACGGCAAGCACTACTTGCCCGCAACATGTTTGTCGCTCAGATTTGCTTTTCTAACTATCTGTGAAGACAGGGATGCACTGAGTGACAAGCGAGAAATACGGCCCGTATGACTTGAAAAAGGCCATAGGCCTCAGCTAAAGGCCTGATGGACCGCTCGATGGTAACAATGCAAGATTCTGGAGGCCCATAGCGTTGCCTTACCAACCCAGAGGGGTAAGATGGAACGCCTCTATGGTAAATATTTTTTATCGGCCGTGTTTCCTCCTTACTAAAACATATGTACGTGTATATAGGTATTATCCAAAGATGGCTATCAATACACACTACGCCGAAGATTACGGACTGTTCAAACCATGGCACATTCCTTCATGTTTTGATGATCTTCGTTAACTAGTTCTCTAAAAGCCAAGCAATTGATTCTTTCTACAAATAACCTCTTAATATGCCTTCAGATATTAATCATAATCATTTAGTCTGACATTAGAACACTTGGAGAAAGGTGTTATATAACTGGCCGCTTAGTAATTATTGCCGATTTCAATTACGACTTTGTTCTGGGCAAAGGTCACGTTTTGTGAATGGCGTTTGCTTTTGCTTTGTTCAAATTTCAAACGGACGTAGTTCGAATTTTGAACTCGCGAATAGACAGAGAAGACGGTTGCAGTTAAATAATCTCAGAGGAGTTTTGATATCAAGAGACAGCACGCAATATTTATATTGATTTTTTTGTTACAAACATACCAAGTTACCGACCAGTAAACGAGCTAAATTGGCATAATTGTAATGGAGTTCAAATGGAGAACTTTATTATATGGATAAAATATCAATTGAAAACCCATAATAAAGTGTTTTTATGTAGTTGTAAAGTTTTACCTCAGTAAAACAAGTCGTTTGTAATGAAAATGTAACTAGTTTGTACTCTTACTTGCGTGAGTTATCGCGAGCTTAGGTACTAACGACACTTAAGGCTTAAAGAAAGTGTTTAGAAAAACTTTATAATACTTACTGCAGGTGATTACGTACCGTGTATCTACATTTGTGTACATTTTCACGTATATGGAAACCTTTCCCAAAGAATGTTCACGTGCCAAGCTTACAACTTCGATACGAAATTGACCTGTAACGGAGTCAAGTGGCCTCGAATGCACTTACGCGTTTATTGCCCATGATGCAAAGAAAGCGTCACAAAGACGATTATGGGCACTATACGAATTAAAAACCACGTCCGCTTCTAAATCAGTGCAGTAAGGATTAGCATACTGACGTAGATGGATAGATTACGTTCTGTGTGGCTTTTAGCCCAGAAATAGGTAACTGCGGCTATAAAAAGCATTTATTTATATGAGGAAATAAAATACGAACTTAGTTTGTGGTTAGACCGACACGTTTGCGTGTTGTTTTAATAAAAAGGTTTTTATTGTTTTTTATAATCGCTAGTTAATTATGCCTAGTTAAAAATTTATGAGGGTTTTGCATACTATCCTATGAAAGGATGAATTAAGTAATTTTTTATCAGTTTCATTATTGTAAGCGTGCCTAGTACTTATCTTGTATTATCTTATCTTACAGAAGGGCCCTTTCGAATACAATTTTACTCGTTTAGGATCTTTTCGCTCGAATGTGCAGGTTTCCTTACAATGTTTTTCCTCCACCGTTAGAGCATCGGTGTACTTAAGTTAGAAAACTTATTGGTACATGGTGACAGCGGGGGTTCGAACTTGGTACCTTACGATCACGAGTCGACCCTCTTAGGACTTTTTTTTTGTTGTTAAGGATGGTAAGTGGAATCTGAGACCCATAGACATTTGAATTGTCAAGACTATAATCCTAAGACCTCAAATGCGTTGCCAACCCTGAGGACGAAGATGGAATGCCTCTATGCTAGTATTTTTTTTAGTATTTTAACACAGGCACACATTTATTTATGCTACGATATTTGTTTCACAATAAACTTCAACTAACGATTTTATGTCTCAAGGGCTTTAAGAATAAACTCCGCAAGCGCTTAGTAGAAGTTTCAAACTGCGATCAGTTTAATCGAATGTACACAACACTGACTTGGCAGGTAGGCATCGATTAGGTACACGGGAAGCCGTGTGAGTGAACAGTAATCTAAGTTTGCACTTCAAAAACTCTGTTTCCCGAAGTTTTTTAACGTTGTCCATTCTTTATTTAGGTACTGTTTCCCGCCACTCTATCCGCGAAGAAGTCCATTACCGTTATTCCCACAGGAACCGTTAAATTTTTAAGAACAAAACGTACCTACAGATGGTACTCAAACTATCGCCATACCAAATTTCATCGAAATCGATTCAAACGTGAAATCGTAACAAACACACAAACAGAATTACTTTCATATTTATAATATTTGTATGTATTTAAATGGCTCTATTCTATTTGGTGAAAATATATTACTATTGACATGTCACTGTCAAGCAAATAAGACATAAAAATGTTAACATGTTAAAAGTAATATAGTTTTACCGAGTAAAATGAAGCCCCAGTTTGAATGACCCTTTAACTTCATAATGTTTGCGTATATAGTTAGTCCTGTTAGTATTACATTTAGTTTAAACTAATGACTCGCCCTCGCTACGCTTAGGTTTATGTGAGTTTTCTGTAATAGACGTACATAAACAAGAGTTTATTATACGTAAGAACCTTTCGTGAACAATTATCTAACTGATGGTGATAATCGCATCAAAATTCGTTGCGTTTAAGAGGAGTTATCGGATATACAGACAGACAGACAGACGTCGAAAGTGCCTTTGTATTAGGTATCCTATTTTTAAACAGACCCTTTTATTAAAGTTAATCTAAATTTGGAATACATTATTTATATCCGCTGATCTGAGAATGGAGTGAGAAGGTTTTAAGTTTTTTTTAGGGTACCTCCCCTACAACTACAACTACTATTTTTTCTCGTCTTCCCTAGTGTGGGTTGTCGTTGGATAGGTCTTTCAAAAATATTGTGGGTTTGTGAGAAAGGATTCGTTTAGGACATATTAAGCTTTAAAGCGGTAATTTTTGTTAGAGTCAAGTCCCCCCCCCCCCCCTACAGCCAAAACTACAAATACTAAAAATCTGAAAAAAATAACTTAAATAAAAGCGCATATGACGAATTTAAAAGGATAACTATGACGACTAAGTAGACATCATTGGTTCTCGAGATACAGGCGATTAAAGTGTTTAAATCCCTACTAAAATCATCTAGAACGGCACCAAATGACTTTAAATAGAAAATTAGTTTATTACTTGTTGATTTCATGTTTGTAGAACTTAACAGCTTCGGAACCCTACACTGAGCATGGTCCGACATGCTCTTGTCCGTTTTTTTAATAATTTGACGACACGTTGGCCTAGTTGGGAGTGACCCTGGCTCTGAAGCCAGCGGTCTTGGGTTTAAATCGCGGTAAGGGCAGATATTTGTTCCTGAGTCTTGGATGTTTTCAATGTATTTAAGTATGTATTTCTATATATAAGTATGTTTATCGTCTTCTAGTACGCATAGTACAAGCCTAGAGCTTAGCCCAAACTAGGTCATTTTGTGTGAGATAGTCCCCTGTTTTTTTTTATTGAGCTTTAGGTCTTCACAGGATATATATTTGTAGGTACTCATCGAGTTTAAACTTGCTTAATTGTTCTCAAGAACCAGTTTATGGCTCATCAAAAATACACCCGCAAACAATACGTTGCTACGAAACGAAATTTTTATTCCAATATCTTATTTCAATCTCTAAGCAAAAGCTGCATCCGTCGCTACATTTGTACAACCAGTCATCCTTATAAAGTCCTAATGCTAGTACGAAAGTTTGAACCATTGCATGTGCACCAATAGTTTAGATGCAATTCGCGAAGTTGGCAGCAACCCCAATGTAAGCTATAAATTCGTTGACGTATCTATCCGAATGAGTTTGTGTCGAGTTAGTATTGTTGGGTTCGCATGGTCAGACTGCATGGATGCAATGGATTTTGATAGAGAATAGGAGCCAAGAGCTCCTTCACTGAATTATTACTCCAAGGTACAACTTTTACGAGAAAATAAGATTTGAATTCAATCATACCACATAGAGCGGTATGTTCTTAAAACGGTTATAGTATTTGTCTTCCTTCGCTCTCATTCAAACATTCAAAAGTCTTTTTACCCGACTGCCGAAAGAGGGTAATGTTGACCTGTATGTATTTTTTATGTTAAGGAGAAGGCACACGAGCACTCAGGCCACCTGATGGTAAGTGGAATCTGAGACCCATAGACATTTGAATTCTCAAGACTATAATCCTAAGACCTCAAATGCGTTGCCAACCCTGAGGACTACGATGGAACTCTATGCTAGTAATTTCGCCAGTTGTCTTATCCCCACACCGGAACACAACAATGCGAACACTGTTGCTTCGTGGGTGGTTAATGGATAAGATGGTGGTAGCGATCTGGACGGACGCTGCACAGGGTCCTACCACCACGTAGATATGTTTGTATGGTTTTTTTTTCCCTTGAAGGGGCTGGATGGACTTTAGAGGTGTCGTTACTGTCATTGATACTTAAAATAAAACAAATAACAATTTGGTGAAAATTTTAAAATCTATAAATGCTAGGTAACTAACATTTATATAGACGGCATAATCAAAATATAAGTCTATATTATGAAGTATTTTTAGAGTTGTTGGTATTTCTGTAGCTCTGCCTACCCCACTCTGGGAATGAAGGCGTGATGTTCTGTGTGTAATTATGTAATCAAAACATACAATTGGGTTTTTAAAAAATATTTTTTTTAGACTTCTTTCTTGCCTAACGTGCATCTAGTGATAAAAAGTGTACAAAAGTGGTGATTGCAAAAGATATGTAACCATACCTTCATAGTAAGTAATTAAACATTTATCTTCTTGCTAACTTAATAATGTGTTTTCTGTTACAGGTACGTTTCCACCGATTCCTGCAAATACGGTAAAACTAGCGAATGTTTTTTTTTCGTTTGTTTTTATCTTGTCTCAAACCGTATGTATCAAAGCAGCGAGCATTAATTATCTCTTCCGACTTGTTGCGTAATTATTTTACATACTTATTCACTTGCTGGTTAGAATTGCGATGAGCCGGCTGCCTTACAAACGATTGGAGAAACTACTTGTTTACAAACATAGAATTGCTCTTTTCCTTATAACCCTCGACGCCAAAGGGGGGAGGGGGTGTTATAATATGAGCTTAGCAGTATATATCTGTAAAGTAACGTAATTTAAAAATAATATTGCAAGTTGTTGGCAACACTGCCCGGCTTGTCCTCGCCCTCTTTGACATAAGCGATCACCCCGAGTAGAACGATATATATTTAACTAAATGTAAAAGATTACAAATATACTTCTGAAGACCCTAAACCATCTTTTTTAATAACATTAATACAATATCTGTATGCTTATCTGTGGCATCGAAGTTCCTAACGGGTGAACGAATTAGAATTTTTTTTCATTAAACACATAATTATATACATCAATACGTTCACATTCACGCCTGTCTCCCAATGGGGTATAGTAGGCAGAACAATATATATGCAACCTCTTAATGCATGCATTTTGCATTTGTTCATAAGTACTTCAGTTTGTGTCATCATAAATAAGCATAAACAATTTTTTTTCTTATATTTGAAGTTGTGCGGCAGCCGGCGTCGAGAGAGCCTCTTCAGATGCAATAAACTACGCTTCCGTGCAGCCTCTTGACCCGTACTTGGCTCGTTTTTACATCACATTATTTAACTCCCTGCCGCCTAATTACCGTTTATAGAAGACGAATCGATCCGCTTTTAATTCATTAGATAATTATGTTTATTTGCCGTGATTCATAGAGGCGTACTTTATTTGAATGTGATGTACTGTTTTGAATAATTGTGATCTTTAATAAATTTAAACTTTATTATGATTACAATGATTACGATGATTTATTTCAAAAGACAGAATCTAATTAATCTAATTAATTAAACCCGTCAGCGGCTTCGCCCCGTTGCAAATTTTGACTTTCCCAATGGAGTTTACAATTTTTTTCTTTCGTAAGAACCTTCTGACGATAACGAACACAACAAAAAGGAATTAGCCAAATCGGTTCAGCTGCTCTCGAGATTTGCGCTTAGCAACACATTCAGATTGTTATTGCAAAATAAAAACATAGTAAATGAAATAACAATTACACAGACCTTATAGTATTCGGAGGCCATCACCATCCTGGAGACGGCATATGTCCAGCAGTGACTTCTTTTGGCTGATGATGATGATGGACGGAGAAGGTACCGGTATAGGTAGGATGTATTGTATTAACTAGATGAGGCAGGCGTATTTACCAACATGATAAATTTCGTTCTTACTATCAGCATCTAATCATCACATCAGCCGCTAGGTTTCCACTCTTGGTCACATAGTACCCCGAGAACCATCAATATAACCGATAATTTACTATAAATACCCAGATACCACCCATACTTATCCATTAACCACCCGTCAAGCAACAGTGTTCGCATTGTTGTGTTCCGGCGTGGGGATAAGACAACCGGTGAAATTACTAGCATAGAGGCATTCCATCTTAGTCCTCAGGGTTGGCGACGCATTTGAGGTCTTAGGATTATAGTCTTGAGAATTCAAATGTCTATGGGTCTCAGATTCCACTTACCATCAGGTGGCCTGAGTTCTCGTGTGTCATCTCCTTAACATAAAAAAAAAAAGATATTTTCTCAGAAAATTGGCTTTTCCCTGTATATGTCCTGTACAGTGTCCCGCCCTAAGAGTTGACAAGCTAAACACTGAGGCGAGAGCGACTAGCAGAGCGGTCTCAACCATTCAGTTAGAATCATTACAGACGTTACGGCCAGTGCGTTTCTGCTATCGCTCTCAGTGCGCTATAAGCTTTAACAATAGCAAAAAAGCGACCTCAGTACTGCTCAGTAAAATCAGTCCAACGATCTCTAACACAAAAGTTCGCTACTCCCACGCTACCTTCAAAAACGGAGACGAAGAACAATAATTTAGTATCCTAATTAAAGAAAACATAACGGTATGTTAATGAGTGCAGAAACCGGCCGAGCGCCGTTAGCGCGAATACTTGACTTTGGATAATTAGGATTAATTATAATTATAGCTTGTTTAATCTCACAGCGGTTACAATAGCGTACTTTAAAGGATTTAGTTAGCATTCTTTTGCTTGTATGATTGTCGCCCCGTGTGGAAGCCGGGTAGAATAATGCCTGTCTCCATGTCTTCCCGTGGATGTTATAAGTAATGAGGGCTTCTAGTACTGTTAGGTCCAGCGGTCTTGTTTGCGCACCCCCTTAGGGGATGAATTTCCAAAAATCCTTTCGTAGTGCACCTCAAGACCTCATGAGAAACCTACGTGCCAAATTTGAAATCTCTAATCTTAGCGGTTTGGGCCGTGCGTTGATATGTCATTCATTCAGTTTTTATTTTATATGAATAGATACTTAAAATGTAAGTGTTGTGACTATACCCGTCCTCCTTTCACGTTAAAAAGTAGCACCAGATTAGCTTGATGTAAGATGGATGCTAGATGAGTTGCAAGCCTAACCTTGTTTCCTATATAAACCTTACCTAGATTAACGATTTTTTTTCAAAAATATATTAACTTAATATTTGGAGTAGATTTGTAGTACATACTGTGTTATGTACAGATCGGGTTACTAACACATCACAAGAGAAAGGAAGCCGTCAGAAACTACGTGTCGGAGTTGATTTCGAAGCTTAGTACTAAAAGCATAGTTAGTTCTCGAAGGAAATGGTTTTAACAAACATACCTAAACTATTTAGTACCTTTTAATTATCCCCACGATACAGGCCTGGGTTGAGATTCTACACGGTAAAATCTTATTGCTTTTAACAGGTTATCGTATCGTCAACGTTTAGATAGCTCTTATTTGCTTGACATGAATGGCGGCCGAGTTTAAAAAGGTTCCATATCAGGTCAAGAAGTGATCTAGTGTGGGGACCACTGTTAAACAATATACTCGTAATCTAAATTTTAATTATTATTACTAGCGGCCCGCCAGCGCCTTCGCCCCGCTGCAAATTTCTGACTTTCCCGGTGGATTGTTCAGTTTTTTTCTTTCATAAGAACCTTCTCCTGACAGTAACAAACACAATAAAAGAATCATTAGCAAAATCGGTTCAGCTGCTCTCGAGATTTGCGCTTAGCAACACATTCAGCGATTCATTTTTATTATATAGATTATTATTTATCTCTTTTATCTATGCGAAATCTCACTTATCTCACTAAAATATCCTACTCATACAAATTCTACTAATATTATAAATGCAAAAGTTTATGTGTGACGACGACTGGACAGATTTGAATGATATTTGGAACAGAGATAGCTTATAACCTCGATTAACACATACATATGCTACTTTTCATAGGTATCGGAAAATTTTAAAGTGACCGAGGGAAAGACGAAATTCAAAATCTACGCGGACTTAGTCGCAGGTAGAAGCTAGTTTCTAACTAAAACTTGACAAAAGTCTGCTGTTATTAATTAAGCTATGCACATAGCACATATTATTACACTATTATGTTGGCGTTACATAGAGTTACGTGCGCAATAATGAAGAGGACCTATTGTTCTAAAGGTCAGCGCCGGACTGGCAGGTTCATTTTGCGAGAAGATAATTAGATGCTTTCTTTTAAGAAATGCTAAGATGGACAAAATTAATTCAATGGTGGCTTTTACATATACGGAGATCGGTGATCGGAGTTATGGAAACGGACTTAATATTTTATTTTTGATTGAAATATTAGGTGTATAATTATTATTTGGTACAATTGTCTCCATTTATTTTTAGTATACTTGAATAAAAAAAACCCACTTGTTTACATATTACTTGCTAGCTGATATTTTTTAAACGGGCTCCCTGATTTTCGTCAGACTTTGCTTAAAAACCCCCTAGTTAAACCAGCTTTCCATTTAAAAAAAACTTTGATTTAAAAAAAAAACGGTGTAGTAGTCGGATCATTGTTTTGGGTGCTGCGATACCGCAAACAGACACACAGACACAAAAATACACACACACACACACACACACACACAGACACACGTTAAACTTATAATACCCTTTCTGTTTGCGACGGGGGTTAATGATTTCGTTCGTAGGTACGACGTGACGAGACTGACATCCCCAGATACGGATGTAGATCAAAATGTTTTCCAAAGAGATAATTTAGGGAATGTACATTAATAAATGAAAAAAAAACTTTTACTTTCGTTATGGCAGCGATTTTAATTCTAAAGACTACAATTTCAAGACTGCAATCCTAAGACCGCTTATACGTCGCCAATCGTGAGGACTAAGATTTTTGTCTTATCCCCACGCCGGAACACAACAAACGTCGCCAATCGTGAGGACTAAGATTTTTGTCTTATCCCACGCCGGAACACAACAATGCGAAAAAACTATAGTTAAGCGTCTGGTTTTTAGTCATTCTGTAACAGTTGGATGACGTGGTTATTAAAAAGTGCGACTAACAGATGAAACGCTTAGAAAATGGCCAGGTCATCGTCATCAATAATTGTTAAAATCAAGAATTGGTTCGACTATAATAATATACGTCGTTGCTGTGTGTGACTTTTGGAGCTCTTCGTTCAGGTTATGCCAAGAATACCATCATCGTAAATATTATGTTATACCAGACTTATCTATTTATAATAAAACTCTTTCATGACAGACTCACTGGCACACAAAACCTAAACAGCTGAAACTATGAAGTTGACATTTAGAGGGGTTATTCCTTAGATAGCCTTGGGGTGCACTAACATTTCAATAATAGACCCCCGTAAGAAGTCGCCGCCGTTCTCGTTTAAGTATAAAATACTTTATTTTAAAAAGCCGCCTTCACATTAACTTTGCTTTTGCTATGAAAATTTTCGATTATACTTTGTACTATATTGTTCGTTTATTTAGAAAAAACGCCATACATTTGAAACTAAGTAGGTCTTAATGGTAACTATAACACAGGTCAATCCATTTCATTATAATTAACAAAACATTGATAAACTGAGAGCAGAAAGACAAATAAAAAACAAAAAGATATTAACTCAAAAAGTTTAACATGTAAAATGGGGTAAGTATAAAAAAAAAACTATAATTATTTAAATACTTTGTTTATTAAAACGTGTGGTATCACTACATAGTATAAAACAAAGTCGCTTTTTCTGTCCCTATATCCCTATGTATGCTAAATCTTTAAAACTACGCAACGGATTTTGATGCGGTTTTTTTAATAGATAGAGTGGTTGAAGAGGAAGGTTTATATGTATAATACTTTAATCTGGAGCGAAGCGAGGGCGGGTCGCTAGTTCTTTATAATTAAATAACTGAAACAGATAAATAACGATGTTATTCATAATGTTGAAGGCTGCATTCACCGCTGACATTTCATTATCATTATTATTGCGAATTATAATTATCGCGATAAAGCCGACCTTGGTACAATCACTGTTTCATAATATTATTGGATCATATCGATTATAGATCATAGCAGAGGCTGTATCGTGAGCTCTTAAAACCTGAAAGGTTTAAGTCAATGAAAGAGATAGAGCTATAGGAGTCATATAACTCTGTCTCTTTCACTGTTTGGACCTTGTCAGATCGTGACAACTTATAATGCGGTCTCAGACCAAATATTTTAAGCTTTTTCGTGGTGGAACACCATTTTAACCTTCAACCTGCCGCCAAACAGCTGTGGTCACACACTCACACTGTGTTTCGGTGCGGGAGTATAACCTGTGAAATTACAAACATAGAGTTAAGTTACGTCTGTATCTTTTTTCCAAGAAAATAAAATTGGGATAATAAAAACGGACACGTTCAACCTACTTTTTCATAATATCTAAAAATCGTAAAAGTCAGAAGGGTATTTCTTCCAGCGTTTCAACCGCTTTGACTTCGGTGTCGCATTTTTAACCATTTCCCTGTACGAGTAGGATAACCATTTTCGGTTATTTTGAAGAATGCCTGGACTCCTAGAAAATAACCGAAAATGGTTATCCTACTCGTACAGGGAAATGGTTAAAAATGCGACACCGAAGTCAAAGCGGTTGAAACGCTGGAAGAAATACCCAGAATAGGTTAAAGGGTAGAGAAGCGTTGTCGCATTTTGTATGGAAATTTTCAGCATCTAAAAGATTTGATCGGTTTGGGAGAGATGCCAGTCTACAGACAAATACACAGATACGCAAATACAAATGTTAAACTTAAACAACCAGTACGTAGGGAGATTATAGTACATTATGCACCAAGGGGAGTAAGGAGGGGATTAATAGCGAGAGTATTAGAAGTCCGACGCCGAAGGCGCAAATGACCCTAAATAATAGTAAAATATAATGTAGTTTTTACAGTATTCATTTTATTTACATAAAAACTGTTTTGTAGCCAAGTTTTGAAGATAGGAAATAAACCATGGCTCATTTTAAACCTCCATAGTCTGAAATGACGTAGATGGTTCTATATTTTAAAACCAAACTCATAACCCCCTCGAAAGTTATAAAACTCCATAAATCCCATGAGAGGTAAATCGGCTATAATATAACTAGCCTATAAGCCTGCGTGTAGTAACACCCTTTGTGAGCAAGTGTGATGAAAAATTTATAGGATTGACGTGAGCTGCCAAATGATAGTGTAACTAGCTCTGCCTTATGCGACAGCTAAGCTTGCCAAGGCCCGTATTATGTTCACTTATCGCGACGGAAAAGTTCCTGTCACTGGTTAAGTTTTTACTCGAATTTCACGGAAGACAAAGATAGGGTACGTAGGCAAAGTGACATGAGTTACTGTTGCTCATAAAGAATTCAATTAAAAGAACTTGTTTAACCATAACTTACAACAGTCTTTTACATTTTTAAAACAGTAAACGTGACTGCGAAGTGCATAACGCTCTAACTGAGCCATTAAAACCAAACAAATCGCCTAACACATAACACTTACGCGTAACTTATCTAAATTAAAACAACGATTCGCCATATTTCGTCTAAGCTGTTATGAAACCTCTTCCGTTTAGCCGTAGGGTTATTGTCGGTTGAGCTCGTGATGGATTTAGTTCTTCTTTGGTGTGACCTGGTTGTTGAGGCTTGCACGCAAATTCTGAAAGGTTGATTGATGAGTGTAGCGTACCGCACTTAGATCACGGTATAAAACCTATATGGTGTAATAGAGTAAATGGCCGGCTACTTTCTGCAGTGATCGCCATTAGCCACCGCTTCATAAGAAAGTGAGCAATTTTCAATTATGGAACGATGTTGGGATATTTAAATTATTGAAGTGCAGGGGGCCTAACATGGTCGTGTTTATCGATGTGGATAAACGCGGATAACAAATCTGTCACTTTCTGACCAGTACGCCAGTGCGAGAGAGACGGAAGCATTATCCACGTTTATCCACGACGATAAACACGACCATGTTAGGCCTCCTGGCCACAGACTTGACAGTGAAATAGCTCTTAAAAAGTATTTCTGGTTCGGATAGAGTCGGGAAGACTAAGAGCTATGGGAGCGCATGGAATACGTGTGATACGCAATAAATGATTTTGAATTTGATTTTGGAAGAGAAGTACAAACACGAAGATTTTTTCAAGAACTACTCCTATTTACTCTTATAAAGCTCACTACTATAGGTAGGTCTGTGGTTCTGGCGGATCTGTTCAACAAATGCATATTATAAGCTTCACTAGTAGAACCATTTCGAATTATTATATGAAAATTTAACGATCTATGGCAATAGTATGATAATTAAGGTTAAAGTTTGGATAGGGGTTTCTCAGTGACTAAACAGTACATCGAGATAGACTTTCTTTTAATCACAAGTGAGTTATCAATGGTTCAGAAGTTATAAAAAGATTTTTTTAGGCAATCTGTCATTTTTTGAGAGGATTTATCTTATAAAACCAAAAAGCCGAACAAAAGAGTTTTATTTTAAAAGACACGCACAGAAAACATGGCTAGCACAAGAGTTTTCTTAAGCTTTTGTCTAGAAGATTAGAAATTGGTCATATTCTTCAACCTCATTGGCATGGGCGGCATTGCTCGGAAAATATGATAATATATATCTAAGAAACATCGGTTTCGAGACATAAATAAACAGATGCATTCCATCTTAGTTCTCAGAGTTGGGAACGCATTTGAGGTCTTAGGATTATAGTCTTGAGAATTCAAATGTCTATGGGTCTCAGATTCCACTTACCACCAGCTGGCCTGAGCGCTCGTGTTCTTTTCCGTTACATAAAAAAAAACCTTAACTCGTTCAGTACAAATTAACAAGTAGGTTCAATCTACCTGTTAACTCATACGTGATGAAAGCCAGTATCCTCTTAATACGAATTCCCTCGATAGCAATCTCGGAGTGGAAAACTATTGTTACATACACTTGTATGGCCATTGTATGACTCCTCTCCCAGGCAAACAACCTCGTGAGAACTATTGTATGTAAAGAGGTAACAGGACTTGGTTTTTATTCTAATTTTAATAGCCGGTGTATGATTCTGTTACATATGTAAATTAGTACGTAATTTTTAAGAAGTAGGTTTTTGGAGTGTGCGATTTGGATTTCGTTTTTATTGTATAGTTAATTGGGCCAATTATTTTTTCACATAAATTCATTTATTTTATTATATTTAGAAGTTTTGCTATACTGATAGTACATAGATTGTGGTAATGAAAGGGGCGTGAGCACAGCTTAGCTGAATTTGAGCTCACCCGTGGTCAGCCATGGAGAGATCACATTGACTACTACTTAGATAAACTAGTTACATAAAACTTAGCTCGTTAATAAATATATAAGTAAGTATGAATGAATGGCAACAAACTCCCAAATATTGTATGTTAGCTTTTAATTGTAAAATTTTAATTTTATGGACGCATCCCTTAACGGGCTCACAACATTGGCATCTACAAATTGCTTCTGGTAACCCATAAAAAATATGTTAAGCTTGGACTTAAACTGTTAGATACTCTTCGCCCTATGTAATGGCGGGGGAATATCGTTCCAACACTTACTGGCTGCGTATCGGAACGACCCCCCAAAAGCGACAGTGTGGTGCGCGGGCGCCACCAGCAGCAGCGCGCGCGCGTCGCGGCGCCGGCGGCTACCCGATTTGATGTTTTAAATCAAGATTAAAATGGGCTTTAGGCAGTGCGATGACTGATGGCATGACGGTAAAAAAACGAAAATTTCAAATGTAAGGAAAAACCTAGAAAATTCAAATGTAACTGATTTATGCATGAGAATATGACATCAAAGGATGTGGATGATATAGGACCATTATATAAGCATTCTACGACGAGGTTTGGCGATGAAATTTAACGGTTAAAATATTTTTACTGGCTGCTTTTATTGTATGTGGTGTTTAGTAAATAATATTTTGTATTGTATTGTAGAATTTTGCTGACTACTGGAATTATCAGAGTTTGAAAGAAACTCCGATGCGTCGCTATACTTTGATCCTTACCCATAGGAATTGTTAAAAATCAAAGATGTCAGCGACCATAATAATTAATTATTTTAATAGTAATTTGTTTATCTGGCCTGGATTATTTTAAGTCCAAGGATACAAAACTTTTATAATTTTCTAATTTAATTTCGTTCCATCAAACGCTAAGCATTTGAAAACCTGTCCCATAGACAACACACCTCTGCCAATAAACCACAGACAGCGGTTGATTACCCTGGGACATCCGTCGCAATTAATAAGGTCCGTATCGTTTATTAATACAATTTTCACCGCCGACCGCCATTACTCTTGCACATAACGAGCGATTCATGTCTGTCTGTCCACGACAAGTTGTTATAGGACATACGGATATAGGGAATGTACTCGTATTGGTTGGGACATTGAATGGAAAATGTTCCGGCGTCGATAATATATTAGTCTCTTGAAATCGACGTCTTACTTACCCAAACTCGTATCTACATATTATATTTGCTGTTGGTAAACTTAATCCCTCTAAGTATAACTAAATGAAAATGAAATTACCAATCGCAAAAAAAATATGCAGTTACAAGTTTGAGTAAGTAAGACGACGAAATGTCATATAGGTAGCAGGTAGCTAACGGCTGATGAAATATTAAATTTCACTCTTAATTAGCACTACTGAAGACAGAACAATATATCCATCTTTAATTTTGCCATCTCATGCGTGCCTTACAATTCAAACTTCGAATGGACTCGGTTAGGTTAGAGTAAAGATCCTATCCGTGGTGTTATTGACAATCGAAAATGGATATATTTAACTGTAAATTAAAGAAGTAGCAGCAGCTGTTAAGGAACGATGATTTTGAAAATAATAATCGTTATAATCGAAACCAGAGACAAGGTCACCCATAGCCATCGAAGGGTGAGTATCTGAGGACGAAGTACTGGAGTCTAATTTACCTGTTATCTACAGACCATGGTTGAAATACAAATGTTCCACTGTAAACTGACTCGGGTGTTTTAACACATAATTTTGAACTGATTAATGGAGAATTTTCTCCAAGAAAATAAATGTTCAACAAGAAAAAAGCCCTAAAAATATGTTTGACAGTAAAATAACTCTTTCAATCTGAGGTATCAAAGGAAAGTTATAAAAATAGACATGCAACGATTTTGATGCGGTTTCCACCATCAGTAAGATAATGTCTCACGAAAGATTTTCATGTATAATACATTCTGTTTTATGTACCGGTGTCACAAGACTGTGCAGGGTCCACCCGGATCGCTACTACCATCTTATCCATTAACCACCCGCCAAGCAACAGTGTTCGCATTGTTGCCTTCCGGTGTGGGGATAAGACAACTGGAGAAATTACTAGCATACAGGCAATCCATCGTAGTCCGCACGGTTGGCAACGCATTTGTGGTCTTGAGAATTAAAATGTCTATGGGTTTGAGATCCCACTTACCAACAGGTGGCCTGAATGCTCGTGTGCCTTCTGCCTAACATAAAAAAAAACATATAAATCGAAGCGAAAGCTTTTTTTCCGCAAAACAGAAGCCGAACCCCATAGTTAATTCTTACTTGACCTATTGTGGCCTGCTTCCCACTCGTGACTTTGTTTATTAAAGTCGCTAACCTTGAACATAACCACTGTGCAACATAGAAATTGCAAACAACGCGGTGCGTATTCAATTTGAAGTATTAAACAATTACAGTGACATGGCTGGAAAATTAGCCACAGTATTGCTACTAAGCCATGACTAATGTAATAAATACGAAAGAGAGATGGCTCGTTTGTAATATGTTTATTGTTTCGCGGTTATGTGCTAAACGGATGTTGAGGAAACTTTACAAATTAACTTGGGTGTAAGTTTTATATATCTTGATACGTTAGATGCAATGCAAATGAGTTTTTACCGAAGTCTTTGATTGTACATCATATCGAAAGCTTTTTTCTGGTAACCCTCGAGGAGAGAAAATGGCCGATTGAAAGATGTCCGGCTTTTATTTTTGATTTTTTCTGTTTACTGCTTTACTCTATTCACTGGACATTGGCGAAATCACTGCGGAATATCGCGGTGGACCGTCGTTAATATAAAAGAAGAAGAAGAGTTTTTACCCCCTAAAATAAAGATAGTAAGAGTAATTAATATATCCTACCAAACGTCAAAGTATTAAATAATACGCGAACTTAGTTGCAGGGCCTCTATTCAGGTGCGTTAAAACGATATCGTGTTTGACACGTTTAAGAATCGTTTATGTCACAGTCGCCATTATTGTAAATGACATAAGAGTTATCAAAACGTTGACAATACGGAAACACGTCAAATACGATATCGTTATTACCGTGTAGAATCCCAGCCCTGTACTTACGTATCCCTTTTTTCGGTGAGTTTACAGCGGTATCTGATTTTAATTCTGTTGCTAATTAAATATATCACCGTAACAGCAATGCAGCTAGCCTTAAAATGGCAGTTGTACGAGTATGGTTTGTTTAAACGTTTTAACAGCAACCTGTAAGACATTTCTACAAAACCAATTTAGGTACATGTCATAAATCCTCAAGGAACACTGCAATCAAGCATCTCATTCAGCGTCTCTCTATTAAGTTTATCTTGGTTCTTTAAGGTGATGCACGCTCTTCAGTTCGCCATGCTCCTTACCAGTGTGTCACGATTATAATTCCCATAAAACGGAAACACTAATAAATCATAAAGACTCGGTTATACATAAATTATCCTTTTTCATGTAACCAGTATCGACTTGTCTACTGTGAAATATTGTTGCCACAAGATGTCGTGTCAAGGAATTAAACTTGCAGGTGCTGTGCTTTGCAAGCGCAAGACGACTTTGTTTGTGACCCCTGACATGATACGTTTGAAGTCTTTATGTGTGCGTGTGTATATTTTATTTCATGGCAATTATATAGCACATGAGCACTCAGACCACCTCATGGTAAGTGGAATCTTAGACCCATAGACATTTGTATTCTCAGGCTATAATCTCGAGACTGCAATTCTAACACCTCAAATTGCCAAAGTAATTGGTTGTCTCATCCCCACGCCGGAACACAACGATGCTACCACTGCAGCACTGTTGGCGGTAGGTTAATGGATAAGATGGTGGTAGCGATCCGGACGGACCCTGCACAAGGTCCTACCACCAAAATTATCTTACTAAGCAATTGTAGATTGGTATTAAAATGTAACAAAAAGGAAATTTTCGAAAAACTCTCTTTTGGTGAAAGACTATGTTATTGAAACCTAAGATATTGTTTGTTTTTTTAGCTCGATCGGTCAGCGACCGTCCGTGCAACATAGGTAGGGCGGCATCCCACGCTCCAAGGACGCGCCTTTCTATATATCTAGCCATATCGTAGTATTCGTAGTTATTGCGCCTCCTCATTACAGCAGTAATACGTTATTTTACAGTCTAGGCTAGTAATAGTGCGTCATCACCGTAATTCGTCTCAAATCCATATCCTAATCCTAATACCTATTATAAATGCAAAGGTATGTATGTTTATTCCTTCTCCCGGTTCAACGCGAGGTGACTTTTCATGCAGAGTTAGATTATAGTCTGGAAACGAACATTACATAGCGAAGTTTAAAAAATAATACCATCTATCTACAAAAAACTCGTTTTGTACAATTGCCTTTTTAATTAAAGGTTCAAAATTCAATTTTGCTTAGCCAGCTAAAGTATGAATGTGAAAGAAGCGAAAGAGATTTGTCAGGATCGTAGCAAGTGGAAAGAAGTGGTCTCTGCCTGCCCCTCTGGGAAACAGGCCTTATTTAATGTATGTAGCTAAAGTTAGAGAGTCGTCATTGATTTTTAAGTATCGATAGAGAACTTTTGATCCCGAAAGATTGGACAATTGTTGAAGTAGAAGCGATAAACGACTTCTACGTAGACGGAGCAGAAAAGTATTTTTACTATCTTAGTAAAAATTAAAATAGGATGGGATTAACCAGTATAAGGGTCTTCTTTAACCTCTCGTATGCGGGAGGTGAAAAAAATACCAAGTTCTAGCCTCTTCGGATTACGATAGGTATAGTCCAAAAAAAAACAAAAAGATATCCAAGTTTTGTGAGCAGATCTGCTCCTAAGCATTATGAGAGGTTAAGCGGCATAATTTGTCGGTTCGAGTTACACTCAAGACCCTAGCTAGAACAATTAAAATAACTTTAAAAGTGCTAAGTGCGTATTGTATTTTACACAAGTAATGTAAACAAACCCCTTTACAAAACCGTTTGTAGGGCCACTGACCCCTAGCACGATGCAAGAGGAAAAGCTTTGATATTAAAAATGTTAACAGTTTTGTGTTGAAACGGTTTATTATAATGATTTTTATCTAAAAAAACAAAATGTTATTTAGTCCTTGGTTTTGTCATGACTGTTTTAATTCAGGAAATAGGTAGGGCTGCTAATAAAATTAGAAAAACTAACTGAACTAAAAAAGCCACTTTATCGTTTAAACCAGTCTAAGCCTTACCCTCCCTACCGATAATACCGTCTAGCCAACAAACGTTATATCTACCTCTTCCTCCGAACGAGCAATAAACGTTCAGGAAATTATCTAGCAAACACTAAGAAGCGAAATTGTTAAATTAAAACACATTTCGCGAAGCTTCTACTGAAGATAAAAGTTAAGGATAAGCAAAAGAGCAAATATGATTTATTTATTTATTTATTAGGTAATTAAAGTAATTAAAGTAATTAAATTAATTAAAGTAATTAAATTAATTAAAGTAATTAAAGTAATTAAAGTAAATAAATAAATAAATAAATAAATAAGTAAATAAATCACAATTAAAGTAATTCGGTTTTAGCTCGTAGAATAGAGCCCCAGGTTGTCTGACGATTTTTTTCCTTCACCGTACCGTAAAATGGGGTGAATAGGGACTAAGGGGTGAATATGGACACAATCAAAAATAAAGCATATGTTACTAATATTAAGACAGAAATAATTTTCAAAATAACTTAACGTTAAATTTATTGAATAAGTACTTGTACCTATTTGTAAAAAGTTATGTCGTCCTAAGTACACTAAAATTATACAGGGGAAAGATCGTAACGAATAACGAATAAACTCAAAAACTACTGGACCGATTTAAATTTTTTTTTTCCTTTAGAATCACAAATTAGCAGGCTATGTATCATTTTTCTATGCGGGCAGAGTCGCGGGCAACAGCTAGTTAGTCATAAATTTCAATATGAAGACTAAGGAAAATAAATTGGGAGGCGAACTTATTGTCAGAGAGTCAAAATTACTCTACTGGGAAGAACATAATTTTATATAATGTTGATGTTGAGTTGCCGTAACAGAGCCAACTAAGTCAATTGCAACCCTTAATTTGAAAACACAAGCAATCCCCCATATATGAACTAGATTAAGTTCCAAGAAAACTCCCACGATTAACAAAGCAAATTAAGGAAAGCTACGGCGCGCCATTGCGCCGTTTTATGATGTCACAGTTCAGAAGATTGTGGGCAATTATGCAGTGTGCGCAATTTATTGTGTTTCCCTTGTCGTGACTCGCTGCGCTTTCTACGGCCGGCACAATACCTGGTACCTAGGTTATGGCTGTAAACGAAGATAGCTAATGTCCACGCTATGAGCGCATTTGACATCTGCTTCTAACTTTATATCAAAGTTAGAAGCAGATGTTAGTGATGGAACTTGTTACACCAACAGCTCATATATTTTTTTAATAGTTAGCTATAAAAATATGCTACTGAGTTAAAAAGCCCAGGCTTACTTTATTTACTTCAGCGCGAAGTACGTGATACGGATAGTAAAGTTGTCAGCTACTTAAATGAAGCATTTAATAAATCATACTGTAAAACCAGAATTGACAAATGATTTAGTACTCAATGATTAAATCAAAAATTGACACAAAGACCGTTATCAACCTAAATCATGCTAAAAGTATTGATGTTTTTATAACTGCTCGTATTTACTACGTTTAACAGTTTCACCATCAAACATATTAAGTGTAATAAATCCAAAGAACAGATAGAGAGTTATACTCAGATCGCCAATCCGACTTCTGCAAAATATGTGCTTAATCTCAAACGTCAGCTCTTATAGGCATAAAACTTCGTTTTCCCTCGAGTCCTCAGCTTATGTTTAGGTAAATACATTATAGACGGTAAAAACCCTAAAATATGTTAAGGTTTGTTTAGGAAACATAATGCAGTATTTTCATGCATTTAATTAGTTTAGCTGTAAACAACTACTTTCAATTTTATACTTCTTCAATGACAATATATCACTCGAGCTCCGTCTGCACGCTACCCGTTATAGTTCATTAACTTACCTTTCTGTCTGCAGCTCTACATACAGCTAACTGACTGACTGACACTATATACGTGAATATGGATTAATTAATATTAGGCATATTTTGTTTATCATCATCATCACTTCAGCCCGTAGTCATCCACTGCTTAACATAGGCCTCCCTCTTAGCACGGCCTGCATCCACCAACTTCCTAACACCATTATTAGGACATCTGTCCATCTTGCAGGTGGTCGTCCCACGCTGCAGGTTGTGGTCTCTTCTCAAGAACCTTTCTGCCCCAACGACCGTCCATTTTTCGGGCTATGGGCCTTGCCCATTGCCGCTTCAGCCTGCTAATGCGCTGAGCTATGTCGATGACCTTAGTTCTGCTGCGGATCTTCTCATTTCTTATTCTATCACGCAGAGAGGCGCCGAGCATTGGCCTCTCCATTCTCGCTGAGCGACTTTTCTTATGAGGGCCTATGTCCAGCTGTGGGCGATGTATTACAATGATAACTAATATTTTGAGTGTAATTGTTTTTGGGATTATAATTAATAGTCGTGTAACAAAACCTCGGAAGCAAAAAAACGCAATTTCCACATTGTCGCGCTATGCTGTGAAGGCAAGATAACCATCAGTGAACAGACCATAATAAGAGGCATATTCCATCTTAATCATTAGAGTGGGCAACACAGTTGCACTATTGACATTACAAATATTTATCTATGGGCGTTAGACTCTAAAATTGCCGCTTTAAATAACAGTTTAGCCATAGGACCACTAAATAGCGTTCAGGGGGGTTACCATGATATGCCTAAGCAATTAAGAGTGTAAGGGACAGAGCCGAAGAACGTCGGTGGCCTAGTGGCTTAGAGGGCTCGTGATCGTAAGGTACCGAGCTCGAATCCCCGCCGTCACCATATACCAATGAGTTTTTCTAACTTCAGTACATTACCTGATGCTCTTACGGTGAAGGAAAAACATCGTGAGGAAAACTGCACATTCGAACAGCTGGGTAAGAGGCTGTAAGAGGGTAATTGCACAAAAGATCCTAAAGGGGTCGAAGTGTATCCGAAATGGCCCATCCGTAAGATAAAATAAGATAAGGGACAAAGCCGTGTAACAGCTATAGCTCTGCCCCTTATAACCGCCTCCCAGGTAACCCCCAGGTAGGCCAAACGTGCCTACTCTGTGCTTCTCTTGCTGTTGCATAAACATTCGTTTCTTCATTCGCAATCAAGCCAACCGATGCAAAAGCGATGCCCAGAGATGCAAGCTGATGTGCTTGTATCTTCGCGCCTAAGGCGCAGAGTGCGCTGCACTACGTGACACCCGTCTAAGTGACCTATCCGGAAGCGTGTTACAGCCTGAGCGCTCTCTGCTCTCATTTGCACCGTTTCATAACACCATACATCACGCCAACATTTGGATGCGCCTGCGTCGTTATGGTGGAGCCGCGGGCGCGTGGAAAGGTTAACAACGAAAGTTGAGCTAATGCTTAAGGTAATTAGTGCTGAGAAAGTTGGGGTCCAGAGTGGAAAACATTTAGGTCACTGGGAATTTAGTGTTGGTGTTGACTCATGGCTAGGTAGGGAGTTTGGGTCCCAGTTGACGCCGTGTACCAATGCTTTTTTTTTTTCATTTAAGTACACTATGGTTGCTGGTGCTTTTATGGTGGAGGCATAATATCCTGAGAAATCCTGCACACTTCTAGTGTAAGAAAGCATCCTACTAAACGTTTAAAGTAAGGGTAAGACAGCCATTATTGTTGCAACTATCACGAGTATAGTTGCCGGCCACACATTACCGTGGAAGTTACGATCGTTTAAGCTGCCGGCTACTATACACATTATTAATGCTATTAATTGTAAATTCACTACATCCTCAGAATAACAAATGAACTTCAGTTTAACGGCAGCGAACCATTTCCACGCAAGCAATAATTAAAACATTTGCTCTTAGAAATGTTCCAACTTTTTGTTAGCCTCCAAGTAAACCCGCTATTACGAGCAGGTCCTAATTGAACCATCAGACAGCACTGGCCGCCCACCGGGGCCGTAAACAGCAATTATATCGCTTATCTGCTAACTGTGGCGTTTATTTCTTTGCTTACCGCGCTAATGGGTCTGGGGGATTCTAGAGCGTCTCGTCTAGAAACAAGACAAAATCAAGTTCAAATTCGAATCAAAATCGGTGCAACCAAAAGTGAGACGACACTGGGCCTTATTCTACTCTGTAAAACAATATTGTGTTTGACATGTGGTCATAACATTGTTTTTAACTCGGCGGCCATTACTGTCAAGTGAATAAGACTTATCATTACGACTAAATGTCGAAAGCAATATTGTTTTATTGAATAGAATGGAGCCTCTGATCTGATGATACATTTTTGAAAGTGACATCTCGCTAGACATCTGTCTTATTCTATATCGATCACCTCTTGAATGTTCATGTCTATCTGTTACTCTATTTTGATGCAATCTAAACACAAAATTACTTTTTAATTAATTCTGATACTAAACCATGTAAAAGTTGTTTTTTCAGTAAGTAGGCCGCACGGGAGCTTTTACACGTCAAAAATCTACAAGCGTTTCGCTCGGACTTTTTTTTAATATTGCTTATGACAATAATAAAACCTAACCTACCATTATATAAAAACATTACATTATTAAACCAATTTCAGTAAAATAAAAATATCATGCGTAGTTAAGCAGGAAAATGAGTCGAAATAATCACAAGAACAAATAAATAAAATTATAATTATTTATAATAATCCATGACGGTGCAAGACAACATTAAATAAAGTTTTTCCTACAGAAACCGTGTCCCCTAGATAAAATACAATGTTAACATGATTTTATGACTAAGCAATTAATTACGTTATTTAAGTATCTAGTTTAAGCCAAGCATTTTGTCCGTTAGACAATACTCGATCCTATAGTAAGCTTTAGTCATAAACGACTTTTTCAAGTAAAGTTTAGCTAAGATACTTGCCTGGAAGGCATTTTCCAAATAAATGGACCTAGACTGCGACGCTGTTTAATATATTTATTTTGCAATTTGCATGTTAATGCCCCGAGCGTTTGACTTGACGGCATTTTGACAGGTAGGGTGCAAAGTAGCAAACATGCCTTAAAATATCACTAAAAAGTCTATCTATATGTAAAGTGTAGTTATTAACCCGTCAAGCTTGGGATTTATTATAATTACAATTGCTAAAGAGCTCCTATTATTTTATAAGCTTAACTTCGTATTATTACTATGATTAATATAATACTTCTGCAGTTATATTTACTGCATTAAAAGGCATATTCTTAAAAAAATACACTAGGTACAACAAATGGTGTATAATAAATACGAGGGCTGATTAAAACGATTCCGAGATTACTGATAAAAATACAAAATAATAAAAAATACAGTCATGTCAATCTGTCATCTCTTAGGTAAAAAAGATGCCTTTCTAAATTTGGATTACCAACATGACATTATAAAAAAAAACAAGCACTCGTAAAATAACAATGGATTACACTCAGACCTGAATAAACATCACACTACATTAAAACATTTAGGTCTTATATTATATTAAAACAGAAGTAAAATGAAATCGCCTTAATAGTCGCCCACTACAGGGCAACGGGCTGTCTCTAATTCTTCTTTTACGTGGATAAAAAAGACCGCAAAAACGTCAGTATTTTCCGGGGATGGAAAACCAGCTCTAACGAAACTGTAAAATTCAATAGTGTAATAAAACTCAGATGCCATCAAGCAATTTTATATTCAAGCGAAAACACCATTAATTCCAAAACCACTAAAACTCTCCGACGTCGCTTGTAAACATTGTACAGACGGCAGCAAGACCATCGGACAAGCAGCTTAAACTCTAAACTCGTCTCTATTGTCAAGAGTGTTAGAGCGCTATTTTATTTTGACCATATTGATAACTCAGGTAGTCGTGCTGCTGACTGTACGTTGCCAGACTGAAATTACTTATTGATTTAAAAGTAAACTTAACTAACTTTCGCCAGGTACATGTATTTCCTCTTTAGAATAAAACAAACTTGTGATTTTTTTATTATTACAATTATAAAGTTTGAACTATAATATTTACTTACACATCGAAATGTAGTTTTAATGTGCACACGTAAACCTGCCCACTGCGCCAAAACAGCACTTAAATAATTTTCGCGTAACACGCAATTTATTTTAAACTGATTCTATTAAACTACGAAGTTAACAGTTAGTTAAGTCTTATAATGATAGCAGGTGAAGTTACAAGGGTTTTGCGTGTCCGCCGGCCGTCAGTCACCTTGCAAACCCTATCGCAAATCTAAATGCATGCATTAGAACTATATTTCAATATAAATTGGTTGAATGGTTATTTAAGCATGCCTAACTGTTTATTGGGACAATGCATGAAATGGAAAAACTTTATAACCATTTTGTATATTGTATACTGCTCTTGTTTGTTCTTTCATCAATGCATAACACTAAAACAATAATGATCAAACCTAAATAAATAAATAAAAAAACAGGCAAGAGTATGTCGGACCCTGCGCAGTTCGCTACCGTTACTACAAACACTTAAAATATATCTCGGCATTTACAAGGTATGAACGAATTTTCTATTTAAAGTTACCTGGTGTTGTCCGAGATAATACAATTTTACTACGTACTTTTAGTCACCTATCTAAAAATGATGATAACATCATAATGATTTTTCAGAGCTATCCAATAAAAATATTTCTATGTAAAAATGAAAAAAAATACCCTTGCTCTAAAAAAACATGTTTTGACTTTACAACTTTGTCCGCGTAATTAAAACGTATAGTATAACTAAGCTAAATAACAGTTTTGTAGGTAATACTAAAAGTCACTGAGTTTTAAATAGCAGACAGATAGACATGACGAAACTACCAAGGTTCCAAGATTGACTATGGAACTCTAAAAAGACAGCCAATGCACGAATTCTTTATTAACGCGGCGGCATCCTTTGCCGTGCCAAGGCAGCACGATACAAATGCGACGTCGCTATCTAAGCGAATTGATTGTATTTCTATATCTCTTTGTATACATTACAGTAGGTAACGTATATACCAAAGATTACCTAAAAAACTGTACCTTGGTTGCCTTGCAAATAGTAACCTCAAAATTACCATTATTGCATCTTGCGTTCTGCCAAAGTAGGGAAAGGGCAAACTCTTGAAGCTGTGAAATTAAATTAGATCCTGCTACCGTTTAAGCTTGCACCCTTCGTGGAAGTTGTCATTTTGTCGACTGTTATTAAGAATGACTCGAGAAACTGTCGACTTGAACTCTTGATGTGAACTAAGTGACAAGTAATTGGAGCGCTTGGTGTAAGTGTTTTTAATGACCTGCTATAAATAGCTTCGCTATCAAACTATTTGTAGCTGTATTTACTCCGCTGCAGCTCCAATTATAATAACTCACGCTGTTGTATATTTACCTCGCTTCGCTTCGGTTTATGTGAGTGTTCTGTAACCAAGGTACATAAGTTATTTCTCTTACAAGGTTGTCTGGAAGAGATCGCTATTTAGCGGTAAGACCGCCTGTTGTATACCTATGATTTAAATGTACTGTTCCATGTTCTGCTTTAATTTTTTTAATTTTTGGTGTTCAATAAAGAGTATTTGTATTGTATTGTATTGTATAAACCAAGATTTTATAAGCCACTACCACCGCTAAACCCTCCCTCCCTCCGAAATTGTAAAATTTTCCGGGATAAAAAGAATACGACTTTAATTAATCTCAGTGCCAAATTTTATACAGATCTGTTATGGCGTGATTGAGCAAAATACAGCCATCCATCAAAACTTTCCCATTTATAATAGCAATAAGAAAAGATTAGTGGTGGTAGGACCCTGTGCAGGGTCCGTCCGGATCGCTACCACCATCTTATCCATTAACCACCCGCCAAGCAACAGTGTTCGCATTGTTGTGTTCCGGTGTGGGGATGAGACAGCCGGTGAAATTACTAGCATGGAGGCATTCCATCTTGGTCCTCAGGGTTGGCAACGCATTGGAGGTCTTGGGATTGTAGTCTTGAGAATTCAAATGTCTATGGGTCTCAGATTCCACTTACCATCAGGGGCCTATTCCATAATAAAGTACAAGCCCATACTATTAGTAAAAATCCATGCAAAACCACAAATACTATTAGCTTGTACTTTATTATGCAATCGGCCCCAAGTGGCCTGAGTGCTCTATACCTTCTCCTTAACATAAAAAAAAAAAAAAATTGTAGTTTCAAAAGCTGGTAAATTGAAGATCCGCTCGACGCTTTATTTTCAGACGTATCAACGACTCCCCTTAGCCGTCACTCTGACGTCAGAAATTCTTGATAATTGCGCCGAAGGCAGAATTAGGGTTAACGTGTCTAATCACTAGGCACGGGATTAAAAGTCAAGTCTGTCTGGTGCTGACATGCTTGACGGGTTCCGTTCCCGGAAGAAACAATAAGCAATTCAGGGTGAATGTATGCCGTTACCATTGTTTATTTGAGCTGGTAATGGTTTCTTAATTCGACTGAATTTTTTATGTGTGTATGTTATGTGATATCTTGGCAGACTGTTAACCGATTTCACAGGAACGATCTTATACAAATTGTCCTAGTCTCCAACTTAACATCTGTTGATAAATACATTGGAACAACCAAGACACAGGGGGGCGATTCTCTCAACACAGCGCTGCGTCGATCTCAAAGTTGAAGTTTTATCCGACAAGTTTAAGAAGTCCCGTGCCTTATTAATTACGCAGCTTTATACGGCACTGAGCTCGACTCACCTGCCTGCTGCCTAACTGAGAAGGCACGCGCTAAAATGTGTTTTCGACGCAGCGCTGTGTTGAGAGAATCATCCCCAAGGAACAAATACTCGCGCTCATCACACAAACATTGGCTCATACCGGGAATCGAACCCGGGACCACTCGCTTCGGCCCAGTACCAACTAGGTATATAGGCTAAACGCGTCATAGTCGTATTTTAATGTTTTTTTTATAGGTTTTCTTACCAACCGATCCTTAAAGTAATTTCGGAGTCGAGAATTGTGAAGATGAAATTGTACTAATACGAAAACATTTCTCTATTTTTACGATTGTTGAATATGTTCTAGATAAAATGACAAGTTAGGTGTGTACGTTTTCCTTTGTAAAAAATATATTTCCAGAAACAAATAATATGAAAAAAACACTGAAATGTACAACCTAGGTTTTTTATAATAACAACAACATATTCAATGAAGTCGATTAAAGATGGTGGAGACCGGACTTGATTAAGGGTGAGAAATGTTATTGCCCGAAGCTAAATTTGTAAGGTTTTTTTCGACAGCTACGCGTGGCTACGTGATTTAAGCGTAGCTCCACAATTCTTTTATTTGTTAAATTAATAATTTAAGTAAATCACTTCTAATAAACCTGACTGACTTAATTATTAAGATATTTAATTTCTCGGGTGACTATGCCTTTCCTAACGAGATATCTGTCTATTATACTGCCCTAATAATACCAAACAAGGCGGCTAACTGCATAGAGCATAAAGCATTTTAATTTTAATGTGGTTACCAATAGAGTGTAGAATGCTTCGACTACTGTGTTGCAGTTAACTGCCTTCTTTAGTATTACAGCAGTATAGTAGAACTTACGAGCAGACTAACATAGTTTTGCAGTTCCAAAAAATCGCTGCCAAACCGAAAGTCACAACTATTTCAAAAGCTCATTTCTCTGTTCACACCAATTTGAACTTTTCAATAACAGCGACGTTTTCCGGAGCTCCGTGAATCATCTGAAGCGAGGAAAGCTCCATTCCTCTTGCATCGAGCTTGAGCTTTCATTTTGGAAGCTTTCAGCTCTGTTTACTCCGAGCAAACTAGCAGATTATAGCTTTAATGTTGGAATGTTATTGAAGTTTGTTACTGGAGGTTATTGATTTGATGTTTATTTTCAAGCTCAACTAGTTGTTATTAAGCGATTCTAATTGGTTTTGAATTTGTTTCTTAAAATGCATTTCGGCAGTTTCGTGGCCGCCGGCTAGCTGACACCGCTGTTTAGTTATGTTAATTTTAAGGTATATTTTGTCACTAGCTAGTTGTATAAAAGTATTTATCGTCCTCGGGAATCATCCAGTTTTTCCGGATAAAAAGTAGCTTATGTGCTAGACTATAATATATCTCTGTGCTAAATTCTATCTAGATCCGTTCAGCCGTTCTTGCGTGATTGAGTGACAAACATCCAAACTTTCACATTTATAATGAAAGTAAGATGTATGGTCTATAAGGTATTTGTAAATATGGGCCTTGTTGCCTGAAATAAAGTTATTCTGTTCTATAAGAGTGTATGAGAGCGAGAGCGTACAAACTTGAAGACCTTTTTAAGAGCTATCGCACTAATCACACCTTTTTTCCACATTGATCAAGTAAAGTAATTCACGATAGTTTATCAGCAAGGATCGGAAAAACGCCCGTCATTTTTGAAACATAACCCAGGGCCTCTATTCAGGTGCGTTAAAACGATATCGTGTTTAACACGTTTAAGAATCGTTTATGTCACAGTCGCCATTATTGTAAATGACATAAGAGTTATCAAAACGTTGACAATACGGAAACAGGTCAAAAACGATATCGTTATAACGCAGTTGAATAGAGGCCCTATTCCGTGCAGAAGAGACTTCCTTAGATATATTTTTAATAAAAATATACCTAATTATTATGTATTTAACGTCAATTTTATTAATGATTGACATTCCGACGTCAGCGTTCGAGAAACATGACTTTCGCCAAAAAAAAGAATGACCTAATTTTTTTTAACAAATTTTTATTTGTGTGTCTATAGATAACGACGTGAATTTAGGACCCATTTATGAGTTGAACAAGTTCGTTCACAGTCTACGGGCGTCATTGGGGGATATCTAATCGTTGACATTGGTATACTGTTCTTCCAATACGCTTGTGACTCGGCGTTAATTTTCTTACGAATTTCTTTTACAGTAGATAAAATGTACCGATAAATGGGAAACTACACTTACTGGATATTTTGTGTTAACGTGGTAATAAATAAAAAATAAAAATATTTTATCGTATAAGGAGGTCTCTGTTGTGTGGAACAAGGTTTCGTTTTTAAAATGACGGGCGTTTGTCTGATCCTTGTTTATCAGTTTACAACTCGTTCAGCAAACATAACTACGCATATTTAACTTAATGCTTTAGGCTCCAAAAAAGAAGCCAAACAGTACTAGAATCCTACCCTTTCAGTGTAAATCGCCACTTAGGATCTGTAATACCTGTCAATACCATAATACACGTAAAAGCTCACTAAACAAAACGACACACTCCTAACGTTGGATAAATTTAGACACAAAACAAAAATAATTGCTGTAGTATAAAAAATCGAATGCCGTCAACATAAAGTGTTAAATTGGATGTTTTGATTTTGAGTTGTGTCCTTTTTCTATGAAAATACAGTGATATGTGCGAACACCTTTCCGTAATCCGAGGGTCCAGTACATTACTCACTTCCGAAGAGCCTGCGCTTGACAGATAGGGTGCAACCCTATATTCGACCAGTATCAGTAGACGCTTAAAAACCTCAACACATGCCCTTCAAATATCTGGGTTGGGAGATGCAAGAGGGGCATGGGAGGTCGAGTTAGAGTGGGCAGGATATCTCCGTACTTGAGTGGAGTGCGTACGACGGCTGCTGTGGATATGACTTTTTGTTTATTGGTAATTGGAACGTATTTTAAAAATGTAGTGTAAACGGTGTGATGATTGAAGTTTTGTGCAGAATTAGTGAGATAATAAATGTCATCTAATTTAATATAAAATGATAGTAGATACATATTTTTATTGTAATTTTATGGATAGCTTAATATCATGAAAAATATTGTAGTAAGTAAATAAATGATACTTGCTTTTTTCAAACAGGAACCTAGTATTAACTAATACTGCTATAAAGAATGAATTTCATATTTTCCTTATTAGAACGTATCCATAAATGGTCAGATGTCTCTGTTAGATTCTGAGTAAAGAGCTGACCATAAGGCAAACGCAGTATCGGACAAATTGGTGTGAGATACAGAGGCCTTCCTGTGCAGTGAGTCAAACTTGATTAGATAAATAATACAAAATTCACTATCTCACCAAAGAGTTACATTATAAACTTATTTGATCCTAACGTCTAATAATCGAAATCGTTGTAACCGTATCAAAGGTAGGTCCTCAATAAGATTTCACTACATGTTTGTATCGGATCTCTCAGTTAATAAAGTTAGCCGGCTTTTAGGACAGCCCTGAGCTACGTAATTGGCTTCTGTTGTTTATTAACAACTCTATCGGCTGATTTCTGCTGTGGGTTGTGTCAGGTTACAAGTTACAAGGCATATGTGTTTTTACTGATATTATAAATGCCAAAGTATTTGTTCGTTCTGTCACTGATCAGCCTCAAATATTTGATGTAATTCATTCAAGGAATTTAGAGCCTGAAGACTAGGATACTTTTTATCCAAAATCGGACAAACGAATAGCGATAAACATCTTCTGTAGGGAGAAAAGCTTCGTATGGATGAATGACAATAGAGACGGATACATAAAATACAAACATACATACCATCACGCCTGTAATCCCAAAGGGGTATAGAATGAAGAAGAACGAGGTAGGCAGAGCTACAGAATTACCTACAACTCTAATTTTTGATAATTCCGTAACCACATTTTGCACAATTAGGCTAAGATGTTTTCCAGCATATTAGTGACAGGTTGCAAGCCCTTCGCCTAACAGTACTACAAGCCTTTATTCCCTTAGTTGCTTCTTACTACATCCACGGGAAGACATGGAGTGACACTGTTATAACCAGGCAACCACACGGGACATAAATACTCATAAAAAAGATTAATTACAAAGAAGTAGCAAAACACCTCACGGTACTTCGTAAATCTTCACTTGATTTACGAAGAAACTTGAACTATTGTTGCAACCTACGTACACCCGAGTTTACGATACTTCTTTAAGACACACCCAAGCGTCCTAGATTCCATGCAGAATTCCGATTTCCCGATGCTGATTCACCTTAGTCGTCGATAACAAACTCCCATAAAGATGACGCACATGGGCTAAGAGTGTTAAATCAAGCGGCTCTTCTGAGCACTTTTAGAACCAAATAAAACATGCCCACGTACTAGAGAATGTGAAATTCCTCAATCGGCCGTGTTTCTATCAGCCTCCGACCCGATGTTAATCTCGCGGAGTCGTTTGAGCCAATTGCCTTTTTGTTAGAGGCTATTAGTGGAAAGACGTGTAGTGCAATCCGTTTGCCCTGTAAATTCGGATTGGGGATGCAATTTAGTTTAACTCCGTCGTTATTCATTAATGTAGGAACAAGGTTTATAAAACTCTACAACTCTTTTAAGTTAACTAAGGGGTTGGTACAAGTTAAAGCTTGACAATAGATGTACATCCCTTAATCCCTTTTAGCTCTCTGGTAGTTAATTACATATTTCGGTTAGGGAATGCTAATAACCGGTTTTAACCGGTTATTAGCATTCCTTAATTCTGGTTGATGTGAAATCTAAATTCATCAAATTTAAATAACATTTGGTAACATTTATTTTTAACAATATATCTGCAAATCAAGGTATTTTAATTGGATGCAATCATATGCAAGGGGACCAGAGTTTGTTCGCGGCTGCTTATTGCATCACTATTCGTATACAAATTTCATTGTAATAAATGTCATAAATATCCAATCAGTGTCTAATAGAATACGAATTTAAAATATTTTATAAATCACCAATCAAGATGCGATCTAATCTAGATAACCATGCCAATACAGTGTCATTCACCTACGATAGGTCTTGATTGCGACAAGTCGTATATCGCCATTTTAAAATCCATTACAGGCTACAATTGAGATGCACTAAAATTGACCCACTTTCGAGTCTTTTGAATCACCAAACAGTTTTAAAGTTTGCCGTAAACTTATTAAAGTAATCTCGGCATAAACGTTCACCGTTTGAACTAAAGTTGGTGATTTTGTGTGTATTTTTTCCTAGTACAGCATGTCAACAACTAAATATAAACGACTAGAGGACGCTCGTGACATTGTACATGTAGAATTTATTTCCCGTTACTCCCCCTATTTTAAAACTTAGGGGGTGAAATTGCAAAAATCCCTTCTTAGTGCATTCCTATGATATTCAAAGAACATTACTTCCAAATGTCAAGCCTCTAGGTCCAGCGTCGGTTTTGGCTGTGCGTTGATCAATCAGTCAGCTAGTCAGTTTATTCTTTTATATATACATAATATAGATACTCAGTTTCCTTGTTCGGGTCTTCTTGATAATTAAAAAAATAACTGAAATCTGAAAAAATCAAATCACTGTATCGATATTAACAGTATTACTCAGTTTATTGGGCCAAACACCGTTTTGGCACAATGCGAAAGGGAAACCCTATCAATTAGTCCGCACCTACCTAATACGTATAACTATAACAGCAAATCACAAATATATCAGTTAAAATGTCTTCAAAATTCGGCAAATACTTTTTGCCACACAAAGGAAAGTAAAAAGGTTTTGTTTCCAAAACTCGCTTATTAAACATTTTGACTGACAAAGGAAGTAACTAGTGAAACCGATCATTATTTTCAACAAGGTTGATTGTTTCAAGTGATATTATTACATCGTCACTTGTTTAAATCAATTCCGTTTAAATCGGTCACTACATTTGTACAACGGATCAAAACTATTTCAACACGTGCCAAAAATGGCTTGTTGAACATACATTATAAACATCCATCAATCAAATACATATCTTTATATTTCGCCGTTGTATAATGAATTATACAACCTGTCCTTTGACCTATCGATTACAATAAGAATCAATTACACTAGAAGGAAGTACAAATAGCATATTATGTTTGCGATGTTACGATAGTGTCGAGACGGCTTGTGATATAGATACTAAAAAAACAAATCGTGATTTATGCAAGATCATTTTTCGTTGTAATACGCCTAATATCATGCCAGGGCCCGTATTATAGTCGCCTTTATTGCGGTGGATAAAGCATCAGTCACTCTCGAACTTACATACAGGTCAGAAAGTGACAGATGTTTTATCCACATCTATCCACGTCGATAAACACGTCCATAATATTATGCCCGCACATTTAGGACAAGAATCGAGGTAATAATTCAAAGGGGTAACAATTGTATGCAACTAAGTCCCCTTTTAACTAGAAACGTGTGAGAATATCGCGAGAGTTTAAGAGTAAGACTGTTATAGTAAGATGGTATATATATTGATACATTTTAAGATTGGGCAAGACACAAAAATCATAAACATGTAAGGCCGAATTTAAGAGGCCATTTACAGTAGAAACCGTAACCACAATAGACCATAAAACTGCCAGTTTGCTGGTTTATATAGCATTCAATATAATAAAACATAAGTAAAGAAAGATTAAACTAAATGTCTTCGAAGTAATACCACTTACCAAAAATGCTTTTGCTAACAGTTAATGGTTTACGAGTATCTTTGTTAGACAGACATAATGTATTACAGTAGGCAGAGGAAGGGTGTAAAAATGTACCACTTTAAAGCCCTGCAGATGCGAGAGTCCCATGACCCCCAGCTAACAATCAGGCTGATTACGATTTACGATGGTTGCGCAAACGCAACCGTCCACTTAACCAGCCGTATATTATGTTATGTCTTTACGTGACCCTTTGGCCAATTAAGATTTATATTGTTCTGTAATGTAAATAAATTATTGTTCATTGTGTTTGTTTATCAGTTTTATCAAATTGATTGTATAATAAGTAAATTCATTTGTTTTATGCTTCTGTTTTCCTCTGCATTTTATTGTTTTTAAATCAGTTAAACTTGTTAAATGCCGACACGGACTTACGTTTATACACTACTAGCAACCCGATTTCGCTTCGCTCCGGGTTAAAGTATTATACATATAAACCTTCCTTTTGAATTGCTCTATCTATTAAAAACACTCCATCAAAATCCGTTGCGTAGTTTTAAAGATCTAAGCATAAATAGAGACAGACAGCGGGAAGCGACTTTGTTTTATACTATGTACACTATTGACAGAAATTGGTCATGAAAACGTTTTAAAAACTCGTAAGTCAAGATTTGCAATCGCAAGTATTTATGTGAAAGTTATTTTTATATTTTATGGGCGGCTGCGTAAACCAGATAGATTTTACTAAACAAAATAAGGTGTGAACAAGGTTTTTCTGTTCTATAACCTTGGCAGCTCTTCCTTTCTTTGGCACGAATAGCAAAATCACATACCAGCATGCTGGTTTGTATGAAATAATGTATCTAAACGTGTTATAAGTAGTGGAAACCTTCAGAAAGTAGATAAAATGTCCTTAATTGTCTCGAGAAGAGGGACTATTAGGGCGATTTTGGATTTTAGGAAAACGGGGCCGCTATAAGAATGTCAAAGGATTTTTTTTAAATTTGTTGTCTCTTACTGGCCTGGCTGGAACTAAGGAGTGCAAAATCGAAAAAAGGTACTAGCCCTATTGCTAGCATTTAAACTCGTTTAATTTCAGAGTCCTTAGTTATCACCAAAAAATGTTAGCTTTTAATTCTAGATACTGACGTGTCGCAATGGAATTCTTTGCATCCCACCAAAATCACAAAAACCTCTAAAGCAAGAATGAAAATTCTGATTCTAGCTAATTGGATACTTTGAACGAGAGAGAATATTATCTCGAACAAGTCGAAAGTGAACAAGAGGCTGTGAATGGCGGAGTGGACACAAACCTGAGCACTGTCCATAAACTATGAAAGGGCGACATTCTCGGGCACTGTACAAGATCGGAAACGGTTTCTCCTCTTATACGGACAGGTCAGGAGCGATGAATGGAGCTGCGCTGGATCATTCACCTCGAATTAGTCCAGTTTTTATTGTTATTTACTAGTATTTGTATTATTTACTCCATTTTGTAACAATAATGCACCACCCACAATTTTGGTTTGGTAGGTCAGGGAAGAGAATGCCATTGCGCATTTAGTTTAACTTTTGTACTTAAATTTGATATTTTTATAACGATTAAATAAGTAAATAATGAGTTAATACGTTAAGCAGTCAAAACGAGAAGATAGTTATTGGAAATCCTCAACATTCATCCAAAATTATTTTATTACCTTCTCTTTTATTAGTAATATTAGCTGGGAGTTTCAGAAGCCAATCTACCTATAGATACCTTTTCTTAGTTGTTACTTGCCAGGGAAACATTAAATGTCCTTAAATTTCACTATCGTTAGTTATTTATCCTCATTACTTATTTATTTCTAAGAACTTTGTTGAATTGATATGAGCATACGCCAGATCCTTAAAATTCTTAGAAAAGTTCTCGAGGTTTACCTCCACTCACGTTGAAATCAAGTTTTGAATCTTAGCAATGACTTGTTAAAAATCCGTTAAATGATGTCATACGTCCTTTGAGTCTTGCGCAAATTACATCAGTTGAAGTATTGGTTATTGTTAGTACCTACAACTTTGTGACATGCATACTCAACATCTTGCTGAAAAAATATTTTTACAAAGTGTAGTATTTTCATGAGATCAAGAGTGTTATAGTGTCCTAATCCTAATCCTAATAATCATATAAGATCAGATCAGACTTTAGTAAAACACTTTTTTTTCTCAACACTTTCCCATGACAGAGGCCAAAATTAAACCAAGATAACAATAGAGATAACGTTTAACAAACAACAACACAACAAACAACAAAACAAAGTTTAACAGAGTTATCGCCATTTAACCCTAGATTAAAAAAAAGTTCTTCTCTCTATCTTCTTATTGGGGATCGATTTTAAAAAGATGCTTTCTCATTGCATCCCTAGGGTACTGGAATATTCCCTCCAAACTTTAATCCGTAACTTCAGCAGCAGTGAGTTCTCACGATTTTTTTTTATATGATAGGGACCTTCTGCATTAGTTAATTTGCTAACTTAGAATCAGTAAACCACAGGATGACATCAAGCACTTGCGAACCTGAGGATGATGTCACTGATTGCATAATGATGATCATCGTTTGACATTTAGGAGTTGTAGATGTGGTCAGCTATACTTAAGTAAACGATGCGGTTAGGAACGACCAAAACGTAATTAGGGGTCAAGAAACTTCAATATGAGACGATGATAATACATTTCGCAGAATTTATTATAGTATTGGGGTTGCTTGTGGCTATTTTAAGTAAGTAGTTAATAATGAGAGAGTTTTTTACTAGGTTTAAAGTTAGTTTTAATAGTAATGATTATTTTGGATTCTTGACTGAAAAGAAAAAAGATAAAGATAAGGTTGATAAAAATATTAATGTCAATGTCTTTCTGATTCAATTAGTAAAATAGACTTATTATACGGTCAGTAAAATAACACCAATTTTATTGTGTGTAGTTCATATAATGCTGGATTTAGTTATGGTAAACATGCAGTAAGCTGAGGAAAGTGTCTCTTTAGTAGAACAAGTTATAAACTAGCATTCAGACGACCTTTGATTGCTAAATTAATTTAAACATTGTTCGTTACTATGCATATCTCGAATCACCAAGGTTGAATAAAATTGATAATAAGATATTCAATTATGCGTTTGTAAATGCTTATTAAGAAAACATAAGCGTTTAAGAAGATTATAATCGAATCAAAGGTGCCGTTAATGCATTGAGTGCCCAATGCTCATTAACATACAAAATTGGCTTGATGTGGAGCTAATAAGAAATTATGTCGTTTGTATACAAGGCTGTGACTACGGAAGTTTATTTGGATGATACAATGATGCGGCTTTGGTAAGTGATAATTAATCAAAGGACGTAATGATGTCAAAGAATGACTACAACGATAATGATTAGTATGCCATTGACGTCAGAGACAAACTTAGTAAGATATATAGAACTGCAAGAAGAGGCGAGCTAGCAATGGACTTTTCATAATAATATGCTGACGATAATGTTGACAATCCTGATGATAGCGAAACGAGGGAAACAACTCCCCGGGTTAATATCCAAAGTGGATATAAACCTAAGGTTATCCGCAATTTTAACCCTCTGTCAGGATAATAAATAAAATGACAAGATTTTATATAATAAGAGGATATTGAAATTGCTGCCTGCTCTTGTTGCAAATATAACATTGACATAAAATGACAGGGAATTAAGTGGAGCGTCAGGGATTCTGTCAGGAAAACTTATGTTTTAATTGATTCTACTCGCCACCTATCTCCAAAAGCCCTTTCTGCCTTTTACTACAATCAGTAATGAAACACATCACAATCACTCAAAGCACAATTATACAGATGAACTTGCGAATAACAGGTAGGTACTTTAAATACCTCTTATTCAACAAAGAAACAGTTTTCCTTACACGACAATGCTACAATGATAGCAGTATAATCCGCGAATCGTCGCAAGCGCAAAAGCACCGCACTCACACGGGAATCGCCGCCCAAGCGTGACACTGTTCAACCTCGCAGTGTCCGTATTAAAAACAGCAACTACATAAAACCGGCTACGAAAATAATTTTGCTAAAAACACGAACGGGCCTTTCTAGTCTTTGACATCCAAAAATGTTGATCACATTGAATAGGTATTATTTTATTATTGTAGGTAGAACAGAAAAGGCGAGCATTTGGTTTTAATCTCATAATATTTGCCGAATATTATTTGATGAGTGACGGTGAAGTCGAATATGAAGTGTGCTTATTTAGGCTACCAATGCTATTTTAATAATTATCACCAACATCATTTAGGCCAAAAGGACCAAATTATGACAATCCCAAGGATGTCCGCGATGTTGGTTAGTGCTACACATATTCATGGCATTTTGATCAACGCAATAAACAAAGATAAATTACTGTTTGTATGATATTATCAACAATCTTAAGAAAAAAGGATTAATATAATAGTAGTAATAATGCTTGTTAGACAGACAGAAAATACAAACAGAAAACCGTTTTAACTATCTGATAGCAAAACTGTTTACTGGTACTCGTAATTTACTGTGACGCACATCGCATTATGTACGTACGTCCGCACGTTGCGAACTTAAAGATAAAGATTGTCGGTTTCTCACATTAAAGTTCCTAGTTCTTATGCTTAATTAAGTTATTGTAATGTAATGAGTTGTGATGGCGCTTATGTAAGGGCAACGTTATGCACTCTATTTTCACATGTATGTTAATGTTATTATGAATTAAAGATAACAATGCTTGCTCTATTTACAATAGCTATAAAATATGATTGTCTCAGGTGATAATAATTTTAACTTCATTTCTTTTTAGATATTCATTATCACACCTTTGTAAATAATAGCAACAAAAACATCATCAAATTACGTTTTTGTAAGTTTGTATTTCATTCACTCAGACATAATCGTCCACGACAACTGACTTCCTATTATTACTAAGGAACCCTTCCTTTCAACTGCCCACGTGTCTCTAAAACATTTTCCGTGTAGTTTTTTTTGGAACACTTAAAAGTTTAACGTCCCTCGGGATTTACGAGGGGTTTCCTTGAACAATCATCAAAAGCAGGAAGCAGTTTCTATTACTATAAAACTACCTTTAAAAATGATATGTTTAGAGGCCAATTTTAATCGTTAGAATTCTATTTCTATAAATCTTATTTTGGTAAGGTTACTTAACCGCAATAGTTTTCTTTCTCATTTGCTTTATGGATAGAGGATGGGTATGGAATGATTACATAGATTATGACCTTTAAGTTAAAAAGTATTTGTAGTCATCATTATTATTGAAATCTCAGCTGCAAAATGTCCACAGATCTTGACAAATACTTAAAAAGAACAGATCCCTTAAAGTAAGTAATAAGTTTACCTTTATTTCTGTAATTTTAATATTAACATACATATCATCACGCCTTCATTCCCAAAGTGGAGTAGGCAGAGCTACAGAAATATCAAGACTTCTTGATAACTAGTTCTGTAAGCACAATTTTTAAATATTTGTTTTAATTAATGTTTAAAATATCCTGAAAACATCATGGTTTCAGCAGAAATGAGCGTTCGATGAAATGAAACAATCGATAAAGTGAAATGCGACCAAATGATGGGTTACCCGAATCAAAATTACTTAATAAAATGTTATAAAGACCTAGACCTCATAAATAAATCGGTCACTTAACTCAATGCAAGTTAAACTCAGATTTATTTCCCCATCAACAGACATTTACTCCGTTTTCTACCCATAACCAGAAAACAACGCTTAATTTTCATTTACCGGTAATAATATTTTACGGCACTATTATAATAAAGTACATAAGCGCTAGTAATTATGGGTTCTTCTGATCTAAAATATCCGGAGGCTTGGAAGCTTTCACGAGTGAGACACTTGACACTCGGGAAAATTCCTATTCAACATAATAGCTTGTGTTAGCCGAGTAATTGACTATGTAGACACTAGACAGGTTTTCTCCTGTTAACTCTTTTATTGGGAGTTGGGTTTATGGCTAGAGTCTAGTTAGTTAGAAGTCTAGGGCGTATTATAATTATAGTGCTTTGGTCGGTTAATGTGTTATGATGGTTCTAGCGGTTAGAACTTGTTGGGATTAAGTTGTTTTTCACCTTGTTATAGGTAGTTAACAACTGATTTTCTTTTATTACTTTTTAGCACAAGATGTTCGACAAATTAGAACATTGATCGTGAACAGTAAAAGCTTCTGCTTTCAAGATTTCTTCCACGAAATCATTAATTTATCCTGATCCCGGGAACCCCAGTAGCCCATTATTATTTTGGTATATAATAAAGTCTTTGTGTACACTTTGGGCACATTTAAGGTAAACTATTCAAATTTTCTTAAATCCTTTAGAAGATAAGACTAGGTTAGGTTAGTTTTCATTTATAAAAAATCTGAAAAAGTAATATTTTAAATGCATACATACATAACATCACGTCTTCATTCCCAGTGTGAGGTAGGCAGAGCTACAGAAATACCAACAACCCTAAAATAAACTTGTTTATAATTCTGTAACCACATAATGACACTCTAAATAATTATGTCCTAAACACATTTTCACTGAAAATAATGATGGCACAGAATATAAACCCGCGGGTACCTCAAGTTCTGCTTAGTGTAATGCAAAAATAAACAGTATAAAGTTCTAAAAACTAACTTTAAAATCCGATTATAAGGCGTGTGAAATTATAACTTTAATCCCAAATACCAGTTGACCGATATAATGTTGTTTCGAAATCCTCATAATCACTCCTAACAATAGCAGGTTAATCCTAAGAACTCAGGTTCGACCCGTTTTCAGTCCTTGACTCTTTCGTCTGGCATTTAGTTGCGGCAAGTGTTAAGTGTCGCAATGTACACTTCGTCCTGTTAGTAAGGTTACCGGGGCAGGGTTAATATTGAGAGCGTTTAATTATACAACTTTTTATGTTAATATACCGATGTTTTAAATTTTGGTAATATCCCCGAGTCGTTATTATTGGCAAATGACCTGTTGTACGTAGTTGTAACACATCTGTGGTGGTAGACAAGTTGCATTCGACAATCGTTAGCGATTATGTTTCGATTGATAAATGTATGGAATTGACGCAAGCCACCGAGATAGTAACGTGACACTTACGTCAATTCCATATATTTTTCAATCGAAACATAATCGCTAGCGAGTGTCGAATACACCTTGTCTAGCCCCACTCCCCTTTTTACGCTTAAGCAAGCAATAAAAGGCATTTAAGGGTGTCGAGCTGTAAACTTGCATATATATGAGTTTGAGAGCTCACTTAACGCAGCTTACTCAACTGCAATTCACTCAGTTGCTTATCAATTTCTTATACAATGGCGTATAAGGAAATAACAATAACAATAATAGGGAAAAGCCGCAACTTCGTGGATCGAGAGCACCTTATCGATAGCATGCGGTCGGGATAAATATTAATTAACTCAATTACCTACGGTTTGATGCCTGATAGTCTTATTAGAGGTATTTCTTATGATATCAGGGATATTCTATGATGCGTTCTTGCACAAATTTTGATAGATTATAATGCAACATCACTAATTACGTATTCTTTTTATTTATTTTAAAATAATACAACCACACTTCACATTTTTTAATTGTAAGATTGTGTCATCACATTAATGTCCGAAAGTATTTATTCACTTAAACGCAACTTAAAAGCAGATTTAATAATGGCTTTGGAAAATTATCATAACCTTGTCTTTATCATATCAGCCGAAAGCCATCCATCACAGGACCCAGGCGACACAGCCAGTCTTAAGAGAAAATGTCAATGGTTCTTATAGCCCACTTACTTTCCTATTGCCTTCTCGTTGATACCTGAACTACAATATGTTTCACTTCTTTGTCTCTAAATAAGTTACTTTTACGACACGTTAGCCTAGTTGGGAGTGACGCTGCCTCTGAAGCCAGCGGTCCTGGGTTCAAATCTCAGTAAGGGCAGATATTTGTATTTATGTGATGAGCGTGAGAATTGATTTCTGAGTCTTGGATGTTTTATATATATTTAAATATATATTTAAGTATGAATTTAGGTCTAATACCCATAGTACCAGCCTAGAGCTTATTTTGGTACTAGGTGTGATTATCCCTCGATATTTCTTGGTTTAAAACAAAAATAAAGTTAAGTAAGTAAGGTTTAAAGCAAAATTTGTACCAGGCAGACAAGCTACTCCCGAAATATCAGTCCTGTGTCAAAAGTTTTTATCCTCACTTCCATACTAATTGTGCCTGTTTTGTTCCAGAGTTTCCTGGCGGCGAATGCGAAGTGTTGGTGGGCGGGTGCGTTGGCGGCGGCGACGGCGGAGCTCCGGTATGCTGGCTACGTGTGCCCAGGAGTGCTGCTGGTGGGCGGGGCGCCTCGGGCCCTGGAAACCGTCCGGGGGGCTTACTCACGCTCTGTCCTGAAGCCGCCGCCGACGTACCTCATCTGCGGATTGGGTAAGTGTCTTCCTGCGTATGCTTTTATTAAGTGTTAGTGTTTCGTGTGGTTGCTGGGTTAGAATAGTGCCATACCATGTCTTCCCGTGGATGTCGTAAGAGGCGAGTAAGGGACTAAGGGCTTGAAGTACTGCTAGGCGATGGGCTTGCAACCTGTCACTATTACACTGGTCAACATCTTAGCCTGATTGTGCAAAATGTGGTTACAGAATGACCAACAAGTCTTTTTTAGACTTGTTTGTATTTGTGTAACTCTGCCTACCCCATTCTCGGAATAAAGGCGTTATTCTGGGTTAGTCCTGGAAGGTGTATGTGTAAGTGTTAACAACACGTCCCTCAGGTCGGATAAAATGAAAGGTTACACCAGGATTTTTGCTGTAGATATAAGAGTAGGAGAGCGAAATAAATGAAGTATTTACATTTTAAATTGCTTTCGGATATCACAATGGAGTAAAAACTGATACACACATGTAAACCTTAATGACAATGTTGCTAACAACTATGATAGTGTCTAAGAGCTGGGGGGCTACCATGACATGTTTAAGCAATCCAGATTAGGATTAGCTTAAAGGACAGCTCCATAGTAGTTATATAGCTCCGTATCTTTCTCTCACCACAAACCTGGCCTGGAAGGTTGTCATAAATTGTAGTAAACGTGAACCCCCGAATTTTGTTTCGTTAGTTAGGTGTCGATAAGCAAATGATGACTGTCCAAAAAAGTACAGTCAGCAATTACTATACTAATTTACAGAAACATAAATTGTTCTTACATCGGGCCTCAGCACTGCTTTAACGAAACACCGCTTCGCAACAGGTGCAATTATTCAAAGCCCACTTTGCATACCTTATATAACCATTATTCAGGTGCTAATGTGTTCCCACGGAGCAGTGCGGCGCATGCGCATCTCCTACGCACTCCCGCGCGCCCTTGCAAGGACGACCGGTCTAATAATACACACAATAAACCTCGTAATGAGGTCGTATAAACGTTCCATCGTGACCGGTACAGATGTATCTTAACTTTCAGTGTTAATTGGACAAACAGTGGATAATTATTTTTTTTTGGATGACCTTAAAAGTACTGCTTATTTTAACTCCTCTTAGTTTTTTTTAGTGTTGTCCTGGTTTTTCTAAAATACTTTGTTACAATACTCGTAGATACTCTCCTTGTATTCAATACCTTCATCAACTTACTTTAAACTTAGAACATAAAATTAATTATTAATACAAACTATTGGTTTTTAAGAGGATTGTGAACGGACGCTAAAATGGCGTATCTCTCAAAAAATACCCATAAAAATGTAGCTCCCGGCGGCGATACCATTTCTCGTCCCTAAATCAAGTCCGATTTCCACGATTTTTCAATATTAATAGGTGTTATTATGAACAATTGGTTAGTACGTTTCCGTATTTTTAACAAACATTATCTTGGAAAGGAAAACGTACAGACCAGGGGTTACCATGAGACGCCTGCAATTCAGTTTAGGGTGAGCTCAGACGGAGCTATAGCAGTTATATAAATCTGTCTTTCTCTTAGCGCTTAACGTGTACCGATTTAGTAAGAACTATTTTATTTGCATGAGATTAAAGCTGAAAATGAAATGAAGGCAATCCTTCTGTCAGTGGTAAATGCAAAATAATTCTACTGTAATAGTCTGTTTTATACAAGTGATGGCAGGTCATGTCTACCGACTAACTGTTAGTTAGCGGCACCCTTTAATAGTATTTGAAGAATTTATAACACGAAAATAAACGGTACAAAACTATTCCTTTAGATGAATATCTAGTTAGGGTAAGTCAAATATGACGAAACCCAACTACGGTATTTAGGTAAAAATGACGAGTTAGAGACGTCCATGAGAATAATGTTGAAATGTTGAGAATCTTTGTAAGGGTGAGGAAACTGGTGTCATCACCGACCTAGCGCTTTCCCGTTTTTTAGGGCATGCAACGTACCTACTTTGCTCAATATTGTAATGAGGTTTTTTAAAGAGTAGTTTTTAAGGTACACAAACAACGTTTCACGGTAATTTGTGGGTGGTAATAATAGCTGTCATGCTTCAACATCGTATGCTAGGCGTCCATTAGCTGTTCCATTACACTGTCTCTAATCGTGATTAAGCTGTAATTTACGTACCTATACGGGTAAATAAATATTTTTTTCTTACATTTAAGACGCCAATATGTAAATTCCAATGACAATGTTTCTTCGGGTATAATAAAATAATAAGTAGCCGAACATAATTCTGCGACGATCCAATTATCTTTGTGAAAATGAACTGTTGAAGCAAACTGGGATGAATTCAGAATGTATTATAACTAGAATAAACGATGACTGAATTGTATTCTATTTATAATTTGATCTACTATCTTGTCGTAGTAACGTATTCAAGTAAGAGTGGTTCAAATTTAGTGTATCAATAGCTGCGGCTAGCGATAGTTTAGATAAGAAATCTCCTGAGAGGACATCTAAGTATATTAGCATAATATTCAAACTAGTAATACCTATATTTTGCGACAAAAGTGCTTCAATGCTTTTATAAATATCTAATAACTTGTATACTTGCTATTTACATGTAAATGATCTGAAGGTAGCTTGGGGCGTTTATGACGCGAAGAAAGTCTAATAATGTCGTAAAATACAAATCAATATTTATGTTTTCCAATAGAAATCTTTGCTCGGTTTAATTTAAAATAATATTTAGATACAGCCAAGATCAGGTTGCTTGAATTCAGAGGCGACTATTAGTACACATTATTTTCACAAAAACGTAATTTTATGTTAGCGTTACTCGTAGATAGTTAGCACATAATTATGTAGTTAAGATAAAGTATCTCTTTTACACTACTTTATTACTATTACGATATAGCATTTTAAATAATCTTTTGGTTTTCGTGACCGATTGATTACCTTTAACATCTCAATTTGGTATGCTTATATTTTCAGTTGATGTTGAATAATTGCTGTAGATAACCGTAATTCAGGCGATAAACACATAATTACATAAATTACTGTTTTCATGCTGTTACATATTGTTAATACTCAGGGATCCGGTTAGTTTCCGATGGTTTTGCAACACCAGGCATTATGGATCGCGATTAAGTCATTTTCGACATTTTGTGCTCCCGTCATTTGACTTTCCCTTGATCGATGTAATTGGTAAATAATATGTATAAGTATTGCAATTAATACGTGTTTTGCATAATATTATTATGATTAAGAAGAAATGTAATAAATGGATTGAAACCTAAGAAGTTATTGATGTTTACCAAGGTAAAGGCTGACTTAACTATTTTAACGGCAAGTGAATCTGACAAACTGTCTATTGGCTTAGCATGGCAGATTTTGCCAACATGGCCAAGTGAAGAGGAGATATTATCAGCACAGTGTGTAAGAGGATAAATTCACAACATATCCTAAAGGATCAAAGTGTATGTGCATTAAGTTCGCCTTTTGTATATCTAAATATATAAATATCAGGGGACAATCTCACACAAATTGACCTAGTCCCAAACTAAGCTCTAAGCTTGTACTATGGGTACCTACTAGACGACGATAAACATACTTTGTTGAGAAATACATACTTACATAGAAAACATCCAAGACTCAGGAACTAATATTCGCACTTCTCACACAAATAATTATCTGCCCTTACCGGGATTTGTGCCCAGGACCGTTGGCTTCGGAGGTAGAGTCACTCCCATCTAGGCTAACGCATCGTCGTATAAAAATAACAGTATCATGACTGAGTGACTGATAGCGTATGTACAGCCGCCACCGCTGGACCTAGGTACTTGTAATTTGGAGGGGATATTCCTTATATCCTTGGGTGCAATAAAAAGGGATTTTTGGAAATTTATCCCCTAAAGGGAAATAGCGGGAAACTAATTTTACGCGTACGAAGTCGCGGGCGTCCTTTAGTTAAATATATTCTATTGTGCAACAAAGTTTAAATAAGTAAATAAATATTAATGTAATTTCGGTAATTTGGAAAGGATTTTTCCTTTTTTAATTTAAGGAGAAGGCACACGAGCACTCAGGCCACCTGATGGTAAGTGGAATCTGAGACCCATAGACATTTGAATTCTCAAGACTATAATCCTAAGACCTCAAATGCGTTGCCAACCGTGAGGACTAAGATGGAATGCCTCTATGCTAGTAATTTCACCGGTTGTCTTATCCCCACACCGGAACACAACAATGCGAACACTGTTGCTTGGCGGGTGGTTAATGGATAAGATGGTGGTAGCGATCCGGACGGACCCTGCACAGGGTCCTACCACCACTAAAAACGATGGATGAAAAACCATTGACGAAACAAATATACAGTGCGATAGTGAGAGGAGGGGTCGAAAAGGGCCGCACTAGGCGTACTTTTTTTAATCAAATCGGGAAATACTGGAAAAGGGCCGAATCTTAAGTACCCGAAACTGACGTGCATGCATGACTCAATGGAAGAAGCGAAAGAGCTATGTCAGGATCGTAGCAGGTGGAAAGAAGTGGTCTCTGCCTACCCCTCTGGGAAACAGGCGTGATTTATGTATTTATGTATGAATATTAATGTAATTGGCAGTGGTTTTTATTTAGTGTTGCAACAACTTCCTCTAGAAAATCTTCTCTTATCTTGACTGTTGTTTTTAACTCGTATTGTGTAATTCAATTGAGTTCTCCCGTCGTTCTCACGCGACCACTTCATAATCGACGGATCATTTTCGCCTTTTCCAAGCGAACGTACAATTTATTTTTATTTGGACTGGTTGTGAAATTGTTTCTACTTTTACTTTCAAGCCCTTCGGTTTTGATGCAGTTGTAAAAGAAATTAACTTGTTCTGGTTTGGTTTGACTGATTTTAATTTATGGCTGCACGAATTTAAATAGCTCGTTATTTTTGGAAGACAGAGACTGATGCAAATTAAGCAATACTATGTTGTACCTTTGGAACTAGTTTTAGATCTAATAATTCTTGGATATGGAAGACCGATCTCGAAATGTTTTTATTGGTCTTGGTAGTGGCGTTTGGGTGTCTTTAAATATATGCATTAATTACCTTATGTCCTGAAATAAGGTACTACAAATAAAAAAATACACTGAATATGGCATCTTGCAAAAAATAAAAGATTTATTAGCATACGTATGCTAACTCGGGCACGTCCAGGATTTCATATCAATAAATAAGATGTCGATATGTTCATTAATTTAGTCCTAAACTTATAAAAGGTGAACAAATCACAATATCGTTCATGATTCAGAAAACGGATTAGAGACATTTTAAATACTTGAAGAATGCCCCTTTGGACGTGAAAAGAACAACATTGGACGTGGAAAGAACGTTAAGTAATTTAAAGTGTACATTCCATCTAGACGACAATCGTTACTAAGGCCTAATATGAAAAAACCTCTGATTTTTTACTCTGATAAACATTTCAAAATAGAAGAATATTCATTTGTTTGTTTTTATTTTAAAATGTAAAAAAAAATAAAAATAAAAATATTGAATAACATCCTGATCTTGACAGTAACATCGACATAGTTTTTAGTTGCAAAAATATTTTGCTACGTCACTTTAGTATCTTGCCCCGAGTTAACACACGTCTGCTTATAAGGTATACATTTTAATAGAACTCAACATAAACATAACCAACCATTTAACCTTCCATCAATTTTACCACCGCAAAGATTTAGTAACTTCACGACTAGTAAATAGAAAACGGTGCGCGTCATACTTTAATTTACGATATTGTATTAAAAGCCATCAATATGCATGGAATCAGCGGGGGGCGGAACAGGCCAGCACCCAGGGCGCGCCACTTCCAAGTGGTTGAGTGCTAAATTATCTATATTTATAGCTGAATATAGTTTGCCCGTGTGGTTGCCGGGTTAGAGTGGTGCCGCTCCATGTCTTCCCGGGGATGTCGTAAGAGGCGACTAAGGGAATGAGGGCTTCTAGTACTGTTAGGCGATGGGCTTGCAACCTGTCACTAAAACACTGGTAAACATCTTAGCCTGTTTGTGCAAAATGTGGTGACAGAATTACCAACAACTCTTTTTGTAGTTGTTGGTGTTTCTGTAGCTCTGCCTACCCCACTCTGGGAATGAAGGCGTGAGAGTATGTATGTATGTGTATGTATATAGTTTCACAGCTTGTACAACCAACTAGTTGAAGAGAGGACGGTTGAGCAAATGATTCGCATCGTAGATCGAACTGGGATTTTATTTCAATTTGTTTTTAGCATTTTTACGATGCTTTACTTATTAACGTAAGTAGAGTTCTTGCTGTTTTATGAATAAGGGTTAGCATTAAGTCAAAATTTGATTATAGTAACAGTAAGTTGGTAGCTGGACGTTCTTAGGCATGGGTATTCATAATCATTAATTCATATTTATTCATTGCTTAAAATCTATAATACATTATGATGTTGATATCGATACTCTTACTTTTTCTTTACAATACAATACAAAACACTTAATTGTCCACCAAATAAAAACATTACACAGAATTTGCACAATTTAGAAGACCCAGGTAAACAACAGGCGGTCTTATCGCTGATTAGCGATCTCTTCCAGACAACCTTAGAAGGGATAAGGTGCAAGTTAAAACAATTTACACAGTAGGTGGTGCAGACCAATTTCGAACAATAACAAGGAACTATGCTAGCTATAAAATACAATATACTCGTACCTAACGAATACCACACACACACACACACGCTTACCAAACGAATAAATAGATATATATTTTTTTTAATTTTTGGTGTTCAATAAAGTGTATTTGTATTGTATTGTTGTATTGTATAATCAAATAAATACAATACAATACAATACATACTAATACAAACTAATACATTATTATGACTTACATGAATAAATAGATAGTAATAAATAAATACATACATTAATGTCAATACATCCACATCAGGGAAAAAATGCAGACACAACACAACTACAAACAACAATTACAATTAGTTTCTTGCAAATTTTTCAGACAAAAAACTAATACATATGTATATTTTGTGATCTCTCTTAAAAATAGAAAATTTTGTATCTGATCCCAACCTTACAATGTCAAACCAGTAATAAATAAATAATATCGGGGGACAGCCTTACACAAATTGACCTGGTCCCAAACTGAGCTTTAGGCTTGTACATGGGTACTAGGCAACGATATACATACTTACATAGAGAAATAAATAAGTATATACATATAAAAAATCCAAGACTTGAGAACAAATACTCGCGCTCATCACACAAATATTTGCTCCGACCGGGAATCGAACCCGGGACCGCTAGCTTTGTAGGCAGGGACACTAACAACTAGGCAATATGCATCGTAATAAATAAGTAATAACATACATTTTAATACCGTGTAATAAAACGTTTTAGAAAACTAACTTTTACAACAGTTGTATTTCACTCTCGAACAGAGCAACGTGTTTGAAAAACATAGATCTAAATCACAAGACACGGGGAATTGGTACCGGGTTCAGTTCCGGGACATGCAAATGCGAAAGCGACTCGATCCGTCAGGATGTCCGACACAATAAATAATGTTATGGAATCTTAGGTAGATAAATCAGGTAATAGCAGGTTTCAGATCTGGAAGTCATAGGTCAGACAAAGTTTATAACTAAGTACTAGTAAATCTTTCTAGGACCAAAAGTTCTTAGTAACTATTAGGAGGTTTACAAATCTTTGTGAGGTAAATCTCTCAATAGGCATCCCGAGTTTTTACCAAATAATAATTTGACAAACTATATCATTATGCAAACTTTCATTTTGCAAAAACGTGTTTGTTTAACCATTACATATTAAAAAGTTTACGTAGGCTTATTAAATAAGTTAGGTTATGTTAGACTTTTGACCACAAACAAATATAAAACAATGCGGTGGAAAGTATCTCTTTGCGAAATTAAAGTTTGTAAAATGATATATTATAGTTTGTCATATGATGATTTGGTAAAACGTTAGTGAAACCTCTCAATATCTATTAAATTAAATAATTAATTAAGCAACAGTGTTGGCATTCTTTTGATAAGACAAACGGTAAAATTACTAGCATAGATTCATTTCATCTTACTCCTCAGGGTTGGCAACGCATTTTTAGTCTTATTTTATTTATTTTATTTTATTTTATTTATTTGGGGCATCAACAGCGAGGATCTATCTTAGGATCATCTTGAGCATTTAAATAGCTACGGGCCTCTGCTGCCACTTATCATCTGCTCTTTGATATCAAAAAGACTGCAGTACCTAAAGATAGCTTGAATCAAAGCACAAATCATATATAGTTTGATAACTTCAGGCACGGCAGTGTTATTAACATACATTGTAAAAGAAATTTACATAATTATGATGGTAAAAATAAATTATGCAAGGATTTTATGAATAAGTATATTCCAATATTTCCAATACGCTCGCTGCGCTCGCCTACGGTCGCTTCGCATTATGTAAATTTTAGGTTTCGAACTTACCGGAACATCACCCTTTGACTTGATTTCTCATCACGCATGCCTGTATGCATGATTAATAGTATATCCAAATAAATAACTTTATCATAGAACCGTCTGCGGCATCATAAACACTTCAAATGGTACACTCACTAATGCTACATCGAGTTATGAGCACTAAACTTCGTCCATCCAGAACAGGTAGGCCCAATATTGCTGGCATTTACGCTGTTTTAGTCACCATCGCCATGTTGTTTCTATAATTACCACGACAAAAACGACGTAACCACCTCCTGTAAGGCTCTTTGATTTGGACGTCTTATGCAAAGAACAGAGACGGCGTCCGTCAATCCCCGGATGTATTAATCAAACTGCATGTTGGATGCAGACGTTTCCTAAAGGCCAGACGAGACGAGACGATATTGCGTAAAGTGCATTGCGGAAAAACCATGAGATATCCATCGTGAATATATTATGAGATAGATGATGGAAAGCCTGCTGGCAGTGTATCATTATTTTTGTTTGATGTGTTGAAAAACCGATAATATTGAAACGGTTGATTCTGACCATCTATTAACGAATGTCATATTAGTAATTGATTACTTTTGTATCAAATCGATGGTTATATCGTCAATACTATGATAATTATATTTATGTGTAATTTATTTTACTTACATATACTTAGGAGCAATGAAATCGAGCCACTTTCTATGGAAAATCAGTACTAAGTGGCTCATTTCTTTGCTTCCAAGTGTACATACTTACACACAATACAAAACAAACAGAACACGGATCAGTATATTTAAATCATAGGTATGCAACAGGTGGCGCTAAATACCGATCTTTTCCAGACAATCTTACAATCACTTAAATTCAAAATACAAATAGTAGATAAGGTCTTGAGATATGTTGAATATTTATGCGATTGGTGATTCTTATTCTTTTGAGACTTTCCATGCTTGCTTAATTCTATTGGGGTCATCCGAAATTACCTCCAAACATTTTTTGGTCCTGAAAGTATCCTTTGTGCATAAAGAATTCCATCATTACCATAATTATCATCAATATCATCAATGCTTTAAGAGGTATGCTCTGTAGGCCTAGCCAAGACGTAAATGCTATTTTTATTTTCTATCGTCTCGAAATGTTTGGGAGTTTATACTGGGTGATTTTGGGGTCATGATCCGGAATGGCCAAAAGTGAATAAGATGGTCATACTGAACAACTTTTCCGATGGAACCAACCACGAAATCGCCAAAAAAATAACGGCTGTTCCATACAATAACGGTGAATTAATTGAGAGTTAATGTATGGAACAGCTGGCAGTATGACCATCTTATTCACTTTTGGCCATTCCGGATCATGACCCCAAAATCACCAGTATAAGCGGTCGATGCGATCTGTGATCAGCTTGTCGTCAATCCTATACAATGATGTCGATTTTCGAAAATCACTAACTTATATTATGCATCTAGACTAGACGCGGCAAGCCGATGTATTTCTATTATATCCTATTCAAAGACTCTTTGACGCACTGATACGGAACAATGCTCACTTTTAAGGGTTCCGTACCCGAAGGCTCCAAACTGAACCCTATTGCTGTCACTCACATGTCCGAAGGTCCGTCGTCTATCACACAGGTTTTACAGCCAAACGGTTGAAAGCTTATAGTCTTCAAATATTCACGTTAAAAGGTTCCTGGGAACCCAAAGCCATGCTAATTGCCAAAAAATATTTTTAAATGTTTGGGCGGCTCCCATACGGCCGGCGGGGCTCAAAAAAAAATTTGGTAATGTGGAGTATCGTTGTTCTGAGCTCTTCAAGGGGATAAATACTGTATTTTTTGTTAGAATGGACAGGAATGAGAAGCCACTAAAGTCGACTTTATTTACAAAATTTTGTTTCCCAGAGTTTTTAACTTTCCATTAACTTATAAACTTGAATTTTGACATTAATGTTTATTATTACGTATATTTTTCTAACAAATACCAATATACACCGTGTTTTTTTTGATTTACGATAACTTTAAGGGCACGTTCTTCAAGTCAAATTAAGCTAATTTCCCGAAGACAGGCATATGATAACTCGTACGGTTATAAAGATATTCAATTATTAAAATTAATCAGTTAATCACGTTAAACTAATGTAAAAGGCTCTTAATTGATACCTAACAATTTTCTTTTAATTACCTATTATGTGTAAAGAGTTTTCAATTGTTAGGTCGTGCACCTGTCAAGTGTTATATTTACTTGTGTGTGTGTATGTCACGCTGACTTGACGTATTTGACACTAACTATGAGTTAACTCTAAAGACCCTTTTAGAATGATTGAAGACACAACATTTAATTACTTTGTTCTAAAAAATTTTTTTTTTTTTTTTGCAATATTTTAAAATCTATTATACCACGTAGTTTCTATACGTGTACCTAACAATATGCCGAAGTTATCGTAAATCAAAAAAAACACGGTGTATTGATAAATAATATTTTCGTCCATACGACCCTAAATGTGCGAAATCCATCTATATATGGCCGGTTTTTCTTGATCCAGGTGTTTTTCTTGGTCTTCCAACGTTAAACTCTTTGGAAGACCATGAAGAACTTACCACTGGACTTAGACTTCGATTTGTTGACTGCCACTTATATTTTACGCTTACCATTCAAATTGACGACCATTGTCAACAAAGCGCTCTCAAGCCTAAGCTATAGAGCGTATTAAATCGCACACTCGTTTAACGCACTAAGCTATGGGGCTATTCTTTAACAACAATGTCTGTTTGGTTACTTCAGTAACAAGCCTATTTTCTTTATACTCGACTTAAAGAAACTGTCATAAATTGAAGATGAAATATGCTACCAGGGTAGCATGGTCGCCTTTATCGATGTGTATGACACATCTGTCACTTTCAGACGAGTCACGAGTAGGTATGTCAGTGCGAGAGTGACAGATGCGTTATCCACGTTTATCCACATCGATAAAGGCGACCATGCTACGGGCCCAGGGCCTCTATTAAGGTCGCCTTTATTGCGGTGAATAAGAATCCGTTACTCTCGCACTAACTTACTAATATATATCGGATCAAGAGGCTGATTAACTGGATCATCCTACATCACCGGAGTGTAGGCGTGGAAAATGGTTTTATAAAAAGGACCTTTCACAGTTAATAAATTTAATTTAACAGAATATCATGAAAACGAAACGTAACGACAGTTTCAAGGGTCGACCGCACTCAACGAAGGCTGGTAGCAGAATCTTCTTCGGAGCTGCTCCACCTGCGCCAGCTGCGCTCGCACCGAGACTCTGTCAAAGCGCCTTCCGGTAGTTGTAGATGGCGCTTGCGCTTCGTTTTCCTCCCGTGATCATGACCATCTCCGACATATATATAATAGGCCTGTAAATAAACAGCAATTCGCTTAGCTCAAATTTGGATTAGCAGCCAGGTAATTCCGGGCAAAGCACTTCACTTTTCATTTTAGCTACAAATCTGACATTACCCAACCAATTTTTTGAATAAAATTTATCTTAATGACACGTGTAAATAAGAGATAAATAAATAAATAAAATAAATCACAGGACAAGTCACACAAATTGACCTAGTCCCAAACTAAGCTCTAGGCTTGTGCTATGGGTACTAGACAACGATAAACTTACTTACATAGAGAAATATATACTTAAATACATAGAAAACATCCAAGACCCAGGAACAAATACTCGTGCTCATCGTGCGCATGTGATGAAATATAAAAGATGCTTATTGAGTAAGGAGGCCGCACGAGCACTTTAAGAAGTGAAAATCTACTAGCATAATTTAATCATCCTACCGGCTGCGCCAAGTAAAATAATTGTATTAAGTATAAAGGATTTTATGACACGCATGTAAGCTGAAGATACTCGTAGACTGATTTTATTCATTAGGTTCTTACCCACACACAGAGTGATAAATTATGATAACATTTTCACAAATAATTATGTTTTACACAAAATTCTTACAGAGAATAGGAAAACCTGCAAAAACGATTACGGTTAGCTAAACGGGTATCACCATGGGTGCATGTACCTCGTCGTAATAATTTCCAGTCTATTACCGGTTTAAGAGTCAAAATATCGATTATAGGGTAGGGAATAACCGTTGAATATTTTGCATATAGTCAGTTACGCCACATGACCTTCACGCCAGTGCCCGAAATCTCTTCACTGTCGCACAATACACCTTTACGAGCCGTACACTTAACTTATTCTATACCGAACTACTCGAAATTGACTACATTTTCTATAGATATTATGGACCCCGGCACTGAATAGGTTAAGAGTACTTTGACACACTTAGGCTTCACAAATATGTAAGTTACTAAATTTGAAGAGGTTCTTTGCAATTTGTTTATTGAGCATCATTGACGCACCTTAGCTTTTGAATTATACATAACGCAGTCAAATTTGCTTATTTTTATTGAATTCTCAAAAAGGTCAAATTTGTTGCTACCTTTTAACACTATTACTTAATGCAAGAACATTTTATTGTTATTTTAGACAAATCGTTTTTACTATGTACAGTTACGATATGTTATATAATATTTTCAGTTAGAAGAAAATTCATTCATAATTCATAAGCTTACTGGTATTTACTAATTCAATAAAGTCGTCATTGTACCTACAAACCAATAGCTTTTTATGTTTTATCATAAAAAGCTTTTCATTACGAAGATTAAAGTCAGTTCCGTTAACGCCGATATTGATACCTTACAATCCTTACATCATTGCTGAAGTGCTCAACGCAGGGTCATAACTTTTCAAGCAAACAAAAAGTTATTTAATCTGACAGCATAATGGCAAAACATCTCCATGGCATATCAAACGCAGCGAGAGTGACATCGGCCTGAGACAAATAAAGACGAATCACTCTTTAACTTAGACGATTAATAACAATAGAAAGCGTGCCCATATGTTTTGCATACTGCAAGGAACATGGGTTCAACTTATGGCGTCAGTGTCAAGAGATCAGTCCTAATAGAGCCCACTAAGACTCGATCTAATGGTTCTTTTTGATGATATACTTCGCCACTCTACGGACGTTGTGTATCTAAGTCTCTTTTTGTAAAAAAACCTGCAGTACGAAATCAGACATCGACGTGTTTCTTTCCAATTTCAGCGGTACGAGTACTCATAAATATGAATGGAAAATATATTTTTTTGCAACTTTTTTCTTATTAAGACTTTACTAATAAGTAGCTAAATATTGCCGAACGGTGTTAAAAAAATTGCCACCAAGTTAACAACAATTTGTAAACAACGCTTAACTCCCCACGACTTTAACTTTACCACAAAAGCCAGGAAACCTTCACCACAGATACTTAAGAGTAAAGATAAATCTGTCTATATCTTGTGCATAAGGTCATAGGTGGGACGATGCAGCATAACAAACAGACTACCTTTCACCCGTCTATAAAATGAAACGGTTTCGGGAAAAATCGGAACAGTTCAGAGAAAGTCCGGACGAGGTAATGGCACATTGATATAGATTTATCATGGTTAAGGTCAGGGCGTGATTTGGAACTTACTTCGTGTGAAAGGTTGACCAAATAAACGTTCAATGATTGGTCCCTTTCAACAAATTGGAAATACCAGTTGTCGAGCATTCGACTAATTTTACAGTGAGGTGAAGATAACTGTGATACTGCTGGATTTGAGTTCACCTCGATCGTTCAGTTCCTGGAATTATTTTGTGAAAAAAATATAATTGTTTATTAAGTTAAACGTGAACTCGCTGTACTGGGTAATACTATGTTACTTTTGACGTGTTATCATATTGTCAAAGTTACGATAGCCTTTATATACTTGACAATCTTAACAGTAATGGCGGCAGAATTAAAAACAATATGCCAACATATTGATAAAATATAAATAAGCAATAACTAAACTACGTTAATAAAAGAAAATAATTTAACTAACATTAAAAGTAAACTAATTAAATTTTACTTAAATGACTAAACTTACTATAGGTAAAAAAGGAGGCAGCATTGCCTCTTTGAACAGCAAGGCTTATCCTTTGGCCAAAGTAGCTGCTAGCCTTCTGGCTACGCGAAACGTCATTGAAGAGCGAGGAAACCTCCTTAAAGAGTTCCTTCGCGCCCTGCCCCCAAGGCCCAAGAGTCTCAACTCCCAACGGAGCAAAAATGTAGCCCTCGCCGACGGCAAATCAAAAACAGTATCACACAGAGTTCAAAGAGCAGAATAGAGCCCCATCGTATTTTGTCGCATAAATTTATCCTCCTTCCTTTGTAAGCTTATCGACATGTACTAAAGCTTTGAGTATTCACTACTTCTGGGCTGAGATTCTACACGGTAAAAACGATATTGCCTTTGACGTGTTTCCGTATTGTTAACGTTTTTATAACTCTTATTTACTTGATAGTAATGGCGGCCGAGTTACAAACAATACTAAAATACTTCAAACGCAGGATCTTTTTAATCCAGTAGAATAGAGGCCTTGCATTACAGTATTAAGAAATGAGAGTAAAGAGCTTTTAAATCTCCCAAGACGCTGGGTATCTGCAAAGAGTCCCCCCGTTAAGAAAAAAGCCATCTAGAAAGTTACCTAAGTGTCTTCTATCAAAATATTATATTAATGAACCCAATCCAACTACAACCAGCACATATCGTGTTAATTTAGGAAAGCTACCACTAAATTTCACTACGATTTTATCGATCGATTAATAGTAATTAATACCTTGCCCACTGATGTTAACGTTAAGTCGTAAACTACTGTTTTTAAATAGGAAATCATTAAAGCCAGGAACATGCTGCATGTTACATAAGAGAGGATGATGATGATGTCGTGTTATGAAAACAATCAGTTGCGCGCGCTCATCTATCATTTTCAAAATCATAACAGAAGGCATTGCCAAAAGCATAAAGAAAGAAACATGACTTATAATGACTAAACAGCAAATTCACAATCATACAAGGTCATTAAACGTCGGTAAAAGGAAACACTTCAAACGATAGCCATCCGCAACGGTAGAAGATGGCGCGTCAATTTTCTTGTTCCAAAGATAGCATCAGATCGTGACTCCTGCGCACAACGTTCCTTTGATCCACGGCTCGATTGACTATTATTTGAATTTATGACGTGTATCTAAGTGATTAGTTAAATTTACTATTTGGGTCGACGTGTGATAGTTGAACTTGCGTTCTTTTTCTTTTATTGATGTTAAAATAGCTACCCGGTCATTCATGTAATTGCTGTCTGACTGACTCGAGCCGATTTCGAAATATTAATTAGAGCGCAGGAAATTACACTCCGGTGGAGACGTCGTGTGAACTTGTTTACATTGAATTAGCCGCAATCTTGATACGATGAAAGAACGAGTATCGCACGTCACGAGAGCGAAAGTACTTAACGAGTTGCACCTCGGGCAAGCGGCACGGCACCATCAAATTGTCTCATACACTAGGAAGCAGCTGAAACCACAACTTAAAATAAGGCTTATCTTAATGATCATCAAAGCCCAATTTGGAACGCTACCAAGTCGAAAAACGGTTTCGGAAATCACAAACGAGCCCCGTTTGATTCAACGGGCCGATTGATTGTAAATATTGCAGCTTGATTAGAAGTGGTAAGGTTGAATTTAGATTGGGACGCGATAAATGATAGTACTTCTAGATCATTTGTGATTATTTTGCACTGACAAGCAAATTAGTCGACGCTTTTGTCTCGTCGGGGCGTATTAGCGTGATAGATGATTGAAAGAGTGCCGATAAGGACCTGATGTGGTGTTCAATTAAACAGTTCATTTGGTCGCGTATGAATGGAATTGCATCGATATGACGAGGCCGTTACCCAATGTTAGTTAAGAGAAACTTTCTTTGATCGACTAGAACATTGTGCGCGTACAAAGACTGTTTACGATTACTTTCACGCAAGACAAACAAAAGGTCATCGGATTACAGGTACCTTGTTAAGGGACTAGCCTTTTACGCTGTTACCTAACTTAAGGATTAAAAAGTGAGTTCAAACATGCCTTAAATGGGTATGTATCGACTAACTGTATTTAAAAGTCAATGTGCTCCACGTTTTAATGCATTTGCAAGATTTTAACGTAATGAATGACCGCAGTAAAGCCTACACATGGCCTCCTTTCGAACTGGATCTGATCGCAGGAAGCGTTTAGCCTGAATTCCGTATTACTGTAAACAATAACCTGCCTTAAGGAGAATGTCAAACTATGTGGGCTGAGGTCTGCAATGTGAGCAAAAAATCATTTTTAAAGCTGTTTTTTCACTGCTGGAACTATTTTAAAAACCATAGAATTAACTCGGCAACCATAAAAAGGGCTATAGTGAATGTAGGAAAAAAATAGATCACAACGGGCAGCTACCTTTGTACTTTTCCAAATGTAAGCATGGTGAAGACCGTCAACTACTGAGGAATTCTCTCGTAATTAATTGCTAATCATCCGCTCATAATGTTAGCCATTTTCATTTACTTAAACAGAGTTGCTAAATCCAAGGATAAGTTCGTACCTAAACATCTTTATCAACATGATCAAGGAGAAGAACGAATGGGCAAAATACATCATGATCATGGTATCATTTATAAACTTTAAACAATCTGAAAAGCAGGACAATAGTGTATGGAATGTAGCAGTACATCTGTGCGACAAACCCTTTAGGGCTAACGTAGATCGTCACGACTCGCACACATGACCTCGGTTATCGAAAGCGATGCGAGAAAGTCGGTAATTGTACATCAATTGTTATGATACCAATCTGATAATTGTGGGAGAATTTAACGTTTCGGATGAGCTCTATTGACAAGCTATTTATTTAAGTTTTATTTTTGTAATAATATATTTGTTCAATTTGCATATATGGAGATATCACTTTGAAACTCACTTTCATATGACCGCTGTGCAAAGTACTCATTGAAATCCGATTGTAGCCATTACTTTAAATTGTTTAACTCGCAATGATTTCACATATTGAAACGTCCATAGCTTTCCCCGGATCAGTTAGGCTTTTCCTGTCCAACGAGTGGGTATTTAAATGCGCTGAATGCAAATCGAGGAAACATGTTCTCATAGATTTTCACTAGTCAACGATTGTCACGATGCCGACAGTATTGTGACAATACGGACACAAGCAGGCACGTGTGTAGACAACGATCCAGACGAGTATTACAAAACGAGTACCAATCTAATCTCAACTCTATTAACTACACAATAAAAACAAAAGAACAGCTTAATTGAGAACAGATAACGCGGTCCAATATTTGACGAGCGTCTAAATGATCTTGATGTTTATCGCTCACAACTAGTGATCGATATTGACGAAAGTGAATGTGAAATTTGAGAAGCAGTTTAGATGAAAGCAAGAGCTATCTATGAACGTGGCGCACTGTGCTGTGCTATTGACGTATGTCAATTTGCTGCTTCTGTTTTGAATATTATGTCTACAGGCTTCAACTTCGGTGATTGTCAGGTTAAAGAACAGTGTCAGTTTCGCGAATGTGATACGTCTTATCTCTATGGCAGAATGTCATTTTCTCTCGGAATTTGTGCTATAAAGAATGGTATTAGTATTATCGAGGTCTGTCATCAGCTTGTTGTACTCGTATGTTTTAGCATCGCCCGGACGGGTTCTACTCGTCGACAACGCACCGTTAGTCGCAGATTCATTGACCCCAGCTTTGTCTTCATGTGTGTTTGTTAAAAGCCAACAATCATATCTAAGTTTCTATCCAACCTCTGGATTTGCTCTGGGAAGTTATTTTAATCGCAAATTACTCTTGACTATCTAGCTGATAATTGTCACAAGATTGCAATTATGAATGGAATGAAATCAGACGTATCTGATAGCGAGTGCTCATTAAGACAACTCAATCGGGTAATTTACGTGGCGCAAATCGTTTCATTTTACTGATTAGTCGTTTCAAATGAGAACAATTAGACATTTCTGACATTATTACCAGCAGTTTAGCTTCCGCAGTTATAACTCGTTAGCTTTTGCCAATATACCTGTAATGTAAGAAGAGTGTGCTAGCAAATAAGCATTAAGTAAGCATCGCTAGTTTATAAGTATCTGTTCCCCTACAAAGTCCATAATGATCTTACATATTTTGATTTAATTTAAGTACTGTCCACATTACAGAATGTAGTAAATGATGGAATGAAGTTAGGTATTCCTAAACGTAGACATGATTACGCATTATAATTTCCCGTCAGCTGCCTTGTTGTGATTAATTAAAAATTACAGCGGATGGGGATAAATCACCAGATCGGGCCCGTATTGTCCATGCATAGGAAACTAAAGTCGATCGACAGCTTTTACTACATTATCATTCGGTTCGATTGCTCGAAGCTCGTAATCGGGTATCGATCGAGGATTGTAATATCGACTCTAGTATGCCGATTCTTCGTCAATCGATTGTCTACCGATTACTCATTGAGGCGTTTCCATCTTCCGGCCCGAGCTACACTAAATCAACTTCAATAACGATAGACCTGACATCATCCGGTGGAGGAACATGAGAGAATGTTGCAGAAAACATTTTTAAATTAACTTTATTAGAGCGGTTCATTTTAATTTCCTTCGAAGACGCGCAACCAAGCAAGACCTGTCATTCCTTTGTGCTGCACAATAGGCATTCAGGCTGTCCCGTTGTTTCACCACAATGGTGTAATAGCCGATTTTCATTACCTTGACAGTGAATTCAATTGCCCCGATACCCAGTTCCCAGGCGTTTAATTAAGCTTAACCGGTGCAGTTAGTGGCCACAGAGTCAATCAGCGGCTCCCTTAGTTTAGGAACGTTGGGAATTTAGCACCTTTTTTATTCATTGTAACGTTAACCGTGCAAAATAATTTGATCGGACAGTAAAATTGCTCTAAGTCCCGAGGTTGAATAAAAGACAACAAACACAAATCTACCAGATTTTTCGGAATTGATTTACGTTCCGCTTTCTCCAGGATATTTGATCATGAAAAGCATGTTCCTGACACAACCAAACCAATTTTCAGACAAAGACTAGGCTGAACGCGTAATTAGATATGAATGGAAGAACATTTTTTGTCCGGTCAAACTATTAGCCAAACGCATTTGCTTACTTATTGCGTTTTTACTGATACTGTTAGAAAGTAAAAGCTGATAAAAAAGGGGAAGCTTCTATTAGCCGAGAGAAATGATAACGAACTCAACAATGGCCGCTGCTCTAGTTCACACAAAGCGATGGTTTCTAATCCCAAGAGGTAATGAGTTGCCATATTCACACACTTGGCTTTACATCTAATAAACTACGCTGTCTACAGCTGTTCCGACTTTGGCTTTGTTGACAATGCCTCAATTAGAAAAATAAATTGTAAGTAATAGTATAAAAAATATCCACTTTTCCGCTTACTTTCGTCTATTCTGTCCTAAGTAACATCTATTTGAAGAGCAAAAGTGTGTTGTTTTGCCTTTTTTGAACAGCCGTACAAAAATAAAAAGCAATGTTGGCAATGTTTTATTTTATCTATACTCAAAAATTTAAACAGTTCCTGGAGGACAGTAAATGCTAGAATACAAAGAACTAACAAAAATCCTTGTATTATTATGAAATAATAGCACACTGTATGTCCGTAGACGATTTAAACATAAAAAGAGATGTTGGCTTATATCTATACTCAAAAAATTTAACCGTTCCCGGAGGACAGTAAACGCTAAAATACAAAGAACTAACAAAAAACCTTGTATCATTATGAAATAATAGCACACTGTATGTCCGTAGACGATTTACTCACAATCTCTTTGAAGATGACCGTCATAAAACTTTATCTTATTTGTCAATCTGTACAATATTACGTGTTCTGAGGATATTCAAAGCATTTGAAATTTTACTAGCACTCAAAAACGCCATAAAAGGTATAAATCCACACACACACGACGTGTACGTTTCAACTATTGAGCGGTACATCTGTAAAACCTTTTCCGGAACTGTCAGTAACCTTGCTATCGAAGAAAGTAAATCTATTGTTGCACTCGACATCAATCATGCGCTTGCGTCGAGGTAGATGTCCGATAAATGAGATGAAGATGCTCTAGTCAAAGAATACTTTTACAGAAGAACGCAGACACTCTTAAGATGAAGAACGATCGTGGGAGGATCTAGGTTTTTTTTTTATTACTACGATTATACAAAGTAATTTAAGCTGTGAATATTTTACTAAAATATGATATTATACATATTTTGTCTGAAGTCAGTTTCAATACTTGCAATGATACCCAGCTAATTACGGAAGAGGAGATTTTTGAATACCAAATATTGAAAAAGTTAAGCAAAGTAAGTAGAGAGTTTTACTTACCCAATTTTCATTACTAAGCATCATTATTAACTACAATTTCGAGAGTATTTATTTAATTCTCGGTTTTTTTGGGGATATAACAGTTCCATCTGCAAAAGTATCATCATCTAACCGGAACACATTATCAACGGGAACCTTTCTAACTGTATCACTTTTTTCAACAAAGCCCTTTCCCGGGTCACGACGTCGGCGCGTCACGACCACGTCGCGATCTCCCGCGCAGATCAGATCGCATTCAAATTGCGTCCGCACAAAGGTCATCGATCAAGGACCCGATGTCGTCTTAACGCAATACAGTGATAATTGACAACGTAAACTGAAAGGTTAAACTACAGCTTTAATAAAGCTTTATGTAAAGTCAGGTGAGAAATTCATTAGCACTGAATAAATATTTTGAATTTTGGATAATGAATAAGGTAACGACACCAGTACTCGACAAAGGACCAATTTTCGACACTGACTCTTATTCAAAGAAGATAAGAGTTATTCATTGTTTTGAAACCATCAATTTATAACCCTATGATCTTTGAATTAAAAGCTTCTGTCCATAGTTGGTTCATGTCAGCTAAAAGTGTCGAACACTGGTTGTTACCTTAGTCCGATGCGATTAGAAATCCAATGCAACAACAGGTTTGTCAGTAAAATTGTTACGATAACTTTTTGCTTTTATCAAGTATTGACATACTTAATAAAAGCAAGCAATGTATTCCAATTGCCATTCATATTATCCGTAGTACTTAAATGAAAACAAAAATTAGCTTGCTGATGCCAAGACATAAAAATTTGATCTTACTTACTTCTTTTTGAAGGTTAGCTGATTCCCATCATTTCCTTCCGCATATCGGATGTTCATTCAGTTGAATGTCATGCCATTTGTTAGTTTCTTAACCGAGTAATTTCTAGTTACAAAGTTAGACTCCAGTTTTGCTTCAACTTCACACCTGACATTTCCCACTTTTTTATTGTAAACAAAACTACCTACGCTCCATAATTAGCGTCTCGTTGTCTAATGAGCTTAGTTATTGAATCTCTCTGGCCTTTAATTGACAGGGTAAACAGCCTGGGGCGAGAGCCACAAAGACTCTATTTGAGATAGCTTTCTAGTAAAAGTGACGATTTGTGGGTGGGTGTTTTTTTAAATAAATGATGGCAAGGAACTATTGCGTGATTCTGACCTTTCCTGGTATAGTCTAACTCTAAGCCGAACAATCAGTCTTAGTTTGGACAAAGATCTTTGGTGTCTGAATGTAAACAGACGTGGAAGTAAATTGTATTACGCAAGAGGGTGGCGAAAGCTATAAGGACAAAAGATGTTACGAGTACGTAGATGACATATATAATTAAATAAGGAATTAATCATCTATTTAATATGAGGATCTTACTCGTGTTCATTGCACAATTTGTAAGAAATTTAACTTGCGTAGGATTGATAACTTCGTTGACAGAGTAACTACAAAACTAATCAAATGCGTCATCAAAATATACGTTTTAGCATTGCATTCAGGAGTCTTGGGCTTTATATAACCAAATTAAAAACTACAGGCTCCTTTTGGCTATGGGGGGGTTATTATAACATAGTTATGCAGTTCAGTTTACGTTTAGAGAAAAGGACAAAACTATATAACTGCTACGGCTCTGTCCTTTGAACTCGCGATGAAATGAACTGCCATGTCATAATAAACCCTTACTAACCCTTCTAGGGACTTTTTATGTATTTTATTTACCAAAATATTTATTAGTCAAAGCTCATGCGTGGTATCATTGTCCACATGTTTCATTGTATACTTTTATATGTTTGTCTTCATTGTCTTGTCCATTTTTAATTGAATTTATTAAGGGTCCCGCTGCACTGATCACAGTGATCACTGTCTCAGGCAAAATGTTCCACACTTTAACTGAACTGACTAACTGACTTTTCCCGAAGGTCATCCACCCAATGCTTGACCTGAACGTTGCTTAACTTTTGCAAAAGATTTACTCAACCATGGTCGTGTGTCGCCTGAGAGGCGGTCAGACAAACAATTAATATTAACAATGACTTGTAATTGCCTCGTTGTTTTTTGATTGTTTGTGATTACAGGATGAGGGTAATCTCGTGCTTTATTCGTATAATCATTGTTTACATCGTCGCTGACATAATCTTAAGGTTGTGTTTAAAGAGGTGTAGCTAAACTATAAGTAGGAGTTCTTTAGGTTCTTCTTATGTAGGTATGATATCTAGGAATATCTTTTGTGAAGTCGTATCGTGGATTGATGCATCGGTGTGAAGGAGCGATTTTTTTTTTATGGCTATGGGAAAGCACACGGGCACTCAAGCCATTGGAATTAAGACTATAATCCTAAGACCTCAAATGCGTTGCCAGCCCTGAGGACTAAGATGGAATGCCTCTATGCTAGTATAGTTACACCGATTGTCTTATCCCCACACCAGAACACAACAATGCGAACATTGCTCCTTGGCGGTAGGTTAATGGATAAGATGGTGGTAGTGATCCGGACGGACCCTGCACAGGGTCCTTCCTACCTTCACTAAAAATAAACATTCAGGAAAATAAAGTTTTCTGATCTAGAAGATTAATAAAATGATGGCATAAGTAAACAACTATCGTATTCTTGATTGCTTCAATCACCGGAAAATCGACATATTCGTGAGAAAATTTCACTTTTGGATTTGATGAGTAGAAGTCGTCGGAAGTGCGTGACCTAATTTCGTTTTGTAGATTTTGACACTTCAAAATACGGTCTCAGGGCATCTATTATCCTGGGTAACTCCATAATTGCCTTTGAAATGTTGTAGTTCATTTCGCCGTCATTAGTGTCAAGTAATTAAGAGCTATCGTAACGCGTAATGTAACTTGTTAGGTAAACTTATTTATAGAGAAATACATGCTTAAATACTTAGAAAACATCCAAGACTCAGGAACAAATTTTATACTCGCGCTCATCACACAAATATCTGCCCTTAGCAAGATTTGAACCCGGGACCGCTAGCTTCGTAGACAGGTTTACCAATAAGGCTTACAGTTTGTACATGGTTAAGCGATGCAAAAACCAATTCCAGGCGACAGAAACAGGTAAAAGTTAGTAAATAGGTAATAAAAGAAATCACAGAGAACTCAAAAGCTTCTCAAGTACGAGTAGCGTACATTTCTTGAACGCGGTTTTGCTTTTAATTATAAGTTCGTTACTTTCTTCCGTAATTACCGCGATCGTTGGGAATGCGGAGATGTTCGCCATTGTACCTACTTTCTTTAAGTTGATCAAAAAAATAAAACAATGTCTAACACAAATTTGATTTACCTACTTACGTTGTTATCTCGTTAAAATACTATAAATAGTGGTAAAAATATATTCAGAACCATAAACATAATAGGGATGCAAACAGCATGAAACGTGATCAAAAAAATATTTGTTACAAGTACTAAAATGAAAATCACTTTCTTCTCTCTTCCCTAATTAAAATGCCATATATACTTACATTGTTTAATGAACTTTAAATTAGCATCTTTTATATGCTCAGAGTAAACACAATAAGTTTGTTAACAAAAACAAAACATGCCTATTAATTTTCGTGTTTGCGCTTTCTCTATATCCCAATAATCTGAAGTGATTTAAAAAGTAAACCATCCCATTCTCTAGATTATCTACGGCCACCGCAGGGTGACTTTAACTTTTTAATAGAAATGGCCATGTACGTGACTATACAGCCATAATCGTTTTCATTTGTACCAAAAACGTTTTATTCACTTGTACCGCTTTACGGTATAAAAAATGTCAAACGATTCTCGCTTTTACTGCTATAGAATTAAATAGGTTGTGACAACGTTTTGATCGTAAATTCACAGTTCAGCAGATTGTATGAATCTATTTGAATGCTTGAAATAATAATGATAATAAATTCAGTTGAAATTGAGCTGTTAATAATTTATCGCTTATTGGAATTCACCCTGTTAGCACTCTGGAAATGTGGTACTGAACTACTGAGCGTTGATATCTTGTTTTATATATGAGTTTAACCCAGTCAAAAATATCATGATTTTGGTGTATTTTCAATAGGGACCGAAAGCTTTCGGCTTTTAAAATGTGTGCATACATCTACAAATGTATACATCTACAAACATTATAAGTGATCATTTTAAATGCCCCATAAATTTACTAAACATTTATTAATATCAATTTAAATACGTACGTAATGCAATGGCATTATTAGGAAAACTGATTTGAATGATTACAATGAAGAGTTTGAAAGATAACGAATCTAGAATATGACGAGTTAGGAAATTGTGGAAATTGGAAGATGACCAATTTAGAATAATGACGAATCAGGAACAAATCGAAAAACTGTTACGTTTATTTTGAATTTTTAGTGAAAACATTTTCTTATAGGTACATTGACGACATACTTAAAATGCAAGCTCGTTGCCAACTTTTAAAGTACTACGTAACAAGTAGGTCTTCCTACTCGAATTACGCTGATTCCAAATGCTAATCGTTTTAGTTTAACTTGGAAGTCTCGCGTGCGACGTACTGCTTCGGGCAAAATTTATTAGTATTTTACTTGGTGCTCCTAATAGTTACAAGTCTACTTGTAAGTGTGTGCAGGTTAAAGTAGCTGTTATGTAAAGTATCGATTATTCATTTTATTGTCAGATTTGTCTACGTCTATTCTAAATTCAAATTTTAGTTGGAATATATTTCCAGCGCCATCTTTAACGCAGAAATGATTTATAGATGTTTTTTGTTTTGTGTTTGCCTTATTGTCTCTTTATACATTAAATGGTACCTGTCAATTGATGTCACAAGAAAAAAATAACAACTTTGATCTGTCATTACTGCCCGAAACTAAATCGCGCGAAATCTGTTAATAAATGCCCAGATTTCGACGTTTCACAACGGTATATTTTTCCCCGTATTGACCGTGTTTGTCACGGTAGACAAAAGTGTACAAAGCATTCGTCACTCTCGCACTTATACAGAGATTGACAAATTTGTATCCACAGTTATCCACAGAGATAAAGGTGACCATAATAGATCCGCTGCTTTGCATAAACTAGCTACTTCATCTATTTATCCACTTACCAAGCAAAAGCCTAGATTGAGAACTTGATAGTAAATTCACTTCATATTATCGACGTGGTCCTGCCATTCCCTTCTTGGTTTACCTCTTCTCCTTTTAGTATCCACTTTATCGAAATGTAGGACCAAGACTCGCTTGGCATATAAACGAACACTTGCCACCAACTGTTTAATCACTAGCATAGACGTTGGCCTAGTTGGGATTGAACCTGCCTTCGAAGCCAGCGGTCCTGGGTTCAAATCCCGGAAAGGGCAGATATTTGTGTGATAAGCGCGAATATTTTTTATGGCTGCTTTTCGATGAAATGAAAACTGCGTAATGATACGTTTTTTGAAAGGTGTTTGGATAAAATAGTAGACAGGTAACCGTTTCTATATCTAGAAAGAATTCAACATCATCTGATTTCTTATCGCTCCGTTATAACCTATACGATATGCCACTAAACGATGTTCACAATGTCTTCTAAGGTTTGACATTACCACCGCCTCTGCATTTTGAATTGTGCATTCACACACTTGTAAACAAATGATGTTCACCCACACTACACGTATTATAATGCATATTTTAATAACAAAATGCTATAAATCTACAAATAAATTCAATATAAAATCCACACTTTTCGCACATACGTGTGTTGAAAATTGCTTGCATGTATCCACTTAGTTCTCTTTTGTTTTAAACGTGATATTAAAACTTTTGCCTTATAAGTGCAAATTAACAAGTTATATCATTTTATTGTTTAATTATACAAGTGGGTTACAGTCTGCGCAGGCGCAACAACACCTAATGTTACTTTAATTGATGTATTTTTCGTACATAACACTTAAATACCTACTCATTTAAGACGAATCTCTTTTACGTGGAAGTAGGTCATGTGCATTTCTAGTTTCTCTCCAATTGTAAATCCCTCTAATATTGTCTTTATGAAAAATCGTTTTTGTTTCGACCCTTAGTTCGTAGAAAAAATAAACATACAAGGCCATACATCCATTCTGATAGCAAAATTTCCTTTATCAGGTTACGACAAATCAAAGACCTATTACTAGGTCTCATTGTCAAATCGATTATTTTATGTTGCTAGTTTTTTGTCCTCCTCTTATTTTACTTGCTTAGCGAAATAGAGGAAAAACAGAACATGGCATACAGAATACAATCATAAAATTACAGGGTATTTTTTTATCAGTAACAAATTTTAACATATGATTTTGTATCGTTAATATAATATATTACGACAGTAAAACAAGTTATTTTTTTTTTGTTTTTTGTTGCAAATAATCTCTCTTTTACCTTCTCGCGTGGACACAAAGTCACACTAGAAAAGATGTTGAACCGGGTTATCAAGCTGTTGGTATGCGATACACTGTATTGATATTCGAAATTTGAAATTTCATTTATTAACTTACTTAACAACACTCCCCTTTCCTCGCACCCCTGCATTGATTAACAAATAGCGAAGCAAATATTAAAATTTGTGCACCTATTAAAAAAAAAAACCCTGTATTGTTTACTTTATACAATATCATACACGAAGTCTGAAATGGTTTAAAAAATACATCCACTCCTACTGTTCGATTTATTATTTATTTATTTATTTAATCTTCTTTGCTTTTTCTTTTTTTTGCTTTTGATTATGTTTATTTAACCCATATACTCGTATTTCTTGCATTATTTCGTTCGCAACTTCTACAATTATTAATTACCGCTGTATTAAAAACAAATTTGCTCACATTCTCACCAATCAAGGCCAAGATCATCTATCAATATTAACCAATAATATGCACTCTCCAAAACCTTTCAAACAATGTAAATCAATCTTCGCTATGGAAATTATGTTTATATGAATAGAGTTAATGAACAGAACTATCATTATTTTGGTTGTTGAGACCTTGGCCCGATGCATATTGACAGAACTATGTATTAATGATACTTGTTTTATTGATCTTCTTAGTCATTAGGATAATGGAAAAGCAATAAAGATTACAAGAGGTGAATTGGAGTATGGAAAATTATTGAATTATGAAGTCATGACTCAAACAAGCGGTGTTTTTTGAGTTTGTTGCGAAAATATGTTAAAGCCAGTCTTTCTTTATAATATAATGTCTGATATTTGCTGTTCCTTGAACATTCCTCTTTATAAAGATTACCAGAGGCTAAGTGAACACCATCTTGTTAGACAGGTGTTTCAGAATTTTACACTGTCGGCCGCTGGGAGGCGCATAACAATTGTTATTTATTTTTCAAAAGGTTTGTAAAACAGACAAGTTTATAAAGCGGGCAGCAACCTACATTAACAATAAAAGGAGTAGTTGTTTTGTACTCAATTACTTGTTTTATTTTTACAAGTACACTTGGACTTTTAACAAGTGAGAAATAAAGTTGTAAAAGCAAGTGACAACGGAGGCGTTTGAACATTCCATTTATGCAAATTGTTATTATTGATACACCTTGGTATTCTGTGTATAAAATTAGCAAATTATGTTATGTTGGTGGTACAAACGACCGTGTTTTATACTTTTGCGTAAATGACTAACAAAACATTTAATATATTTCGTAATATTTTTAAATCCAAAAATAAAAAGAGCAGCGCTTTAAGATTATCACCGTCTGTAATATGTCCTTGAGTCCCCTGCTAAACACTCAGTGCCACAACGCAACTAAATTAACACATTGCAACATTTAAGTTACTTAGTGTCAGTGTTAAATAAACCAATTTTACGATCCATTTACAACCGTACCTATAAACTCTTCTAATTTTTTTCTCCTTTCCCCACCATACTTCCATTTAGACTGCAAACAAACTGTCATATTTGCGCATAATTATTTAACGTTGTCAATCTCGAGTAATCGATTTTCACTCTCCTATTAGTAAGTAATTTTAACACGAAAAAGCTATAAAAGCGTTCAAAAGTTCATAAACATGGAAGATTAACGCAAACAGGCTGATTGCTTGGCAAACCGACCGATCTAGGGCTTGTTTGGACAACCTTCATTACTGCAACTGCATTCTTGCACCCACGTGCAGGCCGGTTGAGCACGCTCGCGAGGTGGTCGACACATAAAAATCTCCCACCTTGTGTAATCACCTTGCGAATGTATTGTTTATATGATCGGATGTGTACAACACATAAGTTCAGGGTCTGCAAATGACATTGTAACCGATACTACATTAGTATGTTTATTATTTAATCTTTATTAGCTAGGAAAAAATGATTTTCGTTTTCTTAATCAGCAAGACAGATGCAGAAAGAAGTCATGGTTCGGGTTCGGCGTCATCCTTGCAAAAGATACAGACAATTTCAGAATCTGATAACCGATCGTCACTAGTCTGAAGAAACTTAAAATAGAAGAATCTATATTCTTCTATTTTAAGTTTCTTCAGACTAGTATTTAAGCGTTGTAAAAAGGTATCTTTATTGATTCTTAGTTTTGTGTACAAACGACTACAATATTATAATGAAATAACAACATTATTCACTGCCTTGCACTTCTGCCTATAACGATACTGCATTATTTGACATAGAGAATTAGTGTTCTAAAACCCGTGGATGCTAGTCAAAGCAACGAGTACTGGCTTTCCAGTCATTGAGTTGAAGATGCTGAGCCGACACGTGAAAAAACAAACAAGAGTAAAGCTTAAGCTCGTTAACAAAAGGCACTCAACGTGTGCTAACCTAAATTGAAACTTCGTTGGCACCCGGACGCGGTCGGGATGAAGAGTCTACTCACTCGGTAAAATGAAGAGCTTTTCAACGTTGCAAAATGCAGTTACTTGACTTTATTTCCTAGGAATGTGGTAACATCTTGTTACATCATATAAAAAAATGTACGTTGTAAAAAAAACGTTTAATCAAATTATGGAACATCCTTATACGTACACGTATTTGACGCAACCACTTTTCTACGTTCTAAATCACTCTATCAAAGGCTGCCAGAGATAAGTTTGCCTTCATCCGTAGACAAACTAGGAACCCTTATAAATTCGCCATGTCCGTCCGTCCGTCCGTCCGCAGCCTAGCGCAGAGACTCTTAGTGCTAGAAAGCTGTAATTTGGCATGAATATACAAATTAGTCACGCCAACAAAGTGGTATATGTATATATTATGGGTACCTCCCCTACACGAAACGTGGGTATTTTTTTTCTCGTCTACCCCATAGTGTGGGGTGTAGTTGGATAGGTCTTTCAATGATCAAGTGATCCGTTTATGAAATACTAGCGACCCGCCGGCGGCTTCGCCCGCTGCAATTTTTTTTTTATCACTTTGGTGTATGTAAAATAGATGTTGGCCGATTCTCAGACCTACCCAATATGCACACCAAATTTCATAAGAATCGGTCGAGCCGTTTCAGAGGAGTTCAGTAACGTACACCGTGACACGAGAATTTTATATATTAGATTAAGCTTTAAAGCGCTAGTTTTTGCTAGAGTCAATTATCCTCCCTACAGCTAAAACTTCAAATACTAAGAATCTGAAAAAAAACTTAAATGAAAACTAAGGAAGGAAAACTATCACGAGTAAGTAGACGTCATTACCTACCTACCTACTAAAATCATCTAAGACGGCACCAAATGACTTTGAATAGAAAATTAGTTATTACTTGTCGATTTTTATGTTTATAGTACCTACTTAATGACTTCGGAACCCTACACTGATCATGGTCCGAAATGCTCGTGCCCGGTTTTTGTTTTATAGAATTGTGTTGGTGATTTTCGGTACAATGTAGGAAAAACCATAGAACACTTTCCGCCAGATGCAAATGTCATAAGGACAAGGCATATTTTAAGCTTACATATTTTAGCTATAAGTATAGAATTGATAGAACCGCGTGGAGCTAACCTTATGTGCTTCTGTTTATACCAGCCAGAGTAAATACTCTTTAACCGAACAATAATTGTCCTCGAGTGTGATATCAAAAACTTATTACTCTAATAAATTATTGGTGATTTTCGGCAATGGCAAAGTAAAACCTGTTAAAACAAAGAGCGAAAGCCATTAATTGAGGTTTTTTTTTATCAACGAGTATATTGCGTTTACTACTAAGAGGTTCTATGCATGGCATCGCAAGCCAAACGTGCGCTTTTTCTAAAGTGAAGTGGCTTCTCTGAGGCCAGACGCGCCCAGCAGGGGTCAAGTGGGACGTGGTCTGGAAACCTGGACCAACACAGATTAGAGAGTTTCTAACTAGTACTAAGTGTATTAACAAACAAATTCAGTGCGAGGTAGGATCCTCGATATTCGTATAAAAATTGCTACGAATAACTCGAAGTTGGTTTTGCATTTGATTTTGAGGTGTTTTCTATGGACAGCTAGAGTTTGGAATTGACAGATAACGGGGGCCTGGGGTCTGTTCTAAATACAAGGTTAGAACGATTTGGCGATAGACGTATTTTATTATTGTTTTTATATCGGCCGCCTTTTAATGTAAATAAAAGTTACCAATAACAAACACGTCAAAGGTTGAATCTCAGCCCTGGAATTCTGATGGAAAGAGAGATATGGATTCTACTGAAATGCTTAGGCACTCATGAAGGTTTCATTAATTTTTCTTAAAGACTTTATAAAAGTCTACACCTATTCAAATAGAATTCCCAGATATGTGCAGGTTTAAAAAAAAATACTTTGATTTAAATAATATTAGGAAAATAATAAATGAAAATAAAATAAATAGCTTATCCTTATGAATATTTAAGAAATCGGTGTCAATTTCGAAAAAAGCACTGTTATAAATTAACCAATTAAAATCTTACCCTTTTATCGCCATCCAAATTAAAAAGTAACTCAATTAACATTAAAACACTCAATTAATCTTGACAATGGCATAACCGACCAAAACACGGCAATTTATTAGGTACCATATTTAGATCAGGAGAAAGTTCCTTTTTCCCCGTAAGGCATTAAATGCATTACTTTCAATGTTGCGCCTTAGTTGGGTGCTAAGGAAATGAGGTGGATTATCTCATAGTACCGGAAGTTTGCTTTGTCGCAGCGATATTGCGGTTCTGCTTGATGGTAAAAGTTGCTGTCTTACTACTACTACTGCGGTGTACACCGCAAAACAGACATCTGGGCCTCTTTTCTACTGGGTACCTATTCGATTTGTTCCCGATTCGTCGTATTCCTGTTTCGTCGCATTCCTGATTGGTCGTACTCCTGACGCGTCGGATTTTTATTATCAAATGCAATTACCACGGCTCCACTTACGTTTTAAAAATGAAAAGATTTTTTTTACAATGATAGCGTTTTAATACAAGTTTTTTTACACACATGCTATATTGGTATTATATTATTAAACAAAGCCTATTTAAACACAATGACCGTGATTTTTTTCTCAGTCGTGGGACACCCGGTAACTATATATGTATATGTAGAACTACATATATTGTATATGTATAACTGCTCTTCGGGAAGGCGGATAAATAATGATGCATTATTTGTAATGATTTTATATAAATGATCCGACGAAACGGGAATACGACGAAGCAGGAATCCGACGAATCGGGAATGCGACGAGACAGGAATACGACGAATCCGGAACTAATTACCTATTACATATCTACTAACTGCCTTTGAAGCAAGGGGTCCTTGGTTCAAATCCCGGTAAAGACAGATATTTGTGTGATGAGCACGAGTATTTATTCCTGAGTCTTGGATGTTTTATATGTATTTAAGTATATATTTCTCTATATAAGTAAGTTTATCGTTGTGTACAAGCCTAGAGCTTACCTATAGTTTGGGACTAGGTCAATTTATGTGACATTGTCCTGTGTTTTATTTATTTATTTACATTTATTCTACTCTCTTCTGCACTTCTAAGCCAATAAATTGTATGTCAGATTCAATCCTCTTTTCTTATTACTAAGTTTGTGATTGCTACAGATGTTTTATTTGAGATACAGCTATTAGTCAGTGGGTCATTCTACTTTTTAGCGCATAATAATCATTGGTGAAATTAAAGGCATTTTTAGTAATTTTTTTCACGTAAATTTGACTTATATTGAAACTGGAACAACTAAATTTAATAGTTCAAAACAAAACACTTTAAATTTATTGATAAAATATCAGGAAAAGTTGGTAACACAGCGGTAAATACACTTTTTCCATACAAATGGCGGGGACATGCGTGACCACTATGTTACCTACTTTAAAGTTAATTATAGTGACTTTTTAAATGTAGTGATAATTTTAAATGTAAGCCAAGTTGTGTAACTATTTCAATATTAAATTACAAAACCGAGCACTTTAACGTTTTTATAAAAATATTATTTGAAGAGCACTTGTCAAAAAATCGACCTGCGCTTAAAAGTAGAATGACCCCAGTATCTCAAAAATTAAATCCACTTCTGACGGTCTGGTCAAGATGCATAACGCTAAGTTAGTTCCGTCGCCGGTTAAAAAAATAGTGCCACAGACGCCGAATATACCAAATTTGAACCCAATTTAATAAAAATAAATATTTGGTGCTGAAAATTGACATCGCATAGTTGCCGTTAAAGAGGCGTGGCGTGGTGGCTTGGGCAAACTATTTACACGCTCAATTTGCGCGACAAACAGACAAACAATCGTGCTATAGACAAACATTGGTTTACGCTAAAAAATAACGAGCGCCGCGAGCGCGCTTCCATTGCTACTTACGGATTATCCGACATTTATATATTTGTGTAATTAACGTAATAGGTATATGTCTAACTGGATATATTGCTCCCCTCATGACAATATGTGGGTCATTATCCTTTAATTAAAGGTACGACAACAATATGAATTGATTAACTAGCTAACATTCATTAAACAATTTTAATAATAAATTTTCACACAAGTTGACCTAGTCCCAAACTAAGCTCTAGGCTTGTAGGTACTATGGGTACTAGACGAAGATGGGAGATTAAAGCGAAAACTGGATAATCACTGATTCACGATCATGTCATGAACTCATCAACTCCTCTGGCCTATCTGAGCATAAAAAAACACCAATATTTTGGAAACCTGTAACTTTTCCTGAACGGAATCCTGGATCTGCTCAACTCAAGAGTCGGCTTCATGAAACAAACAAAACATCATGATGGAGAATATAACCAAAATGCCCAAAGGATATACAAACTTACTAAACAGTTTTGTATACCTAGTATACCTACAGGATCCTCTTGAATCACCGACTCTCATTTCGAATGTGTCGTTTCCCGAATTTCATTTTATTGACAGCTCGCTGGTACCTTTTTGCTTGTAAGTTATCTTAAACTTGGGTTTGTAGGTTAGGTTAGGTTAGACCTGTGACCACCAAAAAACTATAACTGTCTATCGATGTCATGTGTAAAAATGTGTGTCGATAAAATGAAAATTCGGCGAAGTAAAACAATTTGTGATTAATTAGGATAAACCGTATCCCTACTGATTGTTTCCGTTGTCCGTGCCCTAATGGACACAGGTCCAACCCATTAGCCCGCGTGTTCTTCCTCATTTACCAGTGCTAAGCAGGGATTGCCCGCTTAGCGACATTCCTGGACGTCGAGCAAATAGAGACAGTTCAGGAAATGCAGAGCCAAAGGAAAATGTTGGTTACCCAACCCATGGAGTAACAGCAAAACTCAGTCGCTATAAGGTGACAAAAACTTACTTTGAACTAGGGCCACCCATCCCGCATATCAAACATGACTAGCATAAAGGCATGCCGTCTTAGTCCTTAGGGTTGGCAACGTAGTTGAAGTCATTTACCTACCATTCTGTGACCTGTTCTCCGCGCCAAATAATAGCCGTTGCGATGTTGGTATCAGCGAGATCAAACATTTCAGTTGTGCAAGGTCTCGCACTAATTAATTAAAAACTTACATACATACATACATAACATCTCGCCTTCATTCCCAAAGTGGGGTAGGCAGAGCTACACAAGTGCCAACAATTCTAAAAAGACTTGTTGTTAATTATGTATGGTTGCAAGCCCATCGCCTAACAGAGTACTTCAAGCCTTTATTCCCTTAGTCGCCTCTTACGACATCCACGGGAAGACATGGAGTGGCACTATTCTAACCCGGCAACCACACGGTGGACTTGTTTAAGTTATATTTATTTCTTATCTACTTAAAATTTAAATTTGTAATAGTTGAGTCTTATAGAGACATGTTAATGTATAAGGATCTTTCTACCGAGGAAACTTCTTTCAAATCTTTCAAGTGGCCCTCACGATACAGGTTTTCCTAGTGTGGTCGGTAGTACGTATTCCTTCGGGCCTTGTACCTGGGGGGTTATGATAAGCTAGATTTGCAGTTCATTTTACGGTCAGCGTAAAGGACAGAGCTATGGCGGTTATATAGCTCTGTCCTTTTCTCTGAGCGTAAACAGAACTGCAAAGCTAGCTCATGATAACATTGATAGACTGTAGTTTGTAAGAGATTGTATACGAAATGTTTACTTATCTAATAGAATGACAGGCACAGAAATGGCAAGCAGTGTGTTTTCAGTTAAAAAGGGCATCTTCTGTACTTGTACAATTTACTTATATATTTTGTGATATAGATACCTATTATATGAATGATATCGGTTGTTGTTCTAACCGTCGTTTTCTTTTCAGGTGATATCGAGGACTGCATAGTAACGCCGGCATACCAGGGCCAGTTCACACCTCTGCCCGAGGCGCTGTGCGACTGCATTATGGACCTCACGTCACAGGTAATACAGCTTATTGCATAACTTTCGCAGCAGTGGAGATTACCTTCATAATTACAGTGAAAGGGTGTTTGTTTAACTGGTAAAAGCTTTCGATTTATAAAAGGGGTTTTATTTCGGCGAGATAAGATAACATACGAGTGTGAATATAAAAAAAACTCAAATATTTACCGGTAGATAAGTTGCCAAATCAAAAGAAACATTCATTTTATATTTCATTTCTCTTGGCTCTACAAATAAATAAGATAGCTTCGCTAACTATTGGCTTTATTCAGATAACATCTAGAATTTTAAATAAATATGTACCTACCTGCCCATAAGGGAATGATAGGACCTAGGTCTAGGCACATACCTAGACGGTATTTTGTAGATTATACTTCAATTTTATTTCTAACAGTTTTATTGATATTTTTGCCCGTCCGCCCCTTGTGGCCCCTCCAAGAAAACATCCGCGATTCGCCCTTGCTACCCACTAACCTGCGACCAAGTAGCAGTGAGCAAAGTCATAAGACAGCTGGTGGAATGACTAGCATAGAGGGATTCCATCTTACTTCCAGCGTTGGATCTTAAGATTGAAAATGTCTATGGATCTCAGAGCGTACTTATGTATATGCCATTAGCAGGCCCTATGTGCTAGCTTTGCCCTATGCAATAAAAAAACGTCTTATCCGAAACTGTAATTTCATCGACACCATCTTGATAGTTGGAAATCGTCCAGCGTGCGTTGAACGCGAGTCTTTTTGCGACGCACCTTATCACCGTGGAATCAGCTCTCGGCGTCTGTGTTTCCGAACCATTATGACTTGGGGACCTTCAAAAAACGAGCCTACTCTTTTCTCAAAGGTTGGCAGCGCACTTGCGATTCCTCTGGTGTTGCGGATGTTTATGGGACGCGGTCATTCACTTACCATCAGGTGACCCGCTTGCTCGTCTGCCACCTTTTACCATATAAAAAAGCACACTCATCTTATCCAATCACAAACATATTATAGAAATAGAAAGCTTCTTACCAGTGACTTAGCATAATTACCCACTTTGGTACAATTTTAATACGCATTGCCCTCAATTCGGAATCTTTATTGTTTTTCGTTCAACAAAGACTGTGAATCGGGTCGGAGGTAATCTGTGGTTGATAATAATATATTTGTTTGTAAACGAAAACTTTCCCCGTAATCAGAAGTGGATCAAAGACAATGTTGCTGGAAATTACTCGTATCCAACGTCAAAAGTAAATTACGTCTTGCGATCGCTGCGCAAATAACAGGAGTTTGAGAAGTTATGGCGTACATACAAACATACTTAAACAAACACGATCACCTTAAACATCTTATAGATCTTGTTGTAAGAGTTAACCGTGAACCCCACACAACTAAACCGTGGTTTGAAGACTTAACACACGTTTTAATTACTTCTTAGCTGTATTTGATCGGGTTTCCCCCAAAGATTTACTTTAACGAAAAGTTTTGAGCAAATACCAAGATTTATTCCAAAATCAAGCTGTAGTCCGAAAAGTCATGATTTTGTCGAATTTTTTGGTAATATATATCAGTATATAACCCAGTTCATTTCCAAAACCGTTTTCTGGGTTCCTCATACGGAAAAAAACTTTTAAGAGGTTTCAGACATGCTAAAATTTGTTTGGACGTTGCATATGGTAGGTATTTGTAACATGTAACCGATCAATCAAATTAAATTGGCCCCTGGTTTTCTCCATCATTATAATAATAATTTTTGTTCGTTTGAATAATAATTTGGGCACTTTGACATAGTTTAAGAACTGTTTTAGATATAGTTTTGATTAACTGTTTTATTTAATCAAAACTATATCTAAGTCCCAGGGTAGACTTTTTATGTTTAGTACTTATTAAATGTTATTTTTATAACCATAAAATAGATAGTACTACACCTGCGAGCGAAACTGTCGAAGAATCCGCAATTAAACTTTCGATGCTCATTTCGCCTTCGCCAGCGTTTCTCCGGCATTCCTGTTACCTCGTTATTTCAAATAACTTATAAAATTACCTCCAAATATTTGAAAGTATATCGCAGTGATTGTCCGGTCGTGTGCTCCTATTTAGGCGATATGGTTTTGGCAAATAACTCTACAATTTGTAAGCACGATTGGGCTGGTTTTCTTTGAGGAAACCATTCGGGCAGATTAGAATTAGAAAACTTCCAGTCTTACTAATATTTATGGGTCTTTTTGACTGAAATAGAGGCTTCTTATTCTCATTCTATTACTTCTATTGTATCAGCGCGTTGCTTTAAGTTTAAAATTTAAAGTCGTCGTGTATGTTCGTCTCTAAAATTTGAGATGAACACACATAATAATATCAAGCTTGTCAATTATGTAAGCGAATAACGACACTTTACAGCCAACATTATTTCGTCATGAAAGCCGAGATTTTTCAGACTCACAGCTGATTACGTGGTAAGACCTCAGGCGCTTGGCCCTCAGGATTAGTAGAGAGAGAATTCAGACATATTTAAATTAACTGATTGTTCAAAAAAAAATGACGTCACTAGCTTCTGTCCGCAACTTCGTCCTTCGTTAATCTCCCGGGAACATTTAATTTATCCAAGATGAAAAGTGCCTGTTTTTACACCATGTGTAAATCCAGGGTATAAGCTAACTCTATTTTAAATCCGTCCAGCAGCGGCACACATACACAAACTTTCGCATTTATAATATTAGTAGGATATATCATTCCTAGATAACGTAGCTCAGTTTCACAAACATGTATAAGAAGCCTTAAAAACAGTGTTAGAATCTAGTGAAGCTACTAAACATTATAAAATTTTCAATATTCGCAGAAACTAATTTGTAACTGGTGTCAAAAACCACGTCATTACGTAAACCACTTGTCTAAGCGGAGAGATGGCTAAACTTGACCGTGAGCAAGTTCGAGGCGCAAACCTGTTCTGAAATATGTTTGGGCCAAGTACTTGTACTTAAATAGTGGAGCTCGCGTAATATAACAGGACCATCATTAAATCGTCACTAGCAGAATCCGAAAATATTGTTTTGGTCTATAATACGAGCAATATTTATTTGTTTGTTTGCAATTGCTCGAAAACCGCTCTAACGTTTAACGTAGTTTAACCATGTTTCGTTTCGAGAAGTCGATCCTGAACCCTCACCATGAGCTACAGTGACCGTACTCGCTAGCGAGTCGAATGCTCTGTCCCTCACAGCATCGTAATACGTGTAATTGAGTTATCGGGACAGAGCATTCGACTCTCTAGCGAATACGGTCACTGTAACTCCTGGTGAGGGTCTGTCCTGTTTTTTTAACTCGTACGACGCTCAGTCCCCCGGGAGTCCCAGGTACTGTTTCTATAAAGTTCGATAGTACTTATAAACACACACAGTCCATTACGCGTCTAACAACATTTTGCTCAAATTCAAAACAATGTTTATATCCCACTAATTATTATAAATGCGAAAATTTGTGTTGTGTTTGTGTCACTTTGTTACTCTTGCACGCTGCAACGGGTGGGCGGATTTGGATGAAATTTAGAATAGAGATAGCAGTCTACTCTGGATTAACATATATGCTACTGTATATCCTCTAAAATATAAAAGTTCCCGAGGTAATAACGATAGTCGAAATCTTCGTAGACGAATTCGTGAGCAGAAGCTAGTATTTTATGAAGAGTTGAGTTTTGCTAAAGTAATCCAACCAGATTCTACGCGAAGGATGGTGAGAAATACCAAATCTTAGAAGATGCCGATTAACGCGCTGTGTTATAATCACTTTCGGAAAATCATTTTTATCTGGTAAAATGAATACTTTCGTATTCATAACATTCGAACTGCATCCGCTAAAGTTCCTCACTTGCGCTGTAACCTCAAAAAAAACATCTTTTGGCCAAAGCATGGTGGGATAGCAATTCCATGAAGTCATCGACCAATCCCCACTTAAATTACTATCAGTTTTTTAAGACCATTTGAGGTCATTAATTCTCCGTCATGATAATCATGATATCATTTTTATAATAAAATACGAATCATACCTATAACGCAAAATAACGAGTATTTGCTAGTATAAAGGTTAAACTCTTTGAGGAGTTTGCCTTGATGCGTAATATAAAATAATACAGAAATATTAAATCAAAGGTTAGGTAGGTACTTAGTTGATTAAAATATTTAATTATGTCGGTTTTGATTTGCAAGGTTTAGATCAAGTGAGATTCTGCTATCCTTCTGTGTGGTTCTAAACCTTCAGGCATACCTAGATGTTTGATATTTGTCGTGGAAATAGAGATGTAATAGCAGAGAATGTTTACAATGCCCTCATCTCATTTTTTTCTAAAATTGTGGAATATTGTTCAATCTCCAATTGATACGGGCAGCGCACGAATGATCTCAGTTGCAGCCATGATTAAGCGTGTTTTATATATAATAAAATAATACATAATAAATTCATTTAAAAAAGCATACATGGTTTATCTATGTTATTACATTTGAACACATTATGTAATTATTTATTTATTTATTTAATCTTCTTTGCACAATACAAATAAATGTAAAAAGTACAAATGGCGGACTTAATGCCTAAAGGCATTCTCTACCAGTCAACCACATGTTCAACAGAGAATAAAAAACCGGTGCAATTAGAGAAATGAAGTGTTAAAAAGTGTCAGTGTGTAATGTGATGCAATAAAGTTTTTTGAATTTGAAATTGATAACGTCGATGCCGCCAGTGCCGAATAACCATTGCTATTATTCTATAAAAATAGCCTCCTGGGCCTCTATTCAACTGCGTTATAACGATATCGTTTTTGACCTGTTTCCGTATTGTCAACGTTTTGACAACTCTTATGTCATTTACAATAATGGCGACTGTGACATAAACGATTCTTAAACGTGTCAAACACGATATCGTTTTAACGCACCTGAATAGAGGCCCAGAGCTGACTCCCTATTTATCTGTATCTCTACTAAAGTATTTTTAACGTGATGTCAATCTTGGCATTATTTTATATACCCCCATTAGTTGGGCCTTGCCTTGTCCAGATTTTATTTTCTGTTCGCTAAATTTATTCTTGTTCGCAGCTGGCTTTGTTGTATTTCATTGTAAAGCCGTTAAAGTACCTATTTTCATAACTATTATGTTTTATGCGGGCCAACTATGCCACTTTGACCATTGCTGAAATTTTGTAGATCCGTTACGTCCAGAAATTTCCAGATTTTTCGGGTAGTACCTATAAAATGTTACTACATATACTTATACTCTTTTGGGTTCACGACGTGAGCCTTTGGAGATACTAATTTTGGGCAAATCTGGTGGACGTGAGCAGAAGATATGCATTGCAGGATCTCCGCCAGAAGGCAGAAATGCTAACGATACCTGCCTCGCTGAAATATTCAGCCATTGTCTCAAGGTTGGCAACGCAACCGCCTAGCTAAAACCATCCATTAATTTTGAAGTTATCTGTAATGTATTCCACGAACCTCAAAACATATCTGATACACTTATGTTACTTTGCAATCACAAAACAAGCCATTGAATTTGTCCCAGTCTTGCGCAAACTCATTTGTAACAGGTCCCAATGAGCGGTGTGGGCCGAACTGGTGCATTGAGGCTTTGGCTTACAATGAGGAGTTAACTGATATCAGCCGATTTAGTACAGTTTTACCTTTAAGGTGACGATAAAAATAAAACATATGAGTATAAAGAGCATTTATGTAGGTGGTTCCTAGGTTACTCGGTGTAAGTCGGCGTGATCATGACTCCTACTGCAATAAAGGCACCGTTCATGTCTTGAACTCAGCCAGCAGATCGTATCTATAAGTTATTATTTGAACTCGTCTAAGTTCAAATGATGCGTTTCTGCACCGAAAACTTCATAGATAATTCGTAGATGCTGCTGACAAAGCTATAGCTCTGTCCTTTACTCTCTCCGTAAAATAAACTCCATAGCCACGTCACAATAACCCCCCTGTATGTAAATTGCAGTAGAAGGGCAGGTCATTTAAACTTAAGCCAGCATACTAGGTACAACATTGCTTTTCTCTTTTTCATCTTTTCGTTTTTATCTTTTTTAAGGAGCTGATTATTCTTTCCTTAGCTGACGAAATGTTACATTTAAATAAAGTAGCTTCCCATTGAGATCGTCAAGGTGGTTACCAAAAGTAGCAGAAACCAAAACAACATCATTTAGTTGACGATTTGATGGCTTTTTATGTAAAGCCCTTGTAACTACCTTAACAATTACACATGTTTTAAATGATGATACTTCTAGGTTAAGTGGCAGAAGTTTAGGCTTAGCTTAAGTTGGCCTCATCATAAGTAAGTACGCTGTTTATTCGGAGATATGTAAAATTTTTGCAAAACTTTAATTAATAATAGAGGCACCGCGACAAAAGCGACTGACTTCAGCGGAGTTGATTTATTTATACTTATTTTATTACTTTGATACGAAAACATAATTCTTAAGCATATGGCCTCAACTAAACCCTTATAGTATGTTGCCGGTAAACTTAGTCCCGTTATCGAATTATGGTACAGAAGGTGAAGTCCACAGCGATGGTTATTCCTTTGAATAATTAGTCGAGCAACTCGTCGTCGAGTATAACTTGGCCTGTGAGCACGTAAGGAATACATGTTGCTTCATTTCTTCTTGGTTCATTCTTCACTCGCTTGTGTCAGGGGCGGAGATACGAACTGTGGTATAACACTTACGTGTCAGCTTAGGTTTCAGCTGTAATGTTGTCTAAACGTAGAGGTTGGCAAACCCACTGTTTAAGGCCAATTAACCGACGAGGTGTCACGGTAGATTAGACTGCAAAAGTGCTGCGATAATTCTCCAGGAAGGGTACCAATGACTTCACTAGATGGAGCTACTTGTTTTTAACTACTTCTCATAGAATAGCTGCCTATTTCACCATCTAGACAACGACTCGTGACAGGTGACAATTCGGTATAAATTACAAAATTATCAGGCTGATACATCACTGGTTTTCATATAAGCTGCGCCACGTACCTACACTGAAATGTCACCTGTCACCTGTCATTGTCACGATGGTGAAATAGGGGGCTGTTCGTCACAATTGACATGCTTAAAAACATTTTTCAAATAAAAAAGCCGGCCAAGTTAAGTTAACGGTATTTGGATTTTTCCTTTAACTTGTGCTATAAGCCATTGCTTCTTGCCAAGTGGCATGATCCTAGGTCGACGGGATTACCCTATAGGGTTTGAAAAGTGTTAGAAAATAAGACTCCAATGGCCATATCTTTGGATTGCGTTGACTTTTTTACAGCATTAAAGAACTGCAGACATACGTATTTCATGCTAATTTCAACTCGATACCTCCACGATTTCTCAAGTAAAAGGGTCTTGACAGATAGACAGACAGACGGACAACAAAGTCACCATATAAGGGTTCCGTTGTTTCCTTCTGAGGTACGGAATCCTAAATACGGCTTATCTCGACCATGATCGTGTGATAGAATAACTCCCTAGACATGTCGCTGCCCACTTTCAACGCGACAAGAGACATTTAGTGCTAAAGCAATTGCGATATCAATGAATATTCATCGATTCAATCAGCCGCCTGAGCTTGCGGGCTTCGGCTAAATCACAACAGGTTAGGGCAGGTGCCTGTCTTGTCGACTAGTTAGCTATTAGCCAATGTCTTAGTGACATGTGGTATTTTGGAATGCCAAAACAGTACGGTATATTGGATATACTACAAACTACTAAAGGATTTTTAAACTAAAGGGAAGTAGCTTTTATAGCTACTTCCCTTTAGTTTAAAAATCCTCGGCACGTCTGCAATCCTTGCGTTCAGAAATAAATACTGAAAAGTCCACGCGATTTTAATGAAACATGGCAAGAGCCACCTAAAACAATTAACGACGACACATTGGCCTAGTTGGGAGTGACCCGGCCTCCGAAGCCAGCGACCCTGGGTTAAAATCCCGGTAAGACCAGATATTTGTGTGATGAGCGCAAAAATTTGTTCCTGAGTCTTGGATGTTTTCTATGTATATAAGTATTTATTTCTCTATTTAAGTATTTTTATCGTTGCCTAATGCCCCATAATACAAGTCGTTTTTATTTAAATAAAAAACGCAAGTCAATCGGTTTATAGGTACACAGACAGACATATACAGGTGTCAAACTTACTATATCCCCTTTTTTTAACGGGGGCTTAATAAGTAAAAGGACAAAAACGTCATGGTATACTCGTTTGCTCCCCCAATACTAATATAATATAGTTGTCTTGAACCCATATTTAGTACCAGCCAAAATCTTAGTTAGGGAGTAAGTGACATAGTCTCCCTGATATTTATTTATTATATTATAATAAAGGGTTAAAACTACTTTATTTAAACTGTAAATTCTGTCAATTATAGTCTTCATTACGTCGTTTCCTTAAGTATCTTATCAATGGCAAAATAATAAATACCGCCACACTGATACGTAATCTCAGCCAAAATGCCTTAACAATACGAAATACGCATAATTCTGCGCTTGCGCAATTGTCGCAATGTGGACCGGATTCCTTGTCCTGGAGGTCGATTGTTGCTTAACAATGAACATGAACATTTAGAACAGGGGTTGGGTGAAATGAGTGACGGAAGAAACGTTGACAGCGAGATAAGCATAATAAAGACGACGCTGTTGGCCTAGTTCGTAGTGACCATGCCTTGCGTTTACTAAGTTAGCGGTCCCGGGATCGATTCCTAAAAATAACCGGCCAAGTGCGAGTCGGACTTGCGCATGAAGTGTTCCGTACCATTATCAATACAACCACGGTGTACGTAAGATCGAGCAAAAAATGGCAAAAAATCACGTTTGTTGTATGGGAAACCCCCTTAAATTTTTATTTTGATCTAGTTTTAGTATTTGTTGCTAATTCATTATTTGTAAAATTTTAACTGCCCAGCTATCGCGGTTCATGAGATACAGCCTGGTGACAGACAAACATACAGACAGCGGAGTCTAGGTAATAGGGTCCCATTTTTACCCTTTGGATACGAAACCCTAATTAAAATATCTGTTACATAAATGCGAATATTTGTTCCTGAGACTTGAATGTTTCCTATGTGATTCTATATTTAAATATGTTTATCATTGTCTAGTAAGTCCTTACCCATGGTAAAAGCTTAGTTTGGAACTTAGATCAATATGTGTAAACTTTGGTGAGCTCTCTCTTTGCCGGATTATTATACTTTAACCTTAACCTAATCATTAATCAACAAATGTTTTTAAATGACCAGAAATTGTACACAAGTATAGTGTACCCCAATTATGATTATTTATGATTCTCATACAAGTTTTATTATGTATACGGGGCATCAAAAATTCCGGTTTTTTAATGCTTAGGAGCGGTCACTTCGTGACTAAAACTTAATCTCGTTTAGCACGGAATGCAAATAACGGTATTTTTTACCTGAATCGCATCTGCATTTTAGATTTGCCTTTTGATTCCGCATTTAGAAACATCCTGTTAGATACAAGTCTTAAGTTCAAAATGTTCGTAGATTTTTAGTTACGTTACGAGGTTATTTTGCAATAATCTTGTGGATATGGAACAAGTGCGGTCAGAAAACAAAAAACTTCTTTTATGGTGTTGACATTATCTGAACGAATTTCTACGAATGAATTTAATGAAAGTACAGTGGTTCGATCAGCCTTATAATAAGCTGACTTTAGTGCTTTGTCATATTTCAACTGCTGCTCTAATCTGTCAAAAGCTTTACAGCAACATGGTACATGTTTGTAGAATTTTACAATCACCACTGACACAAGTTTCACGGCGCCTTTGTGAATTGACCTAAGTATACTAGTTATATATTTATTTATATGGTGCCGTGTGGTTGCCGGGTTAGAATAGTGCCACTCCATGTCTTTCCGTGGCTGTCGTAAGAGGCGACTAAGGGAATAAGGGCTTGTAGTACTGTTAGGCGATGGGCTTGCAACCTTTCACTAATACACTGGTAAACTTCTTGGCCTGATTGTGCAAAATGTGGTTACAGAATTATCAACAAGTCTTTTTAGAGTTGTTGGTATTTCTGTAGCTCTGCCTACCCCACTCTGGGAATAAAGGCGTGATGTTATGTATGTATGTATGTATATTTATTTATTCCAATATTGGACTAACACATCACTTTAACTATAAATGCCACACATTGGTACAAGGATCTGATAATGATCTGCTATTTTTTACACGCAAATAAAGCCCTCTTCTAACAATGTCAAAATATTAAATTGTACCGCTTCACCTATTTTGACAAGTCAAATATAAATTTACCATGTTATTTCTTGCCGACAACCATATCACTACTATCTGACAAAAAGGTCTTAGTTAGTATAGGATGCTTTTTGTTGTATTATTAACCACCCGCATGTATAACGTGGTTTAACGTATTGGTTCTCAAATATAAGATCTTATCAAGCGATTCATATTATTCATGCCATTATGTCACATAGTGTTTGAAGGTCGCGTCAGTATAACACATCCTGCTGCGTCAAATTGATTGATGATAACATTATTGATCATTCATGTAAATTTATCATGATCTTGAAAAGTAGACGCGTGAGAAAAGTATTCTTGTCAATGTCCGTTGTGATTTGAGCCATTGTTTACCCTACAGAAGGCCACAAAGAAACTATGGATACATACTTATAAATAGAAACACTAAAAAAAAATCCCCCACCTCCGTCACTAGTCACAAGAGTAGTCAGGGGGGTTATCATGAGCTAGCTTTACAGTTCATTTTACGGTCAGCGTAAAGGACAGAGCTATGGCGGTTATATAGCTCTGTCCTTTTCTCTGAGCGTAAACAGAACTGCAAAGCTAGCTCATGATAACCCCCCAGATCGATATAATATGTAGTTTAGTGGCGCACCTTGGCTTATTTTAAGAAGTTTCTAAAAGGATCAGGGGAGCGATTTTTGATGCTCACCGACGAAATATGACTAAGTTTGAAATCAATTTGTGCAGCGATTTAATCTACGACCGGGTCCGCCTTTTGAATTTTATATTATAAAGGTGTAATGATAACAAATCCAAAAATTCAAAAATCGCTCCCCAGACCACAATGGGAAAGAACATAACATATTTCTTGTGGCATTAAAAAAGGGAACGAGCTTATAGGTCACCTGATGGTAAAGGGCTGGAGATCTTATGGATATTTTCAGCGAATATCTAACTTAAGCAATTCTGAGGACTAAACCACTTGTAAAATGTGAATTGAGGCCTTTTATTTCCATCTTAGACTTTTGGCAATGCCAATATTTACCTCAAAGCTCTTGCCTTTCTCTTAGCAGGAAAAAATAATGACTTTGGACAGCGTAATTTCATTTACTGACTCAGCGTACACATAGATACTGCGACTCAGACGGATCCTGTACTTGGACTTTTCCAAGCCAAACTCTACAGCTGTGTCTTTAATTATCCGTATATTTCTTCCCCAGGGACAATCAGCTACTTTGGAGAGCATACGAACGTCACTGTCATCAAAGTTTCCCGCCATGCAGACGCCAGCGCAGGACGTCGTATACGACACTCTTGCGCAGCTCATGCAGGACCGCAAGATCTACCAGACCTCGCGGGGATTCTTCATCGTCACGCCAGAGTGAGTAGCTGAAATCTGAAATCGGAGGTTGACATGTTAAGTTGTTTAGCAGGCCGACATAATAGATCAGTAAATAATTCACTGACCTGCATCTACACGTCTGAATAGGTATTGTTTACGGGCTGGCGTATCAACAAGAGTATCGATGACGAGCTCGTCAGGAATTGTTTAATAAGTTTATACGACTAACACGGCAGTGGTCAAAGCGGCATATAAAAGGTCAACAAAACGCGATGCACAATAATGGTGGATGAGTTACTTTTTACGATAATGATTTATGTTCTCTGCTGAACTATTAAAATTAACGTGGCACGTGATAGCAGCTCAACTTGGGCGAACACCAAAAACTTCAAAAAGCGTTGCCATACATATCGTAACTTAATTGTTCTCTTAAAATATCGTACATTAAAATTTCATACCAATCAACACGCTCGAGCCCTTAAACAACTCGATTTAATCGTTAAAATCTTTAACTCTCGTCATATGAGTCACGTCGCCATTTCTAGACGCTGCCCAGTTTGTTGCGCAAAGTGGAACGCACCCTGCGTGTCGATGAGTAAACGCGCCAATTTTGGCGCCAAACTTGACATTGAGCGCCATTTATATAAAATGGCGGGTTTAGAGTTGTCAGCGCGTAAAAGGGATGCATACTTATGTATGACTAACGCTGCTCCGGTTTCAGCTGGTAATTCAGATATATTTATGTACGAAAATTGTTTAGTTAAATGCATTTACCAAATATGCAGCAACAGTTAAGTAGGTACTTCATTTTGAATGTGTTAGATTCATGGCGATAATTTATAGTTGTTTTCTTTGGTTCCGCTTAATTGTCTTTGTAGAACTAAGATCATTTTGTTGGTTTTCAGCATAAATTACTTTAGTTAAGTACTCGATAAAATCTCTTGTAGACTGTTATACCTGACAACGGAGACTAAAGCTCTGTATTTCATATTTAAATGCCGGCAAGCCCCTGTAACACAATCCAACAAGAACTAGGCAGTAAAACAAAATATCTAATATCACTACTAGTTAAATATGGGTTTAGCCGGTAACTATAGGTATTACGCAGGCTCAATGGCACCGTAGGCGTCAAGCTGCGCGTACGCAGATATCTGACATGATTTACGTTTGTCCTTCCAACATTTCGAAAAGTTATTTTTCTTCCATTCACTACTGTAATGTAGTAGTGAATAATTTCGAAATGACCGAATGAATTAATAAACATCTTTTATCTGCAGATTCATTTATCATTCTCATTCAGATTGGATTAGCCGCCAAGGGCGTAGGAATTTGCAATATCTTTGCTGCGAATGTTGCAATGTTTTGCTCTTAAGGAGCTTTTGTATTTGCAGAATTAGGGGATTTGTTATTAAAAACAAACAATTCAATAAACTAAACTAATTTCACATACGATGTTAAATTTAATCAATGATAATCGACTGTTAGTTCATACATTTTGATAATTGTTAATGGTCTAATCGTCTGTTAAGTGGTTAACATCGCATGGTGAAATTTATACTTAAAATAGATGGTGGACCTGTTAATGAAGTAAGTAATATCTGGGTATTTTCATTATAAAGTGTACCCTAGTTAAGGAAAGTTAAAGTTTCTTAACTATCCTTAACTAGGGTACACTTTATTTTGAAAATGCCCATCTACTCAATTCTATAGATCTTTTTATAATAGGAGTCCTATATCCAGAAATGACATCATAGTATTATGCTATCTACCTACGTTGTGTTGTTTCATATAACTGAACAATATTTTGTTTTACTATATATCAGTCAACTAAAGGATTATCTCCTTGAGTTGCGTAGTATCGGATCATTATACTATTAATATTAATAAAAAGTATTTTTCATTTAACGGCGGATGAACATTCAAAATATTCTATGCACGGCTCAAGCTACAATTTTGTCAATAATAACAATGCTCCGATAAACCAAACAGTTTTTATCTTAAATCGTCATTTCATTTAAGTAATTATGCATCAGTAAACGCCAGTGATAGGTCGCTGACAGGTAAGAACAGCAAAAAACTATCCCGGAACCATTTACCATGGTAAAAACCCATGGGTGTCATTATCACTTAGTTGAAACGCGACTATAATGATGTCGCTCAAAACCATGCTTCCTGGTGGTCGTCATGACGTGACACCCTTGACAACGGCAATAAAAACTTTAAAAACCATGAATTGCTAAGCTACTTAAACTAAACAGCCTATAGCCAAGACGCGTTTTAAACCAATCGGGTTACTGATGGTAGATTGCGTCAAACGAAAAGTCACGTGATCTACTAGTGACGCCATTGGTTAAAAAAACCAAACGAATCGAAACGCTAGTTAGCGAACCATCTTGGCTTTAGGCTCTGTTACAAGGAATTGCATGGAGATTTCTAAGTTATCGAAAAAAATTACACAGGATCCATAATCGATATCGTGAAGAGCAGAGACGCTAGCTGCTATTTATAATTACTAGAAGAAAATAAAGGTAAATTTAAAAGTTCTGGCTTGACTCTATCTCCTAAATATTGTATCAACTATCCAATATTTAGGAGTTGATATATTATCATGCAGTTTATGTAAGTTTAAGTTTGTTTATTGATGTATAATTATATATCTTTCTATCTATTTATGTAAGTAAGTCCTTTTGGTAAGTTTTTGTTTTTTGGGTGCTCTAAATAAACTTGTACACCTGTTTACTCGATGCAAAACCTTTTACTTTTCTCAATTTCTCAAGGGTTAGCTGGAAGAGATCCCTTAAAGGGATAAGTTCGCCATTGTACATCTTTTTATTATTATTCATTGTAATTTTTGGTTTTTCTTTTGTACAATGAAGTGTTTACATACATACATTATTATTAGGTATTTTCCCCGATGGGTGTCCGACGAGTGAGTGTGAGTGACCACGATAGGTTTAGACATGCGTTCATGGCCGAAGTAACAGAATGTCTGTAATTACACCAAAACCGACAGCATTTTTTTGATCAGCATCACTCTTGTGTGTACAAGCAATATTGTGATGGACGTGTTTGAAGCGTGACTCGACAATTTAGCGGGAGGTGTATCGGAATAATCAAATTAGAACCGTATCTGCATCGATGAAGAAATTAAATTTGAAGAAAACTGATGTCGACTCTAAATTGGTTTTTGATGTTAAATTGTATGAAAGTAATTACATGAAGATGTATCTTTTGATAAGTAATAAACTCGTTATTAATAACCATTATGGTGTTGTACATAAACAACTTTTTGTTGAACGCTGATAGATTTCAAGTCAAAACGATTTTTTGGTTATTGAAGGACTTTGCATATTTAATTATTACCCATCATTCAACTTTACAAGTGGATAAATTCACTCAATTATCAACTTGAGAGGTACCCAGGCATTTAAAAAGATAGAAACTAAATACTTTAAAATGGCACAAAATTTCTAGATCCCCCATCTAATCTCATGAATCTTACCTTTATGTCTAAAATTATCAATCATAACCAGGCCAAAATCACAACTAGCCGTATTATTCCAGACGCCGCCGCTCCCGCTCGCGTTCCTCCTCCCGGCACCACGAGGAGGAGTGCCCCTCTCCCCGGACCCTCCTCATGTCGGACCAGGAGGCGCTGCATCAGCTCTACGGCGAGATCGCCACCGTCCGGGACGGCGCGGTGACCCACCAGTGCGTCCAGACCAACCTCGCTGATGTTATCTGTGGCGGTAAGTGGCAGCTGCCGATAAAAGTTTCTGCGAGTTGTTATAGATGCACGCAGTGCAGGGCCGGTCCTTGTGGCAAACCTTGGGGTTGACCTATGTTCAGCAGTTGGACGTCTTTTGGCTGAATTGATGATGATGATGTTGTTATACTATTATACGAGCTGCTAAAACTTAGAAACTTCAGTCAGTGACAGGGATAGGAGTCAAATATCACAGTCTCTATCACTGCCCAGAACTTATCGGGGTTTTAACCCTGCTCACCCTTAACTCGTCCTCTGGGCCGATCTAGAATAATTCTGTGATAGCACATGTCATATAAACAAGCGGTACCTATATTTGTTTTTGTAACATTTTTTTCGTCTATTTAGAAAACAACGCTGGACATGAGTAATATAAGAGTTGGCCAAGGCCAAAACAGCGAACATGATGTTCATAATGATCTGGGTAGTGATTTTGGGATGACAGGAATTGTATTATCTAGATGTTACACGTAGGTAACTAATGGTCCTTTTCAAATTTAGGTTAAGCTTTTACTCGACAGTGAATCCAAAAAAAACTATTAATCTCAAAAAAAACTAAGTTCAAAATGTAATCAACTAAATAAAGCTGAAGCTAACCTAGCAGAAAACTTGGAAAAGCGTAGCATGCAGATAATAACGAGTTCCGCTGAGGCTCGGAACAAAACGGAATGTAGGGCGCCTGCAGTGGCCTGATTGTGCTAGGCCACGGAATTTAGTGGATCCCGTGCCCGGCATTATGGCATTACGTAACTTGCGAACAATCGACGCTTGTGTCTCGGAATAGAGCTAGAAATGGCAGGTCAACAATAGGTCTTAAACGTGATGTTTTATGGCAATTGGAAGTGAATGAATAGTTTAGAATCATCCATACATAGAATTTATGTAGCCTTTAGATCTAGTTTGACATAATCTGTCCCTTGTACGTGTAACGCTTTAACCCCTTAAGGAGGAAACAGTTTAGAAGTTAGGTGGCAATATGTAGACCCCGTTATCGGAGGTGCAATTTGGTAGCTAAACGTTCTTAGGCATGGGTAAAAATATTTTCGAAATATAGCTATGTCAATACTTTTTTCTACCATAATGATTGTCTTTGACAAAAAATAAACGTGTTTATATAGTTTATTTCATGCACTGGCCCGCACCTCGAAACATTAAAATAAGTTAAATTGTAACTTTGAACAATACAATTGTGAAATAGCAACCACAGTGTTTTTTTTCTTAGTGATTGCGGATTCTGCTTCAATGACATTGATTATCATGAAAAACAAAATAAAAATATTACATTTTGTCCAAAAAAATGTATGTAAAACTAATAGTAAAAAAAACGAAGAGTATAGATATCGACATCATAAATATTTTTCCCCATGCCTGAGAAAGTCCAGCTACCAAATTGCACCTCCGATAACGGGTCTAACAATATATTTGTGTCTGTACTATGTACTAGGTAACCTTTTAGTATTATTAGGGTTGTTTTCTTAGCTTTGCCTTGCCTTATGCCATGTATGAAAAAATATTATACCTTACGACTTTACAAAGTGCATATAAACCGCCTGCCCACAATAATAAATTAACGCCTTGCGCAAGGTCGAATGTAGTCTGTGTTTGGAAAATAAAACTCATTTTTTGGTCATAGAGCATTTGGGTTAGTTATGACAAAATTAACAACTTATTTCACCTTATGGCTGCTTCTAAAGCTTCATAATTTATATTCGTTGTCGTATTTATGTTTTGCGTATATTTGAAACATCTAATTAATTTGAACAACAATTTGGCAAGTCTGCACTGCAGTAGTTGCATGATATTATTAATTCAAGTCACACTGTCTTTGCCAAAAACCAAAGAAGTGTAATTACCTACTACTTGGATTAACCTTTAAAACCTTCTGGCTAAATTCCCAAGCTCTCTCTTGGGTTAAAAAAACTCGGTCGGAAACATGAAACGGTTTTGTTTTCCTTCTTAGGATTTGTGAATAAATTGTCAAAGTAACATAACAGTCAATGAATGATAATAATCTTGATTTATTAACTCTTATGCTTAGCAAAATAAGGTTTAAAATGGTGCTAGACTGTTCAGGGAACCATAAAAAATGACCGAGAAAAGGTCACGACAGCAGGGACGTGACATCGGCCATGTTTATAGAACAGTTGTAACGGAACTAAATGTGAAATATTATTTGTAACGGTTCCAATAAGCAGAATTGTTGGTTTTGACCGATTGATCATGCGGTCAACGTTCGGTAATCAACTTATGAACTTGACGTTTTGAGATGCAGTTGGATTACTTTATTATTAGGGGTGAATCTGCAAACATGTTAGCGCGAAAAGCCAACAAAATTGATTTGTGTGCCACCTTAAAACTTTATCGCAATTACTGATTTGACTGAACAAATCGTTCTCTGATACTATGAGCGGTTTAATTATATGATTAATATTATCCCCGCCCCGCTGCCTCAGCACCCGATTGTTTATTTTTTGTAGGTATACTTTACATAAGTGTTTATTGTAATCGATGCCTACAGAAACGAAATAAATATCCAGATTATACCTTCATAATAAGCTACACCACATTGTTACATTGTATGCCCTTCTAGGTTCTTTCATTTCTAAGGGAAAGTTTATTCGAAAACGTTTTTTAATATTTTGTTATTTCAAAAGTAGGTACCTACATAATTTGTTTACAATCAAAGTCACTATTAGAAACCTTTACGGTGTCAGAGGTATAAGGTATACGGCTAAATTTGACTTTTGATTAGTTATTGAAAGCGTTAGACTTGAACATGTGGGAACTTCGTGAAAAATTTAACGACAAATAACGCCCCGTGATGCACCCTTAAAGACGAGAAACAAATGAATGCAGATTTATAAATAATCTCAAATAGATACTAAATACCAAAGCTTATTACACAATAAACGAATACTTAGACGATAAATTATAATAATGAAAATTAAATTATACATAAATACGCCTATACTAAACTAAAAAGTACTACATATTACTGATGTATATTAATATTTTTTAAATGTTAAGTCTCCCTCTCTCTAAATACTTTTGCTGTGCCCAGCAAGGTTCATAATGAAACATTTATTATAATACTTCCACCTTTGTAAACACATTATGGCTGCAATAAAATATTGAGTAGGTATTGACAGCAATTCTGCTGTACATTTCCTGGTTTAAAATTATTTTTCTAGTAGTTAACATTTATTTAACGTTAGAAAGTGTCAAAACAAAAAAAACGACAAGCTTTTAAATTATATCGCACAGTGCTTTTAAAACAACTAATAAATTCTTTACAATAAACTTGTTTAGAAACTAGATTATCGAACAAACTGATCTAAAACCAATAAATACGATTCAGTGCTACTATTTCTTTCACATAGATTACCACACACGAGTAAAAGACCAATTTCAACTCTATTCCCTTGTCATACGGGTTTTATCAAAGTGTGGGGATATTAAATGCATCTAGTGAAAAGGCAGGAAACGTCTTCTATCGATCTTACTGCGACGTGCTAAGTGCAGTGGAGTGCAGTAAAAAATGTGCAATTGACACTACATTTGTCTAATAAGGAGTGGAGCTGATTTATTTAATTTGTACCACTTTATCTACAAATTGCGTGTTAATAAGAATTATCTATTGGGTAAATCGTAAATTTTGCATTTCTATTTAAAACCAGTAAAAGGACATTAATAATTAATAAAAAATATACTATAAAAATATAATAATTAATTATATAAATAAATTTGCTTTCTCAGTCGATTTCTGTGACCATTGACTAGCTAATTGATCACGATGATTACGAACTTGTCTGACAAAATAATTATGATGTCGCAGGATTATTCATTTGAGCCTCTATTGCACTGCGTTTTTACCCCTCTTGAAATCATATTATTTTTGCCTCGGCTGCCATTACTGTTAGAAGAATAAGAGCTATGATAATGTTCGCAATACGATAATAATAGGAGAACAGACGATTTAGTAAGATCATAGTAATTTTTCAATTTGTAAGCAAGTATCCCTTAAAAGAAATCACGTTTGAATATTCCAAGACATAAGGATCGGTTGTTCACATGGGTTAAATTATTGTTTTGATATTTATTAATTTGGTTGATTGATTTCGGATCAGTGAGCCTTTATTAGTCGTTTTATTTATGTTGACGATCTCAATGTTATTTCGTATTTTATGACATCTCACCTAAATTGTAACATTACGTGATGTTATAAAATAACCTTAACTAAACTAATTATCTTGACGTTTTATCTATAAACGAAATTGTTAAAACTACTAAGGCTTGATATAACGGCGCACCGGCGTCCTGGCGATGATTGCAAGTAGGATCGACTGCCCCTGCATGAATCATTGCATGCAGCTTCATGTCAGGGGCAAACAAACATATTACTCGTAGGTTATTTACTTTTAATATAATTTTAAAATTGTATATAAGTGTAATGTAATGAATCATGTTATTCGAAATAAATAAATAATAATACCTAAAAATAATAACTAATAGCACCTCTCCACCCTTAGCCCCTCTGGAACTGTTGCCTCTCTGCTGCTATGTATTTGCGGCTATTTTGTAAGGCCCATTCCATTGAGTTGGCGAGTCACCGTCGGCCATTTCAACCAAAGTAATTAGCATTGGCCAGCCAGACGTCATAGTTTTATCAAAAGCCTAGTTCACCAATCCATATCATTTCATTAATATAAACTGTTTTTAATGTTCCCATCCTTCTTAAATAGTCTTACATAGTCGGGGCAATAGCCGGGTGGTGTCCCACCACTTTACTAAATTAAAGTTGTCTAAAGGGCCTCTGCGTGTTGGCTTCGGCTCCATGTACACCTTCCAAAGGTCCGGGACTCCCATAGTCCCGTGTTTGGTAAAGACATACAAATAATAACTGGAAATTGGCTATTGACTCATCATCAGATCAGCAAACACAACGTTCAAAATTAACTCGCAAAATTGAAACCACAGTCAGATAGACTAACCAAGTAACAGGTGAAGTTTATCACTCGTGGAAACAAGCCCCACCGCAAGGTTCGACCTCAATACTAAAGCAAAGATTAATCACCGCTCGCGTTATCACTATGATTATGAATGAAAACCAAACATACTCGGATCATAATCAATTCCCATTCACGTGAAGGCCGACCGCAAGCGCTTGCGCATGCCGCATTCACTGCCCGCGACACGCCAGCTCTAGTCAAATTACACACTAATAATAGCCTGTGGCCGTCAATATGTTAATGGTCGGTCATTACTGTCAAATTAAAGGCGGGAAAGTACCATCTCGCTCTTTCCTGTCCACAATACTTTCCATCGGGAGAAAACTACGACTAATCAGGAAAAGATGGAAGGCTTAAGCTGTTTTTTATTAGTGATAACCTTTCGGGTGAAATGAGCTTTCTGCTGCTCTTACGTAATGGTGGGCTAGAGCGTTGAGTTTACTGATGAGGTCTATTCTGACCTTTAGGCGGTAAGAGCCATGAAAGTGATAGTCTCCCTTTAAACCGTAAGTTAAAATACTAAAACGAAAGGTGAACTTTTAACTTTCGATTTAAATAAATAATAAATACCGGACAATGTCACACAAACTGACCTAGTCCCAAGTCCCAAACTAAGCTCTAGTCTTGTGCTATGGGTACTACACAACGATAAAGTTACTTATAAAGAGAAATATATACTTAAATACATAGAAAAGATCCAAGACTCAGGAACTAATACTCGTACTCACAAATATCTGCCCTTACCGGGATTTGAACTCGGGACCACTAGCTTCGTAGGCAGGGTCACTACTAACTAGGCCAACGTGTCGTTCTGTCGGTGAATCTACACATACATAACGTCACGCCTTCATTTTCAGAACTTTTAAACTTGCTGATAATTCTGTAACCACATTTTTCAAAATCAGGCTAATGATGTTTACCAGTGCATTAGTGAGAGGTTGCAAGCCCATGGCCTAATAGTAGGTACTTAGGTACGACAAGCCTTTATTCCCTCAGTCGCCTCGTACGACATCCACGGGAAGACATGGAGTGGCACTATTCTAACCCGGCAACTACACGGGCCTCAGTTAATTCGTCATATTATTCAACAAAATTTACTAGTCAAAATGCGATTAAAAGCGATAGTGTCTTGACACGACGAAGAGAATTACTCATAACTCGTAACTAATAATGAAAATAAAACTAGGACAACTTCAAATAAATAAAAATTAAGAACCACTTAAGAATAATGCTCATGACAAAAACGTGGTATTTAGCAAATAAATTCACGATGGACATTGTATTAACACGTTACCAAAACAGCTTACAATGCAAGCACCTAGTCCCTAAAAAACTTTCTGTAAGCAAAAGCTGTAACTTTTAAAACCAACCCATGTATTAACCATCGCCAGTGATCTCACTCGACTGCGGTTTTTCTTAGAGCCTCACCCATTACACTTTTATAGTCCACAAAACGTCTTTACTGATTGTGGTGAACCGCATTCTTCCTACTTTGTAAGCTGTGTTTACAAATTGCGAAGGACCGAGACAAAGTATGTTGTTTTAAATGGTCTGATCCGGTTTTGTTTAACTAAAAATAACCGAATTATGGTCGTTGTTAACTTGATATTACTTTTATTATATACTTACTTGTCTAAATTCCACCTGCAAAGAGCAGGGTTTGCGCATGCGGTTACGTTTGCGCGGATAAATGTACGTATATAATAATATAATATTATTTAAATTGCTAAGTTTCACGAGAAGATATAAATCGAATAGTAACAATTGCCAAACAAAATATCACTTTGACACAGTCCTGAGGTGGGTCAGGATTCCATCAAGCATTTTTGCCCTATTAAAAGAGCTATTCGTACAATGTTGCAGTTATTTAAAAATCAATACAAAGTCAAAACCATAAAAAGTAATCTAGTTTAAAGTGAAATTTCTGCTGTATACATTTTTATTCGTGCACCAAAGTGCATGGATCTAGGTCTATACGGAAACGTTAAATCAGGGGCTGCGACGCCAAAACCTGAATATGTTTAGCCCAGTTCTAGGCAATTGATGTTAGCATGTGACTTACTTCCATATGTACGAAGGAAGTAAACGATAACATCACTGTGATTTTACTCGTGTATAAATTTAAGTATCAATCAACATCAAATCAGGTTTTATTGATGAACGGCTACCACCATCTTATCCTTTAACCTACCGCCATGCCGCAGTCTTACCATTGTTGTGTTAAATAGATAAAAAATCTTTAAAAAAACTATAGTTATTCTTACACTACAAGTTTTTCTTTGCCATCGCTCAATAGTCAAAATGTATGGGATGACATTCTCGTGCGTTACGATGAACCACGTGGTCAACTTTCATCCCATACATTTTGAGCGATAGAAAAGAAAAATGTTAGCTTTTGCATCTTGGCTAGTACATATCACATATTAAGTTTATCTAGAAAGGGAGTCTGTTCTTCCCTTTATTACAAAGATAAGTACGTGTACCTACTTAGTGCTGTGGTACTTCAACTCTCTTCCGTCGGTGGTTCTAAATTTTGCCACACATGCAGGGGGTCACACCGGCAGTTGGGTGAACGCGTAGGCCATCATTGAATCCCGTTTGACACCTATATCATCAGCTTTCTCTTTTCTTTGAAACACCAGACGCAGAAAGCAGAACAGAAGCACAGTAGATATTAGCAGTCTTAGGATTGTCTCTCAGATCTCATTTATCATCAGGTGGCCTGTGTGCTCGATTGCCTTCTCATTGCCATTCAAAAAAATGGGTTATTCTCTAAAATAATTGAAGCGTCGGTGATCAGGTGATATAGGGTATTGATTCGTGACCATAACATACTAAAGAGTTTTTCTAAGTAGTACATTTGGATGGATGGTTTGGAAGGAAAACATAGTAAAGGAAACCTGCTCATTCGAGCTGCTCAGTGTGTAAGAGGGGTAATTATTTAAAAGATCCTATAGGGTGTAAGCGAATCCGAAAGGGCACTTTTATTTACAATTTACTTTAAAGACAATACTAGCTTCTGCCATAAACCTTTACAGCATTCAACTCGGTTACCAATATTCCCTAATTCTTTTTACACAAGTATCATGTGCAAGTATCAGCGGGTCTATTATGGTCGTGATTATCGATGTGGATAAACCTAGATAAAACAACTGTTACTTTCAAACTAGTATGTAAGTGCGAGAGCAACGGATGCTTTATCCACCATGATAATGGCGATCATAATACGGGCTGAATGAACTATCTGTGAGCGAGACACATTCAGCTTCTCATACTTTGATTTTAACACTAATAATTATTATTAGCAGGAAGCTGGCACTTCGCGATGCCTCTAGTGTTGCAGATTCTCAGAGGTAGCCATGATGACCATACCGAGATCATATCTTGTTGTCATCTGGGAGGTTCATTGCCAAACACGCAGGTACTAAGCCGAAATGACACAATTGACAAGGTTGAGGCAAAACAATGATGCCGTAAGTGTAATTTCACAGCTGAACGCGCGCCTAATGCGGCAAACAAGATCCCGTGAAACAGAAGGAGCTAATGACTGTCATCTTTGAAACCATTTGGGACGTGATGACTGTTAAAAGTAGCGTGGGTCTATGGCAGAGCAAAAAAAGTCATCTATCGTAGGTTCGGCAGTAACAGAGTAAAGTTGTTGCTCATTTCTTGTATACGAGTAGGTAAGTAAAATACTTGGCAACGCTAAAACAACTTATGCCGTACTTACGAGACAGTTTAGAGACGATTAACACGTTACTTTTTCAAACTTGTGCATAAAAAAATTCATTAACTGACACTTAAGTGCAGCCGTTAGTTAAGAGGAAATAAGAGAAGGGAAAAAGGGTCTTACATCTTCTTCGATACCAATAACCACAATACCTACATACATACATACATAACATCACGCCTTCATTCCCAGAGTGGGGTAGGCAGAGCTACAGAAATACCAACAACTCTAAAAAGACATGTTAATAATTCTGTAACCACATTTAACACAAGTAGGCTGAGATATTTACTAGTGTATTAGTGACAGGTTGCAAGCCCATCGCCTAACAATACTAGAAGCCTTTATTCCCTTAGTCGCCTCTTACGACATCCACGGGAAGACATGGAGTGGCACTATTCTAACCCGGAAACCACACGGGGGCCACAATACCTACCTCTTTTTAATACGAATGTCAATGATAGAATTGGCCAAATTGGTCATCGACAAAGCTTAGGAGATTTTTGTGACGACACGTTGGCCTAGTTGGGAGTGACCCTGCCTCCAAAGCCGGCGGTCCCGGGTTCAAATCCCGGTAAGGGCAAATATTTGTGTAATGATCATGAGTATTTGTTCCTGAGTCTTGGATGTTTTCTATGTATTTAAGTATTTATTTCTCTATCTAAGTATGTTTATCGTTGTCTAGTACCCATAGTACAAGCCTAGAGCTTAGTTTGGGACTAGGTCATTTTGTGTGACAGTTTCCCGTGATATATATATTTTTTTTTATTCCACTTTACCTCCAATTTTCCGTCCGGTAATGGGCTGTCTGTATCGATCTGTTCTTCAGTTTTCCCAGAGTGGCTTTTGCCTAAAGTAGGAAGACCAGGCTATATAAAGATGATTCTTAAGTATTTTGTGTATGTTATAAACATTTGCGCTCAAGCTACTTAACTATCCTTCTTGCCTTACTACACGACATTTATTTTTTTCACAAAAAAGTACAAATGGCGGTCATGTGATGTGGGTAAACCTAAACGTGCCTGAAACTTCCTAATATACCTATGCAGTTATCAGAACAAAACTTGTTATGTAGCTACGGAGTGAATCTCGCAGACGGAATGATAACCAACGCGGTAGTAAAGCTGACTTCTAAATTGATTTTGAGTCAGCTTAATTGAAAGATTCTGATATTTTTATCAGCAACAGACTAGTAATTGGCAGTCCAAATCCAGCGTCTAAGCGACAAATAAACTTATCCAAGTAATTATCACAATTATCTTCAAATGACATCGGTGCCCCTGAGCGACCACATAAATCGAAGCGGTTTTTGCCCTGATTAGAAACACCTCTTTTTATTTGTATTTCTGACAATTGTCTTGAGAAATTCCAATCAAATTCATTCATGGTTACAAAGCAACTGAATGGATTGTAATCATCTCTTGGTATCTGTCGAGCTGTGGAGATTCTATCTTTCGAGGTCGCTAATAATGTAAATGGCAATAATTAGTAGGTATTACATTATTATAAATTAAATGTTAGGGTTCACTACTTTTTCGCAGCTCAATGTTTCCCAAACTGATTCATTTCTCAACCGTATCATTTGGCATACTGTATTTTTTTTTAAAGTAACCAAACCTAATCTACGATAGTCTTGAAATATTAAAAGGTTCCGAAAAAAAAACAGTATGCCAAACAATACGGTTGGGAAATAAATCTGTTAGGGAAACGTTGTTATTTAGACCTTAATATTACGTTTAATTATGAATTCTATAAATATTAGACTAAGAACTACGTTTTTTTTACCGTACTTGATTAGTAAAATATATGTCTCCATTTTATAAATCAGCTGTTCTCAGCACCAAACTCGACATTATCATTAAATTGACTTTATTATTATTTACTTCAAGTATTATTGCCTGATTAACTCCCATGTTTGAATTATCATGACAAGCCGTCAATAACACTAAGCTAGGCCATGCGGAAAACCGATAGGCTTTATCGTGTACCTAATACCCAAGAAACCGGCATGAAGTTGATAACAGTCAACAGCAAAAATCACAATATTTTGCTCTTTTGAAGTTGTAAATAAAAAAATAGAATCATCAATATGGAATCATCATTAGTGGTGGTAGAACCCTGTGCAGGGTCCGTCCGGATCGCTACCACCATCTTATCCATTAACCTACCGCCAAACAAAGCATTTTTGTGTTCCGATGTGGGGATAAGACAACCGGTGAAATTACAAGCATATAAGTATTCTATCTTAGTCCTCATGGTTGGCATGGCAACGCATTTGAGGTCTTAGGATTGTAGTCTTAAGACAATAGTCTTGAGAATTCAAATGTCTATGGGTCTCAGATTCTACTTACCATCAGGTTAATAGATTTATAGATATATTTATTTGGTTAATTTGAAGCAAGATGGACTGAAATCAAGACGCGAGGCCCTGAACTTCTCAATGTATTAATAACCTAAAATACATTCTCGTTCATTCACTTTTGCGTGCTCCATTAACCACTCTCAATGAAACTTAAGACTAGTAAAACAATGAATTTAAACCTTGTAGTTTTTAAATAAAATATCATTTTGTTCGGATATTGTGCTGACCTGAACGACCATTCATAAAATCACTCAGTCATCGTTGTAAATTATAAGATTGTTGCTTGTTCGCTTCCAACTATCTGCTACTGCTTTCCTATTTCAGAGTGAGGCTATGTCTAATGTACCTACGAACCAATAGTGATTTTTTATGTAACCTTTCATATCGTAGTTTGGACCAAAATCTGTAAAAGAAGATTGATTTGAGACCAAAGTCGATAAATAACTTTTAGGTGGCCGCAGTAATAAAAAAATGCATGACTATTTTCATAGCTATTCAACAGATTTTTTGAAATTGCTTAAATGATTTACGTGTTTCTTATTGAGTTAAACGTAGATATACAAAGTACAATAATAATAATATCAGGGGACAATCTCACACAAATTGACATAGTCCCAAACTAAGCTCTAGGCTTGTACTATGGGTACTAGACAACGATAAACATACTTATATAGAGAAATAAATACTTAAGTACATAGAAAACATCGAAGACTCAGGAACATATATTCGCGCTCATCACACAAATATCTGGCCTTACCGGGATTTGAACCCAGGACCCCTCACTCCCAAGTAGGCCAACGTGTCGCCAAAAATTAATTAGTATACTTAATTATTTGTTTTGTTAATTTTACGCATGATATTAATAGGTATGTGTCATTGTTCCCAGTGATATGCGCAAACGGCAACAATTTGTTCTAAACTTGTTAACAACCACAAACATCACTATTTGCACAATCAACAATCACTATGGATGGTCCTTCGTATTGCTGCGAAACACTCCTGCGCAACCATTACTTAGCTGTGTGAATCTTTCAAGATTTAAAAGGCACTTTTGAGTTAAATTGCTTTTGCTATCATGCTTCGGCATGCATAATCTTTACGTCAGAGTACTTAAGTATATAAATAAATATTGACGGCACGCTAGCCTCATTGGTAGTGACCCTGCCTACGAAGCTAGGGGGTCGTGGGTTCAAATCCCGGTGAGGGCAGATATTTGTGTGATGAGCACGAGTTTTTGTTTCTGAGTCTTAGATGTTTTCTATGTATTTAAGTATATCGACGCTTGAAAGGCGAAATGGGATAAGCGACATTTTTTGTGATATTGAGATATATCGACATATATCGTTCAAATCAGAAAAATCTGCTGATTTGAATATGTAACTCAATATCACAAAAAAAATCGCTTATCCCATTTCACCTTTCAAGCGTCGATATATTTCTCTACATAAGTATGTTTAACGTTGTCTAGTCCCCATATTGCAAGCCTAGAGCTTAGTTTGGGACTAGGTCAATTTGTGTGACATTGTCCCCTGATATTTATTTATTTAAATACATGAGCCGCTTGTGTCAAAAAAATATTAAAGTCTATGGGCAAACATGTGGTCTGCCATCGTGAGGTTGAATTCCGTTTGCACGCTTTAATGAGGTCGATAAGGTGCGTTTGTCAACATTAGTGGTGGTAGGACCCTGTGCAGTGGTGGTAGGACCCTGTGCAGGGTCCGTCCGGATCGCTACCACCATCTTATCCATTAACCATCCGCCAAGCAACAGTGTTCGCATTGTTGTGTTCCGGTGTGGGGATAAGACAACCGGTGAAATTACTAGCATAGAGGCATTCCATCTTAGTCCTCAGGGTTGGCAGCGTATTTGAGGTCTTAGGATTATAATCTTGAGAATTCAAATGTCTATGGGTCTCAGATTTCACTTAAGTACCATCAGGTGGCCTGAGTGCTCGTGTGCCTTCTCCTTAACATAAAAAAAAAACGTCAAGGGTCGCCAATAGCTTTTTTTTACTTCATAGTAAAGTGTGTCATAATTGAAAGACCGCACTTATTTAACCCATTTCCAGGCCGGACCAATCTAGATGTTTTAACATAGAATGAAATATATACCCAAGTTATTTACATATTGGGAATTAATTTCAGAGCAAGTAACATTTTATGTAAATTCAATTAGATTTGAACCCTAAGTTTAGGTACTATGGTTGAAATTGCAACTAAACCTATGTGGTCAGTATAGAGTTTCTATCTGGAAAAGGGTTAGAAACCGTAACTAAATTTGCTCTAATAAATGATGGGCTTTAGTTACAGCTTCATAATTACTGCTTTTGGACTTTATAACCTTAACCTTAAAATTGGACCTTGCAACCTGCTTTATCCTAATGACAAGCGATATACATTGTTTTAACCACTAATGTCTTCATTATAATTACGTTCCGCTATTTACTCGTGATGATATTTTTTCGAGTGACCACAACTACACTGATTTAGGAAGTGTCGAGGGTCGAGTAAAAACTTGCAGATAATTTGACGAATCTTTTTCACAGCCAAGGTCACAATAGTTCCGGAAACAAAGGCAAGGGTTTATTACCTATAAGCCCCGCTAAATGGGTTACACATATTTATAACGATGTATGAACCTTTAAATAGCATTTCGAGGAATAGGCTCCTCGAGACAATCCCTGCAGTAAGATTTAAAAAATATGTTGCAATTAATTAATTGTATTTAAATTAAGAAATGTCACTCATTTCACCACTAAATACGGTCCCAATTGCACTATATCATCATTTTTTACAAACATAGAAAACCTCTCCTATATTTTACTATATTAATACAATTAAACTACTTAATTTTAACTAGTCTTAAGCCGACTAGTTAGACTTCGAAGGTTTAAAATTTATTTGTTGACAAATTGACTGCAAATATTACGATTAAACTACCTACTTTTGGGGGGCCCCAATTGGGGCTTCATATTTTTTTAACAAAGAACCAATTTTTACACACATTGCCATCTCACGCAAAGCAATGTTAATTTATTGTTATTTTTTTATACATGACCCATTTGCTTCCTAAATCAGATGAAAGAAACCACAATGGTGGTCATTCTAAATTGTAAACCACATCAAATTGATTAGTCACCATTCCTTCTTTGTTCTTCAAGATACCAAAGAAAATAAGCTTGGCATGAGCCTGAAATGTAACTCAATTAATCTCTTAACCGCATTTTATGGTTCGGTAGCGAGATTAAATGAGATCAAAGAGCAGGAAGACACCAATCCCAATTTCCTTTCATAATACCTAGACAAAATTGTACCATTCTTAAATGACCGTTCTTTCTGTTCAACATAAAACCTTATACTGTAATAGTTAGATCCATTCCACATTGGCAAAGGAAAAGGAAGGAGATGTTACGTTTCATGTCGTTAATGTCACTGACTTTATATCATTGATATGTTATTTCAGATGTATGAATGGACACACTGACGCAAGATTTGAATAGGGTAGTACAAAGAATGTGGTTTTAATTTAACTTAAATTCGTTATAACTTATCAGTCGAATGTTTATATTTGAGATCCTTTAAAATAAAGTTTTTTATTGTTAATGCGATCAACTTTTCGCTTAGGTAGGTATCTAAATGTTAATTTAGAGGAAGATCATTTTTGATGCCTCACACAACGCACCATTACAACCTCCATGTATACAAAACGCATTTTAGTAACTATAATCTGAACCGTGAGCAATATGTTTTTTTTTAATTTTGCGGACTCACTTCACTCGCTTCCGATTGCATGCAGTCAGTGCGTGAGGGGTTTTATTTTATTTTTAACCGTTAAATTTTAGGGCGTTGAACCTCAAAATTTCATCCGCATGATGCACTCACAGATGCATAAAATTTTTAGTAAAACTTCTTAGTACGGTGTTTTTATCGCGTGTTTTATATTTTTTATCTGTTTTATAGTCATTCTGTGGAATGTAACGGCTTGTTTAACTTATATATTTTATGAAATTTTCGTTTGTGCGAGAATTTGCACTTTAAATTAGTTTATCTTTGTAACGCACACAAAAATCCTTACGTAATTCCTTTCCTTTTCTTTATTTTTCGCCTTAGTTCGCGGTAACATTAGAAACCACTAATGGTTTTGATGCAATATCCCTGCAATAAAGGTTCAGTTCAGGGGCTCTATGCTACTCGGTAAAACCATATTGCTTTTAACATGTTATAGTTTTGTTTTCGACTAAATAAAAAAGTACCCTTAGTATTGTTGACATGTCGAAAGCAATAAATATGATTTAGCGAAAAGATTGGAGTCCCAGTGCAATACCTACTATAGTTATTCGCAAAAATGTATTCTTATATTTGCTAATAATTTAAAGTAGGTACCTACTTGAGTTATACTTATTTAGTTTCTTACCATCTTTTACGGCTGTAGTAGCTTTTTTTAGACTCTTTTCATTTAGTCTCAAAGTTCCATGTCTAAAAAGAAAGATCCGCTTGACCCAGCTTCCAATTAGACAAATTCTCTTAATGAGAGCTACCTATATGAAGAAACCGCTCTTCAGATGTGGGTCGGAACTGCATCTCGTAATTATTTCATGCGCATGCGATGCGACTCACGTTTGGTTTAATTCAATCAAGTTATTAAAATAGTGAAATAGTGCATTTTCGACAACAGAGAGTCAAGAGGACGTTTTCCAAAAAAAGTTCGTTAAGGACAAAATTAAGAAAATTAAACTTTTTCCATTTCGTCACGAAAATTAACGTATTTAAATGTATAGCTAATTTTCGTGACGAAGTGGAAAAAGTTAAATTTTCATAATTTGTCCTTAACGAAGTACACTTTTTTGGAAAACGCCCAAGAACATGTTGTAGGCCATTGATATGCACCTACCTACTAATATTATACGACAAGAGTGGCATTAGTCATCGTTAAAACCTTAGGGTGATTGCTTGATTTTTCTTTCTTTTCTTTTCTTCTTCTTCTTTCTAGGTCTAAAAAGGATTTGCATTTGAAACAATGTCTCCGCATTACCAATTACGTAGTACTGAAGTAAATATTTAAAACTTATGTAGCTTATATATTTAGCCTTCATAGTTGTAATAATGTAGCTGGCTGGTTATGGCTACAACAAATAAAATAGGTACTTTTAGCCCGCGCAGCCCCTTTTATACATGGCTTTGAAGAGATACTTGTTGAGCATGAAAAGAAAAACAACTACTTATTAGGATGTCTAATTTTTTAAATGTTTAGTATTACCCAGCAGGCATATAACGTGATGTTTTATTGCGCATATGAAATATTTACGGTTTTCCATAATTTCGGTACTTTTTAATCTGATATCGGGTTCTGATTGTATTGTTGTTATTTTACCAACCGCATTACTTTGGATAGGTATTAATAATGTTATATTTTATATTCCAGATTTTACAAGTCGGTAGAAATAAGAGGGTTACGTAGCCTTCAGTATGTTATAGCTTTAAAAAACTCTTTTAAACAGGTAGTTCAGTGTCCAATAAGCAGGGAGGAACCAGCACACTACCGCTGTGTCGAACAAACAGGGCCGTGGTAAATAGTTGGCTTAAGAGATTTCACCGGGCATGTAATCTTAATCGAATTACTGCTAATTTAAATAAACTAAGGTAGTAATTAATAATTTATTGAATTACATATCTACTATCAATTTAACTTGGCCTAGTTAAAACTTTAATGAGAATAATGAGCCTAGGTGTCCGGTAGAGATGTATTTAATAAAAATAATAAGTTAATTTTTGCAGCTTCTGGCGATGGTGGCTTGTAAGATTTTGTAGCCTTTAAAAGCGGTTGTTTTCTGAATTATGATATACCTAAATAAATTTCTCATGTTTTATCTAAGACTATTGGATGATAGATTTTAAAAAACTAATTTCGTCTGTATATTAGGCACTGCAACACACTTCTTTTTTGCGCCGATGTACCCTTTGATGTTTTTTGTTCCTAAACCTCAGTGGCCAAACAAATATCTAAGACAAAAATCCGAAAAACCTTTAAAAATAATATGTAAAAATACCGTGTAAGGTATTCCTATTTAAACAATTTTAGATTACTTCTTAATTACTTACATAGCAATCAGCAGTATTATCCGTTGAAAGCAAACCTCGACGTAACTCTTTAACCGGTTCTGTGGTCATGTACTTAAAAAAAAAACATACTCCAACCATAAAAATAATAAAAAGCATTTCAATCTGCTATCGCTTGATATTTGCATTATTAAACGTTGCACTTCGGCTTGAGAGATAATCATAACTGCGCCGAAGTGTTCCGACTCCGGCGCGGTATCATTTCATGTCTTATCACAACCGGCGATCACAAAATTATTATGCCTGTACTTACACCGAGAACTGTGCAAAAATGAATATGCAACGTAATGCAACGCATTAAGCCTACAAACCCTTTGATAACCGCCCAGATGATCGCAACGCTTATTTTACTCAGAGCATCAGTATATACACTTGCTGGCATGTAAATGTGGCTGCATTCCGCACAGCATTGCTGGTCGTGACTCGCTTTCTTTGGCAGGACTTGTACTTTAGTAGTGATCGCGATAGGAAGACACTTAGGAGGATTGCCGGTAAGAACTAGAAATGTGCTTAAGCATCAATCCTTAAGGATCAATCGATAAGATGTGGCTTTGATTGATGTGGCATACGTTCTTGAATACACCGTGATCCTAAGCAACTGTGTTCAAGACCCATGGATAGATAAGTGATGAGTTAGCTACTTCCCTTAGCGCAGTTTTGTAACCCTATTTTGAATATCATGTATTTGTATGGTTTCCACGAAGCATTAAGTTTGGAGCTACGGATGCCCGTCTATTCTCAAGTTAGTGAAGACCAAATCGAGAAAAGCGTGCAGTGAACGTAACTTTGAACCTCTATTTTTAAGGCTACAAAAGAGGTTCAGGTTCATGGTACGAACCACTACCATACCACAACCTTGTACCAAATTAGAACCTGTTGCAATAAAGTGCCTGTTTTAGTGACGTGGTCTGTCATTTAAACGGGGTCCTACTTTGGACACGAGTCTATTTTCTTAACTGTAGGTTACTGTTAATCTAAATAAACATTAATGGACGTTTAGACAACCCGCCACTCATGACCAAGAACTCAAGAAGGGTTGTACGAGTAGGTTCGTTCCCGGCTCCGGAATTTTAGCAAAATAAAACTTCTCTTCGTAAAGGCTCAATACCGCAAAAAGTTGGTGTTGGTTGAGTTTCATTCACCATGCGAGGCACTAGTGAGATGCACATTGAAAGAACGCCATTCATCAAGGTTTCGACCAATAGTAAAATGGTGGAACTCTAAAGCTAGTAATAATTAGGTATATTTTCTCTCCCTTTCACCTATCTTACTCAGGCATACGTTAAAATACTTTGATTGCCTTTTTGTTTGACCTGCTGCGTGGGCAACGTAGATGGTCACAATCAGTGGTGGTAGGACCCTGTGCAGGGTCCGTCCGGATCGCTACCACCATCTTATCCATTAACCACCCGCCAAGCAACAGAGTTCGTATTGTTGTGTTCCGGTGTGGGAATAAGACAACCGGTGAAATTACTAGCAACGCATTTGAGGTCTAAGGGTCTGGCCTGAGTGCTCGTGTGCCTTCCCCTTGTCATAAAAAAAACACAAACTGCTGCGTAAATTTTAAATGAAATTTCAAAGCACGCAAATTTAAAAAAACACTTCTTTGTTTATTTACTTGTGCAGTGTATTTCTTTTCTAACCTTTAAAAGATGATCGGGATGATATAACCTAAGAAATCCGGCATTCCTAAACTGGCTGTGCTTATATTCTACAGTGTTGTGATTGTACATGTTAAGTGGGTATTTTTCTTGTTTGTATGCTTCATTATGTACTACCTACCATGACCATTTTTATTGGCGGATCAAGTTTTTCCCCATTAGATTTATGATATACGAACCCGGTTTCAACCAACAGCAACACATTTAATTGACCATTTCTGAATCTTATCACCTTACAACAAGGCTCACTACTGGTCAGTAACCAGTGATCCTGTTTATACATAGTAAAAAGTAAGGCAGTTATCGTCATGTCTAGTAAGTAATACATAATATGTAATAAACATAACATGTATCCATGATTAAATAGATGATAAAAACTTGAAACATGGTAATGGTGGATAAGCGATGATAATGTAAGTAGGCTTAGGAAAAAGTTAAAACCTCGAAAATATTTATAAATACAAACGAAAATTTCAGTATCTTTTATTTTTGTGATGGTAAACTTGCTTGAGATGTCCATTAGTGAAACTTATCAGCCTTATATACAAGTGTACCAAATGAAAGAGACGTAGTATAACTTGAGTATTTAAAATATGACGTCATAATGAGGTGACAGCATTAGAGAACGGAACCTCTACTTATTCTATTACGTAAAACAATATTGCTTTTGACGTGTTATCGTATTGTTAACGTTACGATATCTCTTATTTACTTGACAGGTAGGTTTAGAAGATCTAGTGCCTAAGATTGAAAAGGGCATGCTTCGATGGTTCGGTCATTGGAAAAGGATGTACTTTTGTGAATCAAATCGGGGAAATACTGGAAAAGGGCTAAACCTTAAGTATCGAAAACCGACGTGCATGAATGACTCGATGTATGCATGTGGAAGAAGCGAAAGAGCTTTGTCAGGATCGTAGCAGGGGGAAAGAAGTTACCTCTGGGAAACAGGCGTGATTTATGTATGTATGTATATACTTGACAGGTAATGGTGGCGGCATGACATGTCAAAAACAATATCGTTTTACCGAATGGAATAGGTCCAGGTGTTGTTGCCGTCAAATCTGCATTTCCTACTCCCATCGGCTCGGCTTACATAGGTTTTATTTGATATTTTATGACGGTCGAGAGTAATATTATATTAAAGTACGCAATAAAGAGCCTTTCGTAACTAAGCTGAGCTTTAGCAGGCAGTAAAACTCTTGGTTTATATCAAAGGTTATACGGATTATGTCTCCTTTTGCTTACAATTCTATGATTGTAGTGAAATTCCAAGATTGTGACAATTTACGAGAACTTATGACCATTGTAATGTAGATTTGTTCTGTCTGATATTTTACGCAATGAAAATATGACATTAAAATGTAGTATCTCACTTAGCAATTTGTATTTCGATGTCTTGATCCTACCCGTGACCTATCCGTGGAAGCTTTCACCTGATTGAACAGCAGAGCTATTTAGGCAGGTATGTTTATTTGTGCATGCACTCATGGTGCCGTGTCTAATTCGAACACTTTTAAACACAAACACAAATTGACCTAGTCCCAAACTAAGCTATACATACGTATATAGAGAAATACATCCATAAATACATAATAATCATCCCAGATTCAGGAACAAATATTCGCGCTCATCACTCAAATATCTGCCCTTACCGGGATTTTAGCCCAAGACGACTGGCTTCGGTCGGAGGCAGGGTCACTACCAACTAGGCCGTGTCGTCAGTAAATTTATTTATCACAAAAATAACCGCAAGGACTATATTAGGACGACTTTCTTCTACACACTTATTAACGAAATGAATAAGCTTATCAAGGGGAATATTCCCATCGCTCACCCCAATTATAATTAGCAAAAACCATTCTCCGAATACCTCCTCACCTCACGGAACCCCTTATTAGCGCTAAGCCTTCTTTTTGTGCCACCGGATTCCTGGCAAGCAAACCAGACCACCTACATCCACAAAACCAACTTATCAGAGTCAGTGACCAAGTGTATAAAGTAACGTCGTCTTCAATAGAATTCCCAAGAGCTTCGATTGCAGCGATGCATAATGTAGCTGCTCGGATAAGTTTGTCAGGGAATTTCCTTTTCGAGAACATTTTTTTCTGGGAAGGCGAAGATCTCATGCTCATGCCAGCTGTTATAATGAAGTGTCACATTCCAGGTTATTTGCGAACTGGACCGTGCGCTTGCGTCGCTAGGTATTTCGCGCAGTAAATTTTCGTAGGGAATGTTAACATTAGTATGCAAGCATTCCCAGAGACTAGAATATCCTAGGTAGTCTTAATTTTAGAAATTTGGGTAAGCAGAAATGTAAACTGGTATATTTGTTGTTTACATTGAGCTGTGTCTGAGTTGAATCAATTTATCGCTTCACCTCCAGGAACTGACCAATTTTCCAGGATAAATCCGTCAGTTTCCACACTTTTTGAAATCACTATATATCTCTCAGTACAAAAAATTGTGTATATGTAAAACTATCCAGACCTTCAGTTTTCTTATCTACAAATTTATGGAAAGTAAAAATCGTTATCTATAATATTTCCAGTGTAGTAGTGGTTTTTGCGGACTACTAAATTTTGGGACATCTATCCCACATAGGGGATAGTTGCCTATTCCATATTAATTATTGGATAGATAGATAGATAGACGAGAAGCAGGGCATCTATCCCGCAAAAACTTTAATCGTATTATACCTTCCCGTGCAATCACACAGAGACCTCCGACTCGGTCAACAAAGTGGTAGTTGAAGAGTCTTTCGATAGATTCATAAAGTAGTTTACGATTCATCCGCGAAACTAGAGTAAATTACAATCAGGGCAACTACGAGTATACCCCTGAGGCAACTTTTCCAGGTTTACCTTACCATAATAACCCCCTACACTTATGTAGGTACCAGCATTATAATCAAGAAATACTCATGCCTTGCAAAAGCTAAATTGAATCATCACGTGTTCAGGATCGCCCGTCACTGTGACTGATTTATCTGGGCAACTGCGCGTGCGTTCTTTGTGCGTCACTCGTATCAGGATTCGTTAGCGGGATGATCCTCAAATAATGAATATTTATACAAGCACCAAGTGTTTTTGCTGAGTGTTTATACATAAAGAAAACAAAGCCGATCGAATATCACGACGTAGTATCTAATTTAATAATTTCAAGCCAAGCCTTTATAGTGGGTTTATATGTGCTCATGTGTCAATACTCTGTATTTTGCACCTACACTAATACAGTGAGCGATAAAAAATATGTACCTATAGATACCTAAAGTTAAGCATCTTTCACGACACGCTGGCCTAGTTGGGAGTGAGGGGTCCTGGGTTCAAATCCCGGTAAGGCCAGATATTTGTGTGATGAGCGCGAATATTTGTTCCCGAGTCTTGGATGTTTTCTGCGTATTTAAGTATTTATTTCTCTATTTAAGTATGTTTATCGTTGTCTAGTACCCACAGTACAAGACTAGAGCTTAATTTGGGACTAGGTCAATTTGTGTGAGATTGTCCCCTGATATTTATTTATTGCCGGTTTGAAGTCTAACGTCAACGCATATAATTATGTACAATGAATCAGCGCGTGCCCAACTGAGTAATTCTTCACCATTTTTTGTGTTTTTGTTCAGTTTTTGTACTATGTATATAATTATACCAAATTTGACGCTTGAATGTACCTGTCTCGAGTTAAACACTTCTTTTTACTTCGATTGCGAGAAATAAACATCTTATATTATTATCAGACATAGTTTTTGTAGCAAAAACGTCAATTGACTAGCGACTTCCTTCCGATATTAAATTTATCGATAACTGTCTCAAATATTGTGTATAAAGTATCATAGTAGATAGTTAACGTTCACCGGATTAAATAGAAATTAACTAAAATGCTGATCACTAACCATGGATGCAATTCAATTGATTTCCATACAAAATAAACTTAAACCAAGAGTGCCTTGCAACAAAGGCATATTTAGGTAAATTGTCATTCTGAAGAATAATAGTATACTCTAATATAATACCTACTCAGTATTCGAAAAATTAATGGAAAAGACTTAAACTTCAAAATATTATAAATAGATAATCATTTATTTTTATCGTTATGCTTATGCCACTTTTAAGTTTTTAGTTACGGTGTATGGAAATTGCATGTTTATATTATACATTATCTCATAGTCATACATGATGAACTGTCATAAGAAAGTACAATTTATCGATAAATTATTATCGTTCGGAAGTCCCTAGGACAATTTTATTCTTGCCACAATAACTTCTATCTCTGATTATTATAGTTTAAACATACCTAGACACGTAAATAATTACAACGGTCTTTAACGGTTTAAGAGATACAGCTCTTTAAAGTTGGGATAGTTAGGGTTTAGTGGTGGTAGGACCCTGTGCAGGGTCCGTCCGGATCGCTACCACCATCTTATCCATTAACCACCCGCCAAGCAACGGTGTTCGCATTGTTGTGTCCTGTGTGGGGGTAAGCAACCGGTGAAATTACTAGCATAGAGGCGTTCCATCTTATAGTCGTCAGGGTTGGCAACGTATTTAAGCTCTTAGCATTATAATCTTGAGAAGTCTAATGTCTATAGGTCTCAGATTCCACCATCAAACCTAAAAACTATAACGCTTTCGTTAGGGATGTTAATTCTCTTTTATGCTTGGATATTGCGCCCCTCTCAGGTCTCTATTGACCATCAGGGGCCGGTTTAAGCTAATAAACAAGTAACAATTCCACCCGAAGCTGAATTTATCAAATATTCCATTCAAGGTTGATGTCGCTACATTACATTGTGGAACAGTGTTTTGTTTATAAATTTGGTCCCATTTGGTTGGTAGGACAATATCAGCGAGAATATGAAACTTGAAAATGCTTCTTTTATTATTTTAAGTTTGATAGGTACTAGTAGTGTAAAGGTAATTGCAACTCATAAATACAATCAATAGTGTGCCAAACATTGAGCTATATTTAATGTGTCGAAGCGAAAGCAATACATACTGTTTAAATATTTGACGACGCGGCAAGAGCTGCCACGGGTTCGATCCCTAGCAAAGGCACAGATTTGTAAAGAATAACCGGAAGAGATCCCTTAAAGGGATAAGCTCGCCTTCGTACATCCCAGCCTATTTTATAATGTGTTATCTCTTGTGTTGGTAGCATAAAGTACGTGTATTTTGTTATCAAGTCTTGGATGACTTCTATGTCAAAATATTTATTTCCCTGTTAAATATGATCATTGTCTTTTCTCTAACTTAAATCACAGAACAGCTCAGACTTGCACACTTTAGTACCTTGTCGCTTTAACGCCTTTGGCAGATTAGTGCATCAGTTCCAACACGACGTTAAAGAGACAAAGAACTTAAGTATGCAGCTCCAATCCAAGTTTTGATTTTGTGGCAATTAGGAATTCATAAATTTTGTCCTTGTACTTTTTGTTCATAATATTTGTTATTCGCAATTCATAAAGTGAATTTTACTGAAACCGTTCCGATTTTAGGACGTTTATAAAACAAACCTCACGTAACCTTATTTACCAGTTGGATATTTTTAAAATCCTGAAAATAAACAGGTGTATAATTAATACTGATTATGAAGAGTGATCATTATGATGTACATTTGTATTTGTTTTTGTAGAGTGATCAGGTAAAATAGTATGAGAAATATTTTCGGACTTCCGATAGTAGGATTTAAAATGTTATGTGAGTAAGATTTACTCGGATATTTATATTTACTAGTGCCAAGTCAATCTGTGTCGGTTAAAACGAGTCAAAACTTTTCGATTCATCGCAGTTACAAATAAGCGACCGTTATAAAATTACTAAAATAACAAGGTAAACACGATTGGTGTTCGGCTTCAATCCGTTACCTTATTAACGATCTGTCACGACCCGATCACGGTAACTTAACTAACTTATTGGATCGTATAGTTGTTACAGTTATTTACTGCCACTGACTTAACAACCACGATGTAGGTACAGTCAGACATAAGTAAATTTATAATGTTCAGTCATCAAAAATATCTACGCGTCTCTACTCATTAACTAAAATTATTACCTGTCGTGCTATTTTTAGTTTAAAATTTTGAGTTCTGTACTGCGATACGGCAAAGTAGTGAATATGACAAGGTACTAAAATGATCATCTACTTTTGCTGTTGATTGTACTAAACCGTTAAATAGCTAAATCACTACAGCCTTAATAACGTTTGCTTATGTGTGCATACGAAAACAAATGACAGTCACAACTTAAATTAAATCTGTCACGCGTCAGTTCATAAACAGTGACCTCAACAGAGGAATGTCATAAGTCGGCATAGTATGTAGCTGGCCTTACACAGTTGCAAAACTTGTATGTGACAGTGTTGCCGGTTTCTACCGATGGAATAAATATATCCAATACTTGGCATTTGGCAATATTAAGTCTGGGGTTAATAAGGTTGTTAACTTCCTTTAAACCAATTGGACGAATAAACGCGGACAATGTGTGGGGTTAGCGGAGACATTGACTGTTGTTTATAATGCCGCAGCGGTTTTATGTAACAGTTAGATAGCTTTCTCTAGGAATAAAACTTATTTCTGTTAACACAGCGGGTGTAGCATAACGTTCTGTAATATTATTCTGCTTCAAAATGGCATCTCTTGTTAAAATAACGCATGTGGTTATTTTAACAAGAGATGCCATTTTGAATTTAGAATAAAATTTAATTTCAACTTAGCTCAATGATCAGCGGAATTAGAACTGGCCAGTGGCAACCCTCTTAAAGAGCTTCACATAATTATGCTAAGCTGCCACTCCTATTACCCCTCCTCCGTCAGAGGTTCCAAGTTCTAGTCTCTTCGGATTATGATGAAGTCCGAAAAAATAAGTAAAAAAAAGCTATCCAAATTTTGAGCACAGATCTGTGTCAAGACAGACGAGGGGTTAACACCAATTTAGTCGAAACTGTTCGATTGTGCTCTCAGACAGGCAGGGCATCCTCAGTGTTAATGTAGTGCGTCAAGGAACTGGCTTTAGGTGTTTATGTTTCGGGTCACAAAGCCATCAGTTAAAAGAGTCCAATAAATACCATGCGCTCACTCTTGGCTTAAAAGCTTGAAGGAGATCAGCAAGAAAACTTAAAGAAATGACGAACTTACATTAAAGCTAGCTAGAACAACAAACTTGGACATCATGGTCTAAGGTGGAAGTTCGAGTAAAACTACGCAGTTTTTGCAAAATGTAAGCCTAATGTGAACACTCCGTATTTAGAGCAATAAACCTTCGCCTCGTTAATGCATTGCGTATTGCGTACCGGTATTCCCATACTGAACTGTAACACGACACAACATTACAGTAGGTTTACGGGTACTATGCAGATAAAGACTTAAGATACTAAACTGTGTTATCTACCAAACTAAACCCTTTTACAGGTAACCCCAACGACAAGATCCTCTACGGCCGCCCGAACAAGCGGCGCAGCGCGTCGTTCCCCGCGCCGCGCTCGCTCGACCGCCGCCACTCGCTGCGAATCTTTGGATCCTCCAGCAAGTACCTGCAGCGCTGCGCGTCCACTCGCAGCCTGCACCACAAACACGCCAACACGACCGACAGCTCTTCGTCGACTGACTACCCGCCGAGCGTAGAATCCGCCTCGCCTAGTGAGTATCTTCATGAAGGACTATGGTGCACGGATAGTTAATTTACCGCGCCAGTTTGTTTGGTGTAAAACATGGAGCGCACTTTCCAATTAGGGCTAAGAATAGGAACTATCGCTATGTAGATAACCGGACCAACCTTGTCCACATATTTTGGTCACCAACCCGTTATCCCACAAAACTTTACGTGTACAATTTGAAAATATCTACTGGAATAATCTACTTTCGTGGGATAGGGTCCTGGTCTAATCAGCCTCTTCCTGCTGCAGTGCTGGTAACCAATAAACACCGGCAAATTTCTGGTTGTACCAATCAGACAGTCCATTGCTTCGTAAAAAGATGAACCAACGAATGAACCTCTAACCCCCAGTCAACAATTTCTGTCAGAAGACGTGAATTATGACGTGAATTTTTGGTGTTTTTTTTTCATTTTTACGTCTTATGGAAATAACGTGACGTCAATAATGACGATAAATTTGTGACATCGTCACGTGAAACATGACGTTTGAAATCACGTGATGCGACGTCTTAAATGCCCAATAATTCACGTCAATAATGACGAGACCTTGCTGTCTGGGCTATGTGGTTAGGCTTAGGCTGGCTGGTATGTTCACACCAAAAAAGCGAGTCCGTGCCAACATATTCCAAATAACATTCGACTGAAAACTTACCTCATATCTTTAAGACAGAAAGTTTAACTATAGCGTTAGCCAGAACTCACTATTTGTACAAAACACCTCCGTGTTACAGAGAAAGCGTCCCTGCTGTCCCGCTTATTCAGACGAAGCGGCCGCAGCAAGCAGGCGCGCGCGATGAGTACGTTCTCTGCGCAGTTCCCGCCCACGGAGTGGTTCAACTCCAAAGCGGTACATCTCCACTGCGTCGCCACGCAGACCAATTCCAAGGTGATACACATACTTTTTACAGACTAGGTTCGGAGGGATTGCCGAGTGACACATAAGTCTCGGGCAATTTGTGCCTAGCTCCTTCATGTTTTTGAACCATAAGAGAACTTGGGCGAAATTCTCTTAAGGTTCTCATATGTATAACCACACCACACATCTCATCTCTAAATCTAACCATGTCGTAACGAGTTTCAAATTGAAAGAATGAGAGGTAACACTATTTTTTTAAATGCATACCTATTTTGTGAACTATAGGAATATTTATGGCTATATCACTTACCCGAAGATCCTACGCTCCATTTCTTAGAGCTTTGCAGCGGAGCCCAAGCACTCCTAACCTAACGCCCTGTCGGATTACGACGGTCCTTCGCTCCATTTCTCAGAGCTTTTAACAGCCACATCCAAACTTGATCACTTCTAGCACCCTGTCAGATTGCGCGTCACACTTTTGTAAAATAAATCCACTTAATTTCATGTTGGTAAAAACATCAAGAATATTTCATAAACTTACTTTTTGCATATTTTGACACAATTTGACAACATCGACTATTTTAGTTTTAGTTTTCTTTTAATAGAATTACGTAGTTTTCTTTCGAGAGTTTGGCACATAATAAGTCGTCTCAATTTTTTACTAAGAAATTTGCCATCGTCGACCTGGAAACTATAAAAGCGCAAATTTTTCGATTTATCATTCTAATCCCTACTTCGACTGCTATAACTATATTAGCTAAACTCTCCAAGACGTGAACTCGATAAAGTCAAAGTCTTTAGAATTAAACTCCAGCTCAAATAGCGAGTAATTTAACTCAGCGACGCTTGGTCTTGACATAGACCCTCAGGTCTCGTTTGTCAAGGCTGAAATCCGACTGCCTTCTCCACCTCTTGCGTCTCACCGCTGCAGGGTGTGAGCTAGCCTTCACCCCTTCAACTACATGGCATCCATCACAGTGTCCGCTGCCACTTCCCGGTTTCCCTCCTACAAGGTCCATCCCAACTGGACTGGTCTGCTCATCGGTACCTCGTGCCTCGTGCTTCACCCCATCTCCTCTACAGGGATACCTTGCGCTGCAACTGCAATCCATCTCCTCTACGGTTCTTCATCCCTACTTCTCAGGTCCGACCCACGCCCTTCATCTCATTACTTCGTTTACCACGCTTTTATATTTCATATTTTTATACAAAATTTATTTATTTTTATTTGACGACACGGTGGCCTAGTTGGGAGTGACCCTGCCTCCGATGCCAGCGGTCCTGGGTTCAAATCCCGGTAAGGGCAGATATTTGTGTGATGAGCGCGAATATTTGATCCTGAGTCTTGGATGTTTTCTATGTATTTAAGTATGTATTTCTCTATTTAAGTATGTTTATCGTTGTCTAGTACCCATAGTACAAGCCTAGAGCTTAGTTTGGGACTAGGTCAATTTGTGTGACATTGTCCCGTGATATTTATTTATTTTTATTTTTAAAATCTTGTAAATACTTTACCACTATTAACTTTTATTCACTTTATACACATAGGTATACATAGAGGGAAATACATACACAGATGATTGTACAGTCGAGTTCAAAAATACGTATACACTTTAGTACCTTGTCACTTTATTAGCTGTGACAATTTCATATGGTAGTGTAATCATGACGTTAAATAAACAAGGTGCTAAAGTGTATACATATTTTTAGACTCGACTGTACAGCGATATTAGGCACGTAACGAAGTTATTTTAAACTCTGTATTTCTTTTAGTCTAGACTGAAGATTTTTACAATCCTAATAAAGACGCAAAATAACACGTAATTTCAATTCGATTTCCAGGAGTCACTGCAGAGCCAAACATCCTACGTGTCATCGTACTACGATGGTTCGGAGATCAGCAATCGGTCGTCGACGCTGCCGCGACGGCACAAGCGGCACCTGTCTACGGAGTCCGGCCTGGCGGGCTCAACGCACTACGACCACTCGCCAGTCCGTCATTCAAGCCCCAGCTCCGGCAGCCTTCCTCGCTCCACACTTAGCAGAAGTTCCACCAACAAAACCATGCTTGACCACTTCGGGTCCCCGCAGCGAAACAGCGACCCTAAATTAAGGGACAGCAGTGGAAGCTTGCGACGAGGGGACTACTCCCATTCAGACCATATCATGTCAACTAGCGGACCGTCTAGCTTAGAAAGCACGACCACGCATCGAACTCCAAGAAAGGAATCCAAGAACGGTTCCGAACACAGCTCACCTATGAAAAGGAATTATCATACTAGCGGGAGCAGCGGTCACTCCAGTTTAGAGTCGCACATATCAGACCGCACACTGAAACCGTCCCCTAGTCATAACAACGCGCCGGGACTAAGTCGAGCGCAGTCGCTCGTCAAGGTCCAGAGCTTACAGAGCTCTCCCAAAAGCCTTCACAAATACAGAAACAAGCCGCCGATAGTGGGTGGCGAGACAAAAAACGGCAAAACTTCTCCAAAAAACTGCCCCAGCACCCCCAAGAAAACTGTCACCCCGCTGCAAAACAAAACCATAGGGTCGAAGGTTGAAAGCCCTTCCCCAACAATGATGACGACGCCTAATTCCAACAACTCCATCACTCTGAAGGTAACCACGAACACGATATCTCAGAACGGTGGTGGAACGAATACGAAAGTTTACGTCCAAAATTCGCCCGTGCGATCTGTCATTACTTTCGAAAATGGCAAAGTCACTGAGAGCACTAACGGGAGCAACATTTACATAATCAATGACGACCGACAAGTCGTTTCAGTTTCGCAAAACGGAGTCGGGAATCAGACGGCAAAAAACCCGACAGAAACCTCGTTCGAAGCTTGCGTTGAGAAAAACAATCAAATATACCAGGAAACAGAACCGATTAAAGTCCAAGAAAACAAATTCAACAAGAATTCAATTAACGATACTGGTATGAACAACAACCGAAAATTGTCTTTGCAAATTGGAGCCACAAACAACAACAGCTTCATTTACAAGAATCAACTGAACAATTCGAATGAGGTTGCTTCCAACCCGGCGTCTCCGGCGATACATAACAACATCAACAATCTTGACAACTCTGCCAATAGCATTCCGTCAACTCCTACCAAAAGCTACGATAACATAATAGGGTCTCTTGGTAGCCTTAGGTACCAGAAGAATTCCCTAACATCAGCAAACGGTGGACTTCAGACGAATATAAATTCAAACAGCGAATTAAAAAGCGTCGACCTCTTAAAGAAAGCAGCTGCGCTGCAAATGCTAAACGGGCGTCCAAATGTAAATAACCGCATGAGCTCAGATTCGATTGCTAACCTTCTTTCCAAAGGCGTCGAGAAACCAACAGTGCTAGGTTCTGAACCAAATCTGGCCCAAAAAAACCAAGAGCTGATCAAAGACATCAATACATCGTCGGAGAAAATAAATTGTTTGGAAAACAAACAAAAGAGATACAGTCTCAGCCAGGACAGTAAGAAGGAGAATCAGGATTTTTACAATTTCCCTAGCTTAAGTGACTTGAGCTTTAATTTCACTAGTTTAGCAGCGCAGAAGATATTAAAGGGGGTCAGTATAAACTCGGTGGACACGCTGGTGGAACTGAACATGGCCGCCAGCACGGAGAAGCAGAACAACCGCGAGGTCGCCGCCGTGTGCACCGACTTCGGCCTTGTATAGTACACGTAACACATGTTTATTTTGTTAAAAATGTAAAATAGTAGTTTTAACACAAATACAACTAAGTTAGTCATGTAACTTATCTATAACTATTTTGTAACAAGCTTTAGATACGCACTACGTATTATTTAGTTCAAAACCTGTACTCATTTTAAGAATTTGTACTCCCAACTTTTTGAATATCTTTTAATACCTTTATATCCTTCTAATAAACATTGTTTTGAATTACTAACTCGTCATCAAAACGTAGAAATTATTGTAACAATATTCATACGAGGCATGTATACCTAAAACGTAATCAGTAGGTAAATTCTTAGTTTGTAGCTCACTTTAAAAGTAATGGGACAATAAACCTCACACCATGAGAAAAGGTGGCCTAAAATTAAACACAGAAAATTAGTGCCTATAATAATGTAGCGATAAGATCGAATTTCCCGAAACATGTACACTACACAGTAATTCCCATTCTCAAGCCTCTTGCACCTAATATTTATCACACCTATCCTATAATTACTATCCCCACATTAGCACTTCTTTTTGTGCCATCTCAAGATATCCAGTGAAAAAGTTGAGTACAAACTAGAATACCTGTCACCGTTCAGTGAACCAGATTCCATCCACCAATGGGAATTTATAAGAATTTAAATAAACAAATGTCATGTTTAAGTGCCATAAATAAAATCATAGTAGAACGCATGGGTAGCCGGCAAGGATTGGTGTTGAAAATTGGTATCTGTTGACATTAGATATGCGTGCAGGCAAACTGGGCCACAAAGTCACAGCTCAGGCATATTTATTTTAAGTACCTACACGGTACAGTTTTGGTCTGGCGAGTGTCTGTTGGCACGGTAGTGTCGCCAAGAATGAGCGGGCGAGTACATTCTACCGGACCATCCTTTACAGGAAACATTTCGCGCATATCTCTACCCATTCTAACTATATATCGTCACTACTTAAAAAAAAACGCGTATCTCATATTTCGTGACGTACATCGCGAAATTTGAGAAACGAGGTTTTTTTCAAGTAGTGACGATATATACGTAAATCATGCAATGGAGTAAATTTTGTAATTTCTCTACACAAAAAACAATAAGTTTCAAGTTTGTTTTTTTTACAATATTTGAAAAAGTATGAATGAGGGTGACTTCGTGGAGCATATTGCAAGCACTAAAGCAATAAAGGGTAATATTTATTAATTAGGGAATGTAATCGGAAGTCAATGAATAGATCCTAGCGTAAGTGTTCCATAACGCCATTTGTAAAAATGTATTAACAATTAAAGTTGATGCTTTAAACATTCTGTTTTATTTTATGAAATAAAGATCATATGCTTCGATATCTTTAAGTAAGTTACAACCAGCTCTTTTACTCACTTCAACACAAAAGTAGCTGGTAGGTGCAACATCAACAATTGTACGAACGTTAAATTTTATGTAAAGCAAGATAGGATTACTATATAGAGGCCTCTCCCTCAATTAGGTAAAACAAAGATATGAGAACATGCTGTTTAATGTTAACCCCTAAACAAGAATTAAAATGATTTACTCCCAACACCAAGGCTAGCTTTCAATGACACCGTAATAACTGCACTATTAATTATACACGGTGGGAACGAGTAACCAACCAAATTTTAACCATCGATTCTAGAGCCTATTTGGAGTATACAGTGTGTAAATGGTATAAGGGCGTTCCTTTTAACTGTGGTTAGTATAACCCATACTGAGCACATATAGACAGCTTTTGTTAAAATTAAATTAAAAAAAAATAACCATACAAAATAATTTAACACGCAATGTATAACGAAAAATGCAATGAATTAAAAACGAAAATATCACCTGACGGATGGACTTCGATGTACACTGCGGGTCGATAGTATGTTCAAAAATTAATAACGGTGTATACGTTAGCGTAATCAAAATAATTCTTTCTGTTAATGATTAGTAGAGTCTTAATCTATGTCCAGTTTTAATAAACGCCCGTATACCATTTACACACTGTATAATGTGGTATAACAATAAAGCATAATTTCCGAGATTTTTATAATTTAAATAACAATTCCATAAGTAGTTAATTTAATTTGAACTCTGACACCTTAACCTACAGCATTTTTTACTAAACAGATTGATGTTGTAAGTAGCAATATCATCAACGTACAACATAAATTAATTTAATAATTTCTTAGTAAATAATGATTTAGGTATACGTGACAAAGTTCAAATTAAATTAACTATGGAATTGTTTTTAATAACATGAAAATCTCCTAAATTATGCTTTATTGGACTTCATGTTACACTACATTATATACTCCAAATAGGCTCTAGAATCGATGGTTAAAATGTGGCGGGTTACTCGTTCCCACCGTGTATAATAACTTTACTACCAATTTCACCATACTATGTTAACCACTTAACACACGATTAGAGGGTTAACAGTTGTCAAAATTTATGAACTAAAAGTTCATTAACATTGATTAAAATTAACATCGTACTTATGATGAAATTGGTACTTAAACTAGCAAATCTTGTATATATGTATCTCGGAAACGGCTCCGATATTCTTGAAACTTAGTGTGCAGGGGGTCTCGGGGGCGATAGAAGGAAATTTACTTCGTTTCTTTTAAGATGAGAATAAGTGACCGCTATTTTGCACCCGTTTTTGCCTTTAACGATGTCAAAAATTAGAAATTAAAAAGAAGAATTAGAATACTTGGTTTATTAGAGGAAACGTGCGAATTTGACCGTTACTCTCATCTTAAACAAAACGAAGTATAACTAGGTTACATTTTTATAAAACGCTTTAACATAAAAACCCGAATAAACCTCCCGCCACTCTCAACGCCCCGCACAACGCGCCGCTTCACGCCTATGACAATGCGGTCATAAACATCATCGTACATTGCCTTAATGTTTGTTTACGCGTGATGACGTGGGCCGCTGGAAGCATCTTGTAAACGGAAAAAACGCCCGACGCGCCGCATGACGCCCCGCGTCTCAGTAAACAAGCCCTAAGGCGTTTCGTAGTAAACCTGGATGTAGGACGATGGCGTTTACAACCATAAGTAGGTACGTAATTTTTCGACAAAAATTATCCTATACCTAGTCCGACCAATTAGCGAACGTTGCCAATGCGCATTTACGATCGTTTAAAATCGAGATTATTAGCGAAAATACGGCCCAATAACCAGATGCTCAATCTGCACAAGCAGACAACTGTAGAAGAATCGCATTTGTTGTTACAGAATTACAGATAGCTTGTTCCTAGAAACTCTCATAGCCACTTACTTCTCCCACTTGCCTTGTCCTACAAATATAGCACAAAACTAACATAAGGCAAGGCACCAATTGAAATTGAGAACAAATTTTTTGTATACTTTCATGGCTTTAAACCTGATAATTAGACACTTAGCGCCCCGTAACAATTTCTTTTTATTATTATTTAAACAAATGGCAGGTATGTGATGCATGTACAGTTTTTCATAGGGTGTAGAATGCCAGAATTGTTATGCCCAATGTGCGCATAGGGGCTTGATGGGTTAAAACTCAAACAATGATCACATTAAAGTAACATCAGAACATAAATACAGACACCAGGACAGGTGAAAGTAAAAAGAAAAAGGTTTTAATAGTGTCTAATGTTGTATGGATCATGGTACGGAACCCTTTGTGCACATGTCCCACTCACACTTGGCCTGTTTTTTCCAGTGTAAAATGGAACTGAATTATGTCTCGAGTTGTGTCACTATACAGGAAATCAATTTAAACACTTGAGAAAGCTACAAGATTTAACCTTTCAGTCCAAAAGCCAAGGGACACTACATGAAGCAAAGAAAAACTTAATAATCCATTGATGCAATTTGCCAACTATGGGGTTCAAAGGTTTTAACTATTAAACTAACATTTATACTCTTAACGACAGTTAATAAATCACAACAATTATATGATCTCTGCATAAAAATATAAAACTTTATTAAAACTTTCAAGTAACAAAATTTAAGTACACTTATTACTCTCTAAGGGCACGTGATTGTGCTGTGTTCCATGACATCACTCGCTTGCGAAGGCTCCGTCTCTGTTTGACCCTTTATAGAATTCAACCAATCGTCAGTAGGATCAATTTTAACTACTTCAGGATCTGAGCTATCACTTTTCTCATCCTCTGTACCGTTTTCACTTATTGCTTCTATAACTTCTTTACTATTAGTAGCTTCTGGAGGTTTTAAAGGAGCAGGTTCACTTATAACATCTCTAAACTGCTTAGAAACTGCATCTGGCTTGATGTCAACAAAGCACACACAATTTGTGCTAGTTATTTGCTTTAGCGCTGCCTCCTCTATAGCTAAATCCTCGTCCTTCTCTCTATTCAATTCCTCTATAGTCTTGTAAGAGTACATGTGATCATCTTCTTCCTCTAATGTAAATGTGCTACTATCAAAATTAAGTTTTTCTAAATCGATAAAACCGTAACTACTTACATTTTCTAGCAGTGTGGACTCGTTATCATAAGAAATATGGATATTTTGAACACGGTTCTGTTTTAGATCTTTCTCGTTTTGGCATTGTTTACGTATAGCTTCGAGTTGTCTCAGGGTCTTCAGTTCCCTTGCTTTTATTGAAGCGTAAATGCGCGCGAATGACTGTCTCACTGTGGTTTTTAACTGAAACGATATTTTTTTCACAATACCAATTAAAATACAAAACAAATAAACAATAAATTCATAATATAACTTACATTTTCAATATTTTGGTCAAAATCGTCTGACTCACTCGCCATGTTTACTTTTGTTTTCTTTTTTTAATTAGTGATACCCGCTAACATCTCAATAACTACTATACTATTACTTTCTACTATATATGTTCAGGAAGACGCATTTTTATGCGGTAAACGGTAAACAGTTACGTAAAATATCGTTATTATTATACAGTGTGTCCCTGGATCATGTAATATGTACTAACGAATAATATGGGTGAAACTAGATAGTGTTTTTAAAATTCTCCAACAAACTGTTACAGCAGTTTGCCGAGGTGTTTTGTAAAAAAAGTGTACTTAAAAAAGGAAAAAAAAACGTCTTTCGTCGTCTTAAAATAAAATTATTTATTAAAGCGAAATGATGATGATGACGAATGATGAGCTCTATTCAGATGACATAAAGGGTTTTTGAATCCTAGAGTATTACATCGGCGTCAAAAATATCGCCCCTCCTCGGAAAATAATTACAACCGACTTTAAACCCTATTTGATCAAAGACAACAATATGATTGTTAGGTATCATTTGAAAGGTAATAAAGTGTTTTTTAAGGAAAATTTAAAAAAAAGGATTTTTCCTTGGGGTCAAAAATTAAAGGAAATGACATTGCGAACAGTTGAAAAATGTTTATTCAAGTTTAAATTTACAACAATAAATGGATAACAAATTTTTTCAAAAAGTGCCTAAAATTAACTTAAAACCTAGTGTTCAATACAGGCTTGAGCAAATCGTTCGCCCGACCTTCTGTAGACTCTGGCCCGCCTGTCGTTGCAATAAAGACAGACTCTCGTCTCATCGGTAAAGAGAACCTGCCTCCATTGCTCAAACGTCCAATCGACGTGGTCGCGGGCAAATTGCAAGCGATCTCTGCGATGCAGTGCGGTCAACATTTGGGCCTGTAGCAGCCCCGTGAGCCACGATATCCTTCTCCCGCAGTCATCTTCCAACCGTAGAGATGCTAACTGATCTTGTCCGAGCTTCTCTGAGGCGTTGTTGCACCTCAACAGCACTAGCGAAGCGATTGCGTAGAGATGATGTCACGATGAAGCGATCATCTCTTTCGGATGTGCAGCGTCGCCGACCAGCCCCACGTCTTCTGATGTAGCCCCCAGTCTCCTGGAACCGCTGAAATACTCGGCGGACAGCATGACGTCTTAAATTGAGTTGCCGAGCGACATCACACTGCCGAACTCCTGCTTGCAGTAGTGCAACCACTTGAGCTGATTCAGCAGCGGTGGTCTCCATGTTCGAGGGTTGTTTTCTTGCTTGAGTTCCTTAGGTGTGTTCTCTTCGACGTCTGGATAGTGAATGATTGACATTTGACCTTGTACAGGCATTTTATACCCCTGGAAAAGGGCACAACTCGCGACCCTTCAAACGAGTATTTGTGCACTTTTTTTTCGAAACGCTCTGATTCACAAGCCATTACGTTTTGTTTAAATTAAACATTATTAATTTAAAACACATTAAACGTGCTTTTAATTGATACTAATATTAATTATGTAACATAATTTCGCTAAGGTCTAGATTAGCTTGAATCTGATTTTCGCGGAGGGGCGATATTTTTGACGCCGAGTGTATTTGTGTAAAACAAATAAAAAAATATCGATAAAATATTTTTTTTAAGAAAATTCTGTTTGTTGTGTGTTCGGCGTATTTTTTCGTTTTTTACTTATTTAAATGACACAGAAAATGCTTTAGGATTAAAAAACCGTTTATTTCATCTCAATAGACCTCATATGAAACGAGATATTTAACTTTGTTCCGATAGGGTTTACAGATATAAACGTTATTTTTTAATCTTAAATCCCAATTTTTTTTTAGATTAATTTTGTCGGTGAAATTGCATCTAGTTTCATCGCTATTCGTTTGTGCACCTTATTCAGGGACACATTGTATATTAATACGAAGTTTTAAATCATTAGACTGAATACAGTGGGATCCCAGTTTTATTTCCTTTTCATAATAACGTAATAGCGCGAGGATTACCGATTTTATAACTACCTATGTAGTTATAAATTTAGTTCCATGGTTTCGCGGTAAAATATAACTTTCAGAATGAGGCCAAATCTTCCGTAACACCTGAGACATAATATGGTTAGCTCTTCTTTCTAAATGGATTATATTTAAAGCCTGACAAGATTCTATTTGGCCCCATTTCAATACAGATGTGTATTGAAATAGGGCCAAATAGAATCTTGTTAGACTTTAAAATGTTTTTTTTTAACACAACATCTTAACTAAGCGTTGCGTTAGTTAATGTATAATAATGTTGACATGTAACAACATGCAACAGTGTACATGACGCCTATTTCAATTCTCAGTGGCAAAAACTGTCGTGAACCAATCAAAACTAAACATTTTTTTAACTTTTGTTAATCCTGAGCCAAAGAAAGCTGGGAATTTCGAAATTGGAATACATTTCCAGATTTTGGTAGGTAAATAGGACTAAACATGATCTACTAAACAGCCCATATTTGTTACCCTGGCAGCACTGATAAAAAACTAGTATTGATTTTTCGTTTGACAAGTCGGTGGAAAACATCGGCTGTTTTCTATTCGTAAATGGATTAAAATAATTCTCGTTCTTTAAGAATATTGTTAAGACTTCTCAAGTTTAGTGTTTGAAAGTCAAAATGAGTGAATTACGCCACCGAGGAGGAGACGGTGACGGTAACGACAAAGCGGAGACGGCCGGGGAATCTGACCATGTAACTATGAATTGTTTCTTTATAAATCTGAAACCAGTTTGTTTCCTGTTGTTGATGTCGGCGTTTGTTTAGGTGGATTCGGAGGAGGAGAAGGCGCTGGAAGACAAGTATGTGGACATTATGGCGAAGAACCTGCCGCAAGGCACGGACAAAACGCCCGAAATCCTCGACTCTGCTCTTTCCGGGCTCTCTACGAGGTAATTTTATTCAAATTTTCAATTTAAAATATGATAAGTCATTGAATGCCTTTAGTTTATAGTTTGAAGTTACTACAAAATTCTGTATACCTACTTAACTATAATCTTTAATTAAAACTTGCTTCATTTCTGTTTGGTAACAATAGGTAGACAGTTGCTGGTGAACTTTTATTTTAATAAATTATTTTAGATGTACAGTCACTACATTTCTAAGGATAAACTATTATAGTGTAACTGTAACTAGTGTTTACTATAGTTAGGCAAAGAGTTAACATGCTCAATGCCAAGCACTCTGATTTACATACAAAATGGACCCGACTATGAAAATGGAGCTGACTTTGTTAACTATGGAATTAACCAAGTTGATGGACTTGAAGATATTCTGTTCCATCAAACAAAACAATGTTAATAAAAAAGTAAGAGATTTAACAACAAGTTCTTTTTCAACTCTAGAATGATTTGGGTATCTTTTGTTAATGAGTTACAGGATTAAGGTTAGAGTTAATTATTATGTGTGGTTAAACAGTAATATTACTCTAGTTACTTGAATTTGGGTAGCAAAATGCTGTCTCATATGTGAGCACTCAGACATACCAACATGTTAATCTATTTAACCTGTGGATTCTCACTTAGTTATTATTTCACTGGAGGAAATGGTGATTACTAGTGACTGATAAATGCATCTTTCTTACATAAAATACCTCTAGTATATAAGGTTGTTAATGGCAGCTAATTGTACTTAGATGGAGAAACTGGGTGATCCGTGGTATCTTCACCTGGCTCATGATTGGAGCATTCTGCCTTCTCATTTATGGAGGCCCTCTTGCCCTCATGATTACGGTATGTATTTCAAAACATTACTCAATTTAATCATGAATACATTTTAACATACCTTCTTATAGATATGGATATGAATATCTTAAAATAAATTTTGACTTATATTTAGTTTTATGGTGGTTACTAATTTTTCTTGTAATGAATTTTACGTTATTCCATTTGATTACATCAATAGCTATTGCTACACTAACTAAAATTAAATAAGTGACACGGTAGAACGGATTATTGTCTCGTAACTTGTTACTAAGTATAATTTGGTAGAATGACCCACATGAAATCCGTATTTTGTTACTTCAAACACTTAACTACACTCCCAAGCAAGTCATATAATGAGTTGATTAATCACTTAAATTGAACTATGCATAACAATTGTCTCTTGTAACTTTATGAGACCTTGGTGTTCCATAGGAGGTACAGAATCCAGGCAATTTACTTTTAACTTTATTTTAACGAGAATTTTAAAATTATAAATGCGCTTTAATATCAAAGATAATTGAACTCTATTTCGCTGCTGGTAGATTCAAATTCCCACTGACCAAAGTCTCCCTGTTTGTGGTATGGTAGCCTTCACAAGGTTAATGTAGTATTTAAGAAACAAGTATATTACATGTTGTTTATTTATCAAGGCACGGGCATCATTCTGGATTGACCCGACTATAGATCAAGTTGGTGATAATGTATGCTTCTGCCCTGCTACGTGAGATAAAATATCTATAATAGCTAATGTGCACACTCAACAAACAGGAAAGAATCTAATCTACTCTAGAAATTGGATTTGAGATCCCGTCTTTGGGGTTCATAGTTTTTGTAGATAGACATACATTTATCACCTTTTACAGATTTCACCTTAATATAAATCTAATCAACAGTAATTATCATAAATAAGTAATAAAATCATTGCATACTTGTATACAATATAGCATAATTTACTATGAGGAAGGTAACATGTTTATCTTTAGGTATGTCAAAACGTGTCAAATGCCAATCAAATAGCTTTTAAAAAAAATCGTTAAATATTTAAATTGCCTTTCAAACATACACATTTGCTTAATAACAATTTCAAGTACCACGAATAACTTAAATACTTGGTTCCGTTATTTTAATGTCATACCTATAGGTATAGGTCCGCTTGCGGTTGTTCGTATGACAACAGAATAAAACTGGTGCCATATAAAGCCGCGTTCACACTATTAATCTTATCGAACAGTTGTGCTTTCGTGAAATGTTATGTGCAACGTCACACGTCAGTTTAACGCCGGCGTAAATTATACCAGTCAGTTTCGGTATGACTTAGGCCGCTTCCTGACTTGTCGGTATGCGTGCAGTAAAACGTACAGGCGGCGGCGTAAACACTGCGCATTGATTGGTAGATGCCACTGGTTGCCTAGCAACCCTTGCAGATTCCGTGTTTTACTGCAAGCATACCAGCAAGTCAGGAAGCGGCCTTAGGTATGGTCTCCCGTTGACTCTGTCGGCCGCCTACAGCGTCATACCGTGCGCCGCACAAGACACCGTGACCGTGATGTTATTAAACGTTAAGGTGGGTACGAATCTGAGCGGCTCGGCCTGAGGCATGCTCGCCCCGCACGGCGAGCTGCTCGCGAGCCAAATTTTTGCACATAAAAATGCGTGGGTGAGGCAGCGTGCTCGCTGTGAGCCGACATTTCAAAAAGGTGTCGGGCACAAATGACAGCCGCGACTGCGTTTATCATAAATATCATAATTCACCGAATAAAAAGAACAAATTTTTTTGCCATGCCATGAATTTGTGTCCTCAGTTATTTCTCTTACAAGGTTGTCTGGAAGAGATCGCTATTTAGCGGTAAGACCGCCTGTTGTATACCTATGATTTAAATGTACTGTTCCATGTTCTGCTTTAATTTTTTTAATTTTTGGTGTTCAATAAAGAGTATTTGTATTGTATTGTATTGTATTGTATTGTAACAAATCGCCTCAGTGGTGGAACGGCTCAGCAACTTTATCAAATAAGTACGCGCCTCGCCCACAGACAAGTTAGAACCTGCCGCTCTGCCCGCGGCATGCTCGGATACACGTCCAAATTACGCGAGGCACGCACACCTTTGAGCATGGTCGAAAGGCCGACTCTTGAAGGCTCGCCGCGCGCCGCGCGCCGCTCGCCGCTCGCCCGTTGCTTGCGCACAGCGTGTGAGCGCGTACGAATTTCAATAAAATAAGTGAGCCGTGCGTGCCTCAACCCGAGGCTGTTCTAATTCGTACCCACCTTAACTTGTCTTTAAGCGAGGCGCGTACAAATTTGATAAATTTGCTGAGCTGTTCCACCACCGAGGCGATTTCTGCTTTTTGTTAATAATTCGGTGAATTATTATAATTAACGCAGCCGCGGCTGTCATCGTGTCTGACGCCATTATGAAATGTCGGCTCGCGGCGAGCGCACTGCCCCACCTGCGAATGTGTAACAATTTGGCTCGCAAGCCACCTCAGGCTGAGCCGCTCAGATTCGTACCCAGCTTTAGACGTGTCGCGTATAGCGTTTTACAGGAGACCAAACCCACGACTACTTTGAAAAGACGCAATGTACAACCGTGTGAACGGCGCATAATCATACACTAAGTTTGACCTAAGCAAAAGTTAAGTACCTACACGCAACCAGTACAACATTACATGTTTTCTGAAGTCGTATAAATGATACGCGTGACGCGGGATCTTGAATTACAGGTAACCACGTACATATACATAGTGCACATTTCAATACATTCAGTGCCGAAGGACTTCGCTTTTTTGTTCAAGTTGACCCCAATATCTGTTCCTCCGACTTCTTGGTTCTAGATACATGGCACTTGGCTGTCGATGTATTAGGAATGTAAACTTTTTCAAAGCTTTATAGAAGAAAGATAGGTCTTGTTTAGTTTGATCTGTTGATTTAATTGAGAAAACGACTGGAGGAGTTTTCTTAAGTTTTTTTTCGAGACGAGTTTATTTTTTTGTACCTACTCGTTACGTTGTAACTATATAACAAAACATCAATTTCTTATCGAGCCGAATCTAACGCGAGTTTAAAACTTCAAAGTTCCAGCAACAGAGACCTTAGTATGAGCACCTTGCGAGTTCTCAAGACTGTCATATAGGTACCCTCAGCTAAAAAGAGATGCATCCGATTTTGGACCTTATTACAATGCTAAGGTGACGAAATGTATACATATATTTGTAGTCGAGTGTTCATTATTGCATTGTGATGTGGTTCAAGTGGTGTATCAAATATCAACACATTATCATAACAGCAACTGGTTTAAAATTGACTTGCAAAATTTGAGATACACATAGTAACAGACAAGCTTCCAAAAAACTTCCTATGTTATGTGCGCGTGCTGTTAATTGTTACCGCACTCTCAGTTTATGGGTAGATATACCCAAGGCTCGGAACCGGTTTATAAAGTACCGGTTATTACCGGTTTATTTCGGTTTTGCTCCGATTTTTTAGGGAACGGGAATGTTTGGAGAACTTTATTTTAACCTTAAGTATTCGGTCTAATCCACGAGCGGCGATTCGAGCAACCAAAAGTTATGTACCTACCGAATAAAAACACCTAGCCGGATTAACCGGTTTTTTAGCTCAAAACCGGTTAAATTAAAAAGAACTATACATAGGTTCCTCCCAAAACCGTTAGAAAAACCGGTTTATGCAAACGGAACCATAATGGAAGCGTTGTGCGTCAAGTATCTATATTACCTATAATGGTTTGAAAATATAACCTGTATCCGAGCCCTGGATGTAGACTAAATCTTCCACTTAACCCAGCCGTACAGTCAAATACAAAGATTAATTGAAATAAGGTGCGACAGTACATACATATCTATCACTCAACTGTATACAATCGCGAGACACTGCGCTACTCTCGCATGCACGTGGCTTTTTTAAGGCGTAAACGTGCCATGTAGGCACACACTTGCATTCGATCTGCCTCGGAATGAGTAAAGCCGGTATCACACACGTGTTTATACCAAGGTCTCCTCCCACAGGTCCTGTGCGTGCAAGTGAAATGCTTCGAAGAGATCATCAACATAGGCTACGCGGTGTACCGCGTCCACGGCCTGCCGTGGTTCCGATCGCTCTCCTGGTACTTCCTGCTCACGTCCAACTACTTCTTCTATGGAGAGAACTTGATTGACTATTTCGGTGTCGTTATTAACCGGACGGTGAGTGTTTTAGCTATTTTACACTTTATGTAGTACAATTTAGCAGATAAAGTGAATTGTGTAGATAGTAAAATAATTTAGGCACAATTTATTAAAATTTAGACGGTATATTGAGGCAGAAACTGATGTAAAGCATTTTAGTAGGATGAACGTTTACCTAAGTATTCAATTGACTTAAATGTCCACTTTAGTGATACCTCTTCATCTGCCATTAGATAGGTACACTGCTGGCACTAAACACCAGTTTGTGTACCGTACATCAATGCGTTTGCGCATTTAGTAATTACCCGCGTCCGTCCCGGGCTACTGCCTTTGACATTGATATTATATTGTTTACGGAAAATCTTTGTAATACTTGACGCAAATCGTTTGTACAGTCAAGGGCATATATATACGTTCCCAAGACCCCAAAAATGTCTATATACCTTTATGCCACTTGCAATAAGGTCCATGTATGGGTACATATATTTGACGCGATGGCTTTAAAGTTATTAATGCCTTTGACTGTACATAGTTGTATGATTAGAATAATATTTTGACATGCTGAAAATACCATGCAGAATCTTTTGTACCTAATATATTTGTATGGCTGCGTCGTGCGTGCGTTCCCATACATATTCAGTTGCAGCGACAGGTCAAATAGGTGATAAACGCAAACAATCGAAATACAGGGAATCTTACTCTAGATATACCTACAGTGTGAAGAATGAAAGGGGCATGTATGAATCAAAGCCCAAGTGTAATGTTGTTACAACCACAGCACACCTATTCTACGATGTAGCTTAGGATAAACCAAATAAATCCGAAAGAGATGCACCAGGCGATAAAAAAGTCGCGATCAACTTGTAGCCTCTTCTTGTTGTTTTATTTGTATTTTGCTTTTCATGCTGTATTTGTATGTGGTGTTGAATAAAGAATATTTGTATTGTATTGTATTGTTGTAACCGTTATAAGCTCAATTAGTTTGACACCTATTTACAATACCTATCAGCGTATTGTTGAGGCCCACATATACTGGCCTGATTACTGTATTCAAATGAGTGTCTCAATCAATATTTGCTAAGTCTAAAAGGTCTATCTTTACAACTAATCAGAATACTTAAGCCCTTTTAGCGCAGTAGACATATTTCCTGCACAGGGCTGGTCATAATTGTTATAGATAAGGTATCAATCGTACGATGTGTTATTTACAGGCTATTATTCATGTTGTGACGCTTTCTTACAAGGTCACGATCACGAAGCAGTTTCTCAAGTGCTTAATATAGTGTTAATTTACATGTGAAATTTAAGGGCTTTTGGCTATTGAGGAAAAATATTGTTTTGCTTATTATTTAATATCCCGGTAAGGTTTTAGCGGCATAAGGTTGTTTTCCTTATATATTTGTTCATCGAAACACTTATAGAGTAAGATTCCAAATACTTGTCTGAATACCGCAGCTGTGATAAATACTTGATCAACATTACTTGACAGATTTAATCAACTTAGTTTGATTGATTGTCTTATCAAATAATCCCTTATTATGAGCCGTGATTTAACTGATTATAAGCTTATCGCGATGTGTCGTATACACATGCGTTTAGTCTGGTGAATGTTCTGGTCTCACTTTATTATGTCGCATTTAGTTTATCTGGGAAATGATGTGAAGTTACCAGTAATGGCAGACATGTAAACATGTCCTATTTTCATTTCCGCGACTTTGGCATATAGATGTGAATTAAAATACATGCGAGTGTCATTTTGAAATCTGAGCATGACTTATTGTTGATAAATTACCACCTCCATTCTTTACTACTTTATCATCGTTAAGTTTGTATGTGATGTTTCTGGAATTTTACTTAACTAGTATTCAATATATTCGTGTCTAATTTTCTATAAGTACTCGGCCAATAATGTTAAATGCTCATGGGACCCGCGCTCGGTCGTTTAAAAGCAATTTGCTAGATTACATTGCGTTTTGTGGCCTATTTCGCCTGTGCCCAAATTGTTTACAAATGGATTTGTGGTTTTATTTTGCTGTAGAGTAAAAGCAGATTATAGAATATTGAAAAGTTGATTTAAAAAAAACAGTACTTCTATTCTACTTTGATATAATCCATCTTGTTTCCAAAATCAAGTGGAATAGGGCCCTGAGAATCCTTAGGTATGACTGAAAGCGGAAAATTAGTACTACAGTAGATTGTAGGAAGGACAAAAAAAGCGTTCTGTTCGTTATTCTAAGTCTAATGCTAAAACAGGTGGTTGTCTAGAAGTCAGCCTTAACCTCACGACCTCATCGTTATCAATTGAGTTTGTTGTACAATGCTTGTTTAATGATTATGGAGCCGACCTATGATCTCATTTGTAACAGAGCTCGCAGTAGGTCCATGCATCTTTGTCTTAGGTTCATGGGCAATCCCATGCGCCATAAAAAAGAAAAAACTACAGATGTCTGTTCATCCACAGGATTACCTCCATTTCCTGGTGACGTACCACCGTTTCATCTCGTTCAGCCTGTACTGCGTGGGCTTCGTCTGGTTTGTGCTGTCCCTGGTGAAGCGGTACTACATGCGGCAGTTCAGTCTGTTCGCATGGACGCATGTGGCTTTGCTCATCGTCGTCACCCAGAGCTACCTCATCATTCAGAACATATTTGAAGGTGAGTTCTTGTTTTTGTATGGCTTACAGACTGCAATCAAGCATTGAGGCCAGCTGATGGAAGTGAAGGGCCTTGATACATTTGCAACCTTGACTTCAATATCAAGACCGTGAATGTGTTGCCAACCCTGAAGTGGTCCTGACGCAAAGATTGGATGGATGGATGTATGGAAATTGGGTTAGTTTTGGATGCGACAGTTTAGTCTGTCTGCTCATTTTTCATCAGGTCATAAGACAAAACATATGTTTCATAGGTTTTCTATGAAAAATGGTTAATCGCTCATAAATAACTGAATTGAAGACACCACTATGAAGATATCAGTGCTCTTAAAGTTCGAAAGGAATTAAGTATTAGGTATATACAGTTTTAACGTGAAGTTTTATTCTTACTATTATTATGTTAAAGCGCCTTTGTGACTCCTTCGTTTACATATTTTAATTTCAATAGTAGATATGGATAGTCCGAAAGCTCAATAGACTCTTCTTCATTACGGGAAATCGGACGGATGATTCCTGGGACAACCCACCCTACATGAAAAAGTTACAAGATATGATAAAATGGGAGTACGGTCTATAAATATTATACAACTTCGCCAATATCAATTGTATACCCAAATTATTCACCCATATAATGCACGTCATGGTACATGAAAAACGACGTGACATTTGACACACACGGACCTGACAATAGATCTGTAATAAATGCAAACTAGACGAGGACAATAAGCGTGAGTGACATGAATTGCCGATAGAATGCAAATGGTCCGTTGGTACTGTAAGAAATACTTCAAATTAGATTTGTAAATTAAAGTGTTAGGTATATCGCTGGGGTAGATATTCATTAAATGGTTGGAAATGAGTAAATGATTAAATAATAAACTCGAATAGCGTCCATTTTATTTGTGCCCATTTCACAATATGACGAGCTTTATCTATTTCCGTAGTACAAACCGCATTTATGAGGAAATCAACGTTTCGACCCACACTATTTTGTCCTGAAACACGAGAAACAATATATTTTCTTGGAAAAAAAAACGTATTTTTAGTTTGTTACTTTATTTTACCGTTGGATAACTTTCATGAACTGTTTGTAAATCGTAATAGCATTTGAAAAATTTGCAAGATCAGTTTAAGTATAAATTTGAGACGAAAGTCGTGTGGAAATTTACAGTGCTAAAGTGAGTGGAAGGGTCGGAAGGGGCCGCCCTAGGCGTACTTTTTTGAATCAAATCGGGAAATACTGCAATCAAGCATTGAGGAATTGGAAAAGGGCCGAATCTTAAGTACCCGAAGCCGACGTGCATGCATGACTCGATGTATGAATGTGGAAGAAGCGAAAGAGCTTTGTCAGGATCGTAGCAGGTGGAAAGAAGCGGCCTCTGCCTACCCCTCTGGGAAACAGGCGTGATTTATGTATGTATGTAAGTCGTGTGGGTGAAAAAGTTGATGCACCCTTATATGTATAGTTAATTATGGAGTATGATTAGTTTAAATGCAACTAGCAAACGGTGTCCCCTTGTTTCACCGACACTCATTTCATTGAACGTCACTTCGCAGAATTTTCATTTCATAGAAAGCCAATTTCTGCTGAATCCTTATTGTTTTCAGATTTTCTTAAGCATGGGTTACATTCATGGGATACATTCTGTGAAAGGAGTGTTGCGGTGAACAACCCTAACAAAACCCGTAGGAATTCGTGTGAGGTCCATTGTTTGAATGAGCGACTGTAGCGAACTAGTGACGAAAGCCAAACAAAACATTGACGACTTATCTGCGTCTCTATTCTACATCGTCAGTACCTGTTGTCATCGTATCGATAACGACTCAGTCGCTTTTGTAGTCACGTTAATAGGAGCCATCATAACGTTGTCAATACGCTAACAATTGGGGTAAATACATTGAGAAATTGAGACGCTGTTGGCACAGTCAAACGTCTTTATCGCTGTTTACTGTGACGATCCAACTTAGACATTAGCAGAATCACCAAGGCATTTTGGTGGGGCCAGTATACGAGTATTCCATTCATGCTCAAAGTACCAAAACTTCAAAATTATACTAATATACTAAAATAGCAAAGCTTATATTTTATTTTAATCGGTGTTTTGGTGTAATGTTAAATTTGGTATTTTGGGAATGAGTGATATATGTCACAAATAACTAAATAAATAAAATCACAGGACAATGTCACACAAATTTAACTAGTCCCAAACTAAGCTCTAGTCTTGTACTATGGGTACTAGACAACGATAAACTTACTTACATAGAGAAATATATACTAAGATATATAGAAAACATCCAAGACTCAGGAACAAATACTCGTGCTCATCACACAAATATTTGCCCTTACCAGGATTTGAGCCCAGGACCCCTTAGCTTCGAAGGCAGGGTCACTACCAACTAGGCTAGCGTGTCGTCGCAATGTCAAAATGTGTTTCTTACATGTCGTCCCAGCGAAAATAGGGCGTATTCATTACTTCTGATGAAAAAAGTTTCGTTAGTAGAATAACGCCGACGCGTTGAGCCTAGTTGGCCCTGCCTACGAAGCCAGCGACACCGGGAGCGGTATTAGCAAATATTTGTGATGACTGATGTGTCGGATGTTTTCTATGATTTAAACATGTATATCTCTACTAGCTGTTTCCTGCAACTCCGTCCGCGTAGAACTCGTTTATAGTTCAGGAACCGTCCAATTTTGCGGGATAAAAAGTACCCTATGTCCTCCCCGGGACTCAAAGTATCTCCATACTGAATTTCATCAAAATCGGTTCGGTGGTTTATCCGTGAAAGCGTAACTAACAGACAGAGTTACTTTCACATTTGTAAGTAATATTAGTATAGATATAAGTATTTATATCATTGCTTAGTGCCCATAGTACAAGCCTGGAGCGTCGTTTAGGACTAGGTCAGTTTGTGTGGGGATTTTCCCCTGATATTTATTTATTTATTAAAAAAAAATCACCTGCTCTATCTTACAGTTAGATACATTATCATTCAAACACGCGGACGGTAAATAGAGTACAATTCAATAGCGTCACCCCACACAATAGGTCAGGTCCCTCGCCGTCTTAATGACTCATTGATTCCGTAAACATATCTACTTGTGTGGTGATAATCGTTCATTGATCTTTTACTTATCGGAGGTTGGAAATATTCAATCAGGTTGATCGTTCATGGGATACATCGCTTAATTATCGCATAGCTTCTATAGCGAAAGGTCGGTACAAAAATGTATTGTTGGGTTCAGAAATAAATAAAGAAAAAAAACGGTTAAATTTGATTTACGCTTGCCAGCGAGGTTCTGTACCACCGCCCAATATTATTATAATATTTCAATAAGTGTGTTATTTACCTTACGCTCGATTTAATCTTGGCCTTGGTATTCTTTACGGTTTCCATTATATACTACTGTTATGACCATAAAGAATATTTAAAAACCTTGTAAAACAAACTGTTCCTATTAATTGGTTATTGACCTTTATACACCATTGCCCAAAAAAAGGAGTGTAATGTTTTTAGGACTAAAATGACCATTTTGCACGATTTCTGATGGAAAAGCGATCATGGTTTATGCGGCAGTCACGGCCGAAAACTACTAGTACTGTTTTGTTTTGATCTTAGCTCAAGGGGTAAATATTCGGTCTATATTAGTACTTACTCACATATTACATAAGTGTTATAATCACTGGTGCGTGCAATGGAATGGAACACGCACTTAGGCATGCTTAAGCGAATGCGTGCATATAATACGTAAAGATATACATATTACATACTGACTAATGTAATATCGGGCTTGTTAGATAGGATATCGTGTATTTACTCTCGTTATCAGTTAGCAATCTTATCGGATAGCTCTGAATTGCTGTCTCGATTAGTTAAGAATCGATGAATGCACGCATTTCATAAGTGTGCTCTGAAATCGACTTGTTAGGTATTTAATTATTTTTTTTGCTTTGGGTTTTTGCAATTCTCTATTAACCTTATCAGCTGAACGTTTGAGACATAAACTCGTTTGTGAATTTTGATTAGGTGTGTCAATGTCAAAGATTTGACCTATCATCAGGAAGGAAATCGAAATACTCTATTTTATCCATAATTTTGAATGTCGATAATAAAAACAAAGGAAATTACACTTTATCTATTGCAATGGATCTTAATTCCAATAGCCGTATTATTATTTTTGTACAAGGGGCCTTAGAAGAATACATTTTAAATGCTTCTGTAATCCACGTGATTGACGTATTTAAATTAAGCAAATAAATGTAGCCTCGAAGCGAGCAAAGTTTTTGTCCTCGTCAGTTACTATACAATCTGACAATACATCTAACGCTTCCTTCAAAGGACTCAAACGTGACCTTATTTCCTTTCAAATGGGTTGTCTAAACACGTCTATACACGTCTCGTCGCGCTAGATATCGTCTGTCGGCTATTTATGTACATTGTCACGGCCGGGAAGCCTTTCATGGCAGTAAGTAGGCCAGCTTAGAGGGTGGGGGGTGGTCAAATGTGGGGCAGGCGGTTTACCTAGGGTTTTTTACCCGCAAATCGTCGTCCTGCGTGAATTTCGCTTTATCTAGGTTTTTTTTGGACTCTCATCGTTTTAAGGTTTTGGTGTTGCTGTTAGCATTTTAGTTACTCTCTATTTTATCCGGTGAACGATACCTATCTACTATGAAATGTCACATTAAAATAAGTATTTGAAACAATTATCGATAATTTTAATATCGTAAGAAAGTCCCTAGTTAATTGACATTCCTGCCACAAAAACTTCTATGTCTGGTAATGATTGAGTATAATGTTTTTTTTATGTGTTCTTTCGAACAGTGACTGGAAGATGATTTTGAACATGCTCACTTTAGTTAAAAAATAGGGATAACCAAGAGATATTTTCTCTAAGTTTGCATAAATTGAAATGGCTACAAAACGAGTAAAAGCAAGTCTCATAATAACCGCAGCAAAGACATTTGTGATTAATATCAACACATCTGATGAATATTATCAGTAGACCCCGGATCTTTGTGGCAATGAAGTCACAATAGGGTAACTTAGGGAGTAAATGGAACGGTGTTAATTAATACAGCAACTTAGTTTATTGGTGTTCTACGGTTTTTTTTTTCTATAAGGCATCAACGATATAAATTACCTATAAGTCAATTGTCAATTGATTAATCAATCGACGATGTTCTTTCGTTAACTGACTCTCCGTAACAGATCAATAGTTGTTCTAAATGACTTGCAGTAATAATAATATTATTTGTCGTGCATGCCTAGTTAATAAAAAATATTCAGTTAAAAAAGGTATTAATCGAAAAATTGAATTAATTAACACCGTTCCATTTACTCCCCAAACTACCCTATTGTGACGTCATTGCCACAAAAGTCCGGGGTCTAATTATCAGATGTTTTAAGTTTGGTTAAAGTTGGTTAAATACGTGTACTTTGTTGTCCTCAGCAGTGACCTGGATATTGCTGCTCCTAATACACTTCGCAAGCCAATATGCATCAGCAGTTTAATTGCATTTCAGCTACTTATATCTTCCCATAGGCTCAGAAATATTACCATTTTGTAGAATAAAAAACCCCGTTTTGTATTATACACTAAAATATGAACTATTCGAAAAATCTAGTTACTTATTGTCTTAAATCGTCAACGTCGAAGTCAAATAGATGATAAAAATATTAGCAAAGCACATTGGTTGTTCGCAAAAACCATACTCGGTTCGCGTAGTTATAAAACATAAGAAAAAAAGTCAAAAAATACGGTACACATTAAGTTGACAAAAATGCATAAAAATGGGTGATGGTGGTAAAAATGAGTACTGATAAGACCTTTACGGTCACGAGCGTAAATTTAAGACCTTTTTTTTTGATAGACCTACGTAGTTAGCCTCTGATGGCTTTGACTACTTCGCCGGAGAGAGGGCAGACTCCTAATGGGAGTCCACGCGGTAAAGGTTTTTTACACTAGCATGCCTAAGGGCGCCCCTATTGGGCCGACCTCGGACTTAGGACACTAGGGGAGTATTTCAATCGAAATGGAAATTTAAGACCCATTTAAGAAAAAAACTGCTAGAAGTTGTCAATGTCCTTAGAGATGCCAAGTCATTTATAACTTACGGGTGCCTCAAAATTATTAATGTAGAATGTCAGATTGACTTTGCACCTAAGGTAGGTCACAAATTTAAGTCTTGACTGTACATCTCTACCACCATCTTTTCCTTTCACCTACCGGATAAGTGTGGGGATAAGACCACCGGTGAAATTACTGGAAAGGATACATTCGATCATCGCATTTGCAGTCTTAGGATTAAACATTAAGACAGCAAATTGTTTATCATCAGGTGACAAGTGTGCTCGTTTGCCTTCTCCATGCCATGAAAAAAAATGGAATGACAATAAACAATGCAAAAATACACATAAAAATCACTTAACGAGCAAACGTGTGCCTACTCTCGGTACGAATACTAAAGTGACGTAGCAAAATATTTTTGCGACGAAAAATATATCGATGTCACTGTCAAGATCAGTACGGGTAGCACAAGTTGTATTTTCTCGCTTGTCGCTCAGTGCGTCTCTGTCGTTACAGAATAGATAGAAAGGGAGATCCGAGCGACAAACAAGTCGCTGAGAACTTGTGCTAGCCCTCCTGGATGTTGTTAATTGTTAATAAATATTATTTATTCTTTCTACATTTTAAAATAAAACGATAAACAAATGATTATTCTTTTATTTTGAAATGTTAGTCATATTAAACTATCATTTGTTTTTTTCATGTTTGTCCATAGTAACGATTGGCGTCTAGATGAAAATTTCCACTTTAAAATACAGTCTCGGGCATTCTTCAAATATGAAAAAGGACTTCAATTCGTTTCTGATTCATGATTCATGAACGATACTGTGATTTATTTAACTTTTATAAGGCTGTGACTAAATGACACTGGACTTTTGGACGGGCAATTTTTTATATTAAGAGTAGCAGAGGATTTTTATAAATAAGGATGTATATCGACATCTTATCTATCGAGAAATCCCTAGAACGCGCCCCTAGTTAGCACACCTATGTTAATGAGTGTTTAATAACGAAAGAAAAAAGACTGTCGTTACCAGCTAGAAAAAAAAAACGGCTTTGTCAATTCCAGTTCTTCAAATCTTCACTAGTATTTTATCGCCTTTGTTATTACAGTGCTGTATCTTTCACTAATCGTCGCTGCCAAGGCCTGCCTCAACGCGCGAACAATGCGCGGTAGCTATAGTTTAATAAACACTGGGTTTATTTTTAGCTGACACGAGCTAATCCTGTTATATGAAATACTGCTACAAATTCCGTGTACCGTGAATGTATTTGTATCTCAAACGTGTTTCTATGCCGTTCTTGTGCTAGAATTTTCTTAATTTAGATGAGTGTCGTTAGTTTAACTATACAGTATAACCATCACCTTTTACTGTTCTTAATGTCTTGAGGGTTTAGCTGTGAGAGATCACTTTTTCAGGGTTCCGTAGCCAAATGGCAAAAAACAGAACCCTTATGGATTCGTCATGTCTGTCTGTCTGTCCGTCCGTATGTCATAACCACTTTTTTCCGAAACTATAAGAACTATATTGTTGAACTTTGATAAGTAGTTTTTTTTGTTGAAAAAAAATGAATATATTTTGGGGGTTTCCCATACTTAGAACTGAAACTCATTTTTTTGTCATCAAATCGTGTGGGGTATCTATGGATAGGTCTTCAAAAATGATATTCTTCTAAACTGAATAGTTTGCGCGAGAGACACATCCAAAGTGGTAAAATGTGTGTCCCCTCCTGTAACTTCTAAAATAAGAGAAAGATAAAACTAAAAAAACAAACAGCAAACTTCTACCGAAAATTTGTTTGAACGAGATCTAGTACGTAGTTTTTATTTTAATACGTCATAAATCGTCTTGCTGCTACGGAACCCTTCATGGGCGAGTCCGACTTGGACTGGCTGCTTTTTTATGTACACTGTATACAGTGTGTTACCGGCATAAGGGCTTTAAATGTAGGCATCGATTTTACTCCTCAAATGAAACTCCTTTTGTTCTACGACTTTAAAAAATGAGGTAATTTTTATTTTTTAATTTTCATACAAAATAAATTAATTTACTGATTTTACTAGTAAAGTTTGAAAGTTTGATCACCTATAACTTACTGTAAAATAAGTTATTTTCTAAGTCGTAGAACAAAAGATGTAGCATTTGAGGAGTAGAATCGATACCTACATTTAAAGCCCTCATGCCGGTAACACACTGTATATGTTCTTTTCTTTAGTACAATAATATATTTACATACATACATACATCACAGTACATTTTTATTTTGCTTCTCGCGACTCCGTCCGCGTCGAAGTCGTTTATCGCAATTCCCTCGGGAACCTTCCAATTTTACGGGATAAAAAGTACCCTACATCCTTCCCCAGGGTTCAACTATCTCCATACCAAATTTCATGTACATCGGGTGAGCGGTTTATCCGTGAAAGCGTAACAAACAGACAAACAGGCAGAGTGACTTTCTCATTTATAATATTAGTATAGATGCCATGGAGCACCGACACTTGTACTTTAAAGCCTACGATCTAAGCTCGAGTGAAGGATTGACGACCATCCCGGAGATTAAATATGGCCAGGTGTGGTAACGATCAAAAGGACGCCTTGTCATTGGTCATACACACTTAAAAACAAAATTTTGTTTTTCCTGTGGTCAATGGTAACTCATCGAATGTATCATTTCATCGAATTTTATTTCATCGAACGCTATTTTCTGCTGAAGCCATAATGTTTTCAGGGTAGCTTAAACATTAATTACGTAGGTTAGGTTAGGTTAGATGTTTAAGATACGCTGAAAGTATTATGGTTTCAGAAGAAAATAGCGTTCGATGAAATGATACATTCGATGAAACGTGTTTCGATGAAATGATAGACACCCGTGGTCAATAGTTAAAAGCTTGTGTGCATATAAGTTAGATTTTTATAATGATATGTCTAAAGCTGTCCTGACGCCGTTTATGTGGGAACGGGCTAGGCAGAAAATTAGGCCTTAAAACGTTAGACTTCCATTGTGTCCACAGGAAAGACGATAATGGCATTTTCAGAATAAAGTTTTAAGGTAAGTACCTTTATTTAGTTAAGGAAAATTAAGAAACGTTAACTTATGTCAGTTTTGTGACGAAATTAGCCATGTAAATGTATGGCAAATGTTCGTCACAAAACTGTCAAAATTAGCGTTTCTTAATTTTCCTCAACTAGGGTACAGTTTATTTTGAAAATGCCCTAATCTAATCTGTGGATGACCTAATAAAATTTTGCGACTTTGATGCAACTTTAATTTTCGGTGTGGTCGAACCTTAAAAAACAGTGAGACAAATAGGACGGAGTGTTGTAAGCGTTTCCTTACGTCTGTTTCACATGGCTAGACATCGCTTTACACAATCCACATAAATAGTGGGCAGATTGTAGTGAAAACTAGGCAATAAGCGCAACTGGGTTGGCCGGAACGATTTAAATTGATTGCCCGTTGTAGCATTCGGCCCGGTTACAAGTACTTACAATCAAGTGTATTGCCCTCTGTGATTTACGAATGAAGCTAACTATATTTAGGTATATTTAGATATGCATATCTTAACTTTCGATAAACATCGAAGACAAGAAACACCACGATCGTAAATGGTGACCTTTTTTTTCAACATGGCGGCGGTTCCATAGTGATTTCACCAATTTCAACTTAGTGAGAGTTTCTCAAGAATTAGATATGACCTCATCACACTCATCCCCTGATGAAGAACTCCTAAAGAGTTCGAAACATGTTTGGCCGTTAATGACTAATTACTCTGATCTTCAGGTTTATGTAAAATATACTGATTTGAGCTAGCGCGAAAGCGGTACAAAGTCCTTTACGCATTAAAGGACGGTGCATCTTCTCTCTCCTGTGCCAACTTTGTTTTACACGCGGTTTGCGACTACGCATTTAATTGCATTTCATATATGCGTCCAAGGCACTGGGATAAACTGGGTGAAAATTGAGAAAATGTTTATATGCGTCGCCGGCAGTGTATAGGTTGTCGTTGTCGCCATAGGTCGGTGAAACGTGAGTTACTTAATAAAATCCTGTTCCCGTGGTGGACATTTTGTTAAGTAAAGCTCAATTGGTCGCACAAGGAAGTCAACTGCATGGAAAAAAGTTTTTCTTAACGGCAGACGGTTTTTTGACCCTTGGTTGTCGTGAAATATAGAAATTATAGTAGAAGCCACGCTTCGATTGTAATCTTTACATCAACTGTTATCTTTCCAGGTCTCATATGGTTCATTGTACCCGTGTCCATGATCATCTGCAACGACGTGATGGCGTACGTGTTCGGCTTCTTCTTCGGAAAGACCCCGCTCATCAAGCTGAGCCCTAAGAAGACCTGGGAGGGCTTCATCGGGGGTGGCTTCTCTACCGTCGTATTTGGACTCGTGGTGAGTGTATAGGTAACTGAGGGGCCAAATAGGCATGACATAAAGACGGGTTTTATCCCTGTTAACCCTTCGAACGCCGGACAAAAAAATACCCTAGTTCTAGTCTCGTCAGTTTTCGATTGAAACCATAAAAAGGATAGAAAAATAAAATAAAAAATGATATTCTAAATTTTGGTCTGGATCCGTCACAAGGTGTCCGAAAGGTTAATGCATTCTTTCATACTAGTTAGAATCTGTGGGATATTTAATCTTGTGTTTTGATAGGATCTAAATTGCCCGTGCTCATGGTGTAGGAAAATTTACTTGGAGTTTTGACAAGTTTTGACTGTGGGATTATCTTACATTGATAGATGACATTGGTTAACGTAGTATGTCCTTGTCTTAGTGTTTCTGTACAAGGTTCCCAGTTTTTCTCCCCACAACTCATCTATAGTAAAATGTACCCTCTTTCCAGATCTCGTACATGATGTCGCAGTACCCGTACCTGGTGTGCCCGATCGAGTACTCGGACTCTCTAGGGCGCATGACAATGGACTGCGAGCCTTCGCTGCTGTTCCGCCTGCACGAGTACACGCCGCCGCAGTTCGCGCAGCCGCTCATGAAGATTGTGAGTACACGTCGCAGCGCCCGTGCACGGTGACGAGCGAATACTCTGATTAGTTTTCAATCCACTAAGGCGCGCCCCACCACTCAAATTGCCGTTGCGCAGTTTTGTCAACGCACGTAAAATAAACTAGTGTAGCGCGACTTCGTGACCAAGGTGAAAAGGCATTTCACAAATGCCTTTCCACCACTAATACGATTCAAATTTCATTCTCCATTTAAAAAAAAACGCGCTATAACTCAAGACTTATTTATTTATGATATTTGTGTGATGAACACGAGTATTTGTTCTTGAGTCTTAGATCTTTTATATGTATTTATTTCTCTATATAAGTAAGTTTATCGTTGTCTTGTACCCATAGTACAAGCTTAGAGCTTAGTTTGGGACGAGGTCAATTTGTGTGACATTGTCCTGTGATATTTATTATTATTATTATTATTTCCAGATTGGCATGGAGAAGATGACCATGTACCCGTTCATGATCCACTCGCTGGCGCTCAGCATATTTAGCTCCGTCATCGGGCCCTTCGGAGGGTTCTTCGCGTCCGGCTTCAAGCGCGCTTTCAAGATCAAGGTACACACATACATTATGACATAATGTGAGATACATTGTATCTCTATCCATGGCGTCCCAAGGAAAAATATGGAAATACATGCAAATTACAGCAGTAAACGATTGTAGAATAGATTAAAGATAAAGATAAAGATCCATTATTTTTATAACACAGGTAGGTACATAAGGTCTTAAATATTGGGAAGTGTCACCATGTTGCGCCGCGAGGCATGCAAATTGTAGATGCAGTTAATATGTTGTCATCTAGTCTTATTCTTATTTTTTAATTGTGATAGTCTTATCCAAAATGTTGTAGTATTGTGAATTATTTTTCATCATAAAGTTTGTGCGTAAGCAAAGTTTTCGCATAAGATGATTGAAACATGAAGCACGTATAGTTCCGTGAACTTATGTCTGTGATGCCCTTGCAGGACTTCGGCGATGTAATCCCCGGGCACGGCGGTATCATGGACCGCTTCGACTGCCAGTTCCTCATGGCCACATTCGTGAACGTCTACATCACCAGCTTCATCCGCACCGCCACGCCGCAGAAACTACTCCAGCAGGTAGGCCGTTCACAGCTGGTCACGAGAGATGTCTCACTATTTAGGCCGGTACATATTTTATTTAGTTTTTTTTTTATGAAAATACATGTAGCCATCAAAATGTCAATCTACAGAAGTAACGGCTCCGCTATTTCGGTGGATTTTGTGTTTATACATAGAACGACCAATATTCTTCATTTACTAAAATCACCTACCTTGTTTTCCAGGTGTACAATCTGAAGCCGGAGCAGCAGTTGCAACTCTTCTACGCTCTGAAAGAGTCTCTCGAGAACAGGAACATTCTGAACATGGTGCCCTAGATATGGGCGCTGTGGCCGCCAGGTATACCGAATATAAATTATTTATTAACTTCATAGTATCAGCGCACGCATTTTGCAGAACGCCGTGATTTTATCTTTTAGTTTTGCATCGTGATTTGTTAAAGGTTTTCAATACAAAAATTGACAGATTTGGCAAGATGTCTCTCATCAAAAACATAGATTAACGTTGAAGCATTGTGTTTTATCACGGCGTATTTTTTCTAAAGTGCGTTATGTTTGAAGTTGGAACATATCCTGCTATGTACCTTGAAAGGAAAACATACATTTTGTTCTAGTCTTGTTATTGTAGAAACATTTGCCTTGAACTATAAAAATATTTAAAAACACAAAAGATTATAAAATCATTTAAGATTTTAACTGGCGTTTTCCCACACAGAGCATATACATCGCAATAGCGACACACGCATAGGTTGAATTCGGTTAAAAGGTTCAAACAACGGAAATATATTAAAACGACCATAAGCATGTCAAGGCAAACGAAACATGCAATTAGTATAAATAGTTTAATATTGACTCTTAAAAGAAATTAAAAATTATAAAAAAATGTTAGCGTTTATATTAGATGTAATAGAGAAATTAAGTGTTAAGCTGTTTTCACACCATACTTTTCGTGTTTAAGAGTGTGAAATAAGCTTTAAGTTCTACTATGGAAATCTACCGTTTCAACTACTATATCGAACCATTTTGCCTAATAGCGGTTTATTGTTATTTTCAATTACTATGACCAATGTACTTGAAATGTAAAAAAATACTCAAAACAAAAGTAAGTTTATAGTGCACCTTGCATCCCGCTTTAAGTGTTTACATTTACCGAAACAGTCGTTTTGTGAGTTTAACGCTACAGTATTATTATGGTGATTCTATAAAAAATATAAATAATGATACCGTATGGTATGTACACTTGCCTCAGATACGCGCTTAAATACCTACCGGCATTCTGGCCCGACGACCTACTCAAACAGGGTTGTCACAGCGGTAAACACAATGACATTCACTGACCATTCTTACCATAAAAATTTAATAGTAAGTAGATTTGCGTAACTTTTTTCAGTATCATTAGATTTGCGTAAGTGTTGATAAATAAGAAACATCGAACGTATGAAATTGTCTCATGTAACAACACATCAAAATTTCATATCCTCGATGTTTCTTATTCATCAGCAATTACGCAAATCTACGGATACTGAAAACAAATAGTTTTTATAGGATTACCGACCCTAAATACGTTACGGGTGGCAACATCATATTGTTATAACGCTGATAAATATATCTTATAGCAAATATCACTGTAATGTTATTTCTCGAAATATTTATAAGGCAAATTGGTAAAAATTAATAAGTGTTTATTTAGTGAAATACAATATGCATTAGTTTAAAATCTTATTATTAACATATGTAAGTATTTGCGAAAGAAAGGGATCGTTTTGAATTGGCTACAGAAAGAAAGAATTATGTATAAAAATAATCTAATTTAAATATATTTTTACCGGTGTACACGGTATTCAATTTATTATTGGCTTCCTCCGTTAATGAATGAAATATTTAACCCACCAGAGCGGTAAATTCAATACTTGTTTGTGATTGGTTACAACGTTCTTATACTAGTTTTTATGGGTATTTTTTTGGATAAGACAGGGACGCTTTGCATTTCTTTTTACGCTGACTGAAAACGAATGACTGCTTATGTGCTAAAATTTTTGAACGTTTACTTGAGGAACATGCCAAGGCGATTATGGTCTCTTTCGCACTTATGTAATGCGAAAGAAACTGCCACAACAACTGTACTTGTTTAAATTTATAACAATTATTATATTAGTAAAATTTCTGATTGAATACTTTATTGTATAAATATATTATCGAACGGTATCGGTATTAGGTTACGGGAGGAGTTGATGTAGGTTTTGGTGTATGTATAAATAAAATACCTAAGTTTCCTAGGATTTTTTAAATGATTTTAGAAATCCATCACTCATCCTTCTCAAATAGATCATTAATTGTTCTTATAATTATAAGTATTTTGGTTATAATTCGTTATAATATAAATAAAGTTTGTCTCAAAAGAGTAAAATGGGGTGAAGCCGTAATTAATTGTTGATCGGGCTTATAAGATATTATAACATGAGGCAGTGTACCAAGTTCTGAAAAACAACAACACTTCACAAGTTTAATGTTTAGAAAGATGTTGAAGGAAGTATTATTTATAATTAGCTCCTTTAAATATCTTTTGATCATTAAAATGTTAGTCTGATAAGCCCGATAGAGACCTAAATAAAATAATAATTAGGATGCTTAATAAGTCGTGCTTTGGTAATTATTACCTTGTGTTTGCTACCTGACAGATGCTGTTAAGTTTGGTGATTATTTTGTGATTTTACGTTACGTTGTGTTTTGCTTTACTCTCGCTAGCTGATTAGTTAACTGTTGAACGTGGGCGTATTCAGCGCTCGACACAAGTATTGAATTAGGCGGTATATACACACATACAGTTTCCGCATAAAGCGGAAAGGGTTAAGGTTCAAAAAGTTGGGCACGCCAACTCTCGCAATATTGCTTTTATGAAACTTTTCCGCTGTGCGACGGCATTAGCTATACAAGTCGCATCTTTAGAATTATAGTGACCTAATACACATATTTTGATTTTCGACTTAGGTCTCTATAATACTAAATTTATGACTCGAAATCGAAAGCTGAAAATGTTTGAATTGGGTCACTACAATTCTGAATGTGTGAAGTGTAAGGACACTTTTCGTCACTCAACGGTACTTCTTTCGCCTTTGTTGTTTGTAAGGTTAAATAAGCTTGACTATGGCCCAACGTTTTGGTTCTTACCCAAAGCCGGGGTATGTTGGGTGTGCGGGTGCTTCCCCCATATACCATCGACGGAAGCATAATGGCTTCCTAAATTTCCTTAATTATGTAGACTCCAGTCAACTACAAAGAGATGTATCCACTTTTTTTTTCATTTATTTAACGAATGTTTCTACCAATACTGAGATGAAGAAACCAAATACAAAGTAAACCTAGTTTAACACCCACTTAGAGGTAAACACCGTATAGCATTGTAATAAGGTCCAAAAGTGTATACATTTATTTGTAGTCGACTGTACCTCCTATGGCACACTGGGTCTCACTAGGTTATGATGGAAACGCCCGTTAACTGTGTGGAGGCTAATGCTATGGCATACCACGTGTTATGGTAAAAAGTGTTGGAATATTCGCAGTGAGATCTGTCGTTCCAATAAAAACTCTGAATATGCTCATGGTTTTGTATGTGATGCTAACCTTGAACTTTTTATAGATTTACAGAAGTTTTTGAAAAATGAATTTTTGTATGGTATACTTATTACTGTGGGAATCAGCCGGCTCAACAATCCAGAACTTATTATATAACACTTTGGTATACAATTTGTACTGTCCATGGAACGCTTTGAATTATTTGCAAAACAATTATTCTACTCCTAAACCATTTTTTTACTGTCACTTTTGCAAAAGGACTTGTGCCGTTAACGCCACATGACAAATAAAAATTTGTCTTTGCAAAAAATCAAGAGAAAAAAAAATCAAAACAATTTTCTTTTTTATTTGTATTGGCCTGTTATTATCATGTTTATTTTTCAAAAACAAGTGTAACTACTTCTTGAGTTAGTTCAAAGGTTATGCATTATAATGAGCAGTGTGTGTGTGAGCACCAAGGAAATGGTTTATTTTTGATTAACATCACTCAATGAGTTTGTAAGCTCCCTCTGACGCAAGCGGCGGGCAAGCTACAAAAATCTAGAGCCACTTTTAATAGATTATGTAATTACTAAATATTATTAAACACTTGATTTGAACTGTTTTTTTTCAAGTGTATCGAGCTTTATGCTATTAACTTTAAATGAATGTATGCAATAAATACACAGATTCTATTATTTGTTGTAAGATGTTTTTTTATTTTTCTCAAATTATATTAGTTTTTTTCAAGTATTTCTGTTTTTTATTTATTTAATACCGTAATTATATCTTATTATGTATTTAAAACGTGTGGTAGTTGTGACTCGATGTGTAACGTTTGTAGTTGGTAGAAAAAGTTTTTTTTAAGTTTCGGGTGTTTCCATACGGGTACGCAATATAAACTTGGATTATTCAATAATTTTACAAGTTGTTGGTGGAACCGACTTGCAAATTATGTAATAAAATCGTAATAATATCCACGTTGTGCCTATTTGATTTTAACCTTGGTTGTTGGCGTTATCATTATTATCTAGTTCCTATTGCGAATTTTTACATATTGGGTGACTTTTCTTATGTTTTGTAACACATCAAAAATATTTAGCACCCCAATGAATAGACTCGTCCAGATCGTCAATTTTACGATAGCGTTATAATTATATCGTTTTTCGCGCGCTATAACGTTATAAAACCTGGAAGCATAGCAATATCCAACATAACGATATAAATTTCGTAATAGTACTAATATTACCTTTATTTTTAATAACGATATATAAACGTTATACGTCACTTCATTTTGCTGGTTTGTACCATACAGTCGCCCATCTAATACAATACAATACAATACAATACAATACAAATATTCTTTATTGAACACCACATACAAATACAGCATGAAAAGTAAATACAAATCAAAAGTTACTAAGTGAGTCAATAGGCGGTCTAATATGTATCGTAAAAGTCTACAGCGGCACGATTGATTGATTTAGGGTATCATAGATACATACTGGCAACAGCGAGCCATTTATAACGTTATTATAACGATATTCTGACTTTGTTATAATGTTGATTTCGCTGTGATGCAGCATAACGTACTTTTTTTGATATATGTAATCAAATTTTTAACACTAACGCGATATAGCGTTATGATAACGATATTTTTCATAACGTTAATATAAAATTCTGGACTCATCAAATAAAAAGCACATAGTCTAGATTAGGAATAAGACATACTAACGGAATAAACCCTAAATAATTTTGTAATATGACTCCGGCATTGTATAAGAAAGGACAATTCGTTTAATTTCTTGCATTACCGTAGTCAATGGGTATTGTCGCGCTATAGTTAAAATTTGTTTTAGCTCATTCTTGGCCAGGGTTCTACCGTGACCCTAGTTCAGTTTGCATTGTCCACTAAAAAAGTAAACGTAAGAGGAAATGCTGTTCACAACAGATTTTACCGTATTATGTTAAAATTCAAAGTTTGCGAAAGGATCTTTACACGTCGTGATCGTGTAAATTAAAATTTATTAAGTGTTGAGACCATTGAATGTAAGTCTATTGGAACGTTTAATTATACTGATGTAATTGGTGTCTGTGCGTAGTTTAGACGTTAAATAATTTATTGTTTATGTATTTATTATTGTAATGAGATGCAAATAAATTAATTCCTGAAGTTGCTTGGTTTATTTTGAACTTCAATCCTTCCACCTCCAATCCTCCCACTATAGAAGCTTCACTTGTAACGAATAATCTAAGAATCTGACAAATTACCAATGAAATCAAACCTTAGAAGCACCTTGGAAGTCAATTTAGACCTACTTCAAATTGTCAGATTGACTTTTGCATTCCTGTGCAATTCCTACAATATAATAATACAATACTGGGCTTCACTCTACTCGGTACCTAATAATAAAACCTTTTTGATTTTGACGTGTTTCTTTAGATACTTAACTGATCACTTCATAGAATTTTATTTCATAGAATGTATCATTTCATCGAATTTCATTTCTCGAACGCTATCTGCTGAAACCATAATTTTTTCAGGGTATCTTAAACATTAATTACGTTGGTTAGGTTAGGTTAGATGTTTAAGATAGGTACCCTGTTAACATTATGATTTCAGCAGAAAATTGCGTTCGATGTAATTTAATTCTATGAAAGGTGTTTCGACGAAATGATAGACACCCGTTTCTTTATGGTTAACGTTTTGATAGCTCTTATTTACTTGATAGTAATGGCGGCCGAGTTAAAAACGACGTCGAAGGAAATATGGTTATAGTTGAACAGGGATCATGTGCCTCAATTCTACTGGATTAAAACGATATTACCTTTGACGTGTTTCCGTATAGTCAACATTTTGATAACTTTTATTTACTTGATAGTTATAGTGGCGACTGTCAAATTAAAAAGGGCCGTCATAACGTCAATATTTTTAGAATACAAAAGCAAGATGGGCTTATATAACGTGGAATAGAGGCCATTGATGGTCCTCTAATCTACATTGTTTTTACCCGACTGTCGCGAAGCCAAAAAGGAAGATTCATACATAAAGGAAATTTATTGCAATTGGTTCGTTTTCAAACCAGCAGTTTTTACTGCCAAGTTAATAAGAGATATTATAAGATTATAACGTTAACAATACGATTACAATGGAGTTATATAGACGATGTTAAAAAAGAGGCCCTGCTTAGGTATTCTGATAACATGATTCAACAGAAAAAAACCAGTAAAAACCCAGACGAAAGGAACTGCGCGTCAAACGAGGACTTCCAAAAGGTCAGCTGTTTCCTCTGATTGAAATCGACTTCCCCGGTGATGCGCTTAATCGGGAAGGTCCATTAGTTGTTAGACTGCCGGCTTAGCGGAGATAATTTGATTATTTGATTAGAGTTCCTACTATCGAGCGGGTCTTACTTTATGATTAGCTGTTGCCTGTTGTCGTTTATTTTTCTATTCCATCGGAAACTGTCCAATTTTCCGTAGTAAAAATCTTATGACCTCAGTTATCTCACTAGATTTCATCGAAATTGGTTTAGTGGTTTAGCCGTGAAAGCGTAACAGACAGACGGACATATTTAATTTCACATTCATAATATTAGTATTAATAGTATGGATGGAGTAAGTAAGGATCGATACAGTCAGCCATTAAAATACCTTGCGGAAAATCAAGTTTTATGTCTAGGAATTTCTATTTTCCAGATTTTTTTTTTATTACCTATCACGCCTTTGCAATTCGCCGTGAAGACGGAACAAACAAACATTGATTATATTAGTAACGATTAATTACCTAATTATATACGTAACGCTCAAAGCTTTAAAACAATCATGAGCATGTGTATCTTTATCAGGTTGTAATTGTAAATGAATTCAAAAACTCCATGAACACATGAAACTTTCATGTTAACCTATTTCGTAATCTGAGGGGGACAGAGCTACTTCTTTTTTTTCTATTTCTCATAATAACACCATGGAAACCATGGCCCACAGCTGTGATTCGCCGTGTGATGGCAAGTAGTCTAGGGCTGCAGAACCAGTGAAGAGAGAGAGAGAGAAGTATAAGTATGACATAAGGTCTTAAAAACGGATCCGAATTCGATAAAATTATCATCTGGTAGAGTCATCTTCGGTCATTGCGTTATTTTGTTATTTAGACGTATCCACTTTTAGACCCTATTACTATTCAATAAGGTCCACCAGCGACACATCTCTTTATAGTCGACTGTATATGAAGAAAATGAGCCAGCGGCTCACCAGATGAGGCGGTACCAGTAGAGGAATCGCAAAGAGAACAGGCTCGCTCTTAAAGTTCGTCTATGGGGCAATACGTACGTCTTAAGAGGGTTGTGAAAATGTGAAGCGATGCTTAAATCGCGTAGCTGTCAAAAATAATCCATACAAATTTAGCTCCGGGCGATAACGTTTCTCAAAAAAATCGTTGAAATCGGATTAGATTTAGGGGTAAATCTAATCCGATTTCAACGATTTTTAACCCCCGACGCAAAAAGAGGGGTGTTATAAGTTTGATGTGTAAGTGTGTGTGTCTGTCTGTGGCACCGTAGCTCTTAAATGGATGAACCGATTTGAATGCGTTTTTTTTATTTGAAAGCTGGTTTACTAGCGGTGTTTCTTAGACATGTTTTATTAAAATCGGTTCAGCCGTTTTTAAGATATTGAGGTTTTAGGGGGTGTAAAACCCCCGATATAGTGGCGACACCTACTGTCAGAGCTGCTATCTCTTAAATTTTCATTAAATATTGTTAAGAAGTAAGAACCATCCTGGTTAATTTTGCTTTATTAAAAAAAAAACCTGCGTCCAAATCCGTTCGAATACGTTTATTAGCTACGATGCTGCAAACAGACACTCTGATGGAGAAGTTTAAAAAGCGTGAAATAATAAATTGCAATTCAAAAAATCCCAGACTCAAAACAGTGTGTAAAAATAACCTCTAAAAAGACTAAAATAAAATATGTATTTGTATTAATGTTTTCATCCAAGCGTGTCGTTGAGTAGGAGAAAGGGCTGATTGTTTGATAACTATGTCGTTAACTGGACACTGACACTAACTGAACTGACACGTCGGGGACCGCTAAGTAGTTGGGGTATTTTATATTGTTTCATTTACGTAGCGGTCCCCCGCGCGTAACCATTATCGCATTTTGTATGGATTTTTTTTTTGCTTCACAGTCCTCTTAAAGATTTCCTAGAAATCACATGGACGCTATTGCCGTTGGAGCTTTTGGGGTTTTTCTGGGGGTAAAATCAATGGTCTCAACTTTGGTAAACTTATTTCATAATGATGCAACCCACTAGCCGTCTCAGTGCTCTCGGTACTCTATCAGTGCCATCGGAAGCGAGTTCCGCTAGTTTTTGCGCGCTAGGAGCGTGCGCGGGCGTTCCCACGCCGTTTGCGCAACGTTGAGATCTTGATTTGTATCGTTGGGCGTGCGCATTGTAGGATACGGCACGATAATTCTAATTATGATTTTATAAATACAAAAAATGCGAGCTAACTTGACCCTTGGATGCACTTCAAAGTGTTTGCCATAAATAAAAAAAATAGTGGAATAGGATCATTCGTTGTGGTGAAGGTGAGCTTTGAGAAAGGTCCATCAAGCGGCCATCTAGCTTTGACTGACTTCTTGTTTTCTGTTGATAATTGCCCAAGTTCTAGAAAAATCTCACTTTACTTCTGATGGCAGAAGATGACCAAAACTAAAAGGTAATTAGGTCCTCAGTCAGTTCGTTGGTTTGTCCAGACGTGTTTTAAGAGAAAAACACCCATAGAGGTTCACTTCAAAGGTCATATTGTTTTTATAATAACAAAAAACCCTTTATTGTACTTATCACAAAGTTGAAATTGAATAAACCTCTTTGAATCGTTTACAAAGGAAACCCGCGCCATGCAGAGTATTGCAAAGATCATATTTATTCTCGTCGCGGCGCGAACGTCTGCCGAGTCGGTGAAAAGGGAAAGCCATTTGATTCCTCCAAACACTTTTATTACAGGATAAAAGAAACTCGTGTTGCAACTGTATGGCAGTAGAATGAGAATCATTAATATTTTGCGCTTTATAGTAGGTAAGTAAGAGGTAAGTAGTTACGAGTTAATCACTTCAGCTGTGCGTTTGTATATGTGCGTAAGAATGTACACACTGACGTGTACAGTCACTAGCAACAATGTATTATCAAACATAGCGCTCAAAAGTATCTGATACGGTCTTGTGTTTATAGTAATACGTACGTGTTAGATATTTTTGAACCCAATATAGGAAAGTACTAATATCATAAAGGTAAAGTTTGCGAGTTTGTAAGTTTGTAGGGGGTAATCTCTGGATCTACTAAACCGATTTAGATGAAATTTGGTATGGAGATAATTAAGGTTCCGGGGCAGGACATAAGATACTTTTTATCCCGAAATATTGAACAGTTCCCTAGAGAATAGCGATCAACGAGGTATTTAAAATTTATAGACACGATCAAATTATGATTTAATAGTGTTGTCTACATACACCCGAGTAGAGCTCGGTCGACCAGGTTGTACTAAATATCGTCACTACTTTGAAAAAACCTCGTATCTCATATTTGTGATGTACGGTTTTAAACTTCAACTTGAAGAGAAATAAGTTTAGATTCGTACCTTTATCACGAAATATGAGTTACGAGGTTTTTTCAAAGTATAGTGACGATATAAAATAAGAAACTGGCTTATCGATCAACGCATAGCCGAAACCGCTAGACCTAGGGGACTTGAAATTAGGAGGGGATAAATTACTTGCATATCGTAGGGAAATTCATCCCCTGAGGGGCTAAAATAGGGGGAGTAGCGGGAAACTAAACGCGCACGAGGACGTTATTTTCTAATATTTTCATTAACTCAGGTGAAACAGCAGCATGACAAAATTTATCCCAGTCTTTAGTGAAAAATAATAAAAAATAGATTATTTCAAGATTAATTTGCTTTTTATCCGTAAAATTAGCATTAGTTATAGCTTATAAATAGAAACAGTTTGGAAAAATATCAGTGATATTCAATATACATACTATGTTCGCCCAAATACCTGCATAATACGGTGGTTGCCATTTGCAAATATTTTACTTTCATTAATTAATATAGTGTGACAAACAAGAGTAGAAAATAATAGGGGCGCCACTGCCTACGTCAAATTCGATTTTATGTGGCAACTCTTAAGTACTTTTGTACAGAACAATTAAGTTTTGCCGGTAAAATATTTGTTGTTCCGATTCAAATCAAATATTGGCTTAATTCGCATCAAATCCAACAATATAATAATTTACAATTTCTAAGTTTTTACGAACGCTTGTTGAAAATCCCCGACTACTTCCGCCAAAGGCGCCAACGGCGTGAGAGTGAAACTGTGGCGCCACTGAGCTGCGTGATGCCATATTCTTTTCAGCCAGCGTTGACCAGGATAAAGGAGGTTGTCATGTGAATTCATTAATATTATTACAAACTAAACTAGGACCGTATGTCTTACCTTATATTATACAATAGGTAGATACAATAATCAATACCGTTTATAAATCTAACAGTAGTAAGTATTTTTTTAATAGACGAAGAACTAACCTAGCTCTCATATCTCTTCTAGGAAACGTAGTAACCAGGGCATGCAAACATCTTGCGGTTTTCAGTCACGTTTCTACAAATAGTTTCAGATAGTAACAAGTGAGTCAACAGTGCACTGTCCGCCATTTTCCGGGATGCACTGTGGTCATTTGACATTGTTTCGAAGTTAGCAAGTGGTTTTGTAAAGGATTGACACATAGGTTACGAAAGTAAAGTCCGGTTAACCAAGTAATTTAAGAAAGTTTAATGGTTATCGGCTATTAGGGCGGGTTCTTTGATGGGGCTTTATTTACTTTGAAGTATTACTGTACTTTATGTTTGAAAAATGACCTTCTGCTGGAGTTTCTTGGCGCTTCTTCTCCGCAATGATGGTTTTATCTGAAACGCTAGTAAATTCACTTCATATTACCGACGTGTAAAAGAGCCCTATGATGGCCTATTTACTGAATAAACTTTTTGATTTTGATTTTGCTTAATCTACACTCTGACTGTGTTTTCCTCTACGGTTATCGTATGATTATTGTTATTAGCTCTTATTTCTTTTTTTCTTTGTGAAGCTACCGTTCGCATTAGCAATATGTGAAAACAGTGTAGAATAAGGCCTCAGTTCATTCAGGTAACTAATTTGACGACGCGGTTACCTTAGTTGGTAGTATCACTGCCTACGAAGTTTGTGGTCCCGGTTTCAATTCCGAGTAGTGGCATGAGTGCGACTATTTGTTCTTAAGTTTGAGATGTTATTTGGGTTTACAATATTTATGTCTCGTATATATTATTATTATTATTCGCCTTTGCCCTGCAGTGGAACACAATAACAGGCTAAAAAAATATATTAGTATGTTTATCGTTTTTTAACTAGAATTTGTAGTATTTAGCCAAGATTTAATTTCACAACTTTAACGACGTAGTTTAAGTATTGAATTATATTATATAGGTAGTTCCACGAGAGTTGAGGTCACGCACACAACAACACTGTCATTTAATGACAGCGGGATTTTGAAATTACTGTTCTCATATCAGTACTTCATGTCTGTGTGTAACCAATCAACTCAACTCTCGTGGAATTACATAAATAATTATTAAACTCACGCCTTCATTCCCAGTGGGATGGCAAAGCTACAGAATAAACTAAATACTAGTTGATAATTTTGTATCCATTTTTGGCACAATCAGGCTAAGATGTTTATTATTACCGTGTATTAGTGACAGGCCCACCGCCTAAGAGTACATACTAAAAGCCTTTGTTCCCTTAATCGCCTCTTATGAAATCCACGGGAAGACAGGAGTGGCATTCAGAGGTGTATTTTGAAATTTGGCGGAGTGGTGGTAGGACCCTGTGCAGGGTCCGTCCGGATCGCTACCACCATCTTATCCATTAACCACCCGCCAAGCAACAATGTTCGCATTGTTGTTTTCCGGTGTGGGGATAAGACAACCGGTGAAATTACTAGCATAGAGGCATTGCATCTTAGTCCTCAGGGTTGGCGACACATTTGAGTTCTTAGGATTATAGCCTTGAGAATTCAAATGTCTATGGGTCTCAGTTTCCACTTACCATCAGGTGGCCTGAGTGCTCGTGTGCCTTCTCATTACATAAAAAAAAATGGAAGCCCCTTAAATATTTATTTATTCTTTTTTTAGTATTTTTTGTAAGCGCGGCAACAGAAATACATCATTATGTGAAAATTTCAACTGTCTAGCTATCACGGTTTATGAGTTGTAGCCTGGTGAGGGTGACAGACAGACAGACGGACAGTGGAGTCTTGGTAATAGGGTCCCGTTTTTACCCTTCGGGCACGGAACCATAAAAATGCAATTGGTTTAGCGCCTCGGGCCATGGTCCGGATGGGTCAAGGGTAAATACACCGCCTCTGCCAGAAACCACATGGGGATGTCCAAGAGTCTCTGAATTAAACCGCGGACAGACACACAGACGGACAGACGGACTTGGCAAAACTACAAGGTTGCCTTGTTAACTACAGCACCCCAAAAAAGTGTCCAAGAGCTGATGATGGAGTTTGATGGTGAAATCAGAAAGTTTGCTGTACTTTTAACATATACCCCTCAGAGTTCTTGATAACCTGATGGTGCCTGTGCAAAAAAGGTACAGGAAACAACAAAAATTCGACCCCAAAAGGGTTTTTTTCATGTCATGGAGAAGGCAAACGAGCACACAGACAACAAAAGCCACCTGATCGTAAGTAGTAAAAGTAATTTCTCCGTTTACAATGTGGAAAAACGACAAACAAGTATAAGTATAAAGATGATTAAAACACGTTTACTCTAATCAGTTATTTAAAACTAGATCTCCATCTCGATAAGCTACCGCATTACGTGTCCAAAAATCAGGTTCCTAAAATAAACAGTGATAAATCAAATATCATCCTCATATGCCAATCCTTGCGAAACTCCAGTCTTCTAGCAATCTACGACCATTTTGTTAAGGCAACAAGTCAATTCAATCTGAACTTAAAAACTAGCGAAGTTAAGTATAATATTGTTCGAGAGATTTGGAGGAATCAGTTGTAAGTCAATATAGCGATCATCGTGCGATTTATTAGGCGATTACCAAAAATCTGACCACATTTCTCCGACTCCGTCTCCTTTTGTCTTTTGTGGTTTTCCGTACGTGTGAAAGAGACAGAGAAAATGCGACCACGCTGGGCATAACAATGTGACACGTATTGCTTGTAGATAAGTAGGTTGCTTCGGTTATGTCAGGTGCAGGCACCAATCGAGCTGCTCGCCGTGTGACGAAAAGTGTACGGAATTTAAAATTTTGACTTCCATAATATCCTTTCTACATAAAGTAACATAATGTTCATTTGTTTTTACGGTTCATCATCACGTTTAACTTCAACGGATCGATATGAAAGATAGCTACAGAGATAGTTTGTAGCTGACAGACGAAGTGTAGTTTTCCCTAAAAAAACTTAGAGTTGTCGAATAAATAGCGTTAAACATTTCTGCGTTTTCTAATTAGAATAAGACAGTACTTACCAGAAAGGTACGCACACTTTGTGAGGTTTTCTTTTGTTTGTACAGAATTCTCTTTTTCCTTATTATACATTTCTGTGAATTCGATACATATTTTGTTTATTTGTCGAACTGGTTGTTTTGTAGAGAAAATGTTAAAACAACTTACTTACACAACTTTAAGGAGAACTTCTCGCAGAGGCGTGATATTGACAAACGTATTTCGCACATTGATCGGTGTATTAATTGTTGATTAACGGTTAATGATAACACATTATTTCATTATTTATAATCTTTGTACTCTCCATTTCCAATTATAAACTTTCATACTTAAATAAACACGGTGTCCCATAATTTGGCGTAAATACCCTTAAATCGGCAGAGTATCTGATAATCCACATACTATAATGATCACTTTTTAGGGTTCCGTAGTCAAACTAGGAACCCTTTTATAGTTTCGCCATGTCCGTCCATCCGTCCGCAGCGTTGCGCAGAGACTCTTAGTACTAGAAAGCTGTAATTTGGCATGAATATGCATTGCATATTAGTCACGCCAACAAAGTGGTACCATAAAATGTAAAAAAAAAAAAAATTATGGTACCTCCCCTACACGTAACGTAGGGATGTATTTTTTTTCTCGTCTACCCTAAAATGTTACGAGATTGTGAAAACAGTTTTTCGATTAAGTAATCCGTTTATGAAATATTAAGATTTAAAGCGCTATTTTTTGTTAGAAACAAGTACTCCGGTTTTTAAATACTTTTTGTTAGTGTTTTTAATGTTGATTAAAAATCAAATAGGGTTTGAATTCACGACTTTTTTATTGTTGCCAAGTTAAAGATAATAGCATAAGAATGTCCCTTTTAGCCAGATCTAAACATTTTTGTATTTTTTGTTTTTTCTGTTTGGAAAGCCAGGATTTCCATATCTCGATAGCGGGATGAATATGGCGTTTCCTTCCAGCTGTTTTTGACTCGTTACTAGACCGTGGGATAGTCTTTTACATCCATACGAAATAACTCTTCTTTTTTTACAACTCATTTTTAAATCGTCTCAAGAAAAAAGCGACAAATATTTACTTTGTCTTTAACTCGTTTTTTTTTTTTTTAGTAGGCACACGGGCACTAAGGCCACCTGATGTTACGAGTAAATGGAATATGGACCCATAGACATTTGAATTCTCAAGACTATAATCCTAAAACCTCCAAATGCGTTGCCAACCCTGAAGACTAAAATGGAATGCCTCTATGCTAGTAATTTCACCGGTTTGTTATCCCCACACCGGAACACAACAATGCGAGCACTGTTGCATGGCGGATATTTAATGGATAAGATGGTGGTAGCGATCCGGACAGACCCTGCACAGGGTCCTACCACCACTAAAAAAAGTAATGAAAAATGGTTTGGGTGAAAGTATAAATTAAACCCTCGAACTCGCTCGTACAGCCTTCACCTTCAAAGAGATGGACCTTACTCCAGAGCAACAAAAGTAGGTACAATAAGCTGCCTAAGGTTCTAGTGAAAGAAGAAAGCGAAAACTTTTAAATGCAAACAAAAAACCATTTTGATTGACAAATGGAGATTTTAATTGATTAACGTTTAGCGATATATAATTGTATTACGTTATAGTATTTATTAGATAAGGATAATATAATAATAATATTATAGTATTATTATGCCCATGTCAATCCTTATCTAATAAATTAGATCTAACATAGCCAAATTAACTATAAAATTAACACTTGTGACAATTATAAGAATAAGTAGCCATACGTTGAGTAACTTAAATCTGTTTTTTAATTTACCTGTAACTATAACTATTAATATTATGATAATACCCTTACTGAGTGATTAGGTATGTACCTGCCTACACTTTGTAACCTGAATATTGTACAAAATTGTATTGTACAATTTTACATGATAGATGACTTTTTTTCATAGAACTATATTGGCATGTTAATAACTTTTTAACTTTCGAATAGCAACCATACCTTACCAAACTTGTAAAACAGTTACTCGACACTAAGTGACCGTGACCCAAATACCTTTGAATACTGTCTAGTCTTCAGTTGAAGTGTATGACCGGAAATATTAAAAAGAGTAAATACCAATTTGAGGTCTAAATTATACTAAGGATAAACAGAAAACAGGTATTTAATTACCTACTTACGTAAATGATAATTTTATCACGCTCCTAAATTTAACAGGAATTACCTAGGTGAAAAGTTGATCAACAAATGAGGTTTTGTTATATCATATTTTTAAGCGGGTTTTCGGTTCGGTGTTTATGGTTTTGCTATTATGATTGACTGAAACTTTACAATTTCACAACTATTGATCCATATTAGAAAATTAAGTTGTTTTCAAAAATCTTGTACTGGATTCCTTAGGCTAAACGTAGTGTGACGTCCTTAGCTTTTTATTACCCATATTTATCTGCTATTGTTTTAAGTTATGTTATCAATTGTTGCAAAAACATAGGTCATCTCAATTTGTTTGCGCAAGCCGACCCAATTCCACTCACAATACTATCGTTCTAAACAACGTAAACCAATCATTTTAATAGCGCCATACATTTCCTCTCATTTCATTATGCGTGTTTGCGATTAGCACACTTCGGACCGGCCAGCTGACTGCCAGTACCGATCGAATCATCGTGCCGCACGCACGTTTCTGAACGAGTCAGAAACGTCAAATGAAAAGCGCGGGAACTTGCGATGTATTTATAGGAAATTTGTGACTGTGGGTTTTTTGAAACTGTGTTGTTTAAGTGAATAAGTATATTTGAGGGTACGTTGTTTTTTTATTAAATCTGTATTTTATCATTTAGTTTGGGAACATACGAAAATACGTAAACACAGTAGTGAATCTATTCTGAACTGAGTAAGCTATATGTTTTTTGTGATTTGGAAATTAGCATTCAATTTCATTTTAGCGAACATATTCCAAATCCTTACATTACGATTTTATAGGTATAATAAATGTAATTAAACAATAACAAAATGATGTATCATAAACCTGACACCGAACAGTGTTACATCATACAGAGGGTACCAAGAGGTTACATGAATTATTTAAACCGCCTTATCTTTAAGGAAAATTATATTTTTTATGATCCCTAAAGGACAGTAATAGTTATACTTACTACTTAATAGTAATAGTACCAACGATATTCATCTCCTGAATATGACTTACAACACGCATGCAATTTAGTTTTAATAGCTTATACCCAGTGCCACGAAGTGACCTACTATTGAAATTTCCTAAGAAATACAAATAAACTGTTATCCCTAATAGGTATTTACCAGTTAAACTGTATCCTTACTTATTTATCTAACCATCATTGTTAACGCGTCTGGTCTGATTTAAAATATCTGACCAAAGATAATGCGTTTTTCGATAACGTTGATTCTTGAAAATTATAGTAAGTAGATCTAATGACAAAATAAATACACATACCTTATCTCAAATTATATTAAAAACTTTAATCAAACTACAATTATATTAATTTGAGCTGTAATTTTACGTACATAATAGATGCCTGGAGACAATGCAATAGTAGGCGTGATGTCATTGAGATGGGCCTGTGTTTTACTTGGTTTTAGCCCATCCTGTTTTTATACCGTAATCAAATTGTTGAGAGTTAATTTAACGTTAACAATACGAGTCCGTTGTAAAAGCAAGATAAAGCAACGTAGAAAAGATGTCCAGGTCAGAGGAAAGGTGGCCACAGGATCTTCGTACTCCCATAAAATCGCATATACCCACTGAGCATATAATCGTTCATTTCGACCATTGAGCATGGTGTTAAGAGAAATTAAACGGACATCAAAAATAAGACACACTCACATACATACATACATAACATCACGCCTTCATTCCCAGAGTGGGGTAGGCAGAGCTACAGAAATACCAACAACTCTAAAAAGACTTGTTTATAATTCTGTAACCACATTTTGCACGATCAGGCCAAGAAGTTTACTAGTGTATTAGTGACAGGTTGCAAGCCCATCGCCTAACAATACTACAAGCCCTTATTTCCTTAGTCGCCTCTCACGACATCCACGGGAAGACATGGAGTGGCACTATTCTAACCCGGCAACCACACGGGTCACACACTCAAACAAAAACAAAAAATGTCTTTCCTGTGGTCAACAGTTAAAAGCTTGTGTGCATGTAAGTTAAGCATTTATGTGACAGGTCTAACGCGGTCCTGACGCCGTTCATGCGGGAATGGGCTTAGCCAGAGTATTAGGCCTTAAAAACCTTAACTTCCGATTGTATATTCCTACAGGAAACACGGTAACCTAAATCTGTGTATGACCCATCTATATCTAAGACTAAAAAACAAATAATAAATCGACTAAATTTTCAATGTAGGTAATGAATCAATAAATAAAGTTTTTGTAAACTTATGACGTATTCTCTGAATTTGGTTGACGCCGGTCGAAAAAACGTGCCGCCGGTAAAACCCAAAGAAGACCTAAACCTTACACAATTCAAATAAAGATATTTAGGGCCAACAATACTCGTTTTTATGACAACCAATAGATGGTATAATTAACCATTTCTACAGGTGTAAAATGGCAATATTTGCAGGTGTAAAGGTGTTGTTACACGGGCAATTTATAGCCGGCAACAATAATAGTGTTACTATAATTTTATGTAACAATGAGACACCCGTGTAAGCTGCACCTTAAGGATATATTCGATAAATTTCGGGTTAAACGTAGGTTACGAAGTAGTGCCACCGACATTAACATTGTTGACCTGATAGTAACAATTCAATGACCAATTTTTTGTCATTAGTTTTCATCGTTTTACGTTTGACCCAATATAGCTGGAAGTCAACTAAGGTTTGTTATGTAGTTTTATAAAGAATGTATTTTTAATTACCCAATAAAAATGTTTTTACTTGTTTGCTCACGCCAAAATTAGCGAAAGCGACGCGATTTTAAGAACATATATATATTCTAAGGCTACTTTTAGGCACTTTAACAAATAGTGGGTAGGTATGCTATAGGAAGTCATGGAAATGAATATAGTATTAAAAACAGGGAACTTACCAACAACTTTACAGAATATTTTAACAGGTGTCAAAATATATTTACTAACAACCAATTAGAATTTTTCTGTTAAATTGTGATAAAAACCGATATAAATCATAAAAAGCTTTTATTATATGGTTTTGCATATATTCAAGCTAAATGTGGCAAACTCATTTAGTATGCTCGCAAGTTGCTAAAGGTGCAACAAACGACGCATCGATCACTAACGCAATGAAGTGACAGCATCTTGCATTTTCCGTGACTCGACAGTGCAAGAGGCTGCGTTTGAACAGTTAGTTGTTCGACAGTGACCTATTTCTGTTCGTAAGTGACAAATGGAGATCTATCTGTCAGCTATTGCCATTTATTTTTAGATTAGTGGATATGTGAAGCTTATTTTTTATTATACGTCATAGAATTAAAATCAAAAAACACAATGTATAAAACCATGGCAAATTCGCGAATCTGCACTTTGATTTCAAAAGACATTGACCGAAACGCCACTTGGTAAAGTATCGAATCTGTCATTCTTATTTTGAATCGAAATGGAAATTCGCGACTTTTCCATGGATTTGACGATGTAACATTTATATACGGTCTCGTTATAAAATAAAATGTATGGGTACCTACTCGTACACAACATTATTATATATACAGCATGTTACAAAACTCCAGTTCAAACGTGAAACCATTTCTAAGGCTTGTAACAAATATACGATATTATAATACGAAAACCACACAGCAAAGGTTTTGTATGTACTCAGGATTCCAAAAAAGATTTCCTCTAGTTTTAAATCTTTGTTAAATGCTGTGCACAAACTTAGTAACTCCTCCGAAGGTTTCGAGTTAAAGTTATAAACATTTTATAACAAAAATATGATTTTCCGCGTTTACTTGACTCAATGATTCCGGTAGATAATGATCATGATATATAATATTCAATTTCTTTTGTAGTGGTCGGGTTTTTACGGAGATATGGATCTCACGGCAATTAAAAATGGAATTTCGGGTTTTGCATCCGTGTCTTTGCGCATGTGTGTGCACAAGTGTAATAAAATATGGTAATATGAAGTTTTAACAACGTTTTGAGGTGGAATGAACTGTTTACGAGTGAGCTAGAGGCGTTAGCTGTTGATGTTCTTATAAATATATAGGGTCATGTAGGTGGTCTAGGTTTTCAGGATAGATTAACAAGACCAGTTTACACGTTTTAATAGGTGATTTAAGAAATACGATTTGTGTGTTATACATGTTTAATATACAAATTTTATAGGGTACTTTTTTTGAAAAAGTGTTTTATAAAAAATAAATTATGGATAATTCAAACGCTTTTAAAATCATTTTAATTTATTTAAAACTTGTGTGTTTTTGACTTTGTATTAAATAACCAATGTATCTGGAAAGGAAATACTCAAATAAAACTCTAACAAATAACAACATCAATATCTGAAACCGTAAGACCGGTAAGTGTTCGTAGTAAATGTGGTCAGAAAATGTTAAACATTCCTAAAAATCTCTGTTTTTTCTTACAAACACCCTATATACATACATTCTTTAACTCGACGCACCAAATATTAACCAGCGAGTTGAAGGTGTCCCGTCCGAGTGTTATAACTACTTAAGGATGTGTATTCTTACCCGTCGAGTGAGCGAGCTTGTACGACTTCGCTGACTCGATCGACCGTTCCACAAAGAGCCGTTTTTAAGAGAATAAATCCTGTGAAAGGACGTAAGTTTATAGGGACTAATGAAAATTACTACCCATTTGTAACTTTTATAATTATCCTAAAATCTTGAATACACCTGATATTTGAAGCCTGATAATATCAATTTGATACGACATCACAAAAAAAAACAATTATTTGCGTAATTATTCCAATCACAACTTCCCTTTTCTCTCTGTAATGTTGACACAGGGTTAACTATTAGATCTATCCAAGCAGTCGATATTGGATAACAAGCCACGACCTGCGCGCGACCCGCTTGATCTCTTCATATTTCCACCGCCCAGAACCAAAAGGGAATTTAAGTGTATTAAACTCATACAATCATACTATCTTTAGATGGTGAATTGCCGAGTGGTATTTACATATACCTTGTATTTGGAAATAGGGCAGAGCGGTCGTTACTGCTGGGAGGTGTTCCTTATTAAGCGAATATCTTCCTGTATAATATGTCTTAGGGTAAGTTCACACAGACCGGCTCGGAGAGCATCGGCCCACGCACTTTTTTTTACACAGACCGGAGCCGGTCGGCTGCGCGAGCGCGGAACGAGCGCCGAAGAGCACGTCAAGCAGCGCCGGTCGGCTCCTCTTATTATTTCACACGAAGCGCGTTCAAGCATTCTTAATGACAAAAGACGTGCACATTTAAAAATAAACCTTGTTACAATGACTCAAAACTCTGTTTCCAAACTGATAAAGATTTGCTCTCCTCTCCGGTCTGTGTGAACGGACCCCTACTGTTAGAAAAAGCACCCCATAGTAGTGTGACAAAATAAACAAAATAAGCCTCAGTACCCTGTGCGCCCAATGTATTAAAAAAAAACCTGTACATTGCAAGTTGCATAAGAACCTCCAAGACAAAAAAATACTGAGTTGTATTATATTGAAGAAATAAAAAGAGAACATAATAATTTTTTTTTTATGAAAACTATTTCGTCATACTTATAATAAAGGTAACATTTAAATGTACCTACTTCGGGCTCTATAATCTATAGCTATGACAAAAGAATTTATATTACCCGTAAATATTTTTACCCGTGTGGATGCCGGGTTAGAAATAGAATAGTGCCACTCCATGTCTTCCCGTGGATGTCGTAAGAGGCGACTAAGGGAATAAGGGCTTGTAGTACTGTTAGGCGATGGGCTTGCAACCTGTCACTAATACACTAGTAAACTTCTTGGCCTGATTGCGCAAAATGTGGTTACAGAATTATCAACAAGTCTTTTTAGAGTTGTTGGTATTTTTGTAGCTCTGCCTACCCCATTCTGGGAATGAAGGCGTGATGTTATGTATGTATGTATTTTTACTAATCTTATGGCATTACCTAAATCGCAACAACACGGGTCAATATAATTACTTAACATATATATTACGTGAGAACTCTCGTCTGAGAAGAACATTGTTGCGTTTTATGGCAATGTAAATGCAACTTTACAAAAGATAGGATCTGCGGCGACAGACAGAAAGACACATTTTAACAAATGTCATATCCTTACTTAGTGATATAGCTTTTCGGGATTTTACTTCTCTCCTACTTGCTTTTATGAGGTCATATTAACATAGTCTCTCTGACTTTTCTTCAACTCGAAATGCTTTTTAAATGTCATGCATTGTTTTCTACTTGATGAAACAAAAATGACCCATAGTTTTATTCTTGTAGACTTATGTAACACCCAAGGACAGTTTCTTAAAAATATTTTGTAAACTTTAACATATATACTTTGAAACTCATTCCAAATTAAAATAAAACTCTAGTTTTAGAATGGTGTTTCAGTATCCACCCTATATATTTCAATCCAGGAAAAAGTTTTTCCACCCTGTATAATATTTCAATCCAGTATAAAGTTTTTTCACGTGTGAACTGAGTTTCATACAAAACTTGTTACTGGGAAACATTTATATTCTGAAATTCCCTATACATGTATTTAATACTTTTTCACGACGTTATTACGTAAATTACAGGATGTCTCAAATATATGACAGTCGGTTTAAGGTTCACTACACTTGTTAACTTATTATTTTTTGTAAAAATGTATTTAATTGCTTAAGCTTCTTAATCAGGAAACTCGGAAGCTTTTTAAAAAGCTTGCATCCTTTTATGGGTTTCCCGTAAACAATAAATTTCGTATGATTACTAGAATTTAACGTTCTCCTTCCGCATTGTTTTAAATTTTGGCGCCTTTTAATGCTTGGAACGGTAAAAGGTCAAGTTCAGTGAACTCAATGAATAAAAGGTCACAAAATGATTACCATAGCAAACCGTTTAAATAATGATTTAGTTAATACTTGTCTGAGTATAATAAATGCCAATGTAATAGACATCAACGAGCGTTCCGAGCTTTGCAAAGTTATTTTATCGACTACGCTAACTTTTAGACTACAAGAGTAACGGAGGAAACAATATTATAGCGCTCGTACAAAAAAAAAAATGTAGAGAAACTGTTTCATTATAAAAACAGACGCATGATTGTCAATCTACTAAAGAATCATCGGTTTTCATTAAATAATTTGTTTCTTCTTTGGCTTTTTTACTCAAGAAGTTTGATCTAATTCGCTCTACCAATCACGCAATATGTTAGTCATAAAAGGCACTTATTTTTCAATCACTTATTTATACCCCCGTGTGGTTGCCGGGTTAGAATAGTGCCACTCCATGTCTTCCCGTGGATGTCGTAAGAGGCGACTAAGGGAATAAGGGCTTGTAGTACTGTTAGGCGATGGGCTTGCAACCTGTCACTAATACACTAGTAAACCTCTTAGCCTGTTAGTGCAAAATGTGGTTACAGAAATATCAGTAAGTCTTTAGAGTTGTTGGTATTTCTGTAGCTCTGCTTACCCCACTCTGGGAATGAGGGCGTGATGTTATGTAACCTATATTTTCGGAATTTAATTCATATGCTGTAAAACCGAAAGAAAGTCTTCTTATTCTTTATTTTTTCTTTCTTATTTATGTCGATCCACCGCGATATTGCAGTGATTTTCCAATGTAATAAATCAAAAGAAAAAGCCGGATATTTTTCAGCCATCTTCCCTCCCCAGCGATTTTCAAATATGTCAGAAACAAAGTCACAGTCGATTTTTTTTCGGTCAAGCTTTATTTGTTTGGTTTTCATTAGTTTTTGTATTTTTGTTACAGAATTGTCGTTCTTCATTATGAAACGGCTCGGCTTACATTTACGGACATTTCTCTTGGTAAGTATTTTTGGATGACTTAAGAACATGGCGGCATTAGACAAGCCAGCACATTAGTTTTAGCTCTGGGCCCTTATTCTGAATTATAACGTTGGCAAAATTGAACGGAATAACGCAACATTTACATGATGTATTTTTTTTACGGCTCTCTTGTTAATGAAGGTGTCCGCGTGTACTAATTACGTCGCGTGCCGGTGACGTGAACAAACCGGTTCTCGACGCCCCTGGGCACCGCCGTGACGCTACGGGGCGTCGCGACGCACTGTTGGGGAACTCCGGGAATAACGAAGTTATTACGATAATAATATGAAACTAGCTGTTTCCCGCGACTCCCTCAGAAACCTTCCAATTTTTCGGAATAAATACTACCCTATTTCATTCCCCGCGAACGAAGTATCTCCATGCAAAGTTTATCTAAATCGACTCAGCGGTTTATCCGTGGAAGCGTAACAAACAGACAGACAGACTCATTTCCACATTTATAATATTAGTATTGGGTGGTATGAATTAGGAATTATTGATACACGTACAACATTTGAGTGGGTTTCATACAGTTATCGTTGTAAGATAGACATTCTGTCATATTCCAAATTGGTCATCTTCCAAACTCGACAATTTCCTAACTGGCCGTATTCCTAACTCGTCATATTCCAGATTCGTCATCTTCCAAACTCGTCATACCTTGTACAACCTGTACAAATTTATTATAGAAATCCTCTGTGGTAAATGTGCTATTGTTCCGTTATTTGCCATTTTTTTTGGACTCCGCCTTAAGTAAATTATTATCTAATAGCCGTAGTACACAGTATAACTACTAATTACAATCTAAGTAATAGTTATCATTCCTGTAAGCACGTTTTCGCGATTTAATTTGACTGTACAATGAAGAGTTTCGAAGATGACGAATCTGGAATATGATGAGTTTGGAATATGACCAGTCAGGAAATCGTCGAGTTTGGAAGATGACCAATTTGGAATATGACGAATCAGGAACAAATCGACATTCTGACATATAGTAAACTGACAAAGATTCTAAACACCGTTCCGAACCACGACGTAGACGTGTTAAATTGATACTGGTTATGATTCGTTCACTAAGTCGATCGAAACAAAAATGCTCTCATTTGTTACTCATTGGAACGATATTATACATACTACGTCATAACTAGATATATCATAGACAAAAACTGTAACAGGATGTTCAAACAAATATAATATTAGAAAAATATATGGACACTGAGATCCATGACCGAATGTAACATATCTTTAACGTATACGTGCTTAGCATAGACAATAGACATAGTGCTTAAAGGATCCTTAGTACAAAGTCTATAGGGCGGTTTTGCAGTGGCCATTGGTAATAATTTGTGTGACCAATTGATTTGATAGTAATTTGTATTCGTTAAATATTTATTGTAGCCAAATGTCAAGTATTTCTTCAATCCAATTACAACCCTATTTCATTTCTACATTCGTATTTTTGACTGACTTTGTTAGTTAATCGGTAACGAAACAGTTTTATAACTATAGCATGATTAGAGCGAATTCGTTTACAAAAAAAAATTGTTATATTGATATAAAACTGTGCTAATATGTAGTTTGTACGCTCTGACGGACCTACTTAAGCTCACCGGTTAATATTAGCTGCGTCGAGTTGGTCCCAAGAGTCATTGTATAAAAGATATTCTAGTTATGTTCAGTTTTCCTTTATTTCATGCTTGGTCTACTTTTTTCCTACTATATCCCAACAAATAAACATTAAGATAAGTAACCGCCGGTATCCATTGTTTTCTATATCACTGAAAGTAAACTAATAGGTAGAGGTCTAACATCATATTGATACCTACTTAAGAGGCCGTATAATAATGATTTAAAATCACGTCTGTAAAATCACGTAAGTCAGCGACGTGTTTACTTCTACAAATTTTAATGCGCAACACGAAAGATAATTTCGATTTTCAGCGATTGTATGAGTTACGTTTTAGTTTTTGTTATTTAATTTTGATTAATCGACCTGAAACCGGCGTCTGTTCTGTGAATTTTGCTGTAAGAAGTTTAGAATATCGCATAATCACATTTAATCACGAATCGTTTTGACGTGTAAAAGGTATGAAAAAACTACAATTTATTGCTGTAAAAGTCTACTAAAAAATGTCGGAATAACTTCTTTCTAACCACCTTCATTGTGTTTGTGTAAAAAAATAATTAACCTGGTAAAATTTTATAAAAAATGCGCAAAACATTGTTTTTGATTTCGGCTACTTAAAACTCTCGTTCATAAAATTAAGACAACAGTCCATTCCTGACCTTACCTTAAAAAAAACCTCAAAAAAAAAGCTTTGTATAATGTTTTAAAACAACATAACACTTGCATTATAATACCTACTCGACAAAAATAAAAAAAAGTAGCTCATTCGTTCGTGACTCATTTATTCGATCACAACTGAAATGATACTTCATGATGTGCATTAAAACTTAAAGAAAAGCAGTATTTTAACTGTAAAATCACAAAAAGAAGCACAACCGGTATAATTAATTTCGAGTACGGCCTCTTAACATATGTTGTTTATAAATTTTGATGCCATTTTTATTCAAAACAATGATGACCATAATTGTAAGTTAGCCGTATGCTTTCATTCTATACAGACGTGCAATACTCGGCAATGAGTTGGTGACACGTGCAATTCTTTCACCACTGGTTGCGCCACACCGGCGCGCGCGCACTTGACACGCGGTATTGACATGTGTGAACACATCGTTTTTTCCATGTTGGGGAACTTGATCTGGATCTAAATCTGTCTAAGATTTGTTTGGGATGTCTTTGGTGGACGTGAATGGTAAAATGACGGCATAAGATAGATTCATAATGGCTTTCAATGTATACAAGCTGTTGCCAATAAAACATAGCCTATGACACCCACAAATAACGGAATAATGTAGCATTCAAATGGTGAAATAACTTTTGAAATCGTCCCAGTAGTTATTGAGTTTATTAATTACATTCATACAAATGTTTCTACTTTATAATATTAGTATAGATAGTATAGATTAAGTTTTTAATTTAAAGTTAAAACGCTTCTATTGTAACAAAATTAAAAAATAAAAATTGAAAAAGACGTAAAAGCTTTTTTTTTGTTTAACGTGGATTTCTGAAACACCCCATGTCTCTGAGTATATTTACATTATATGTAAAATGGCAAGTGAGCATACAGGGCTGGAATTCTACAAGGTAATAACGATATCGTTTTTGACACGTTTAAGAATCGTTTATGTCACAGTCGCCATTATTGTAAATGACATAAGAGTTATCAAAACGTTGACAATACGGAAACAGGTCAAAAACGATATCGTTATAACGCAGTTGAATAGAGGCCCAGGCCACGTGATGATTAGTCAGTGGGCTCTGAAGCTATTACTGCCGTAACACCAAAGAAAGCGGCTTACTGCAATTTAGTAGTCGAGGCATTCTATACTTTATTTTTAACCTTATTAGATTCTAATTGCTTATACTGTTACTTATGCAGTTAACCACCTTCTATAGTATCACGGCAGAATAGACAGTGGACAATTTTCCGATTAAAACTTAAATTTCTATCTATACGAGTACCAACTAATGTTTTAAATGTGAAAATAACTCTATATGTCTGTTTGTTACTCTTTCACGGACAAACCGCTGAACCGATTTAAATACAATTTGGTATGGAGATAGTTTGAGTCCCGGCGAAGGACATAGGGTACTTTTTATCCCCAAAAATTGGACAGTTTCTAAGGGAATAGTGATATACAACTTCTACGAGGACGGAGTCGCGGGAAACAGCTATTGTATTAAACAATTTGAAAAGGGTGTAAATAGATTCTAGTAGAAATAATGGGATATTATGCCAAAATTTCTTGGTTTTTGACAATCTCCGTATATTTAAGTCTAAGTAAGTTTTTTATTTAAAAGTTACATACAGATCGCACAGTGCATCATTTAACCGAAACTACCGCTCGAAATTCAAAAAAGGCAAGGTAAACAAATCAATTAGGGGTTAATGGAAACATATTTAGGACTAATTAGGGGTCATTAACACGTGGGTATTCTTCTGAAATATAATTAATGTGTACTTAATCACCTAGGTCAAAAATATAAAATGTCGCAATTAGTTAACAGGGTATTCATTTGGATTTTTGCCCTTGCAGTTAAAACATATATAATTCGGTATATTGTTAATTTGTGTTTGTGGAAACTATGGAACTTTCTACTCAAGGTATGTACTATTTAAACATTTTTTTTCTTTGAAGTAATCTACTTTAGTTTACACATAATACGACTTTAAAGTTTGTCGTTTTTTTCATCTATTTTTTTCATGTTTGTTGTAATTAAAAGAGTAGAAAAAAAAATCTGTAGTTGCAAACTCAATAAAACTTTTTTGGGTGATAGGTCTAACCTTACAGATTCTAATTATGTATCTTAAGTGTCAATTTTCGGTTCGGAACATACATGGAGATTTTTTTTTCAGATGGACGTCGCAGCATCACTAACGCCGATTGTTTTTATGCGTGGCGCGAAAGCCCTAAAGGGTGCAAAATGAGTGGTGTTCGAGAAGCTATTCTTAAATCTTACGACTTGGACAACTCTTCCGATCAGGACAAGCTACTTGTTGAAGAGAAAATAAAAGTATTTTGCATGGTCGCATCCAAAAAATGGAGCAAAGCCGGGCAAAATATGGAAACATTTTTAAAATATAATATCATGTGGTTGAGTGAAACATTTCAGTTGCCACCTACTTTGAGAGATATCTCGATAGATGAACCTACACCTGGACCGAGTTCTCGTGGTAGAAAACCCAAAGTTTTTGATGAGTGTGCTGTGTCAACGAAGAGAAAAAGGTGCAGTGCTTGGTGAAGAGCCATTCCATTTCGGAACTTTCATTGGCACATTCGATTGCGTTACGAGCGGAGGGATATTCTGCTGCAGCCTCCGAGGTGAAAAAAATCCCTTTAACACCAGCGCAAGCTGTCGCTGCCAATACTGCAGGTGATGGATTGCAGTCGAAAATATTAACTTCCGAACAGGCTTTATCTCTGTATTTAGATTTAGAACTGTCAGAAAGCAAGTATAAACTGCTTCGAGCTACCGTAAATAGTTTACATAAAGATACATTCCCCACCCTTCATAATTTGAAGCAAGCTAAGCAACTGTGTTATCCATCACATGAGTTTATAGAGGTCACTGAAACTCATGCCGAAGTACAACTGCAGGCTTTGTTGGATCATACAGTTGCTAGGATTGTGGAATGTCAAGAAGAGGTATTGCGAGTAGTCTCTTCTTACAAAGAATTGACTATGATTTACAAGTGGGGTTTTGACGGTAGCTCGGGGCATAGTTTGTATAAGCAAAGATTTACAGATTCGTCGAATACCGATGAATATTTATTGTCTGTTGGTTTAGTTCCCCTTCAGCTAAAGCACACTTTAGATGGAACTGTTATTTGGCAAAATCCACGCCCGGGATCCACGCGATTTTGTAGACCCATAAAGTTTGCCTTTGTAAAAGAAAACGCTAATATAGTAAAAGAAGAGTCGGAAAGATTAGAACGGTTAATTTCTGATTTAGTTCCATCTAAAGTGTGTATTTTTGATTTAGAATTAAGTATAAGCCATGATTTACATTTTACAATGGTCGATGGGAGTATTTGTAATATTGTGTCAGAAGCCAACAGTACGTCCAAGTGTTTCGTATGTGGTGCAAAACCTTCAGAGATGAACAAGTCTCTGGATAAAATTGCAAATGTCGAATCATATAGATTTGGCATTTCACCACTGCATGCATGGATTCGTTCTTTTGAATGTCTACTACATATTTCGTATCGCCTACCAATCATGTCATGGCAAGTGAGAGGTGGCGATAATAAAAAGATAGTAGACGAAAGAAAAAAACAAATCCAAGCATCATTTAAAGAAAAACTTGGACTTATTGTTGACAAACCGAAACCTCGGTTTGGTTCAACGAATGACGGTAATACTGCTAGGCGGTTTTTCAGAAACGCGGAAATATCTGCTGAAATAACAGGTATTAACGTGAATTTGATAAAAAAAATGGCAGTTATTCTCAATGTCATAGGATGTGGCTATCATGTCGATATTGAGTAATTTGGTCATTTGGTGAGCCAAACCAAATCATTGTACCTGGAACTGTATTCATGGTATTACATGCCAGTGACAGTACATAAGATACTGGTTCACGGTGTTGACATAATATCTACGTGTATACTTCCGATAGGGCAAATGTCAGAAGAAGCATTAGAAGCGCGCCACAAAGAAATCAGGAAGATACGCGAGCATCACACGCGCAAGTCCTCGCGGATTAATACAAATACCGATTTACTGAATTTGCTTCTTTTGACATCAGATCCTAAAATTTCATCTCTTCGAAAAAGTACAAAAACGCGGGAAAAGTTGTCACAGGAAGTTTTGAATTACATATTTAAAAAGCCCTGAACCAAGTGATCCCGCGTTTGAAGGTTTTCATCTCGAAGACGTGGAATTTTCGGATTCTGACAGTGACAATGAGTAAAATGTAAATTGTGTGCTCTTTTTTTTTATAGTAGTTTAAATAATTGTTTGTATTTTATGCTTTTATATTAAGTATTGTTTATTAATAATTATTTCTTGTATGAATCCTTATAAGTTTACTGTATTGCTGTTGTTTTTTTTGTATTTTATTTTATATTTTATAATTACTTGTTATTATTTACTTATTATTATTTATTTTAACTTACATGTATTAAATAAAATACAAATTTCTATGTTATATTGTATTTTTATTTCAAAATCTTGGTAATTTCTATGTAAAAAAAAACTAAAACGTTTCTAATTATATTATATTAAAATTAAATACATTTTAAAACATATTTACAATGATTCCATTCGATTTGTCGTCTATTTGAATTTCGAGCGGTAGTTTCGGTTAAATGATGCACTGTGGATCGTCTTCAAATCAGTAGCGGAACGTTGATCTTGTTCTTACTCGTTATCTAATGACTTGTAAATCTCACGACACACTTGCCCACTTGATCGTTGTAAACAATGGTTTGATCTACGCAACCGGCGGAACCAAAGAGCTTCATTTTATATTAAAAAGGTCAAACGGTCAGCGGTTTAGTGCTGCTATTAATTGGCTTGCGGGCTGTGTTTATGACCGATACAATACTTAGTTCGCGCGTTTTCGTAACAGTTGTAAAAATATAATTATAAAGTAAAATTATGAATAAACTTAAAAACTTAGCAAAACTATTTTTTTTATAAAAATGTGCGAAATGGAGAAAAATAGGTCTAGGTCATAGGAAAAGACATGCTAGGGAGCTGATAAGTGACAGTTATAGTTATAAGGACCCCTAACCTTCTGTGCTGTGCTTTTGATTTGATTAGCTGGTGATAGAAAGACTCATGACGTCACGATAGATAAGTAAGGAGGCCTTGTGTGATTTGAATACCACATTGGACACAAATTGACATAGCCCCAAACTAAGCTCTAGGCTTGAACCATAGGTACTAATGAAAATAAACATATAAAGGGAAATACATACCTACTCTCTGTCCAAGGTTGTCTGGAAGTGATCGCCGTATGTAGCAGTAAGACCGCGTGATGTATACCTTTAATCAATTGGCATTCAAGAGAAAGTTCTTTTATTGTACTGTATTGTGAATACGCAAATACATAAAGACATCCAGGATTCAGGAGCAAATACAAGCGCTCATAAATAGATAATAAAATAAATCACAGGACAATGTCACACAAATTAACTTAGTCCCAAACTAAGCTTTAGGCTTGTACTATGGGTACTAGACAATGATAAACGTACTTATATAGTGAAATACATACTTAAATACATAGAAAACATCCAAGACTCAGGAACAAATACTCGTGCTCATCACACAAATATCTGCCCTTACCGGGATTTGAACCCAGGACCCCTAGCTTTGAAAGCAGGGTGACTACCAACTAAGCTAGCGTGTCGTCAATCATAGAAATATTTTCCTTACTGAGAATCAAACCCAGGACAGGCAGGTTCATTCACTGCTCACTGCGTTGTCAGTAAATGATCTTATAGTTTCATTTTCGCCTGTCAACAAAAGGAACCTTTTCCGTTTCACGCAATCTAAATACGAATATATATTAAATGATATGACCGTTAATCCGTTTGTCCTAAATACCGATACAAAACAATCGGCGCATCCGCCAGCGGCGCCTATGCTTGTCTAAATCGCCGCTTGCGCAACGCATTACGTGTCCTTACCACGCGATGTCGCTCCTCCGTAGTCTAGCTTCATTTATATTATAGGCTTTAGAGATTAAAAGTTATATTAAACGGGACTTAATTGCGGACGTAATAATTTACATTTACCAACAACGACCGTGGTCACGAGGGTCTCCTCGTGACCACGGTCGTGGTCGTTGTTGGTTATGTAATATTAGTATTTATGAAGATTGAGTTTATTACATCCTGTACATTATAACTATTTATATATTTCATGTAGGTTTTGACTTTTTAAATACTTAATTATGCTTTCATTGACATTGTGTTAGCAGAAAATTCACTGCTGACCTGCAGATATCTCCGAAAGACTTCATAAGGACCGAACCCGGTTTACACACAAAAACAAAATTGGTGGCTCTGTAATTTTTGAGACTAATGGCCGTATTAATAAACTCGTCTCAGTTTAAATGCCCATCTCAAGATATGTCAAAGTAAACGTCAATCCATAGAACAATGTCAGTTTTGACGCATCTTGAGATGAGCATTATAGTCGAGATCATTTTATTAATACGGCCCTAAGAAACTGAGCTAACATGGCTTTTAATTAATTTAGTTTTTACATTAAGCCCACAAGCTGGTTCCCTAGCCAACTAACCTTTCGGCATTTGGAAAATACTTAACCATCAAATTGGTTTTCCACAAATTACCGACTAACAATGTTGATGAAAAATTTTGGCACGCCCAGTTACCACATGATTTTTTAACCAGCATTCATTGCAATAATAGAATATGTTATGTAATCGCACAGTCGATCATAAATATACCTAGATTTTTCAAAGAATTATTAGCGGTCAGTATTCAAGCCACAATATGTTTTATTATCGACAATTATCACCTTTCTTTCTATACGGGAATGCCCTTGCGGTCTTGACCTTGCTTTTAGCACTTTCCATTCTTTAGTTGACTAACACACATACAACCGTCGTACACACAACCATTTATCGCCTAGTTATGCAAATGTTTATATGTATACTAACATTAACAACGTACTTTATTATTATCACAGCATAAGAAATTTATGTTAGCTTTAACTGTAAATTTAGGAAATGTGGGTAATCTATAAAAAGGCGTTTATGTTTGCAAGAATTTAATAAGTATAACATTTTCAGACCGAATTTAGCATCAAGTCAAGAATGGTGCTGACTTGAATTATTTTGTTTTTAAAGTCTCATTTTAAAAAAGTTCATTTTCAAAGACATTTAACCCACACGATTGTATTATTTAGCACTGTAATGGTTAAATCTACGTACATTTCGTACGTTTTTGTTGGCTGCTTTTGTTTTATTAACACTTAACTTTCATTGTCTACCTATTTATAGCCGCCAACGGAAAAAGAACGTGTTATAGTTACGTTTAATGTGTTTTTGTGTCTCGTCATGATAATTACACCAATTTGGACGCAGATTTTTAAAAAACAAAGCTAATTAAATTAGAATGACGTATATAGTCATAGATAGATAGATGTCGTGAAATTATGTTAGGCCTTTTAAGAGATATCAATTGATATCTCGACATAATGGCCGCTCCATTCAGAGTTGCTACTCTGTATGGAGTGGTCATTGTGTCGAGGGCGTTCATCTTCTAACTAAAACTTACTTACGTACTAGTCAGAGAGTGACAGGTGCTTTGTCCACGTTTATACACATCGATAAACGAGCATAATATAGACCCGCAAGGACCGTAGGTAATACATATTATGGTCGCCTTTATCGCAAAGCATCCGTCACTCTTGCACTTCCGTACTCTTGTACCTACTATTATCTATTCTGTGGTACTGGTCAGAAAGTGACAGATGTTTTGTCCATGTTTATACACATCGATAAACGACCATAATAGGCACTCTAGGTAGGAACTCATTTAAAAGTTGTTTAACTAATGTATTTACCAAATCACTGTCTTTAGCAAGTACCTAGTACAGCTTCTAATGTCAGTCTACATTAGTCATGTCTTGCCTCACTGTCGTGAATAAACAATACTTTCGTACTTATCCCAAGGCTCTACGGCGACAGTTTAATAAAGGTTAACTTGCAATAAAATCAACATTGACACGTTCAAAACCAACAACACCATATGGAGTCAGTTTTTAATAATTATAAGGAAGCTTGGCATAAGTGTATCTAGGTACAGCACTTTAAACTATCGGTCTTATTTTCATTGACACAGAGTCCAAATTATCAGTTAAAGTGGTATATGAAGATGACAAGTGCTTTCGTGTCTTTATAAGTGACATCGTTGACCTTGTTGGTTACAAATTGTGGGGATTAGAGAAATCGGTCAAGTTTCGTTACTTTCGTTAAATGTAATATATGAACTATTAAGAATGAGCACAGAGTAAATGACAGGTTTATAAAGGCTAGCATTAAATTAAATCATTTAGTACTCATTTCAAGCTTGATTAACGAACGAAAATAAAAAGGATTGTATTTATTCCATTTCTTACTCGTTCCTAAAATTTAAAACCGGTAACACGCCTGGCTGATGTTAAGGCAAGCGGTTTCTAACTATATTGTATATACTAGCTGTTGCCCGCGACTCCGCCCGCTTGGAAACATAAAACATAGCCTATGTTACTCAGTGATAATATAGCACTCTATTGGTAAAAGCGTTTTTAAAATCGGCCCAGTATAAAATACAAATCTTTCCTCTTTATACCTATTATATAAGTATAGATTTATAGTCTATAATCTTTATAAAAAGTCGCTAATTAATTACTTAATCAAAAGTTTTATTTTTGATACCTCGTTGTTGGCTCGTGTGACAAATACAACAAAGATTTAAGGCTAAAATGTTTGTTGATTGTTGATAAGTCCTTTGCACTTACTAATGACCATTTAACCCAAATCGTGCAATCCTCAAAACATTTCCATCTAAGTTGTAAACTTTCGTTTCCCCAATGTTACGGATTTGATAAATTGCCAGCATAAATTTTATAATCGACGTATTCCATCACGCTAATATCATCAAATATGCACAACTTTCCCGTACGCAGAATTCCAAACGGCTCTAATCAGTGGTATACCTGTTTTAATTTAAAATGCACGCTGACGCAGACGAAATATTCAACTTGTTTTGTAAGTAAGGCTTAGGTTACACGATGCGAGCTGCTGTCCCGAGAAAATAAATACTGGCATTGTTTACTCGCATGATCTATACTAGTATCCGCTGACCACACGAGAGTTCGGGTGATAAAAGTAGGGTGCCAAGCACAAGTTTCCGCCTGGTACTGGTTTATCGCTTGATAATCCTTTTTCTACCTAGTAGGTTTACAACGATAGAGACACATTGAGCGATAAGCAACTAAATACACTGCTAGTAGTAAAGTTAATGTTTTGTTATCATTTTACACAGCAAAGTTAGGATAGTTTGTTGACGAGCTCTATAACGTACCGGCCTATAATAGTCCTTGGCGAGCAACTAGTAACTATCCTTTTAAAGGAGTTCCTTTGCTCATGCAATCAGGCCAGTGGATGTAACGATATGGATATGGTACTAAGTAAACAATCTGGGAATCGTTGATAATCGTAACCTCGTTTTTGTTGTGTCAGAAAAGACTGCTTAACGCCTGTTGTCTCTGAGGCAGATAATAAAGTAACTCGTCTTTCACGGTTACAACTTGCGAGTAGCTGTGCAACAGTAACTGACCACGCCAACTCACAGTGTGACCTAGACATTACTTTCATGTTATTGTTGAATCGAGACGGCCCGCAGACAATACAAGGTTATTATACTCGTATTTCCGTTTGTTCATTGACTATGTAATGATTGCTTTTGAGTGATAGAACCACGCCTGAGCCAGCTACTGGCTGTAGTATTTTGGTCGAGTCAACGGGATACTAAATAAGTAGTAAGTCGTTATAGCTAATTAACATGCTTTCCTTTAAAGGATAACTTAATTATATAAGTTAAGTTTAGTCACTTGCAGACAAGAAAACTCGTTGGTTTGTTTATTACGTTAGCATATCTAGCTAACTTGCGTAAATCTAACTAGATGGCGCCAGTTCAGTAAGCTATTAATTATGTCATTCTCATTAGTCAACGGATTCGCTAGTTTTGAATAATCGTTTCCGATTGGCCTTTGCTTGAGTGGCGCCAGAAGTTCACATTCGGTGATATTATGCCATACAAATGGACGCTCAAAAATGAATATAGTCTGTCTATACAATTTTACAAAGTTGGGAACGCTAGACAATGCCTAAGTAATAACTTCTTTGTGTTTTCCTGTAACTTGCACATAAATTTAAATACTAACTTGTACGTGTGCAATTTCTTAGAAACATAACCTTTCGCAAACAATGGCTAAAGGTTGCAAACGCAAGGGTTTTGGGTCACGTTTTTATGGGTCAAGGGTAAGCGAAGTTCATTGTTGGTTGGTTGTAGATTTTCAAAATTGATATACATAAGACTATAATAATGTTTTCTACCATCTTTTTTAAATTTTCTTTCGCTGGTAAAGTAAGGCAAATTTTGTACTAACTTAATTTAACCTAATTCTAATTGTCGGATTGACTTGAAATCATGCATACTTTATGAAATTCCGATGATAATTCAATGTTATGGTACTATCGAGCTATGTAGGAATACCTACATGGTGGATAAGGAAGACAGCCATAGGAACACCTCAACGGTTGATGGTAGATCCGTTGAGTTTGGACTCATTTGAATGGTCTGTCAATAGTGAGTTTATTATCAGTGTTTCAAACTTAAAAGTACAGTCGGCAATTAGTGAAATTAAAATTGTTTTTTCTAAAAAAAAGGTAAAGAATACCTTTGGACATATCCACATACATATCCCTTGTGTTAAATTTTATTATTCTGCTGAAACACAGCGTTAAAAACATCGAATACGGCCCTCAAATTTGTCTTGGCGGCGAGTGTGTATAGCATCGATATTATCTTGTATTATGTAACTTAAGGGTTATGATATGAACAAATATATTAATAGAAAGAGCATCAAGGTCACCTCTCAAGGTTGTGTCACGGTAGGAAGAGCGGGCGTTCGGACAGATTAACATACATACCACAGTTATTATAAAGATAAAAGCTGCTTGACTACATTCTTCTAATCTTTACCAGTTAATACTTAAGTATAGAATATATTTCTGTGTTTAGTTATGCTTTAAATCAAAGAGTGAGGAAAAGAATTTAGACTTTGCAGACAAAATATTTAATGAGGATTCTAATAACTTTTAATTAAGTTTATTTTCGTGAGTGTACTGTCGTTGTTAAAAGGACGGTTACAATGTTTAATCTTACTCATTATAATAATGAGTGTGTTTGTTTGTTCGTTCAGTCTCCATATAGTAGGTATTAATATATTTCATTTCATTTCACGGTTTACGCGAAAAAAGTCGTTGTAAAATATAAGCACCAGGGAAATCTGTTCCTATGAACCAAAACTTCGATTTTGGAATAGGAAAAAAACGAATCTTGCGTACCTATGATATAGTCGAGAATTGAATAGCAGTTGGTTATTCTGGAATCTATTGTAACCAGTTAAAAGTTTTTTGTTTTGTTTTGTTCTATAACTATGTCATGAGTATATTATCATATCATATCAGCCGATCACAATATTTTTCAATCACCACCATCATGACATTATATGAATAAAATTTCTTTTTGATTGCATCGTTCTCAGCACCAACCTTATATTGTTTCTGTTTGGCCAATTGGTTTGGCCAATTGGTAGATAATGCCTTAAGGCATTAAGTCTGCCTTTTTTGTATTGTGCAATAAAGTTTAAATGAATTAATCATGGCAGTTTAAACACGTCCACAGCTGGACACACCCCTTTTTTCTCCTCTTCAATGCGTCCTGCGTTATCACGACCATCTAGCAGTTTAATATTTTGCTTCACGAAGAACGTAAAACAACAGCGTTTTGAAAACTCTCCTTTCCATTTTGTGTTAAAATCTATAATGTTATTTCCTTTTCCAAAGTCATCAATTAATTCTTATAGTTTCCGAATTTCGCATACTTACACATTTGGATGCTTACCCTCTACGAGTTTATATAAAACCCATACTGCCTTCCACATGTTATTGTATTGTCAAAGTTACGATAGCTCTTATTTATTTGACGGTAATGGCGGCCGAGTGAGAAACAATACTATAGGCAATCAAAGGCAATACGTTTTTACCAACTAGAATTAAGGTAAAAGAGAGTGTAGTGTAGGGTCTATATTGTTAAGGTTAAGTATCCTTTGGAGAGTTAAGTAACTCTATCTGTATACCAAAAACTGATTTCTATGGTTAAGTTTATGAACTGACTTTGGTGACTTGTAATAAAACAATACCAAGCTTTCTAACTGTTTATTTCCTTAGTCCTGTTCAATCCTTTTAAACAATACTTTAACATATTATCTGTCGTAGATAGCTATCATTATCGGGTCTTTTTCGTTAGCCAAAATATTTTTGGTCAAATGTTTCATTTCCCAAATTTTCATTTGCCAACCTGCTTTGTTTTCTGTAACCGTACATATTTCAGGATTTTATAAAAGCTAACCTAACCTAAACTATAGGGTTCTGCATGATGGTACTAAAATAAATTCTGAAAATGTATATGACGTTGGTTTGGCAAATGAAAAATTTGGGAAATTGATACATTTGACCAAAAATATTTTGGCCAAACGGCAAGCTCTCATGTATTGTAATGACTTGTACCCCGTAAACGCTAGTATTAGATGTCTAAAGTAGTTAGATATAAAACGGCCATGCCAAACCCGCTTCGATCCCGGCCCAGATCAAACGACATTGATTACGCGGACTTCCTACTTGTCATGTCATTTTATGGCTCGCTATCTGTTATTGTAATCAAATTGTAAATTAATTTAAACCTACAATGACTTCGTTATAATGTATGTAACGAGGCTGGTAACAAAGTCACGGCTTAGACTGATTAGTATGCATATTTGTTTTACTTTTTGTACAGAGAAGAAACCAGGCAAGAGCATGTCAGACCATGCTCAGTGTAAGGGTTCTGACCCCATTACTACAAAAACAAAAAAACCCGGGCAAGAGCATGTCGGACCATGCTCAGTGTAGGGTTCCGAAGCCGTTGAGTAAGGGAGGGGAGACATTTGACACTAACAAAAATTAGCGCTTCAGTGCGGCTAGACAAGCTGCATTCGACAATCGTTAACGATTTCAATAGACAAATGTATGGAATTGAAGTATGCCACCGAGATAGTACCACGTGACTTACGTCAATTGTATACATTTTTCAATCGAAACTTAATCGCTAACGATTGTCGAATGTAACTTGTCTAACCCCACTGACCTTAATCAATATCATCAACGGATTCATTAATCGAAAATAAGTTTCACCAACCCGTAATATTTTTGAAAAACCTATCCTACCCAACACTATGGGGTAGACGAGGAAAAAAAAATACATCCCCACGGTACGTGTAGGGAAGGTATACACTAAAATAAATTTGACTAGGTCGAAATCCTAAAAACCAGCCAAGCGTAATTCGGACTCGCATACTTGCGCACTTTTCTTTTTTTTAGAGCGGCAATAGAATCAAATTTTAACTGTGCACCTAGCTATTTACGGTTCATGAGATTCAGCTCGCTGACAGACGGATGGCCAGCGGAGGTTTAGTAATAGGGTCCCGTTGGCACCTATTGGGTACGGATCCCTTGAAAATATGTACCAAAAGTACTTACATGTTTTAGTTAAATTTCCATTTATTTCCAGTATAAACATAAACATTTTAGTCTCCTTAAGTTAGATAAGTGATCTTGGGTTCGATGATCGATAAGGGCTAGTATTTGTAAGATAACACTTTATTGGTCCCAGTCTTGAATGACTGTTTCTAGATATTATTGTAATATTTATCTACACAAGTATGTAAGTATATCGTTGTCTAGTACCGAACAGCACAAACCCAGAGCGTGGCCAAAAACAAAATTCAAAATATTTATTCAGTAAATTGGCCTTATTAGGAATCTTCTAGACGTCAGTAGTATGGAGTGAATTTACTAGCGCTTCGGACAATACCATCATTTGATAGTTAGGGACTAGGTAAATTTTTGTGAGATTGTTGTGACATTATTATCACTTAAAATCTGTTTGACACGCATTTACTTGACCTTCAAACCAATTAAATACACAGAAATACATTTCAATCCTCTAAATTTAATCCTAATGGCATTGAAACAATCGGTCAAGCTCGAAGAAAAGCAACCAGCACGTCCGGGTCAACGTCCCTTACGTAACTAACCTTTCCCGGACTGGTTTAAGGTACAAGGTACAATTCGGCAATGATAATGTATTCGAAATCGTAAGATCGCTTTTGAACGGTCAACCACTTTTATTGTTGAGCCACTATGGAACTCTGTTGCAGAAAGCCAATGATTACCTTTGACGAATAGTCAAACCGGTTGTACATTGTTACACCGAAGTTCATTTCATAGAACATATCACTTTCATAGAAAGCTAATTTCTGCTGAAACCTTTTTTCAGATTTTTTTGGTGGTCACCTAACTTAACCTAACCTATGTAACCCATGCTTGAGATAATCTGATAACAATAAGGTTTCAGTAGAAACTAGCTTCTTTCTTGGTGAAACCAGAGGACACCAGTCAAACTAGAGTAATATTTATAGTACTCGCTGTCTGACACTTTTAGACTCTCTCTGGGATAGCAAATATACTAAACAACCCGCCTTCGCTTCGCTTCTGTTCATATGAGTTTTGTGTTACACCCGTACATAAACCATACTTTATTATACATAAAAACTTTCCGTGAAAAATTATCTAACTGATGTTAAAAATCGCATCAAAATCCGTTTCGTAGTTTAGGTGGAATTACCAGATATACAGACAGATGCGGAAAGCAACTTTATACTATTTACATACATACATACATAACATCACGCCTTTATTCCCAGAGTGGGGTAGGCAGAGCTACAGAAATACCAACAACTCTAAAAAGACTTGTTGATAATTCTGTAACCACATTTTGCACAATCAGGCCAAGAAGTTTACTAGTGTATTAGTGACAGGTGGCAAGGCCATCGCCTAACAGTACTACAAGCCCTTATTCCCTTAGTCGCCTCTTACGACATCCACGGGAAGACATGGAGTGGCACTATTCTAACCCGGCAACCACACAGGCCATACTATTTAATATTGTAAAACGGTTGAAATCAACAATATAGCTACTAAACTTTCTAAAGTGATCAAATACTTATGATTTGTCTAAATTACATACAAAAGATACCTAAATATCGGCAGTGAATGTGTGAGCAAAAAGTTAAAAATAATCTTGTCCATTTCATATGAAAAATGGGGATATTCGCTATTTAGTTTTCTGTAAAGCCACCTTCACACGATTCACTTTTAATTTCTTTACATTCTTCAATACGGTGGCGACATCGCAAGTGCTTGTACTGACACTTGAGTCAAGGGGCATAGTTTATTTTAAAGACCGGTTTCATAATGTTAGTATTCAGGGTCATAAATTGGTCCATTTACTCAAAATACCAGTAATATTATGGTCTAGATAAATATAATGGGATTTGATATATGACACTATTTAATAATAATCAATAAGAACCCGTATTTTATTAATGGTTGTACACTGTTTTACAGAAACTCATTTCATACAATGTATCACTTCGCAGAATTGTATTTTCATAGAAAGCTAATTTCTGCTGTAACCTTACTGTTTTCAGATTATTTTTTGTTGGTCACAGGTCTACCCTAACCTACGTAACTCACGCTTAAGATAATCGGAAAATGTTAAGGTTTCAGCAGAAATTAGCTTTCTATGAAATGAAAATTCTACGAAGTGATACATTTAATGAAATGAGTTTCTGTAAAACAAGGGGATACCATTATTAATAAAATTACATTAAAAAGACGAATTTTAATTTCCCTTATCAATTTACAAGTGACATTCGGAAATAAAATAAAAGACGTGTATGGCAATGGCAATGGCAAGTAAAAAATTAAATAACTTGATTTTCTGTAGGCCCTTTTATTTAAATGTCAATTACATAATTGCACGGTTGTTTACTCCGACTTAAATAACATTGTAAGTAGGTATACTGAAACTTGAAAATCCGCTCCCTTATTATAAGCGCTTACATCACACTGTAATCCGGTATTGCATATCCCCCAAACTAATAAACCAAAGTCTCACTCAACAATCAAAAGCACGAGCCAACGATCGACAAAAAAACAAAGGCGTGGCATGATCAAGCAATAAATATTGATCGATCGATATCGATGTTAAAAAACAATTATGGACCAATAATTCTTAACTGTCAACCTTGTTGATGATTATATCATGTTGACGCCCGGATAGCAATAACACAAACAATGGAACCAGCTGACAGCACAAAGACGAATAAAAGTTTAAAAAAGTTAGTAAAGGGATGACGAAGTTTGGCCTATATAGTTCCCTAACAAGCTTTCTTTCAAGGGAATGCTCCGGAAGCATTTTCTTGAACAAGACATTTAGCTTATCTCATCACGTTTCATTCTCCGCTTTTGTTTGAATAGGTATATTAATTCTTTATATTTATGTATTGTATAAGTAATATATTAGTATGTGTATTATATGTACAAGTATATGACGTATATATGTTTTGTATTATTTAAGTATAAGCAATGGATAGGATAATTATGTTAAGTTTCTAGTTTTATCTGTCTTCTTTTTCTGTGCACCCACTGAATAATGTAAATTTCTGTTTGGTTATTTGGTCGACTGGTAGAGAATGCCATTAGGCATTAGGTCCGTCATTTGTACTTGTTTTTGTGCAATAAAGATTAAATAAATAAATAAATAAATAATAGTTATTATTAATGATCCTAGATCCTAGGTTTTACCTATTTAGGTAGTAGTTCTAGCTGTAATTTTTGTAAAAGATGATTTTTAGAAGCTTTTTATTAACTTCAAATGTTTGTATGAATGTATAATCAAGAGCAATGATCAACCGGGTATCCAATAAGTTTTGAAAACAGAAATAATGCAAGGTACTTTTAGACAGGGAGGCAAAAGGTGTTCGCAATGAAGCGTTTCTTTACCAGTATCGTAAAATCTTGATAACTTCTAAACTTATTAACATATTGCTAAGTTAAAACTATATTCTTGACCGGTATAGAAAGGAGTTTTTTACCGTTGTGTCTAAGCCCTTCATATGTTAAAATAGGTTTTTATAATTATGCACTATTTTAATGTCGTTTGCATATTGTTTTAGTTCTTAATATTTCATAAGACTATGTCATGAACTCTGTCAATCAATATGCCAATAATTTCACATGTCATCATGTTTTAATTGATTACATAAGGTACAGTCTCTAACACATGTAACGTATCAGCCGAAGTGGCCAAATAGCTCGTCACATACAAAATATATGGTGTTACGAGTTGTTTGGTTACTTTGGCTGTTACAATATAATTGATGCTGACTGTACAGACAATGTAATAAAATATATATTGCGCATTCATTATTAAATTACATCGTTTCTTAATAGATAAGTGAAAATTTTGACTTTTATAACTGAGAATTACAGAACGTTTCATTCGGGATAATGGACGTAACTTTGTAGATCTAGTTAAACAGGATTTTTCATTTATATTTACCTATTTTTAACCCCCGACGCAACAAGAGGGGTGTTATAAGTTTAACTTGTTTATTTTATTTATTTATTTGGCACACCAACAAAGTACAAGGTTATACATTATGTAACTTAATTAATAGGGATCACATCTAACCTGTACCTCAATAACAGGCGTGCAACAGCGTTGACAATGAAATTAGACCGAACAGTCGTTTATAACAAATTTACTACCTTAATTAAGTTTTAACCATTCAAGTAGGTTTAAGTTTGAGCAGAGATAATTTGGTAGCAAAAATAAATTTAATAAAAATAAAAATAGTTACTTAAAGGAATATATATGATAACAAGTTATTGCACTGATACATTTTGGATCTTAGTTTCCCCTTAAATATTAGGTAACTGTTTACGGCAAAAGCATTTTACGCCTCCAGCAAGTAATACTGTCGAAATAAACGTCTAAGTCGTACGCCTTTTGATGTTGGTTATATCGTGTTTGAAGTCTGTGCAGTACGGAAAATTTACCCAGGTTTGACTTGGTCACTTTAGGCCGGAAGGTAGTGATGCGAGATGGTCTGACATTAGCACTCGGAACGGTGAATCTCAAGCTTTCCAGGATGTAACTTTCATGGATTGCACCGTTGACTATTTTGTGTAACAGAGTGAGGTCCAAAAAGTCTCTTCTTTTCTGTAGAGTGCACATCCTAAAATGCCGGAGCCGTCCACCATAACTTGTTCGTTTTCCAATGCCTTTAGCACAATCTTTAAAGGCCATGAACCGGGTATAGGAACGCTGCACTCTCTCCAGGCGATCAATATGAACCTGGTATTTTGGATTATATACCTGGCTGCAGTATTCAAGTCGCGAACGTACGTAGGTGTTATAAAGCGTGATAAATGTCTTCGTTCGCTTGAAATTCTGAGCAATCCTTTTAACAAATCCCACCATCTTAAGACTGCCTTTGACAATGTGATCTATGTGACTTATAAAGTTTAATTTAGCATCAATAATTATTCCTAAATCTCTAATAGAACAGACCTCCTCTAGCTCAACATCCCCAATCGCATAGCTGCTATTGGTTATGTGTTTTTTTCGGGTAAACTTAATATGTTGGCACTTTGAGGCATTGAGGATCATATTGTTTGCTGCACACCACAGACTAACACTGTTTAAGTCATTTTGAAGCAATTCAGCATCACTAGCACATTTAACTTCTCTATAGAGCTTTAAATCATCGGCATATAGTAAGAATTTGCTATGATTTATGACGTCAGCAATGTCGTTAACAAACAGGACGAAAAGTAAGGGGCCCAGATGTGAACCTTGCGGTACTCCTGAGGTAGCTAGATAATATACTGATCTGTACCCATCTTTTACGACTCTTTGCCTCCTATCTGTGAGATACGATCTAAGCCAGGCTAACACTTCGCCAGAAATACTGAAGATATGGAGAAGTTTGTGTACTAGTATGCCGTGGTCGACTTTGTCAAATGCACTGCTGAAGTCTGTGTAGATAGCATCGACTTGTGCTCTTGAATCAACTGAGGCTGACAGGTCGTTAACGTAATTGGTTAAATTAGTCGTTGTAGACTTTCGTGGTACGAAACCGTGCTGTAAAGGGGAAATTTGCTCCTTAACGTGCCATACTATTCTTGGGTAGACCAAGCACTCAAAAAGTTTCGAGAAGCTGCTCAAGATAGATATCGGCCGGTAATTATTAACTTGAGTGTTATCACCCTTTTTGAAAATCGGCACTATGTTTGCTTCTTTCCATAGTGTGGGAAATGTCGACGTTTCAAGTGATTTATTAAATATCATTGACAATGGAAGAGACAAATTAGATGCGCATTGTTTATCTCTGTATCCGTGTATATATCTGTGGCATCGTCATATAGTGAAAAACTTCCGTATTATAATGTGAAAGACGGACTAACAAACGTACTGATAACTCTGATAAGTTAGTATCAGTAAGTGCAATACGTACATACCTTCACGCCTGTCTCCCCATCTAAACGTAAACCTTTGGCTTCCAACCTCTTCATGCGCGTAAGTCTATAAGTATCGGGTGGTTTTGATTTAGCCCTTATTCAGTACATCGCGAATCACTATGAGCGTCTAGGGCGTCCCCTACCGACATCTCCACTCACTCTCGCTTTACATACTCTTTCATAACTCTTCTTTCATCTAAAGCTGGGTATGAATCTGAGCGGCTCAGCCTGAGGCATGCTCAACCTTCGCGGCGAGCTGCTTGCAAGCCAAAATTTTTTGCACATAAACATACGCGGGTGAGGCGGCGTCATCGCCGCGAGCCGACATTTCAAATTGGTGTCGGACACGATGATAGTCGTGGCTGCGTTTATCATACTTCACCGAATTATTAACAAAAAGAAGAAGAAATCGCCTCGGTAGTGGAACGGCTCAGCAACTTTATCAAATTTGTACGCGCCTCGCCCACAGACAAGTTAGAACTGTCGTTCTTCCCGCGGCACGCTCGGATACAGAACAACCAAGCCCAAGTTACGCGAGGCACGCACTCCGAGGCGCCTTTGAGCACGGTCAAAAGACCGACTCTCGACGGCTCGCCGCGCGCTACTCGCCATCTGCTCGCGTACGAATTTGAGCTAAATAGGTGAGCCGTGCGTGCTTCAACCCGAGGCTGCTCTAATTCGTACCCACCTTAAGATCACCAAATCCTCTTAGCATACCCTTTTCATCTTTTTCACTTCAGCTTCTTTCAATCCACATCGTTGAGTAAGTGCAGTAGTGACAAAAGCCATTTTTTTCAACTGAAAGCATTTCAATTTTAAAGCAGAAGCGCTTGCGTTGGAAATATCGCGCTGTACAAACAATTAATATTCCGACAATACCGTAATGGATGCAAGTGGAGCGAGGTTACGCGGGCGTCTTACCTAATCCTGTTATTCAAAAACGCCCAAATATAAGTACCCGAGCGTTGAGTATGCGGCACTATGCGGATTTGGGCTGTACCAAATATTCTGCAGTTAAGTTACCAAACATTTGGGTAAACAAACAAGGTTCTTTTGCATAATATAACGAAAAATCTTCAATTTGTTTGCCTATTGTAAAAAAAAAATGAGTAGTAAAATTGTACAAATACATATAGGTACGTAGTTTACTTTTAGATCTCCCACGACTAAGAGTATATTCAAGTAATTTGCTAAAATATAATTTTGGATGAAACAGTGCTAAATTTACCTAAATATCTCTCCTCAAAATAGTACATTTTACCATAGCGAAAAAGGTCAAGTAGAAAAACATTGTAATAAAGGCAATAAAATATATCATAAATATATTAATGACAATAATACAAAATAAATAAAATCAGTACAGTACAGTATTTATACAATTATAGGTCAATGTCACACACACGCACACACGTAGACACACGCACACACACACTGATGCGCACGCACATGCGAACGCACACGCGCACACACAGACACACACGTTACAGCACTAAGAAATATTGGCATCGTTTAAGCCAAAAAACGTCAACTGCTGGAGATAACACAAGCCTCCCTAAGGATGACCACAAATGTAAATAATAGTAAAGTGCGGGATTACGTAATAGAATATTACGTAACAGTGATACATTGTAGTGTTCCGGTACGGGGATAAGACAACCGGTAAAATTACTAGCATAGAGGCATTCCATCTTAGTCTTCAGGGTTGGCAACTCATTTGAGGTCTTAGGATTATAGTCTTGAGAATTCAAATGTCTATCGGTCTCTGATTCCACTTGCCATCAGGTGGCCTGAGTGCTCGTGTGCCTCCTCCTTAACATAAAAAATAAAAATAAACTACAAAACTAACAGTTTTTGAGAAAACACTGACAAAATATCGCGAAGTAAGACGCGCACAAAAGTCAGGAAAACAATAGATTTGCAACAGGTTGGTTAAGCTCTCTGTTGGATTAGGAAGCCATAACAACAGATTAGATACGGATTAATTTGTCAACAAGGACAAGTTACCTCTCGTGCATGCACAAAAAATGACATGACTAATTAGGTAACTTCGACGCGTGAGTTGATTGAATACTGCCGAACAGTGGTGAGGTTGCTACAAATATTTTTTCGCATAATTTTGAAGGCTATTAGCAATAGCTTGAAATTTGTCAAACGCAATGTCGATACATATTTTTGTTCGTGCCACATTGTAATTGGTATATAAATAGATTTCATCATTTTAGAAGAAGAAGATGACAAGAAGACATATGTTTAGAGACACTTTTTTTAAATCTTACTATAGTACATAATTATAGTAACGATTTCTCATACACAAGTTTGAAAAAGGAACGGGTAAATTGTCCATAGGGGCAGGCGCACTTATATAGAAGCGCAGAACAGAAACTTTTTCACTAAGCATTATCGTCTTTGGATGTGTTAAAAGAAGAACGAAATTAATTACCACTCATGCTCAGGAGACGTTTGTGGAAATTAATTCTGTGGCTCTAGTGAAAACGGATACAAGTCGACTTAGCTCTTAATAAGAAAGGGTAAAGTCATGTACTAGACTTATACCGTTTTTCACCTACATTTCGGGAGATTTGTATCCTTTTTCACTAGGGCCACAGAATTGTGGTGTTATTAATTTCAATCTTATTTCAACTCGTCCAAAGAAGAAAATCCTTTAGTACTGAAAAAGGTTATGTGCGCTGGCTCTAAAATGTCTCCAAGTACGGCTGTTAGACATATTTATTTTTCAAGTGCGTGAATGTAAAATGACGTCGTTTTGTTTAAACTTTGTCATGACAGCGCACTCTTGACATTGACAATTGGCACAAATTTTTATACAGCCAAATGACGTTAACTTTCAGTAAATTTTCCTTAGAATGTATTTAAAAAATCCTTAAACCAATAGGTACTTTTTCCTAATTTTCAATTTATAAGGCAAATGAGACCGTAAAATATTTTGAATACTGCGGCATTTCACATTGGAAAACCCAACCATTATAGTTCACAAACGCTGTAAAGTGGTTACCGAACGTACGGTCAAGGACTTTAATTATTATACCACTATGAAACCCTGTCATACTGACAGAGTTAATCATTAACTTAGCTTAGCGTAGCTTTCTTTCATCTGGTTTGACGCTGTCATTACGACTATGACAGGGTTCAATAGTGGCATAGCAATTATAGTCCTTGAGTGTACGTGGGGTACACAGAACTGTATCCAATTTTTCACCTTATTGTATTGTAGTAAGGTTTAAAAGTAGATACATTGGAGGATTATCCGACTGCAAAACAGATGATGCAAGTGTGTACTAACGCTAACCCCTAACCTTCACGCGGGCGCTGACTTGTCATACTGACTCGGGTGACACCGGGAGAAACAATGAGTGTCACATCACTTCCCGGCAAATGTTTGGAAAGCGCGGTGTTGGGACATAACGTTACTAACGCTGCGGACGTTGGCGATGCTTGATTTACTTTAGTGAAAATTGTGGCTATTACATCTGGGATTAAACAATTATTTAATTAATAAATAATCTTGATAGTTGGAAATACTCCACTGTACTTTTTTCGCGAGCCTTTTTGCCACACACCTTATCTATGTGGAATCAGCTCTCGGCGTCTCCGAACAATTGCGACTTCAGGACCTTCAAAAAACTAGCCTACTCTTTTCTCAAAGGTCGGCAGCGCACTTGCGATTCCTTTGGTGTTGCGGTTATGGGTCGCGATGATCACTTACCATCAGCTGACCTGCTTGCTCGTCTGCCTCCTTTTCTCATAAACAAAAGATTATTACAAGATTCACCTAATTTTAGTAATCTAGTACCACAATATGCTAGAAATAAGCTGATATTTCACCGTCGATGATTATAATCTCGAAGAGACAGCTCAAGCTAGGAATCCTTGAAGATTAGGGAAAAGCCTTTACTTAGCAATGATAACTAAATTCCTTTTTTAATACCACTTTTATATGTAAAAAGACGCAGCCTAACGTCCTAACAGACTTGGCCATGTTTTTCGTGGAATTTTTCAACTTTTTTCCATGTTTTCCAAAGTCGATCCGATTTATTTGACAATATATTGGAATTTAACATGTAAGCCACATCAGCGACAGAATCTTTACTGTCCCCATAAACCTGACGTACTGGGCCATCAAGCCGCCGCATTCGCGTTTGCAATTTCATCACGTGTTTTATACCAACACTCGGACGTATTTATAATTCAGGAGATTACCCGATGTTATCTCAGTCAACTTTCTAGCAAATCTATGTAGTTTTATAGGGAAACTAAGATCTGGTTTATGTAAGATACTAGTTAGCAGTTATTTTGCGTACGACTTGTTGGGAATCGGTTAGTGTCGTAATTTGAAATGATTCAGCGTTATGCTGCATGTTATAAGGATTTAATTGACTCTTAGTAGCAAACTTTTATAAATTGTCGCAGCTTATGTTAACTATTAGCTATCATTTATCTGGTTTTTTTTTGCTGTCTTTAACTCCATTTATATAAACTTGGGTTATTGAAGTTTTCTTGGAAACCGTCAAATTTTCCGGGATGTAATGTGGGGCTCATCTGCTTCTTGCCTATTTTTACCGTTAAAAAACTTTATTTTACTACTCTGGCGGTATGATTAACTTGTATGTTCATGCCAAATAGCCGTTTTCTAGTAATAATAGTCTCTGAGCTAAGCTGCGGACGTACGGACGAACAGACGGACGGAGATTTCGTTGCGGTCTGTGCTTCTTTTTACTTATATAGACCAAAAATCTTACAAAACTTGACTTAATTCTAAACTAAGCTCTACGTCTTGTACTGCGAGTATGATACTAGGTAACGATAAACATACTTATATAGAGAAATATATAGAATTACCGGGATTTAAACCCTGGACCGCTGGCTTCGGAGGCAGGGTCACTCTTAACTAGGCCACCGAGTCGTCTAGTATGTTTGTTACTTCTTCACGCTGAAACGGTTAAATAGATTTAGATGAAATTTGAACTGAAGATAGTGTATGCCCTAATATAAAGACACTGGTCTTGTAGGATGTTCGTTCAACGCGGACGTGGGTGGTTGCTAGTTACAATTATAACTTAAGGAATATCTAATTGCCTGCCTGTCTGTATGTAAAACTTTGTCAAAACAATGAACAATAACTTATTATATCATAACTTAGAAAGCCTAGTTTCAACCAGGCCAGCAAAAACTGAGGAAGGATCCCACATTACCTGTTAGAATGGCGGCAGAATCGGAAGTAACGCAAGTGTTACGGCGAGGTGATATAACTTATTACGACGAGAATTGCCTGGGATACTTATAATTGGTGGTTCATATTGAGGAGGATAGCTCAGTAGTAGGGTAAGGTGCGTCTATTTTTTTTAATGAATTCCTAGTTTTTATACGGTAAAGCCTAACTCAGAATTAACTGATTATTTTGAGTACCTTTTTATCAGAGTGATGAAGGAGGTGAGTAATGTTTTTGACCTCTATGTATGTCTGTATTTATGTATAGTTCTTTGTACCCTCGTCGACCCAAATATAACACAAAAATCTAGGGAAACCACTCATATACACTAATTGCGATTGCAATAAAGTCTATTAAATAATGTATAAATTAAACGTTAATTTATATTTTAATAATTATTTGTTCTATGATTAATGATATAACGTAACTTAGAATCTCGTAGAGGCTCGATGGATGGGCCGATTTCAACAAGCGAGGCTTCGTTAGATTCGCCTTAACATCGCGATTGTTGTTAAAAACAATATGGCCTAATAAAAAATATGTTAATGGTAGGTAAGGAACATATTTATTTATTTGATCTTAATTGCACAAAAATGCAATTTGAGTTCAAAATTTTAACACGGCATGCTCTGCCAGCTGACGACGTAGTATATGTAGACGATGTAGGTAATCAAAACATGCAGTGATAGGTATTTAAAAGTTGCTTTGTTAAGACTCCTTACAGTAACACAATAATAAAATAACTGCGACAAGGTACTAAAATGAACGGGTACGTATCATAATATATAAAGTATAAAATACATAAAGGTCATATTTTTTTCTGAATCCGTAATATTTTCAGTAGGGCTAGACAAGTTGCATTCGACAATCGTTAGCGATTATGTTTCGATTGAAAAACATATGGGATTGACGTAAGCCACCGAGATAGTACCACGTGACCATCTCGGTGGCTTACGTCAATTCCGTAGGTACATTTGTTTATTGAAACAATCGCTATCGATTGTCGAATGCATCTTGTCTCACCCCACTGGTTTGTTATAAAAGGCCTTTCAAAAAATCCTGATAAGTTTACGGTTTCCAAAATTTAAACCATTATATAATATGACCAATTATGAATTTAAAACTTTACATATTGTGATATGATCCCAAAAGCTACTTGTACTACTAAAATCTCGTTTCGAAATAAGTCATTTCAGCAACTGAGTTGGGATTTTGGATACGCCATTTCTCATAATGTATGGTCATAAACAAACACTTAAGGTACACGCTGGATTAATAATGACCACATTCAATCGTTATAATATTAATATACAATTTCAAGTTTAAAGAGTTTTACCCTCTTATTCATAAACGCACAATATCTAAAGTACCTACGTTATTTTTCACTGTGACAGAGAGTCAAATTTCAATTTGACAGAGAGTTACAAAGCATTACTAAAATAGGTTTATTGTACATTTATAGATAAGGGGATTAGAACCAAAACAACCTCGCGTTTATGTTTTTCTCGTAGTAGGTAATACTACGAGAAAAAAAGTAATTGCAATGTAAAATTAACTAAATTAATTTCTTAGAACGCTATTATATCAGTATTTTCAATAAAAACTGTGAACTTATAGGTGTATCCCAATTACCGCAGAAAATTACAAAAAAAAATACATTAAGGAAGAAAGCAAAGTAGTTAGCACACAGGCCACAACCCGATAAGTAGGCTTTAAAGGGAATGGTTATTTGGAATTCCAGGAATAGGATGGGTTACCTCAATAACTGGCATGTGCCAGTCATTTACTGGCTATCGAACCCCTACAAAAATACTAGAACTTTAACTTAGTTTTGAGTTATCGTTAACTTACATTCTACTCCACATGCGTCATCTCTAACTCTTAATACCATTGTAGAGCAGAAATGTCATTGCCGACGTTACTCATTCGGCCTATGACTCAGATTTTGTCAGCATTTCGGCTAATTGCATTGAAATGTTGCCAAACCTATTTTTTTATGACCGCGTAAGAGATGAAATTAGGCCGATTACCACCAAGTTCAAATAAAAGGATACACATACTCTCTTGAAAAAGTTTTAAGCTATATAAGTATTCAAGAATATGGTAGTAATTAAATTAAATGGTTAACCCTAGTTTCACCGACAATAATTTCTAGAACGTATCACTTATGGCAATAAAATATATGACCTCAAAGAATTTTCAATTCATAGATAGGCTTTTCTAGGCGTATGAGTTTAGATTTTGCGATAGTGTCAAGCCTAACCCAACCTAACCTACGTAAGATACGAGAAGATAACCCGGAAACAATAGGGTTTCAGCAGAAAATAGTTTTCGATGAAGTGAAATTATATAAAACGAAACCTTCAATGAAATTAGTGTCGGTGAAACAAGGAGACACCATTTTTTCCTCCTATAAATCTTTTAACATGAAGACGTATATAATGATATCGTTTTTAGTCGGATAACTTTTATTTGTTTTGTATTGTTGTATTTTATAGCGAGCTGGTTCTTGAAACTTGTCTAGTCCAGCGTCTAGTTCAGTTGGTATGTGGAAGTTCGTATTTATCTCGTTTTCTTAATATTAACGATGTCGTATAATTCGTCATTCACTACATCTACCGTTTCTCGAATTCTGATCTTCCATTCACAATAATACCACTATAGTTATTGACTAAATGTACTCAGTATATAAATAAACTCCGTGTATATGACCTTAAAGTGTGTCTGATGGTCCTTACAGCTAAAATTACGCCGATCAAATTCATATTCTAGTCACACAGTTGAAAGTGATCGCGGATTTACGTCATGAGAATAATCTATTCGAACTGTACTCGTACACGATGCGCAAGAGTGGAAAACCCCGAGTTGCAAGGAAATGATTTAAGTACTTACAATGAAGTAAAAGCCGGTCCAGAATTTTCACTTGAGGTGGAAGATATCCTAAGGAACAGTTGGTTTCTTATTTTTGAAGCTCAACCTCCCAACATACAACGAAATTTTTACATGGAATATGAACCTATTGTAAATAAAATAATGTTGTCAGAAAAACAAAAAAAAGCACTGTATGGATGAACGTATTATGTTCCATGTTTTGTAGAAGTAAATGTAAAAACTATTTTTAGGTCAAGCGAATAAATTGAACATATTTACTGTTTTATTCTACGAGTAAATTACTTAAAAGTAGTGGGGCGAGCCGGGCGAGTTGTCGTGGATCGTAAACACGATTATGAAACTATAGGCAATCTAAGTTAAGTAGTAGTATATAATTCCTGACCCGTTGGCGTGTCTCTAGCAATGTATGCCCAACACACGTTTATTAAGCTCTGAATTATAATGTCAATTATATGTCAACGCGCACTCAACCTTCTGACACAATGGCGGCATAATTGACACATTAGCTATCAGCTATTAAAAAACGAGGGCAGGCTATAAGTGTAGTTTAGGTGACAATAGGTTTTGGGATCAGGTGTGAAGGCAATACTAATACAGTTTTGTGTCAAGAACCCACTTAGGAGAAGGCTAAATGAAAGGTTAGGTACTTGACATTATTCTACAGGATGCTGTTTGTATTTGTCTTGAGTTAGCTTAGTCGGTTCGACTGTACAAGCTACTTTTAATATAGGTTTAAGAGGCCACGTTGTGATAAACTCGGTAGTGTTCCGCGATATGGATCTCAATATCCATAACGCCTATGTGTCTATTCTGTTGATATATTAAAGTTGATCATATTTCCTTGTTTAAACGTAATTAAACGTGAAAACAGGATTAGAAACAAATTCGTCGATTTCATTTTTCAAACAGGACACATGATATTTGTAAGGAAAAGAGCCCTTGTAACACATTCTGTAAAAAAAAACAACCGGTTATATCTATTACGGTTTAAAAGATACAGCTCTTCAAAGCGAAGGCGGGCTTGCACCAAAATTTTAACCTAGAGTTAACCTGACACTTCTGGTATGAATCTGACAGGAGTTAAAATTTAACTCTGAGTTAATTATAATAACCCAGCGTGGTGTAAGTGGGCCTAAAACCTACAACAAAGTTTCCCTAAAAGTGGCGATAAATGTGGAGTGAAGAAACTCTCACTTTAGATATTATTACGAAATTTCAAAATTTACTAAGTCACTATTTCCTCAGTTCTCACGTGTTTGTTTCAGATAGCCTGGCTGGCCCGTGGGGACGGCTACAGCTGTCCGTACGGGCAACACTGCACGTACGAGCCGTCGCCGCCGGGACGCGCGCCGCCGTGCGCGCAGCCCGGCCTCACCTACTGCATACACCCTGAACCTTACCCTGAGTGAGTACGCATTGGGATGTATCAGTTACCAATTTCAGACAGCGAAAACGACAACGCAATTCTCCTCCCTGTTCTTTGCTTGGAATTTGGCATTTCCGAGCAAACATTCCGGGCCGTATTGACTGCCAAATTCCAGCCAGTGAAGACAAATTTACATAGCAGTTACTCATCTCCATCCTATTTAGTGCCTGGTTTTTGGCTGGATTTAGCAGCTTTTATAATACGGTCTTTTTTGTCATTTAATGCGACAAATATGGTGAAGAGTCATGAGCGGATTTGCAACATGTACGTTGGAGAAAGACAGGGCGATACAGAGATCTATCTCCAGGTATGTGTTGGAACCGAAGTGGACGAAATTGGAAGTTGTATGTATATCACCTAACTGGAGAAACCGCGATCACTTGCATATGGCCTCTCGTTTTTGTGGATGGTAGGTTCTCGCGAAGGGGATACCTACTGCAGAAGGGCATTATCAGAGTGGTTGCACACTAAGGGTAGCGGTGATTAGATAAATGATGACAGATAGATAGCTAGATGACATTGACAGTTAAATTCGATTAATGAAAGTAGGAAACTGTACGTAACTTTTTTATATTACTCTATTGAAATTACCCTGAATTTGCATTAGACCACCTCGCTTGATCAAGTAGAACTATCATATCAATAAGAACAAATATTTTATCGTAAACTCTGTTTTTGCAGGCAAGTAATCCGGCGGCTGATAGAAGCGGGACAGTACGATATCTCCACGCTGCTCTCCGACGAGTCCCGAGACGACTTCAACTCAAACAAGAAAGTGGACTATCCCTACAACTACGGTCCGAACTCTTTGCCTCATGTGGACCAGATATCTATTGTCAACGAGCCGAAGAATTATAACACTAAGTTCCATTCGAGATTTAATCATGGTATGTATTTAAAAATAATTAAACACAATGTACCTATGTATATAGGTAGTACTGTGAAAGATAAAGGATAATTGTTTTATACTGATATGTATCATTCTGGGTCCTTTCTTACCCCACGCTTCATCGTTACTAGAATAAAAAAAACGGTAATTTTGAACTTTAGGATTTAGTTAATCTCTATATTTCTAACTAGCCTTCGATCTTAGACTTATTGTGTACTAAAACAATGAAGATCTGTTACCACGTCCTTTTATGTATGGATCCACTAAATATCATTAAAACAAACTACGGCATAGTTTTTATCTTATAATTTACACAGTAAAATTGTGTAGGGACCGCTTCTAGCAAAAAACCTCCAAAACCTTATGTCACTATGACAGCTGGTTAACTTTTTAAATATGAAGATTTTGGATACAAAAACATCCTTATGTAAAATAAGTATAGTGGATCAAAAGGTCCAAAAGTAGTAAAGAACTTAGTCGACTATACTGGGTGTTGCCTGTAATAGGAGGAATAAATCGAGGGATCGTTTCTACTGTATAAACGTAGCAACATTTTGTTCACAACTTTTACAAAATATGTAATTTATTATTTGGGATTTTTTCGAACAAACTAGCATTTTCAATGTACTCTATCCAATAGTCTAGTTGACATCTACTGTCAGCCTACAAACTTCGTAGTTTTTGCAATACATTGCTGGCTTGGAAAATCTAAATTCATTCATATTTAGTAAACAACAAGTTATTTTCAAAAGTTGTAGAATAAATGTTGTTACGTTTGGGGTATGGAAACGATCCCTAAATTTATTGCTCCTATCACAGGCAACACCCGGTATAAATCCGCGTGTAGTTGCCGGGTTAGAATAGTGCCACTCTATGTCTTCCCATGGATGTCGTAAGAGGCGACTAAGGGAATAAGGGCTTGTATTATTATTGTGCTTGCAACCTGTCTCTAATACACTGGTTTGCCTGATTGTGCAAACTGTGGTTACAGAAATTATAAACAAGTCTTCTTAGAGTTGTTGGTATTTCTGTAGAACTGAATACCGCACTCTCGGAATGAAGGAGTGATGTTATGCTGTTATTTTATGACTATACAAACACACAAACCACTTTTTTTTTATATCACTGACAGCTACTCTGCAATGCAAGCGGGGTCTAGGACCCCGCTTGCATTGCAGAAACGTTTATGTATCATTGTTTGTTTTTAGAGATCTTCTCCCAAAAGACGCCGCTCCAGCCGCCATCGCCAGTAGACCCTTCCCCATACAACATTAACGCCTTCCAGAACTTCTCCAAGTTCGGCTTCAGCAACCCCAACTACTGGGCGCCGAGCTTCGATTACGAGAAGAAGGTGTACCGCCAGAACAACGTGTTTAACCAGAATTATTACAACACTCCGTTGAACCAGTATGACAGTGCGGATTGGTTTCGACAAGCGGCCAGTGGGGTGACGCAGTATAACCCTAACGAATGGTGGAAGTAAGTAGTACTAAACAATTATTTATAAAAAAGTATTTTTTAGGGTTTTTTATCATATAATAAATATGTACAAATCGATCTTCCCATGGATACTAGAGAACGATAAACTTAGATTGAGAAATATTTACTTAAATTCATAGAAAGCATCCAAGACTCAGGAATAAATACCTACTCGTGCTTATCACACGAATATCGAGCCTTACCGAGATGAACCCAACCCCTAGCTTCGTAGGCAGTCACTACCAACTAGGCCAACGTGTCGTCAATCATGGTTTAAAAGTTCGTCAAAGACCTGATTCAAGCAACGAGTTCCGCGAACTGTTCCAGGTACAAAAACGGGAAAGAATGGATGAAAGAGTAACGAAGGAGATACACAGTGCAAAACAAGGTCGGAAGGAGCGGCCTTAGGCGTCTTTTTTTAATCAAATCGGATAAATTCTGGAAAAGGGCCGAATCTTAGTACCCGAAACCAACGAGCATGCATGACTCGATACATGAATGTGGAAAGAAGTGGTCTCTGCCTACCCTTCTGGGAAACAGGCGTCACGTGATTGAATGTACAGTACCGGCAAATAATATATCATATTTGTATTTACATCCATACCTACAAATGTGACTCACCAAAATTGACAACCAATAAAGAAATAGTTAAACAATTGTATTGATATTATTCAATTCGTTAGCTGGGCTGAAATTCTACACGGTAATAACGATATCGTCTTTGACGTGTTTCCGTATTGTCAACGTTTTGATAACTTTTATGTCACTTACAATAATGGCGACTGTGACATTTAAACGATTCTTAAACACGTTAAACGCGATATCCTTATCCTTACAACGGGAGCCAAGTGGAATGAGGAGAATAGAGGCCCTGATTAAATAAGGTTTATATCAAATGTTTGTACATATCGTAGTTTCAAAAAGTTTAGTATATATCGACGGTTCTGTGACTCAACCTCGTATATAGAATATTGTTGAGTATAAACTGACACTCACTTAGTACGCGAGTGCATACTTAGTGCGTGTCAGTTTATACTGGAGTTAATTCAATATACGAGGTTGAGTCACAGAACCGTCGATATATAAAAACCACGGCTGACGTGTTCATGCAAATGTCGTAAATTTATACTATGAACGCGTCGGCAATGGTTTTTTAAATATCATAATAGCAATATAGTAGGTCAACTAGTTCTTGATTGGTTGCCAATTTTGGCAAGTCACATTTGTAGGTGATCGTTTGAGATGGAAGTACAAATCGTCGTCTTACTTACTCAAACTCGTACCTGCATAATTTTCTTGCTGTTGGTAAACTTATTGCCTCTAAGTGTTAATGAATGAAAATGAAATTACTAACAGCAAAAGAAAAATGCAGATACGAGTTTGGGTAGGTAAAAGGACGAAATATGATATACATACACGGTGGGAACGAGAAACTCGCCAAATTTTAACCATCGATTCTAGAGCACAATACACGAGTTTTTTTTTTAACAATACCCTAGTTAATTTAATTTGAACTTTGTCACCTATACCAAAATCATTATTTATGAAGAAATTGTGTAATTAATTTATGTTGTACGTTGATGACAATGCTACTTACAACATGAATTTTCTGGTAAATAATGCTTTAGGTTAAAGACAGAGTTCAGAGTTAAATTGACTATGGAATTGTATTTTAAATAATAAAAATCTCGGAAATTATGCTTTATTGGAAATCATTGTTATATCACATTATATACTGCAAATAGGCTTTAGAATCGATGGTTAAAATTTGGCGGGTTACTCTTTCCCACCCTGTAGGGGAGACCGGGGTAAAGCCGTATAGCTAAGGATTTCAGGCTGTAAAATATTAATTTTGAAGCACAAAAATATAAAACAAACCTTTATAATCAATAAGTTTAATGAGGAAAACAATGTCATCATCAAATTTTGGACAGTTTTATTTTTATCATTAGCCGGCACTGTATGTAAGCACGTGTGTTCCAGGTACATGTCCCCGTCGCGCTCGGACGTGCCGGCGCCGCTCCCGGCGCGCAGCTCGCGGGCGCCGCGCCGCCGCCGCAGCGCCGAGCTCGTGCGCGCCGCCGCCCGCGGGAAGCTCTCCGGCGCCGAGGCCTTGAGGATCGCGCTCGGCCTCGCCAGGTGAGACCCTGGATTCATACCAAGACTGAATCACTGGATATACATCAATATCAGGGAACAACTCACTTCAGTGGTGGTAGGACCCCGTGCAGGCTCCGTCCGGATCGCTACCACCATCTTATCCATTAACCACCCGCCAAGCAGCAGAGCATTGTTGTGTTCCGGTGAGGGATAAGACAACCGGTGAAATTACTAGCATAGAGGCATTCCATCTTAGTCCTCAGGGTTGGCGACGCATTTGAAGTGTTAGGATTATAGTCTTGAGAATTCAAATGTCTATGGGTCTCAGATTCCACTTAACATCAGGTGCAACGAGACCTCGTGTGCCTTCTCCTTAACATAAAAAAAAAACAAATTGTGCGGGTCCACATTGGCTCATATAAAATTGGTCTTTCGATACAAATAACGATTTGTGACTGTTCACATCATTTCTCGAAAAAAAAATCACAATTTTTTGTTCATAATTTTTTATTCATAATCATCGCAAATTTTAAAGTGAATTTTACAGAAACCGTTCTGATTTTAGACCGTTTATAAAACAAACGTAACCTAACCTAACCTTATTTACCAGTTGGATATTTTTTAAATCCTGAAAATAAATAGGTGTATAATTAATATTATTTGGTAAAATAGTAAGAGATATATCTTCGGGTTTCAATAATCTAATTTACAATTATTATATGAACTTTGGCGCACCCAAATTGAGCTCCCAAACTAAGCTCTAGGCTTGTACTATGGGTACTCATAAATTAATTTAAGAGCCAGGCCCTTGTCGTGGAGTGATTGCCACTTTTCTCTATTCTGTGCCAGCTTTTTCACCTGTTACGACACAACATTGGCCTTTTGTCTTATTTGGTTAAAGATATTCTAAACCTCTTACAGCAAATTTCACAAAACAGTCGCCGGTTTCAGGTCGATTCATCAAAATTAAAAAATTAAAACAAAAAAGTAGCTTACACATTCGTTGACAATCGAAATTAACTTTTGTGTTGCGCATTAAAATTTGTAGTACTGTACGAGGGCTGCACTGAAAGTTTCGGGAATCTAATACTTAGAAACATATTTTTGACACATATCATACCTTTTTATAATCTCTAAAGTTTCATTATTTTCACATACTGGCCACATAGGAAAAAAAGCGATGGTTCGGTTTCAATTGTTTTTTGAAGTCGTCGAGTCGCTGCTGAAAATGGAATTGTCCCGTGAAAATGTAAGAGCTATGATTTATTACGACTTTAAAAGTTATCACAAAAACAATGTGGAGACCGGATGATTTTTGCTTTTAGTAATGAAGCACCTTCAAAGACGACAATATACAAGTAGTATGCAGAATTTCAACGTGGCCGTCTATCCCTCACGGACGACGTGCATGAAGGTCGACCAAAATCGGCAGTCACGCAAGAAAACGTCGATGCTGTGCGTCAGCTGATAAAGGAAGACCGACATGTGTCATATCGGGAGATTCAAGAGTGTTTGGGCATTGGAGTGAGTCAGATACAAATCATTTTACATGAACAACTAAGCGTGCGAAAGTTGTTTTCCCGTTGGATTGTCTCACTTATTGTCTGAGGAGCAGAAAACGACTCGTGTCAATTGGTGCCTCAGAACTTTGAATAAATTCAACGGGGAAGCTCAAATGCAGTTTTTAGCATTGTATCCGGTGACGAGTGTTGGATATATGCATATGAGCCTGAAAATAAAAACCAATCTCGAGTATGGGTCTACGAAGATGAGCTCAAGCCGACAAAAGTTATTCAAAGAGAATCATTTCAAAAAGATGGTGGCTACGTTTGTCTCCAAATCGGGTCACGTGGCTACTATTCCTCTTGAAGATCGTAGAACGGTCAATGCCGATTGGTACACCACTATTTGTTTGCGAAGTATCTTTGCTGAACTCAGAAAAAAAAACCCTAGTCGCTGCATTATCCTTCACCACGACAATGCCAGGCCTCACACCGCTCGAAATACAACTGAGTACTTGGACGGTGAAAAAGTCGAATTACTGGCCCCTCCTCCATACAGCCCCGACTTAAGCCCCAATGACTTTTTCACATTCCCCAAAATTAAGGATAAGTTGCGTGGCCAGCGGTTCCAGACGCCGGAAGCAGCAGAGTGGAGGCTTTTAAAATGGCCATTTTGTCGACCCCTACTTCAGACTTCAATAAGTGCTTTAATGACTGGTTTGATCGCATGGAAAAGTGCATAAAATATAAAGGAGAATACTTTGAAAAACAATAAAATAGTAGATTATACACACAGTTTTATGTCACGGGCGCGATATTGAATCCTGAACGTAACGAAGGAAGAAAGAGAAGAGTCCTGAGCGCAGTGAGGGGTTCAAGCGCGCCCAAGACGAAAACAGCTTTATCCCCGAGGAGTGTACTCTACTTTTCTCACCTTTTGCGAGACAATAAAAAAGCGAGTCTACTAAAAACAGCGTTTTATTATAGTAAATTAAAATTAAAAGTGAAAATTGATGTTTGAGACATTAGTCCAGTTGTGGAAAGACAATATTTATTTAAAACTTTGCAGTTATCACCAATGTATTTTATTGCAGCGTCTTACAATACTCGCGGCTTTTGTTTAATTTCAAATGTGTTCCATCCAGCTTGCCGTGGCCGGCTCGATTTTAGAAAATGTTCGATTTTCAAATTAGGTTCGACGCGGCGGTGGCGGCGGCGCCGCGCCCGGCCTTCGAGTATTAGTTGATATTTTATTACGAAATTAGACTTTAAGGCCATTGTAATAAGAACTATGAAAAGTGAAAATATTACAACCCAGCGAGTTATAATGAGATTCAGTACAACATTACACCCCGGCTAAAGCCAAGGGGTTTAATGAGTTGGTTTGCGTAAGGTTTGCATGATATGTAATTTGGCATTGTCGAGCAGGTGGTGTGAAAATACTTTTATTCAATTTAACTGCATAATTATTTTTTTCTATTCCCGAATTCAGTTTGACCCTCGTATTTCAATCGTAAAATCACGGAAACTTTTAAATCTACAAAAAAAATACCTAGTAGATTCTCGGCCCTATAAGTGAACAACAACAAGATCGGGCACACCTGAGGGATGGTTATTTTAACACTGCGCTGCGTTAAACGCAAAGGTGAACGTAAAGCTCCGCTGGGCGACCGAGCTCTGCTGTCTAATTTAGAAGGCACGCGCTAAAATGTGTTTTGTACGCGGACTACTTAAACTTGCCAAATAAAGTTTGATTGAAGTTTGAGTTCGAGTGTGGATGCCGGGTTAGAATAGTGCCACTCCATGTCTTCCCGTGGATGTCGTAAGAGGCGACTAAGGGAACAAGGGCTTGTAGTATACCTACTGTTAGGCGATGGGCTTGCAACCTGTCACTAATACGAGTACACATGTACGAGTGGTGGTAGGACCTTGTGCAGGGTCCGTCCGGATCGCTACTACCATCTTATCCATTAACCATCCGCCAAGCAACAGTGTTCGCATTGTTGTGTTCTGGTGTGGGGATAAGACAACCGGTGAAATTACTAGCATAGAGGCATTCCATCTTAGTCCTCAGAGTTGGCAACGCATTTGAGGTCTTGGGATTAAAGTCTTGAGAATTCAAATGTCTATGGGTCTCGGATTTCACTTACCATCAGGTGGCCTGAGTGCTCGTGTGCCTTCTCCTTAACATAAAAAAGAAAACAAATACTAGTAAACTTCTTGGCCTGATTGTGCGAAATGTGGTTTCAGAATTATCAACAAGTCTTTTTAGAGTTGTTGGTATTTCTGTAGCTCTGCCTACCCCATTCTGGGAATGAAGGCGTGATGCTGTGTATTGTAGTGGTAAGAGAGTCAGCCCTGGTGTGTTCCCAGCGCGGAGACGTCGGCGGAGCGGCCGCGGCGGCAGGCGGCGGGCGCGCAGGAGCTGTGCGGCGCGCGCACCGACTACGTCATGCCGCGCGCCGCGCTCAACATCCGCGGCTCGTGGCGCTTCGTGCCCAACATGCGCGACAACATGACGCAGCTCGTGCGCGTCGAGATATGCATGTGAGTCACGCTCTAACATGCTGCCAAACCAGATTCAAACCTATCCGATGAATGATGAGGTTGCATTTGCTACGGGACTTTTGTTTGAGATACTACCATTTGTGTTAGCTGAGCTGCATGACTCATAATAGCCGTGTATAGACGGACTAAAGTGCGTTTTCTTTTTTAATTTCCTCATAAATAGAAGCCTTGAAAAATAACATACATGCGCCATTTCAAAACTTAGTAAGGGACATTGTCTCAGCCATAAATTTTTTTGCAATATTTGGGTAAGGACCTTTTCCGTTGTGACACGAAAATTAGCCATACAATTGTAGGGATAAATTTCGTGTCACAACGGAACTTTTCACTTTTGTTGTTTGTATGGTTAACTACGCTTAACTATGGTCCAACTATTTGGTCCTTACCCATTCGTTCTAAAAGTAATACTTTAGTGGTAAATTAGATTAAGACGAATATGTAGGTTTTTTTTTTAATATTTCCTATATTACATGTTTTATTTTATGTGCCTAACTAGATTTTGAAGTTCAATTAAATTTAATTGGAAATGGTTTTGAACCTAGTAAGCCTCTATGATTTTTTCAAAACCTATTAAGTGCATGTCACATACTAGCTATTTGAAATAGTTTTGTGACATACTAGGTTTTGTAATGGTCAAGCCCGTTTTTTCCTGTACGTTTCTGGTTTTCGTATCTTTGAACCTGACCGAGATAGGCCTCTAAATGATTTTGCATCCAGTAGGGACTTACTAGAAACCACATTTTGTGCAAAAAGCACAAAAGACTTCTAGGTTTTGGAATGGTGCAGCCGAGTCAAATTGCCATATTGGCAGGACATACAACCTTCACCGCCTCAGTCTTCGTTATATCCTAACCCCAAAAAATACCTTTTTGCTGTCTCTTTCTGCAATACAGTGAAGGGTTCAGAGTAAAAGTGATAGCGCTATTAAGTTGTAATTTTTTACGTGCCTGTCTACCTATGTTAAAACTATTATAATTTAAGATTTAGTTTTTTGGCAATCGAAATGAAAAGTAGAGTGTTTTTTTTTTAACTAAAACACTAAAAAGCCATAATGACACTCAAATTTCATTTACAAAATATCTTGTCATTATGGTTTACTTTAGTACCTTGTTGAACAAATACTATTGAGAGATAGCTGTTTTACGACAAATCAAAGAAGTGACCTTAAGAGAGTACACTGGCTGCTCTAAGACGAGAATCTCATCTTATATTAGCTCAACTTATTTCAACCCTAGGCTATTGCATCGAAAGTCCAACATTTAACAGTCCTTATAGCGCCATCTATAAAGAAGGCATGGAAACATTTAGCTGGTAATGTATGCAGACAACGTCATCTCTGTACAACGTAACGCAGCTAAGATTAAATAACAAAGACGTTTACAGACACTATACAATTTATTTTATTGCAGGTCTACAGAATGCAGTAACCTATGTTCGGTGCCAGTTGGCTACAGTTCCAGATGCGAACAGAAATTCATACAAAAACGGCTAGTGGCCCTCGATGCCAGCGGACAAAACTTATACACAGACATATTCTGGTTTCCTAGCTGCTGTCAATGTACCATAGTGGCCAATAACACCTAAAAACAACAAATTAAATATATGAAACGCGTTTTATTGTAGTTTAGAAGTCGCATTTGCTTGTTGTCGCTACTCGCCGGTAGATGGCGCGCGAGTTAAAATTTAAGCATTTTGTTTAACTATCACTGCCTGTACGTTTAGTATGTTGAGAGTATGTGTTCTAAATCATGACAATGTTTTAAATAGTTGTAGGTTTAAGTCACTGAAAAGATAATAACTTAATTTGGACACCACTAGTATTTAACGGAGTTAAGGTACAATTGTGTCGCTAGATGGCACTTCTGTGCTAATATTATGAGAACTTGTCTAACTGCTAACGACTTGTTCATGGCTAAATTATTTTCAACGTTCTATTATGATATTTGAATACAGTCTAACGAGCTAAACGCATCCTTATATCTAAAGATAAAAAATCGTAAGTAAACTAGTGACATCTGTTGTTTTTCACTGTAAGACTAATTCACCTCACTACTAACGACCCAGTAGATGTCACGCGTCAAATTTATTTTGCAATAACGGACACCACGGTCACGTCCCACGCCACTTTGACGCGGTAAACGCCATTAGCTAACATTATTTAACTTTTCCTGCTAGAGAGGCGCTTCGATCGTTTAAGATTTGATTTTCCGATATAACCTTTTTAACCATTGTAGCTTCTGTTTGTTTGTCTTAGTATAAAAATGGTTTAATTTGTTTTTTTTCCACAAAAAATGATGTTGAGGTACTAATTTTAAGCCAGCTTTGGTGGTAATGTAACTGTTTCAAAAGTTTTGAGCTCTGTAACCATAAATTCGAAATAAATTGATAGTGTTAAGCTGTACCTGTATGTAGAGGGTTTTGTGATTAGAATAAGGTAATGTATCGTGTAAATAATACTAATACAAATGTAGATGAACTATCGTATATACTTTTCAGAACCTCAATTCTAAAATTATGGTATTGTTTGATTTCGACTAATTTCTGTAATAAACGGTTATTGTACGTATTTATTTATAGATTAATTTTGGAAACGAACAAAATCGAGTTCTATCACTAACTTGACGCCAGTCAACTGTACATTTTATTAGTGTGTCTAAAAATGTACAAATAAATATCACTCGCAATTGACATTCAATGTCACGAGATTACCATGTCGTTACTCTGTTAAGCTATTTTACGAGCCAATGTACACAAACACTGCTGCTTACAATGGTTGCCATCTTTATTGGCAAGCTATGCTTCGTTGACGTTGTTCTACTTTGTGAAAGCCGCCTCGTTTGAATGGAGTCTTCAGCGCTGTCTATATGTACCACTGACATGACAAACTCGCTTGAGTTCCGTATGCGTTGACGCATCTTGAGATGAGCATTAAAGTCGAGATCAGTTTATTAAGGGCCTCAAACTAAAACTCATCTGGCTAAGATGCGGTTAAAGAAAACGTCAAATCGTACATAACTGTCAATATTGACGCATTTCGAGACGAGCATTACAGTCAAGATCAGTTTATTAACACGGCCCTAAATAACGTATAGCTTGGTTTGGCAAAAATAACGTCTGTCCCTTTTTCCAAACTGTTTTTGCCAAGACCAATTACGAATACACATTGTTTTTTACCGACTAACTAACCAAAAAAAGGAGTAAAGTTTTTCGAGTACATGTATGACATCTATCCATGTTTCTTTGTGGGTTAAACGCCTTGACGGCTTTTAAATTACGGGGTATCGTGGAATTGGTATTTATTCGTCGGTGAATCTGAATTACCGCGTAACTAACAAATTCAATAAGTTGCAAAATGTACCTTACTGACTTGCATACTAAGGTGTATTTTGCACCTTATTTTTTTTTACTGCGGGTATTGGAGTACCGATGTATTCACCCATGGATTTGTCAAAGGCTGTAGAACTCTCCAGGCTTGATGCTGCCCTGGTAGTTTGGTTTTCAAATAATGTTTCTTGTTAGAATTATTGTAATTAAAAGTTAGCGTGTGATGACGTTTGTCCTATAGACAAGTATTATAAATTTAAATGCGTAAATGCTTAGGTGTGATTTAACCAAGTATTATAAAAAATAGTGTACATATTAGTAATGTTCTTAGAATTAATTCCTTTGTGATTTGCGTAGTTTTAGAGATTTCTATTAAAACAATACCACTCGTATGTAGTCACCAGAGATCGGACAAATGGACGTCATTAATCGCAATAATGTGGACATGACTCCATAGATTTTAATTAAACAAATTAAATAACACTAATTGATTACTTACCCTTAAAATAATTTTGATCCTCTGCAAGGCAGTAATAATTAAGAAATTAATGATACAAAAATTTGTTATTGTGTATATTTAAGCAAATAAACAGGTATTTTTATAATTTCTCTGTGGTTATATATTCCTTTTACGGCTAAAATAAACTTATGAGGTGAAAGCTCCTTTCGCAATCCACGGATGTTAATTGAGCAAACTTAAATTAACATAATATCAAAGGCCACTCCTGTATTATTTATTTATAACTATCCTGCAAAGGATCAAGATTAAAGTTCAGGTAAGAAATAAATTAATATTATAAAATTTGTTTAATTTAAATTGAAGTCATGTCCACATTATTGCGAGTAATGACATCCATTTGTCCGATCTCTGGTAGTCACTTACTTTTGTTATCATTAAACCGGGTGTCCTTTTTTATTAACGGAGCCCTATGTGTGCATAACTTGAGCGCCAGTATAAGGAAACCTTAAAGTAATTCTAACTTAAGTAATTATGTATATTTTAAGCAATTAAAGTAATAAGGAGCAATATTTGAGAGTAAAAAATAAATCCTGGACCTAAAGTTGATAAATTGTTATTGAATTGATTGCTTTGTTCTTTCCTAGTCCTTTGCGTTGTCGAAAAATTGATGAAGGGGATAAAGCATATAAATATATATGTATATGACGAATCGTAAACATTGTTTATGAACAAATTAAACTCTCGTTCAACTTCCCTTTACTTTTTATAATGCTTCCCTTAAATGTTTTGATTTCTTATGTGGTTTCTCTGCTTGAAATCATTTATTTTATATTTTGTACTGAGAGCTACAGTGGAAATGTATGTTTGTAACCTTGAATTCTCGCTGTGATGTTGAAGTGGATGTATAATCGCGGAATAAAACGGTTCGTCAATTCAAGACCTGACTGTTAGTATTTTATTGAAAAATATTTATGGTACTGTTAGGCGATGGGCTTGCAACCTGTCACTAATACACTGATAAACATTTCTTAGCCTGATTGTGCAAAATGTGGTTACAGAATTATCAACAAGTTTTTTGGAGTTGTTGGAAGTTCTGTAGCTCTGCCTACCCTACTATGGGATTGAAGGCGTGACGTTATGTATGTATGTATTCATAAAGTAACGAAACGCATTCATTCACGATTGTACGCAAATGTTGAAGTATTAGAGACTTTCGCAAGTTGTCGACGCTTCGAATTTTCATGTAGCTTTGTCCATGTTTTTTGTTTAAAACATCTATCACCCACTAGACTCTAGTCTACCAATTACTAGAGCGAGTAACTAGAGTTGGTATTAAAGCTCTAGTAACTAGAGTTGGTAATGTCGCTCCAGTAACTAGAGTTGGTATTGTCGCTCTAGTAACTAAAGTTGGTATTGTCTAGTCACTAGAGTTGGTAATGTCGCTCTAGTAACTAGAGTTTGTAATGTCGCTCTAGTTACTAGAGTTGGTAATGTCGCTCTAGTAACTAGAGTTGGTAATGTCGCTCTAGTTACTAGAGTTGGTAATGTCGCTCTAGTAACTAGAGTTGGTAATGTCGCTCTAATAACTAGAGTTGGTTTTGTCGCTTATTATCGCCCTAGTAACTAAAGTTGGTATTGTCGCTCTAGTAACTGGAGTTGGTATTGTCGCTCTAGTAAATAGAGTTGGTATTGTTGCTCTAGTAACTAAAGTTGGTATTGTCGCTCTAGTAACTGGAGTTGGTATTGTCGCTCTAGTAAATAGAGTTGGTATTGTTGCTCTAGTAACTAGAGTTGGTATTGTCGCTCTATTAAATAGAGTTGGTATTGTCGCTCTAGTAACTAGAGTTGGTATTGTCGCTCTAGTAACTAGAGTTGTTATTGTCGCTCTAGTAACTACAGTTGATATTGTCGCTCTAGTAACTAGAGTTGGTATTGTCGCTCCAAAGGTTATATTTTTGAGCTACATCAAGATACAGCGCTAATAACCTTATAAAATACGTCTTGGGCCATACGTGTGCGAGAAGTCCATTATGTTACGAGCATGAGAGGTCAAAAGGATGTTTTCATTACTTTACAGGTCAATGATAAAACAGTTTTATTTCTAAGTTAAAATTAAAAGGGATTATAAATAAGAAATAATGTTAGTAATGATCTATTTATGTTTTTTTAAAGACAATAAAAATGTACAGTTTTGGATTTTTGTTTCTTTTTGCCACCCTCGTGTTTGTTATTCATCTTACCATTTTTACACCACGAACCAATCTACCTCAGTACAGTTATGAAAGAATGGCTAGAAGTTTTATTTACTCAATTATCACAAAATACTTTTCATCGCGGAAAAGTTCCCGAGGTACTAATAATAATCGAAATTCGTTGTTTTATGAACATGGTACAACCCGCGGCGCTACAGCACCCTAAGGTGCAAAACTTGGACTTTTAATAAAAGCTTCTACTTGTAGAACATACTTGTACCCAAAAATAGCAGTTACCCGACCTTTTTCAAGGTAAAATGTATAATTTTACTGAACTATCCTGGATCCGACTTCGACTGAAGCAATACAAAAATATAGTAACTTAGTCGCTACTCGTTAGCGACATAGGGCCGTATTAATAATCTGATTTCGGCTGTAATGCTCGTCTCAAGATGCGTCAAAATTGACAGCTTTGTATGGTTTGACGTTTTCTTTGACGTATCTTGTGACCGCATCTTAGCCAAGATGAGTTTATTAATCCGTACTGAGGGCCGTCCCTAAGTAGTGGATTCAACTAAACTTGAATTAAATAATACACGGGAATAACTAGTGTACTAGCTAGGGATATAACTAGATACTAGGGAGGGATATATCTATTCCACTATTTTATTCATAGAGTTAACATAGAGTGATTGTGGAACGATTGTCCTCATCATCATCATCAGGCCACTTCCGCCCACTGCTGGACATGTGGTGGTAGGACCCTGTGCAGGGTCCGTCCGGATCGCTACCACCATCTTATCCATTAACCACCCGCCAAGCAACAGTGTTCGCATTGTTGTGTTCCGGTGTGGGGATAAGACAACCGGTGAAATTACTAGCATAGAGGCATTCCATCTTAGTCCTCAGGGTTGGCAACGCATTTGAGGTCTTACGATTATAGTCTTGAGAATTCAAATGTCTATGGGTCTGAGATTCCACTTACCATCAGGTGGCCTGAGTGCTCGTGTGCCTTCTCATTAACATAAAAAAAAAAAAAAAACATAGGCCTCTCCCATGGCATGCCAATAAGCTTGTTCTTGGTTTTTTGTTTTCAACTGCTCCATCATCTCTCCACCTAGCTGGAGAGCGTCCTACACTACACTACGTTTGCCAAGTCGTGGTCATCCCTCTAGAATTCGTATACCCCAACGGTAGTCGGTTCTGCGACAGATGTAACCGGCCCACTGTCACTTGAGCTTTCTAATCCTTTGGGCTATATGATCACCTAGTTTCGAATGCGAAGGAATGTTACCCGCCACCGGGATAACAAAATATTGCTTTAGGTCAATGATATTACATATAGGTACTTACTTAAACAGAAACTAAATATGTTACCTCCGGGCTCAAGTTGAAGATTCTAAAAAGACCCAATGAACCACTCTTGCTCTGTTTACGCCTAACGAGGCGACGATATCCATCTTTCTTACTCTCGTGTTTTCTGTATCTGTCCATCATTCATTAGTGAAACGATTGGATTTTTTGTAGTATGTCTATTTTCTAACGCAATTTACTACGAACGTAACATATCTATACGCTGTAATATCATTGCTATAGGTACATTGGAACGATGTCAAAGTTTCAGTCATGTCAACTTACTTTTACAGTATTATATAGGACTGGAAAATAACTGTCATTACAAATTTTCTGTAGAGTTAATATGACGGCACTGACAGCACAAAACAAGGGTTAGGGCGCATAACGTCCCATTCGTAAAACGTCTTCTCTGCAAATGGTCCCTTATGTAAAATACCCCATTCGCAAAACGTCCCTTTCTCAAAAGGACCTTTCTAAGAAAGCCCCTTTCGCTGAAATTCCCTACTGCTAACGTCCTTTTCGCAAAACCTACCGTCAGCAAAATGACCCATTAGCAAAATGTCCCGTTTGGAAAAATCTTGTTTATGTAGAGACGTAGAGAGTCGTCTTCCAATGGGAACAATCGTAGTAGTAATAACATGGAAAGTCGTAGCATTAATTGTTCATTATACGGGACTAACTCCACGTAATGCATGTAACGAAGGAACGTTTTGTGAAAGGGTCATTTTACGAAAGGGACGTTTTGCGAACGAGAACTTTTGCAGAAGGATCGTTGCGTAAGGGACAGTTAGGAAAGGGACAAAGGGAAATTTATGCGCCCTAACCCATACAAGGGATATGTGGACGCCATTTAAATACTCTTGGAATACTCGTAACTCTGTTATTTTCTGCGAAATGGTGTTTTAGTAACTTGTCCTGAATAGGATCACTATACTTAGTTATAGTTTTTAAAATTTAAAAATGATTTACACTATCGAAAAACAAATCGTTTGGTTAAATTCGCCCTAAGTATGTAAGTCACGCCGACGCCTCATAAGAATAAGGTTGAGAGTTCGATATACTTAGAGACTTGACGCTACTTTGTTATAAAGTCCGGTACCACGAAGTGAAGCATTCGGGTCATCTTTAATTGATTATAGATTAACTGTTAATGTTAATCATATTTTTGTACAAGCTTTAATTTAACTTTACCTCTTATATTTCTGGGGTCCCAGTGAAAAAGTGTTTAGTTATATCTGATTTTTTATTTAAAACATAATAAGTCTACTTAAGCACTTCTTCACTAGGATCCCAGATTTATTTATAGATTTGTTTGGTTTTAATTTTACGACTGAGTATAAAATCCATTCCCGTTATTGAAATAGATCAGGAATAGATATATAAACTTGAGGACTATTCTACATTATGATGTCGAAGAGCTCTGATGACGGAGTTGGAAGGCAGCAAAAGGATCTCTGCTGCACTAACACCAAGAGAAGAGGAGAGGTGGCGTCACCAAGTTTGTCTTGTTTCTTTGGTCTCAATAAAGAAATGATACCTGTGTAAAAAACAGTACCATCGGTTGCTAAAGCTTGTTTCAAAAATGTTTTTTTTCCATGAATCTTATTACGAGAAACAACAGACAGCGATATGTAAGGAGATTTTTAGCAGAATTCTAACTCAGCTGAGCTAATTGACTCTAAGCTCGGTGGATTAACGTTGTCACCATGATCTAATCAAATGCTACTATCGAGTGTACTAACCGTTTTCCTTCTGTTTATCGATTATTGTTTAAGAGATATTTTTATCAATGATAGCGCGATGAACGCTTTGGTATTTTTCTGATGCAATAAGCGTAAAGTCATCATGAACTTTACACCTTATCAGCCATATTTCACCACTAGACACGCGGCCACGCGGAGCGACTCGTCGTTAGACGGCCAAATTAGCGAATTAGGTGCTGTAGGCGAATATTAATAGGGAAGTCACAGGTAAGTCGTAGATATTGTTACCTACCTAGAATATAGATTGTTTAGACCAATACGTGTTTAATATACAAATATAGTCAAGGGCATTAATATATTTACGTTCCCAAGATGTCAAAAGAATCTATAAACCTTTATGACACTAACATAAGGTCCATGTATGTATTTGACGCGATGACTGTATAGGGTAGGTACCCGCGCGACCGAGCTCTACTCGGGTGTATGTAGACGACACTATTAAATCACAATTTGATAGTTTCATCGATATAATTATGTCAAATTTCTCGAAGCCCTATTTTAAACGAAGATGACGACTTAATAGATCGATTTTTTGATCCGCAAGTTTCATGAAAATCGTTGGATCCGTTTCCGAGATTCAGGTACACATATAAAAGAATTGCTTGTTTAAAGGTATTAGATAGATATACACGTGAACGTTTAATATTTTCAGAACGTTAGTCGCTGATGCGGGTGCTTGTGCGCCTCTTTATAGCAAGTGTAAAAAAAAAATACTCGTAGATACTTGCTTCTTGTTAACTCCGAGAATAAATATTTCACATACTTTTAGAACTACACCGAAAACTAGTTTCTATAGTAAAAACGGGGCAAGAGCATGTCGCACCATGCTAGGTGTAGAGTTCCCACGCCGTTACTACAAATACAAAAAAAACGGACATGTCGCCATGTCTAACTATCCTAGTTTAATTTGACTTCGGAATCCTATAAAAACGAAAAAAAAAAGATACATACATACATACATACTATCACGCCTTCATTCCCAGAGTGGGGTAGGCAGAGCTACAGAAATACCAACAATTACAAAAAGAGTTGTTGGTAATTCTATAACCACATTTTGCATAAACAGGCTAAGATGTTTACCAGTGTATTAGTGACAGGTTGCAAGCCCATCGCCTAACAGTACTAGAAGCCCTCATTCCCTTAGTCGCCTCTTACGACATCCACGGGAAGACAATGGAGTGGCACTATTCTAACCCGGCAACCACACGGGCAGAAAAAAAAGATATTTATAAATAAACATTGCCATGAGTATACTAAATCGTATTAATTTCTTTAGTTGATTTCTTTGAAAGAACAACAACTAAGCAAAAAAGCTAAATAGTAGATAATTTGCATTAACCCACTATTTAATATTGATATATTCAAAAACCCTTCTCAAGGCAACATATTTTTCTTCAATTGAGTTAGCGTTCCCCATCTGCAAGGGATGAAAATCCAACCCTCGGCACACCCCAGGGTCGAGCCTACCTTAACAAATTTTCCCTTAAGCTTCAAACATGTTCAGAATTTACCAATTCACTGGATACACTTTGACGTTCATGGTACCTACATATTTCTTAATCTGTGTTTTTTTATTCTTTTGATTTTAAGACGCATTAAAAAAATCTCTAGACAACAAAATCAACCTATTTTGAATTTTCGTTTAGTCGCAACAACAAAACAAACCAATTATAATTACTTTTAAGCATACCAATCGCAATAAGAAACATCAATTACATCAGTGCTAAAACTCAATGTTTTAAAAAGTAAAACGTAGCTACGTGTAAAAGTACAAGAGGAAGGGAAAAAATCAATGCTTGCATTTTATGTTCTGTGCGTGTGACAGATCGGTTGCCATGGCTACCACGACGGGGGAAACAATTGGCGGGAAAAAACGGCTTAAGTGACGTAAGGAAGCAACAAAATGGTGCTTAAGTTTCCCGCCTAAAGTCCACGCTTACCGCTGCGTTCACGCTTAAGCCATCCTTGTTTTGATAGTTGGAAGTGTGCGTCGTTAGAGAGAGATGGAAGATAGGGTTAGGGAGCCAGTGATCGATATTACGCACTTTTGTAGCAATGAAATTGGCGCGCCGCGGTGCAAGAATGTTTGCACGATGCGTTGCAATCTTGTTTTAAAATGTAGTCCAACTTTACGATATTTTTATAAGGAGCATGTGTTCTTTTTATAATAGCACGAAGCCACACTATTTATAAAATGATTGTAAACAACATGTGTTGCTGTTTATGAGTGTGCGAGACAAAACAGTTCAATGCTAATAATCATACACAATATACGACTAAGTTTTAACTTTCAGACGCAAAAGATAGTTCCCTATAGTAAGTAAATACCTAAGCGCTTACAATTTGGTTTGGTTGGAATGATAATTTGAGTATATTTATAATGTTTTTATGGCACGGAGAAGGCAAACGAGCTCACAGGGCATCTTACGGTAAGTAAGATCTAAGATCATATTAAAAAACTGATCTCGTCAGTTTCCTATGGCTTATCGTTTACTTTGACGTACTTTGTGACGGATATCATTCAAGATGAGTTTATCAACATGGCCCTTGGACCCATAATTAGACAAGCATTCGCAAGACTAAAGTCAGAAGAATGCAATCCTATATAAGTCTGCAAATGCGTTGTCAAGCTCAAGGCCCTAAGGGACTAAGAAGGAATGCCTCTATTGCTAGAATTTTTACCGGTTGTCTTGTCCCCACTCCAGAATATAATAATGCAAATACTAAAGCTTAGCGGTAGATTAAAGGATAAGATGATGATGGCATGACACACACGGAACTAAAAGCTTAGCTTGCTCCTGTTTAAACAATATACAAAATGGCCCTTATAACTCAGAAATAATTTAACTCCCTATTAGTGATCTTTTAAATTCAGTTCAGAAGAAAAAACAAACACAGTATTACCTCTTTATAATATTAAAATTGGTAGACTGCCAAATTCTGTAGACTTTCAAGTCATTAGGTTAGGATCAATATGGTTTTGATGTTCATTGATTATATATCAATGGTGTTTTTCTATCGTAAAGAAGGATTGATCACTGTTTATAATTACCACGCATATTATACTCGCTACAGGCGCGTTCATGGAAAAAATATAATTAATGTGGCGACCGACAGATGGCGTGGCGATGAGCTGACAATGAGTGTGTAGGAAATGACACAGTGTGCGTGGGAGGTGAACTTCTCATGAGTCACGGGAGCGAGGGGCGCGGGGCGTAGGGCGCGGGGCACCCGCGAAAGTTCGCATGTCACAAAATATGACGAGTCCATTCAATAAATTCCTATCTATTGTGGCTGATTCAGTTTCATCGTGAAGAGTATTTCTCTTAGCATCAAGTCAAGATGCTCAATGCAGTACCTAGTTCCGCGTATTTAACTCGGATTGAGGGATAGAATTAATGATGTCTATGTTAGCCTGTGAGGTTTTGTCTGTTGTTACATATTGGTTTCATTATATTGTAATCCTTACAAAAAGTTAGAGTAATCTTATTTTACCAGTAATTAAAAAGTAACTTTTACAATAAAAATATTTTCTAAAGTACTCAAACAAATAGTTTAACTTTTCTATTTCGTCACGAAAATTAACGTATCTTAATGTGTACGACTAATTTTCGTGACAAAATGGAAAAGTTAAAGTTTGCTAATTTTTCTCCTTAACGATGTAAACTTTCACGGAAAACCGCCCTGAATCGAACATGTTCTGTAATACAGAAAGTCTAAAACCAAAGACAAAATGTTTCTATTCCATTTTTTGCCGGCAGGTGATCGCCTCGCCGCGTGTCTATTAAACCTAAGCCGGCTTGTCGGCTCCCATGCAATCTGGCTCTTCACTCGATATATCGTATCGATATTTAACAAGGACCCCATCTTTATCGATAATCGGGTAAAAGCCGTTAAATCCCTGATGTAGAAACACCTGGATAACTTTACTTTGATGTCTTACTAAAAAGAGCCGCTTGTAAGAAATAATAAACTACTGAATATATACTACATTGATGTGTCATAATGTTAGAGTCCACAATCTCGGTTCTAGTGCAATGGTCAAAAAAGCCACAAGTTGGACAATACAAGAAAATATCGAATTTGGATCGAGTTTTGTGGCTATTGTACTTTTTTAACACACTTTAATGCCCGTGTGGTTGCCGGTTTAGAATAGTGTCACTCCATGTCTTCCCGTGGATGTCGTAAGAGTAGTCGTATTGTTTTATCAGTAGTTAAACTATCTAATTATTTAAATCGTAACTAATGGTTAAATCTCAAAGAAATGGGTCAAATTTTCGATTCTTTTAAAAAAAAAAACATTTGTTCAGTTTATTACTGATCTGCCTAAGGGATTTAGGGCTTGTAGTATTATTGGCGATGGCCGATGGGGTTGCACCCTGTCAATGACACTGGTGAACATCTTAGCCTGGTAGTGCAAAATGTGGTTACAGGATTACCAACAAGTCTTTTTACAGTTATTGGTATTTCTGTAGCTCTGTCTACTCCACTCTGGGAAAGAAGGCGTAATGTTATGTATGTATGTGTTTATATTAGTTTCACTTGTTGTATGAATAACATAAAATTTTGGAAGTCGATTAAAACCTACTTTTAATTGTAGGGTTGATTTAATACGTCCTTATGCAGTTTTGATGTCAACACAATAATATAGTACCATCGAGCTGGTATGATAGAGATGGAAGGTGGGCATAGGAACTCCTCAATGGCTTATTAATCTTATTAGTAAATCTTTCGGACAAATTTTACTGGTATTTTTACTCGTATTATCAGCGTTAAATAAAATAAATAAAAATAAATAAATTATCAGCGTTAGAAGTAGTAAAAGTATAAAAATGAAATTTTGGAATATACTTATTATTCTTGCCTGGCAACCCTCGGCATAACAAAGCACTTCTTGCAATTGTGAACTAGGAATGCATAAGTCCACGAAAGTGTATTAGTCAAGCACCCCCGCGCGTCGATGAAAAATGACACGTCCGTGCCACTGCCCGCCATCAATTGCTTCTGACGTTCCCAAATTGTATAAAAATAATAAATTTATAAGTAATATGATAAAGTGTACTGTAGATATTTACTAACATCCCATCTCGGAAAGATTTGAGTGTGAACTAAATGGATTTACTTCAATTAAATATAAGGTTTTGAGAAATCTACACAGCATTTTAGTAAGAGGTCGGAGAGTAATATTTTTGTTCCTTCTTAGAGGCTGAATGCTCGGCGCGATTTCGGTCACGAGAGGGAAATATTTTGGGTGTCACACTAATAACACAAAAATATTAAAAATGCACGAGTTTTAAGTTTGCATGTGTAAGTATGTCAGTTAAGGTACTTCTTTACGTTGAAACAGCTAAACGGATGTAGATGAAATTTGGAAAAAAGATAGCTGATAAATTATTAACAATTAATTTAAGAATAATAATTTGTATTAACATAGCTGCGCTCTACCTATGATCTCGAAAAAAAACACTTTTACAAAATCTTTAAACAGTTTAGCGGGTGGCCTTATAATTAAAAACACATGCGTTTTTCCCATAGTACCTACAATTATCACTTATCGAATTTACCAATCAAAAAGCACTTGACTAATGTAATTGTTAGTTACAATTTATTTTAGGTCATTAACCAAGGTCTAAACGGATGTATACAACAAAACTGTTTTAAAAACAACTATATGTTTTATAGAGATTTTAAAGCTAAGTTCTTACTTTAGTTTATTAGTTAATGATAAGTAAAATTAAATATAAATTTGGTTAATGACTTTTAGACGGTTGACAAAATTTAATATTTTGTATAATCGGAAATGCGCTTGCATTTTGCACTATGTTACCACCTGTATGTATAGACGACCGTATGTTTTGATAAACATGCATTCTGATTTTTAAAACTTGCTTTTTTGTTTTACTTCTAATGATGTGTGTATTGTAAGAATTGTAAGACGGGGTAAAAGAGCAAGCCGGTTACGGGGGCGCATGAAATCAAACGTTATTGTCTGATTGACTGTACGGTGCAATATGCAACTCCTTAAGAGGCCACAAAGGCCGCACGCCCTAACAAGAATCAAAAAGGGTGGCTTTATGTTCTTCCGCGCGAAGAAAGTGAGATGGAAATAGCGCGCCTTGATTGCGGCGTCACATTCAAATAATTGCTGTATACTCTAAAACCACAACATTTATTAAAAAACTGGTTTACCAGAATTAAGAAGTTACAAGTACTCAACTATTGAATCCAAAACTATAGTTAAAGATTGTAGGGTTTCGAAGATTCGACCAAAAACATGCGAAAAAGGTGTCAGAGTTTGTTACTAATCTTGTTTTTATGTTTAACAGTCTTAAGGAGAGATGGCCAAGTTTGATATATCCAAAGAACAGACACATAGGCGTTATGGTTACTGAGATCAAGATCGCAGAACACTCCCGGCTTTATCACGTGTGGCCTCTCAATACCCCGTAGCATTCAGCCTGTACTCGACAATGCCTACAGAAGTGCAACAAGTCGTTGCACGTCATGGGTCCCGCCAATATTTAATAAAATCCCGGCCAAATTAGGGAATGCAGGTTGGCAAGGCTGCACCTTGTTCTTTTTTTATTTGTAACATGATTGTTTATATGTTTAATGCGATTATGTACTTAACACGAATGACAACGTATAATCCTTACTGCATAAAGAATTACAAATTATGAATTAGCAAATACTAAAGGAAATATCCAATGTATAAAAGTGAACTAAGCTAACTATTGAAACCATTAAACAATACATACCAAAATAAGTTTGTTGGTTTATCCGACTTTCACGTCAATACGGAGCGACTTAGGCCTTTTCCGAGAGGATATCTATAAATAAAATCGAATTCGAATCACAGCGAAAGGATAAGAAATTTATTAGGATTCAGTCTTATCAGAAAAGCTTTTCACACATAAGAACATAGGTACACATGTGCAACATTTAACCCCAATTATTAAATATACTAATTAAAGACCTGTATTATTTACCTTCTTAGTGAGGGGAGGGAAGCCTATATGAAGTGTTTAACAAAATAGCTTCTCGTCTTATCCTCCCGTGAGCTCTGAGGTGTGAGGGGCGCCCAGCCCACCTGTGCTGAGCTAGCGCCAGTGTGTCAATTAAAGCTCGTCAAGTGGACCACCACCAGGAGATGCGAGGGGACGCACCCTCCTCGCACCTTGCTTCCAGGGCGAAACAATCGGAAACACCAACCTGTCGCCATTACGGACATCACCCTCAAATCGCACAATAATTTTATTATGCAACCCTTTTAGCCCAAGGAAATACAAAAAGCTTCTCCAAATCGACTGTACGAAGGCAGCGCGCGCTTAAACTCGTACGGATCGATAGGACGCGAAAGCTCAAGTAAACAGATCGAAGTCGGCACCGAATCGAATCCCGCCAAATGCAACGACAGCTGTGCGTAGCTCGTAGCGCGTAGCTGTAGCGGCGCCTATTATTATTATTTGTAAACAAGCGTGTGCGGCGCGGGGTGCGTGCGGCGTCACGTGACCGCGCGCCATTGGTCGCCGCGGCAGCTGCGTTAGCTCCGCGCCGCGCGCGCCGCGGCCCTCAGTCCGCCGCTCGCCCGCGCCGCGCCACCACGCGCGCCCGACTCCCGCGCGAAACCACACGCGCGACAGATCGCGAACTCCGACTCCCTTTTTGTTTATTTCTCGCGTCCTTCGTTTTGTGTTACCCGAGCGGCGAACCAAGAAAACAGGACGCGGATGGATCGACCCACAAGAAAAGGTAGTTGAAAAGTTTGTGCGAGCTTTCGAAGTGGAAGTGTAGTTTCCGTGGAGGAAGCTTCTGGTTTTTTGTGCGTTTTAGTCGGAGGCAGCTCGTCGGCGCTGGAGCGTGAAGCGGCCGTGCGCGTTCGCGTGCTTCCGCTGGAGCTTTCGTTGTGTGCTTTCGCGAATCGATCGCGAAGCAGTCGCATGACGCATCGGCTGATGCTGCATGATGTCAGTAATTTAGCCCTTAATTACCCGCCGCCGTTTAAAGTGGGAAGAATGTCGATTTTTATCGATGTGTCTGTACCGTACATTGCACTTCCTTTAACTGAATTGTACCCTCCACCGTTCACCTCATTTCGGCAACAACGCCAGCTCCTATAAGCGCATTGGTACCTTCCTATAGGTGTATCGGTAGAACCTTGTAACGTCCCGCTCATTGTACCTACGCATTATCTGGCCTCATTCTCCCGTTCCTCCGTTTCTACGTTTCTGTATTCAGATACATACATAACTTTATAGTCTGCGAAGCTGAAGATAAACTTTTGCGCGAATTCGTCTGCGGATCCACAGTCATAAACATTCATCAAGTTAGAATTACAAATGGAGTCTCGACTAGCATAATTACGTGACACAGGGTTTGTGTTAAGTTTATTATGTTTCTGTTTTTAACAGGCTCTTGTCCTATTCCTATATTAATGAAAACAAATGAAGAAATACCTTCCAAAATATCAAATCTCAAAACAATTGTAAGCGGCAGAATGGAAGATATGAACCTTTAAGGGTTGCGATTTTGCTTTTAATGGCGCCCAAAACCCCAAAGATGAAATTAGCATCTCAATACTATTAAAATAATACAGGTACCAAAAAATGCACGCGAAACATTCCCATGAGCTTATAAGGAGCTTAGTATTCAAACAAGCAATAACGAAAAGGTCGAGAAACTATTAAGGATTGGTAATTCTTTCCCACTCTATTTCAAGACAGAACTATGCATGAACAAGCTTCAACGCGCCATGGAAGTTTACGCACAATGTGTTTCGTACGCTCAACTAAATGCGGGTTAGGTAATTATACTGGTGTACTTAGGCCCACTTGCACCACGCTGGGTTATCATCATTACCTCAGAGTTAGATTTTAACTCCTGTCAGATTCATACTAGAACTGTCAGATTAACTCTAGGTTAAAATTTTGGTGCAAGCCCGCCTTACACAGTTTTATATTAACCTACGTACAAAGCATTAAATACGTAACATTGGATCTTGGAGTGGAAACTTGCAATCTAAATTGAATTCAGTAGATCCGCTTTAAGCCTTAGAAACATTTTCCAAAAACTTTTTTAGGAAGTCGTACTTAGGCACTGTCAAGACGGAGGAATCGGCCATGTGAAAATGAGACTAGAATGAAAGAATATAGAACCTTAAAAAACATTAAACATTCATCCAGTTGTCTGATACGATTGATTTTTAGTAGCAATGATCTTGAATGTTTGCTTTTTAGATAGCTGAAGAAGCCGTGGATAACAGGATAAGGATTTGGATGGCAGCATTTCGATTTCAAGCTTTTAATCTAGATATTTCCAGTCGAGCTTAATTTTAAACATTAAAAATCACGCGATTTTTGACGTTTTTCGAATATTCGCCAATGTGGATCAGGGTTTGTTGGAGTTTTCTCAAATACATCTCAAAGACAAATCTAGATTTGAAAAAGGTTTAGCAGGTACATATATGTACGACAATACTATTAAAGGTAGAATTCAAAGACAGAATTAAAGCAGAGGAACGTCTACTTGTTAGAGAAAAGGAATCTTTCATTCAGAATAAAGTAAAGACAATCCAAGATTTGCATGTCGGTGCGATCGATCCCGTTCAAGTTGCGAAGATCCCGCTCCCACGGAATAATCGAATAAATAATACGCCTTCCTCCCGTGAATGCGATAATGGGGAGTCAAGTTCAGTGAGGCCAATGAAAACAAATAAACAAATTGGCCAATTTCGCCCGAGCTAACTGTTGGTACATGCGAGCGGCGCAGGATTGTGCAATGCCACATGCTTCCTTTTTAGTTGAAGCGAGTTATGTTTCCTCTGGAGATCCAGTTTTGGTAACTTTACGTTGTTGCTGATTTCTTCAGATGGTGGAGATTCGAGACATAAACGTTATTTCTGGACTTCAGCAAATTAAATTTGAAATGTAAAAATAACTGATTCTATCACGTCACGTGTCATCTTGAATCGAAATTATGCCCGTCCTTGTCAATGTAGTTGTGAAGGAAAAACAAAGATTAAGTGCGGAATTTTTAAACTTTATGTAATTAGCATTTTTTGTGCGCTACTAAATCAATATATATAAAACTGCCGTGACTAGCTGACTGATACAGAGAATGCACAGCCTAAACCATTGAAGCAAGGTACTTGAAACTAAAGCGAATTTGCTTTGGGTACCCTAAGAAAAGATTTTTTCGAAAATTGACCTACGAGTACAACAGCAAGAAACAGGGAGAGTAGAGGGCAACTAATTCTATACGTATAAAATCACGGGTGTCATCTTGTAAACATATATACGTATAAAAGGGATGGAATTATCAGGTGTTATAAATCTGAGGCCCCTAATCAAAAGTGTCCTGCAACGTTAACCAAAAATGCAAACTCACCGCTCAATAAGTTAGACTACGCATTTACATCGGTGTTGTATCAAAGTCTCAAGCGTCTTTCATCGCACTATATTGCCACAAGTAATATCTTAAGTTAATTCATACTTTCTTGAAGGATAATCCTCTTCTTATTGCTTGAGAGCAAACTGAAAAGACGCTTTCAGTTTTCATAACGTCCGTGGCTTTAAATGTACCAATACTTGTAAAAGTACCTATACTTTTGCTTTCTTGTCTAGGGAAAGTTCAAACGTAGCTGCAGGAAAAAGTTTTGGTGGAAATGTAATTGTGGAGAATATTTTAGCAAGCGAGGGAGACGCGCCGGTGAACGTTCGACGATATCGGGCTATTGGCAAATGTTAAGCTGAGGAAAATGTGGAGAATTTTAGAAAATTATTGTCAGGAGAACTGTTAAGCGGTAAAGCCACTTTGATCGTAAGTTCTTACAAAAAAATGTAGAATTACATTAGTGTTGTGGTGGTAAATAACGAATTATGCATTTAAAAGAATTATCCTAATGGTTTAAAGTTCAAGTACCTTTAAGAAGCGTTATTTTTTCGTTTTCTACTTCGTCTTCGTTTGCGATAAGATTAAAAAGCATTTCAAACTGAATCACTTCATTATTTTGAATAGAAACGAATTATTCCCATCGAAGAGTTTATGGTGCTACAGTTTCGAAAGGAAACAATACTAAATCATACAGTCACTGTAATATGCGACTTCCTTCAAACAATTCTATTTCATAGGTGTAACTAGAAAAAACGCTCAATTTCCGATGTCGCATCCGATAGCAGAGACAGACGTGCGTATAAAAAATGTTTACAAAAGTGCGTTTCGCTCACATAACTTTCCTGTTAAACCGTGAGTGTGAGACGCTTGTTTCTTGCACGCTAGGGATGAGAATTGGCTGGCACGAAGTTAAGGATATGTAGACGTAAGGTTGTGATAGTTTTGAGGCATCAGAAAAAGTGGTAGTGTGGGAAAGATGATGGTGAAAAAACGCCACATCTGCGGCGCTATTCAACCCGCGGCTGAATGGGATGCGACGTAACTCTATATCGAGTGAATCGCGGCTTATCAAATTGTGAACTTACCTTGAGGTACATTATGATGTCCTTTGTCTCTATTGTCTCTTGAAAGTTGCGTCACGATTTTAATTTCGTCACTTCATGCGTTATTGAAGTTGTTGAATTGCTTCTAAATTTCCCTTTACTTCTTACTACTTAGTTCATATTCATTACCTATGAGATGCCGTATGAGAACTGGAGTTAAAATTAAAGGCTGTTTAGGAAAAGTATGCCATAAAATAGTTTTTTACTTCTTTTTGTTTCGGTGTAAAAACTGAAAGAAGCCATTACTATTTTTAACTCTGGGAACCTTAACTAACAACAACCAATATTACAGTATTTTATTTTGTCCTTTGTACGTGACATGGTAAATCGGTATAAAATGACACTCTCTGGACACTGAATCGACACTAGCACGGCATTCAGGCTGATGTACGTATCCTGTGTGATTAGCAGACATGTAGAGCGGTAGCTATAGCGGTGAGAAAGTTGAATTTTGCCATGTAAAGAAGTTATAATATGAACGTATGATACTCTTTGTAAACTTGTGACAGGAAAAAGAAGACCGAGGAGAAGTTTTGTAGTTCTAATTAAGAGTAGTTGCGGTACATTGACGTACAGGTTGAAAGAGCTGCCAGAGAGAAGAGAACTGATATGAGCAATGCTTTAAAATCGCGCGAGATTGTGAAATGACAAAGCTTGGTTACGCATGTTGGCACAACCAATGCCAAGAACTCGACATCTAATTCAATTTATATGGATTTTAAGAAGTTAGATACTGAACACGTTAAATATAAGCATATAGAACTTAAGGAAAGAAGTTGTGAGATATTTAAATCAATAGAGGTTTTGACAGATTTCGCTGTTCAAATGTCCAAATCTATGTTTACAATCGCAAGTTAAATTTGAAACCCTTACGAGTGAAATGATTTTGTGAATTAAATTGAAATGCCTAATATAAAGCGTTTCGATTTTTAAAGCTCGAGAAAACAGAAGATATTTCTTGAGTTTGTCTACATTCATACGTCAAGTATTTTTTTAATTATCCCATACGATTATTTAAATTAAGGTCTCTCCTGTGGCCAATAGTTAAAAGCTTGTGTGTATATAAGTTTTGTTTTTATATGATAGGTCTAAAGCAGTCGTGACGGCTTAGCCAGAAAATTAGGCCTTACAAACTTGACTTTCGGTGTGTCCACAGGAAAGACGGTAACCTAAACCTGTGTATAACCCTTAAGCTATCTTCTCACCTGACCTCAACAATATAGAAGTGCAAAGTTAAGCTCAGAGGCTCTATTCAAAACGGTAAATCAATATTGCTATGGACGTGTTATCGTATTGTCAAAGGCCATATAATTGTAACCTGTCGAACAGAGGCGCAGTTTTTAATTAAAAGAAAAAAGTGCATGATGATTTACTTTTTTCCTTGCCGTTGTAAATTATAAGGCCAAAAGACTGGGTACAAGCGTTGTCATTTAATTTCGTAAAAGTCGTATTTTTGGTGAGAGAACATTTATAAAAGTAGGTTAGTATAATTATAAAATTAGTTAATTAAGGTATATTCAAAATAAACACGTTTTGTTATCTTATGTAATATTTTGAAGTGCATCGAAGCCGAAATTGTTAAATAAGCCTAAGCGTACTTTTAGTACCAATTTTTTTAACTCTAAACTAATTTAATAAAATAATTATGACAATTATGTTCCTAGATACTTACCCAATCCTTTAATCTAAACCCGAAATATGTGCCATATAAAAGAAAATGATCGAACTATAATTTATCTGTCAGATACTGTTGTCTGAAGATGGCACAATCAGTCATTACTTCATTAGTGTTTCTTTTTTCGAAATTTAACACACCTGTAAATATTCCAAACATGCTTTATAATTGTTCCCTTTTTTAACCAGTCAGTTATCCAGAAGTTTTCTGTACTTAGGTAAGATACTTAACTAAGGGTTAGTAACCTCACGTAACAAAAGGTGTAAAGATTTTATGAGAGGTTTTTATCTGTGCAGTATCTCTCTATTCACTTTCTGCTTTGTTTATTCGATTTTTGAATATTCACCGTCCAGTATTCCTTTTAACACGGATACTACTTATAACTGGAATTCAGCAAATGACCTCCGTGATACGGAATCATCATATGATTTCACCTTATCAGTGATTATCAGGGAATAATCAACGGATATAATAATATGTCAGTTTCCGGTGTGCCTGCGCCGGATATGTCTCTTTGTGAAGTTTGATAGTTCCCTGATATTAAAAGTTTAAAATAGATTAAATTGAATTGAGTCTATAGGTTTTTTACCTGTCCTTAATAACAATAGAGATGTGAAGATACAGATGAAAAGAAGTATGGGCATACGTGTGTAATATTCTTTTTACCTGCCATATCACCAATTAATACAAAGTTACAAAACCGTCATTTTCCATATAGCATCACTGGTTCAATACAAGTGAGTCATCGAAGATTCTCAAGTGTTCAATTAGACTACACATCGTATTTTCTTGGATACATTCTCTTTAGGGGGAAATAAAAAAACCTTCATACGTAAAATACTTGAAAACTCGAAATAACTACAATAAGTGACGGAATCCAAACTGATACAATACTTTTCATGTGACCGTTTATCAAACCACCAAACAACAAATAAACCTACAAAGAGAGATCCTTGTTTAACGTAATAATCGCAATTACAAAATCACCGAAAAACCTCATCAAAATGGTGGTCGGGCATGGCACATGGGTCGAAAATACAGCTAAACAATATCGATCGGCTGGCCCCCGGGTTAGTGTCGCTCAATGGGAGCTTCGAATTACGCGCTTCGTCATTACGTACGAGTATCGTCAAGTAGGCATTATGCGGATGGTGTCCTGACGCAGCTACATTAGGCCTAGAACAGCTTTATGATGATATTCTTTATCTTAAGTCCTACAGCTGGGTACGGGGTCTTTCCGACATTCGTCGCTGTTTTAGGCAGTTTCCCACCAGTCTTGCTTGGAGTTTTCAAGTTCATCATTGCCGTCAAAATCCTTACTGTTGTATACTTTGCAATCCAAATGGCTTTTTTGGTAATTTGGTTTTTATTCACTGTTTAGACAGCAAATGCAACATAGTACGACGGAAATAAACCAGATTCTGTTTGCCCGATAAACTCCATTTGAAATTAGAATCAGCCTCATAAACTGAAATCAAGGGCGCGATTTCAAGTTTACCAGGATTCCCGAACACCTAAACAGCGCCGCGGCGAACAGCACAAAAAAGCGACAACATCCGACGCTAAAAATAAGCCGTATAATTACAACGCAAAGCTGAAAGCGCAATGCTTTCGCTGCAAGCGGTTGTACGGTCGCCCTTGACAACCGAGACCCAGATACTATCGTGGTCCACGCACACACCTCCACCCCACCCACACGCGGACGCCTCAGACGAATCCTTATGCACACACTCGCGGGTTTACAAAGTAAGCACATGCTCACACATGGATTCTGACTGAGCTGCGTTCCGTTTGGTTTGGAGTGAGCTTTTAATCTTTTTTTTCTCGTTCGCTCTTTGTGCGCATCTACAAAGAGTTTTGCCTTGTGATTATAAGACGGAGCGTTTTGATCGCAGTTTGACGACGCAATCGCTAGGTGAATATTTTCTTTAACTTTTTGGAATCATTTTGGCTCCATTCAAAGCTGGCTGCTTAAAATTTGTATAAATAAGACGCAAGCGTGTGAATAAACTACTTATACGATCGCGACACACGACCAGTTAATTTTTTTACTTGATTCCTAGCTTAACATGAATAGCTTGTCTAGTTTGCCACCTTATAAAGGTAAGTTAATAAGAGATATTCTCCTTAAGAAGTCTTTTACGAAAGTAAAAGAAACAAGAGCGAGGCAATTTACCTCTTTGGAGTAAACAAGGACATTTCTTTTGATATCTCGCCCCGGGAAACAGTAAATAACAATCTGGGCCATTAAAAAAACGCATAACTACAAAATATTTTAATGCAGACTTAAGAGACGGACCAATGTTCTACCTACCTAGGGTATGGTATCTACACGTGTCTTTATTGATAGAATTTGTACCAACTACGATAGCAATGTCAACCACAGGCTATCAACGTAAGCATTCGTCGCTTAAATTTAGAAAAACGTGAATAGATCTGATTGGCTAAGAATAACTAATGGAACGCCAATAATAGAGCATTTAAATTTAGAACGTAACGCTTTATAGAACGGATGATTTAAAATTGGAACGGTTAGGAATTTCATTCGCATCTATTTCGAAAAGTATACTAGTACCATCGTAAAAAAATGCCATGCAAGTTTTGCTATTTATTCTTGCTTTATCTCGCTTTATTTTTAAATTAGTTGTTTTTTTTTAACACAGCAAATAATTGTAGGTGTCGTACCTATATCATCTCAATCAAGTACAATTTGAGTTGGCATCCATGAATAGTAGACTTAAAATAGTGAAGCCGAAATAGTGAAGCTTTACTATGAAGCTACGAGCTCTAAAAATAGCTTGTTTACTTTTTGTGGCTTAACCGGCCGTATGTAGAATCCGGACAGTGTTTGGCAGTCTGTCATAATTGCGACTTCTGAATTCACCCGGTTTCGCCACACACGCCCCGCGGGTTGTTTCTGTTGTTGGCCAATTTCATTAAAGTCTTGTGAATGTAACAGTCGTTAATCTAGTTTGGTTTAATTGAGTTACAGCTTTAATTCATGGTTTAAGATACCACTTAGTTTAGTGTACCTACGTAAGGATTTTCTATTTGCTGAATAAAAGTAATTGAAAAAATAAATCAGAAGTTGATGAGTTAAGTCAAATAGCAGTCACTTTCTTTGAGATCTAGACACGCGGCAGCGTGTCCAGCCAAGTTCACGCCAAAAGGAACTGGCGAGCAGCAGCCGTGTGTTATTTACACGAACCGTTTGGAGCCACTTTTGACCCCTCAATAACTCCAAATCCATTTAACATAGAAACTTGACATTTGATATGTGTAATAAGACCCTTTAGATCAACTAGAACCCCAAATTTCATAAATATAGGTTAAGCGGTTATTGAGATATTAACGTCCGAAAATGGGCATTTATTCCACTGACTGACTCACTGACTGACTAGTAATCAAAAACCTAACCCACTTCCAGGTGACCTAGAAAGGTGAAACCTGGCATCCAAGTGGGTATTTGTGTGTATACAAATAAAAGAGTCTGAAAACATTGATTTTTAAGTTTTATTATTATTATTATTATTTGTGCTTGTTACTTCAGAACTCCGTTATTTACTAACCGATTTGGAAAATTATTCTTTTGTTTGAAAGGGTATACTTCCGGAGTGGTTTCATCATCATCAGGTCCAAATCTGATGATGGAGTCCGGGAGAAATCGAGGGAACTCTTCAAATATTTTTGGTACACTTATAGATCACTCCTGAAAAGCTCCATTTGGTGAAGTAGAATGATGATGAATGTTGATCTAGATCTGGTATTTAAAGTCAAATAGGTCGTTTTTATTATTAAAAAAAGCCGTGGTAGCCCAGTCGGTTTGAAATGACAGTCTTTGTATGGGCTGACAGTTGGCATCGGAATCATAGCTAAGTACCTATCACATTCATACAACAACTGTTATTTCAATCCGATGGCGATAGCGAGCAGAGTTAGACAGTAAGCCTACGGGGCAGATGGCAGATATTTTTATGATGAATACGAATATTTGCTCTCGGGTCTTTAGTGTGAGGATGTAAGATTTAATTCATATCATTTAGGTACCCACCTAAAATGGTAATTTATTTATTTAATATTTATCGCATTTCTTTAAAAACTAAACGCGTACAACGCGCGCGCGCGTTATTTGACAAAAAATAATGATATCCCATCAAAAACATAAATGTAAAATGGAAGCCAAGTTCAATATTAAGAATATCCGATGCGCGGTTGTTGACTTCGCCGACAAAAAAATTGAGATCTAGATGGGTGCCAAGTTCCGTAGATAATCCTGATATTATATGTATTTATTAAGAATATACAACATTCAAAAATAAATTAAAAACACATTTTCCTATTTTTTCTGCTACAGCAATGTTTGCTATTTAAAAAGTATAACTTCTTAGAACACCAATTATTTACACAAAGCAGATAACTTAGGATAAACTGCGGCTCAAAATTGGACTTGGCTAGTTTTCACGTACAAGGTATCTTGCATTTGGCTAATCAATAAGTTATAGGGTACGCAAGTTACTGTATTTATATTGTGTGGTCATATCATACTCTTCCAAACAATTGGCTTGCTGGTAAAAACTAGCCGAGTCAAATTTTGAGCTGCAGTTTATCCTAAGTTATCTGCTTTGTGTAAATAATTGGTGTTCTAAGAAGTTATACTTTTTAAATAGCAAACATTGCTGTAGCAGAAAAAATAGGAAAATGTGTTTTTAATTTATTTTTGAATGTTGTATATTCTTAATAAATACATATAATATCAGGATTATCTACGGAACTTGGCACCCATCTAGATCTCAATTTTTTTGTCGGCGAAGTCAACAACCGCGCATCGGATATTCTTAATATTGAACTTGGCTTCCATTTTACATTTATGTTTTTGATGGGATACAATTTAACGGATACAACTGGTATTTAGACCTTGCTTTCCTGTATACAATTTATTTGTGAGGACTCTACGAAATCGTAGTATACACCATAAATATAACTTTCTCTAGTTTTGATCGAATTATTTATTTTACTACTTCATGTACCTCAACTAGCAAAGGTCTAAATTCTCAAAGTTTAATATGACGTGCACGCACCCAACACGGTTAAAGTTATTTTAGATCCTAAGTTAGAATAATGTAATCTTTAAGTTTAATCAGTTAAATATTGATTGTTGACCTATTTATTTTTGTATTCTTTCCTCTTGTTTTGTAATCATGTGGGGCCTGTAACACAGGGCATCCTAGCTCAGTCCGAGCCGCTTTTATTTTTATGTTTTTTCTTTTTAAATTTCACATTAATAACATAATCACGTACTCAATTGATAAACGATAACACCTAGTTTGTTTCTCGTTTCTTGTTGAACAACATTGCGGAATTTTATGTAGGTAGGTATTTAAGTTCCCCTTGACTCTGTGTCTGCCTCTGGCCGCACTTGTATGTTTCGGTACGGGGTTAAGAAAGCCGACTAGCGTTACTCGCCTTAATACGACTTAAAAAATAAAGACTTTTTATAATTTATATCTTGTTTGACGGTTCCCTTCATCTGGCATATTTTTTTTTGGCATAGTCGTCATTTATCATACAGTCTTTTTTTAAACCATATACTCTTCAGGATTGTTTAAAATATAATTGCATAGAACCCATTAGGTTAGGTTACGTTTATTTTATAACAATGCAGAAAAGTATACGGTTTCAGAAAAAAGACTGTATAGCCAAATGATGATTATGCCAAAAAAAAATATGCCAGATGAATAAACCCTTGTTTGATAATTTTACCTATTGTGCTACTGCCCTTATACGAATAGTTTCTCCGAACGTGACCACGCGGCTTAGATTTTTTTCTAGCACCTGCGTTCTCATAACGTTATAACGATAACGACATGCACCCCGAACACATCGGCGTATCACAAATGCTCCCCGCCATTACTAGATAAACCCGTGACGTCACGGGGTGACCTCGACGCAGCGCTAACGATTTTCCGCCTCTACGCCTTTTTGTAACGATTAAGTTGAGATTCTTATGCGCCTATTTAATCTGTGGTTTTTTGTACATGGCCAGAATAACTGGCCAAATGTGACGTCACGGATGCTTGCCTTTTGGGGTGGACTCGTGAACCCAGCTCTATTTCGCCGATGTTTTTAAATGAACGTGATGTTTATAAGTAATGATTATGCCGATTTTTTACCCATTTTTTAGTTTTATGAATGTTATAGTTTTAGCTGTTTTTGGCACACACCACCGAGATTGTTAATGCTTAATTTAATACCTCCTTATTACCAGAAAGACGCGTGTAAAGTAATGATCAGCCATAAACTAAAAGATCAAAATCCATAAAAATGGAAGGTAATTAAGAATGCAGTAGAGTTAACTGAAAACGGGTGTCGTTTTCAGTTAAACTATAAAAGTCCAAGATACTGCCAACATTTTAATATTGAAATCTGACAGTAATTTAGATTACTGACCTACCAATCGAAAACTACTTATGTTAACACCTCACTGGTAATGTTTATTGCAAATAAAGTATTCTTATTCTTCTTATTCTTAGACGATAATTAGCTGTTCATCGTGTTTCGGCCGACACAACATGAAAATTTTGCCCCAAATTTACCCTTAAAATTTACTCGTATTAAGGGCAATCGTTGCTCCAAAAATAAAAAAAAGGTTGAGAGCAACATCCTCCAGCCCTGACCTTTCCATGTTATCTAATCTAAATCTTTATCCGTCCTCTTACGACGAGGATAGGTAGCATTAAGTATAGAAAAGTTGATGGTATAATTATGTAATAGACTGTATTTCCAATTTAACAGTATTTTTTATTGTCTATGGTATTCAGGCCTTTTCCTATGTACTTATACTGAGTAAATTACCTGCAGATCATAGAAGAACTTCATAGTACGTCTTGATAAAACCTCAAAACTATAAGGTGTTTTATGTGCCTAAGTTGCAAGATGTCTAACTTAATAATCTCTCTTATTAATGAAATGTTTTCGTTAAACTTGCATAAGTATTAAATTCTCTAATGTTTACACATCCCTAAAAGGCAATAACAATCGAAAATTCGGTCGTCATTCGAGCCATCGATTGCGCGCCAAAACACCGTGCACGCATGCGCGCGGCGCGCAGTAAACATGTCCGCGCCAACCCATAACTTGCGAATTTTCCCTCCATTCTTATTTCAAATTTGGAACGCCGCGTAAAATATGCCAAATTTAATTCCGATCCTTATTCTACAATTTTGATTCCTTGTTGTTTTTTTTCCTAATGGAATTCGATGCCATGCCGTTGGAAGTGTTTTGGTTTTATAATTTTGCAGGGATTTGTAGTAGAGGTATAGTTTTGTTGATAAGAAACATGAAAATTACAAATTTAGAATTATATTGAATAGGCATAAGTTTGCGTATGATAATAAATATTGTGTTTCTTTGTTCATAGTTCTCAGTGAGACTGCGAATCTATATAATTTAATTAGAAATATTTGCGTAAAAAAGGTAATCTTCGTAGGTGATCACCTAACTAATGTGTTTTTTTGTATTGTTCCAGACTGGTGCAGGCCGCCGGGCTAGCGCCGCGCCAACGATTCACAAACCAAAGCCTCCAGTCATATCTTTCGTTTAAAAACTAAATATAAGCACTATTTTTTAAACCTTTTAACGATAAACCGTAAATAGTATACGCTAACTCCCACAGTACAAATTAATTTAAGTCTGAAGTAATCGGTATTTACAATAAGAAGCCTTCGAACGAGCGAAAGAAACAAAAATCTATCAACGACCAGTATTTAAAACGTTCCAAACTAATAAAAATCGTTAAACGAGTGCACAAAATATTTATCGACCGTTAACAGTCGAGCAGCATTTTCTAAAAACAAACAGCCAAAGATTTATAACAAAAACCGTAGCAATAAGACTCGTGTAACTGCCTCCGAGGATTTTTATATTTGTTAGTGATTATCGAAAGATTGTGATTAGTGTAGTGTAAACCAGTGTGCCGTATAACCGTAAATTTAGTGCTTAGTCGGACTTTAACCAATTAACTTTAGCTGAGAGTACAAATCAAGTTCCAGTGCGGCGTGTTCATAGGGATAGACTTAGAGCTTATTTTTGTAAAAGATTTACGTGTTAAGCGAAGGGGGAAGATGCGGTGGTTAGGCGAGGCATGAGCGAGGCCCTGCGCAGCGAGGGCGGCGCGGAGGCGCATCTGCCGCCCTTCTCCACGTTCGTGGGTGAAATGGCCGAGAACGAGCAGCGTCTGATGGACGCTCGCTTGCTCGACCCCGGCTGGGACTACTACTCAGACCGGCCCGGCGAGCTTTCTGTCATCGCCAGCCAGGCGCAGTACCGCCCCTGGGAGTCCATGCCTATCACCGTCGGGGCGAAGGACGCTATTCTTCGCGCCGGTTTCGCCTCCCCGCTCGAGTACCAATCGGTCACGCTACAGCCTCTCAACAAGCTGCCGTCATTCCAGAGTCAGTTTCAATCGTTTCCCGAATCAACCGTAATACCAGAGACGGGGCTGCCGAGCGTGACGCCCGTGCCGGTTTCGGCTAGTTCTACGCCGAGCGCTAGTCCGAGCCACCTGACGCAACTCACGCAGCTTACGACGCCAGCGTCACCAGCACACCTTACTACTCTAGCGCAGGTGACGCCCCTCTCCACAACCTTGACCACGCTGTCGCCGGTCAATGCAACCACATTCCACACTCTGACGGCGGTAAACGCCAGAAGTTACCCCATTGTACCCGCGCCTTTACAGGCTCGAGAGCTCCCCGCCGGTCAAGCCTTCATCGACGACCGGCACATACAGCTGTACCAACCAAATATAGCCACCATAAATGCCTTTCCCACCCAAAATGGTATTTTACACCAAAATGGAACAATCATCCATCAAAACGGGAGCTTAATTCAAAACATACAGAGCCCAACTGTGGTGCACGTGCTCAAAAACGAGCCGTTCGACCTCAAGTCGCTACAGGAAAAGTACACACCAAACGGGATGCATCACAGTAACTTCCAGAATCCGATGTTGATTGAAAGCGGGTACGAGAAGAAGAATGGGTTCGGGACCGGCTCGTCACCCACGAGATCGGATTTTAGGAAAAAGGAGAGGCGGAAAATGCGGGCGAACAGTTCTGAGTCAGACGGATCGAATATGGAGATGGGGTCGGAGAGCAGCGGGCAGGTGGCAGCTATCTCCTCCACGGCCGGATTCAAGTCGCCTCTGCATGGGGCGCCGCCCATGAATACCGGACCCATGGAGCTAGACGACATCTCCTCCGAGAAACAGGTAAGAGAATTAATTTATTGTCATTTCGTCAATATTTAACCTTACTCCGATCGACATAAACTAAATAACAAAAAAAACAACATTTTAGGTCCACCAGAACAATACGTATGCATTACTTCCAATAATAAATAAAACGCTAGTTCAAAGCACTTTACATGAACAAGGGAAAAATCAAGCCCGACAACTAATGTCTTTTTCCGTGAATCGGTGAATTGCGTAAACAAGTCACCGGGGAATAGCGAAAAGCCGACTGAATTTTCGACGAAAGATATTAGAATTCTCTGAATTTCATCCGACTACACGGCGTTGAAAGTGGATATTCGAGAGATCCCGAAAAAGAGAAAGTTTTGCCGTAATTCCACCTTTTATTATTCGGGGAGCAGTTTTTATTCTCTGTTCCGAGTTTTGGAACGGCCGAACTCTCTGTCTTCGCGGCTATAAATTTAATAGTTAGCCGATTCGGCTGCTCCGCCAATAAATTAACTTCTTCTCTCGTTTAAAACACAAATTAAAGTAGGGCGATTTACGCGTGTCCTGCTTAGAAAATTTTATGACTTCCATTCAGAAGAGAGTGTAATTAGGAGGCAGGCGGCCGTCCTGGCTTTAATTATATTAACAAGTAGGTATTAGGGGATGTTCCGCGTCGCATCGAGAATTGACAGGGATAGCTACACTCTGGAACTAGCCTCTATAAAATATCTGTTTAACGTCTCATGACTTACAGATCTGTGACACTCTATATCATCCAGCTCTGAACACATGATTAACTCCAATTAACGCGAATTTCATAATGGAACCGCATTTTTATCATATTTGATGATAAAACAGTTAGCAGCCGTATTCTAAGTGTTGCGGAGACGGCATTCCGCTCAAATGTCAGCGTTTCCTAGTCTAGTAAAGAACACCTTGAGGCAGCTGCTAGCACAATAGCGTTTATTATCACTAGCCAGCTTTTTGCTTCTATCTCAGATGTTAGGTTCGGTTAGTGAACTTAGGTTATTAGACTTTCAAGAGGTATAGACTCGTGTAGAGCGAAATTATACTTTCCAAGGAAAACTTGTTTAATGAGTACTAAACATTGTCGCTTTAAGAGGGCACGTGACGATAAAGTCGGTAGCGTTTCGCGAACTAGATCTCAATTAGCGTACGCCTATGTGTCTATTATTTGGATGTATTAAACATTTCCTTGAGACTGTTAAACGTTAAAACTTCCTTAAAAACTATTCTCGATAGATTTATTTTTCAAACATGACACCTTTTGCACGTTTTTCGTTGACTCTCGTAAAATGATTTTTGATTCAATGGTTGAGTACTTATAACTTGTTAATCCTGGTAAATATTTTTTTAAATAAATGTCATGGTTTAAATGTAAACAGCAATTTGACGAATTTGAATTTGACGCTGCCATCAAGACGCGCGCAAACTATCTGTATCTCTGTTTAATTCTTGTGTGGGTGTGGCCTCTTGAAATGTTTTCTCAATCCATATATTTTTAAAAGTTACATTTGATAAGTTTTTGATAATAATGATCCAATTCATGTATGTATATTGGTACCTACTGAACTTTAATTAAAATGTAACTTGCTTGTAAAAGCCATAGAAGACAAATACTTACCCAGCCGTGATAAGTCGCGTCAGAAATGAACATCGCGGTTACTTAAAAGTCTAGGATATAACAGTGTAGGGCACGTTACTGCCGCAAATTAGTGTATGCTATTTAGTTTTCTTTCTGCTTTTGTTATATGCACGTTAGGTATATGTATATATGTAGTGCCCCCATCATAAAAATAATTATTTTTATATTCAACTACTACCCTAGGTAGAGTACCTCTAAATTTCATCAATAAACATCTTGTAGTTTTTAAGCAAATTGCCTGGCCGGATGGATGATATGGACGGATGGAGGGACGGACATGATGAAACTATAAGGGTTCCGTTTTTGCCATTTTGGCTTGTCTTTATGCCATTCAGCCACAGTCTCAGAAACGAATTAGCTTTCACCTGAACTATTTATAGTGTAATATACAATAGGCTACCGTCTATCCCAAAATTTGAACACGGGATCGCGTAAAATAGAAATAAAAACGGTTTTCCACGCAAGAAGACACTGTTAAAAGTTAATAATCAATGTAAAAAGAACATTGTCTACGAGCAACTTGAGTGACAGTGAGTAGATGCGATGTTACGAGAGATACTACGGCGCTCAATCCACTCTTGCGCATTCAATTGGCTAGATCACATATGACAGATACAAAACGAAAATGAATTTTTAAATTTTAATACCGGCTTAATTATACGCGATGACTTGTTAAAGGGGTGGGCAATGGGGGTGCAAACAAGAACACTTTTAGATTAATTGTTATTTGATACTTTAATAAAGTATACGTTTTTTATAACCTTAATATAGTAATGGTGTTAAATTAAAATATCCGTTTCTGATGGTACAGTCAACGTCTTAGGGACATAAAACATAAGCGACGTCAATCAAGGTCACTTTTCTTGGCTTCAAGGCGTTGTTCGCCGTGCAATCTTCAGTGTCATATACATGTACTAGTATAAACTTCTTGCTTTAACGTCAGCATTGAACTGCATTCGAACTAGGGTTGCCATCTTTAAAATAAATTTAGCATTGAATAAAACACCCGATGGTGTAACTATTACCTAATTGATTTATTTTTATAAACATATTTATTGTTTGATGCGTCCATACACCGTTTAGTTCCAACTTCTATAAATATATTTATTAATACTAAGTAGGTATTTAGGTAATATTGAACAGAACTACGAATGGCAACTCTAATAAGAACTGTAGAGTAAAAGCCAACATCTACTTACGACAATGCTTACTATAATCGTTGAGTGAATGAAAATAAGTTTTTTTCATTTGATAGTTTGAAGATATGCATATCCTCGTAAGACCCGGTGTCCTATAGAAAGTACATAATCCAGGCAATTCAATTTAAACCTTATTTCAACGAGTATAAAGTTCATTTTAATTTGTTTCAAAATTGAAAATGTCATTTAAGCGCAAAGGTAATTGAACTTTATTTCCTTGCTAGTAGATTCAAATTCCTGCTAACAAAAATCTACCGGATTGTAGTATGGTGGGTCTCAAGAGGATATATATACAAATGTATAATCCACCTATATACTAGATAACTATTACCCGAATCCATACGAGTTGATACAATCTTTAAAGAAAACCAGAAAAAAAAATGTAAGTAAGGGCGCTAAATAGATAACATAATGGTAGCTACCTACCATTATGTTATCTATTGTTGTTGTTACGACTCGTAAGCTAGGAAAATTAGTTATTACCGTAAACTGATTTTAGCTAGGTTCATTCACTTTATAAAAGTGCCATATAAATGACGCGATAACAAAGAAAATTTAACTTTTGACATGCGCCACAATTACCGACACGCAAATTCTGAAAAGTCAAATTTGGTTAAAAAATCCTTAGTCATGCAACATCAGTCGGATATAACTATAATTATTGTACATTTAAAAGCACTTAATCAAGCCAATTTGGCTTAACATGATAATAAGGGCTTTTAAAAGCTTTCGTGTCTCCGACGAAATGTAATCATTAGCGGTCGAGCTTTCAATACAGCATTTTGCATGCGTTGAGCCGTTTGTAGAATCAGAACGTGGAAAATAAAACTTGTGAATCATATTTTATCACTGAAAGGTTTTTTTTAGGTCCAAAAAAATTGGTTGCACTATTGGCAATCAAACTAGGTGCTAATCGTATTTTTTTTTATCCTAAACAGCGATTATAATGACATGTGTGCTAGTTAGTATCCACGTAATTTGCTCAATATGATAAAAATGCCATCATTCCCTAATAAAAAAAAATATTTTTCTTCAAATTATTATTATCTACAAGTCACAGCTAATAGAAATTACTAACAATCTCAACGTTTCACGTGCAGTCTGGAATCCACACGTTTCAGTAAAATTATTGCATACGCGCGAGTGACTCAAACACGGAAAAACCTGACGTTTCTTTAAACCGAGTAGCTATTTCGAAGAGCTCTTATATCATGTTTTTCGTCATTATCGTTTAATATCTTATATATTGAAAATATATATCTTCTTTACGGTAACTCATCAACTTCATTTTATCGAACGCTATTTTCTGCTGAAACTATGATGTTTTCAAGAAATATTAAACATTAATTTCGTAGGTTAAGTTAGGTTAGATGTTTAAGATACCCTGAAAACGCTATGGTTTCAACAGAAAATAGCGTTCGATGAAATGAAATTCGATGAAATGATAGACACCCTTTAATACATAGTATAAAACAGTATCTATCCGAGTCTGTCTGTTTTTCCGTCTTTTTTGCCTGTCTGTATATCCGCTAACGCCTCCTAAACCAAGCCAAGCTAAAGATTTGGATGTGGTTTTCATCATCAGTTAGTATTTTTTTGTAATGTCTTTTTTCTATACTAATATTATAAAGAGGTAAAGTTTGTGCGTTTGTGAGGTTATAGGGGGTAATCTTTGGATCTACGGAACTGATTTAGATGAAATTGGGTATGGCGATAGTTTGAGTCCCGAGGACAAAGGGTACTTCATCCTGAAAATGGGACGTTTCCTGAGGGAATAGCGATAAACAACTTCTACGCGGACAGAGTCCCGGGATACAGCTAGTATATAATAAATTCTAGCTAATGTACGGGTGTCACAAAAACCGAAGTGAGGCGAGGGCAGGTCGCTAGTATAAGAAAACATTGTGGAAATATTTGAAAAAAGCGAATACCGTCGGTTTTCCTGAATTATTGTTTATGTTTTATATAAACATTAGTTGAAAATTCCCTGTTTAATCAAATGTTTTTGAAAACAACAGTTTCCTGAAACAGGGGTTTTTCCTTGTATTAAAGTAAAACCAATTAAAAATAATTCCCAACTATTTATCTACAAGTAAACATAGATCCTGCCTGAAACAGCATCACTACATAGTATAAAACAAAGTCGCTTTCTCTGTCCCTATGTCCCTTTGTATGCTTAAATCTTTAAAACCACGCAACGGGTTTTGTTGCGATTTTTTTTAATAGATACAGTGATTCAAGAGGAAGGTTTATATGTATAATACTTTAACCCGGAGCGAAGCGAGGGCGGGTCGCTACTGTCGCTAGTTACGTATAAAAGATATCTTACAATACAGCTATGACAATACAGATATTGCCTCTTAATAAATACCTACCTATTGCTAAAATAAAACTGTAAGGTATGTTTTTTTACTCTGTATTTGTCCTGACTTCTCCAGGATAAATTTAGATATAATAAAATTGCTACACAACGTGTTTAGTAAGGAATTAACACACGGCAGTGGTCTTTCAAAGCGTAGCTAAGCAGATAACAGGCGCGGGTTAGTTATAATTAATTAAAACACAGCTTGTTAATGACATTTGACTAATTAACATTGTAAAAAACGCCATCTGCCGGCTAAGCTGTCTGAGCTCTAATGGATGTGCCCTTAATAACACGTATTGGACTTCAGGACTTGTCTTTAACCATGGAGTATTTCGTACCAGTTCCGTTTGTCATCCCTGGCAGAAAATATAAATTATGCAATAAAAATAGGCGCCGACCACGCTATCGCTGTCTTTAAGACGATTATACTCGGCGTCAAAGGTGCTCATGTTATATAAATATCGATGAAAGTTATCACGCCACCTAAAGACAGTCCTAGACGTATCATGGAGTTAATTAAATCAGTGATACTAAGCCTATAGCGATATGTTCATACCACGATGACACATCTAATCTAGTAGCGGTAATATCTAAATCTGGATTAAGAGGTCCCTGCAATCGAGTTTCTTCCTGATGTCAGCAGTCGCCCGAACGCTTTCGTCGAGCGTTGACGTCAATAACATCGAAAGTTTTTGAATATCGTTTACGTTAGAAATATTTAGGAAAACATCTTGTCTAATGAATGACCTTTAATACAAAATACTACTCGAACAATAAAATATAAGAATATCGCACATAATATAATATGGACATGAATGCTTGTGCTTTTTCAAATTATGTAGTAGTTACAGTGGCACTCAAAAACAAAGCCAACTTACTCGTATTTGGTTTTTGAGTTGCACTTTGATAATTTATTAATGTTATTAAATTGCATCTAATTATATCTATCACAGCGATCGGCTGAAAAACTTCGCAAACATTCTTATTTCAAACAAACGGTATTCTCGTCAGCTGTTTAATGGCGTTACAATCGGCCAATCCGATTCCACCCGAAGATAAACGAGTCATTGAACGAATGAAATTGCACCAGAAAATGGCGGCGCACGCCTCACAGCTGTTGCGTGTATTTTTTATGATAGTTGAATTAATTTGATCATTACATTACATTATGCAGAATACCACCCGAAGTTTTAAACAGTTGGTTATTTGCGATGCGCTTTGTTTTAATGATATCGACTCATGGTTATTCGACCACCAATTTAAAGTTCTTCGCTGGCCGGTTACTAATGTAACAATATGGAACTTATTTATTGAGTACTTCTACTGTCCAACAACATAATGTCGCCGTCATTAGAACTTACAAAAGATGTAAACAAAACCAAACGAACCAATTCACCAGGATTACTCTATAATCACGAACTTTTAAAGATCAAGTAAGGTCTTTGCAATTATTTTTTAAGTTTAAGATGAAATAACTATTCATTATACGTTATTTTTAATAAAATTACGCTTGATTAATATTTGTGGTTATGTGTCAAACAGTACTAATTTGTTTACATCGTTCACAAGTTCTATTGACGGCGACCTTACGTCCTCACACAAATTTGGGCTGGGATTCTACACGGTAATAACGATATCGTCTTTTTCGTGTTTCCGTATTGTCAACGTTTTGATAACTCTTATGTCATATACAATAATGGCGACCGAGTCATAAACTATTCTAAAACACGTCAAATGCGATATCGTTATAACGCAGTAGAATAGAGACCCTGTTGTGATGTTTGCTCGGTTTGTCCTTTAATGTCTTGCTTGAACTGTTGCATTTATCTGCCAAAGGCATTAATTACAGCGACAAAGTAGGTACAAAAGTGTGCAGCTACTTATAAAGCTGACTGTACTAACACTAAGGAGTGTAATGTTTTCAGGCTTAATTGTAAAGTTAGTGACATTCTTTATTTCACCATATTTTTTTTATGCCTGAACCAGCAGTGGAGGTGTTTCGGTTTTCGTATTCAACAGGAGGCCCATTTATGTAGGTATTTATAAGTTTGATACCCGTCGGCGCGTGGCGGACAAGACTGATGATTTCGCGGATCTGCAGGGTTTAATTATTGATTAAACGAACTTACCAAGTGAAGTTCTAGCATAATTATATGAGCTCCGTCCGAAAAGATTAGTAACCTGAAATATAGACCTTATTCACATTGTAGTAACGCTTAAGTTGCCACCACTCATTGCACTAGGTTGAGATAAGAAAAACTGGGTAGAATGAAAGGAATGCATACTTTCATGGAGGGTAGTTCCCTTGTCTCCCCGTTACCGTCCAGGGCTCCTCTCGTCATTAGTTTGGAGATGCTTGGTGCCTCTGGAACAATGATGAAAGCCACAACCGGCGACCTTGGGCCTAACGGGGTGGGCGGGGGTTACTAATCTTTTCGGACGGAGCTCATATAATTATGCTAGAACTTCACTTGGTAAGTTCGTTTAATCAATAATTATATTTCGCTCCGTCCGAAAAGATTAGTAACCTGAAATATAGACCTTATTCACATTGTAGACTTTGAGAGAGGTTGTAAGGTTTCATCTCATTGTTCAAACACAAAAATCAAAATATGTATGTATATAATCAGTTTATTATTAAACAAAAAAAACCAACTTATCATTATAACAAAACATAACCATTTATGATAATTTATAACATTGGATAACCATGTATATAATACAGGGATAGGGTAGTGTTAGTACATAATTCCTATCAATTAATTTCTATTCAATATTAAACTAGCTAATGAAGCTTCATCGTTATTTAGTATTGTTCTATGATAGAACTTGCCAAAGGTGTTAGAAGTCCCGCTCCAGCCTCGGTGCTGCGGATGAGGTCGAGGCTGGCGCCGCCGGCGCGCGCGCGACGCCGCCGCGTGCCGCGTGCTGTGCGCCGAGAACATCGACACGTCGATGCCGCTGTCTTTTAGGATACTTTTGATCCAGCGACTTAATGATTGAGAAGTTACTGGGCTGTGAGGTTTTTTGAAACTTAGGAAAGTGACTTAGATTTGCATATAGGTGTAATCTTTTTGATATAATCTAACAAGTTAATAGCAGGGCACAATTTTTGGTTTTCTCTAAAAAATGGCAATAATAACATGGGTTGCTTGGAACCTGGCCGCGAAGTCTTAATAAGATCGGGTATTTTAATGACTAATCGTGTTTCATACGTCTCCACATTGTCCAAATTAATCTTTGATAATGTCTGGACCCTGTGTGCAGTGACTAAAGTCAGTAAAGTCGAGCATTTTTTGGACAGTTGTTCTAGGCTAATTTGTTCATTTGGATACAGTGTTTCAAGGAAGTCTAAGACGCGGCTTGTGTCCCACGTTATATTATATTTTGGTTTCGGGGGACGAAGCCGATATGTACCATGTAAAAATCTTTGTATTCTATTGTCTGACATTATTTCCGGTCCCAGTATTAAGGCTAAGGCTGCTGTACCGCTATTTAGCGAGCCGTATTGGCTGCCTTTATTATACGCCTCAGTCAGAAATTCTAAGATATTAGGAACAGTCGCTTCATAATGTTTAATATTATTTTCGATACAGAAATTATACCATTTTTTTTTTTTTTTTTTTTTTTTTTTTTTTTTTTTTTTTTTTTTTTTTTTTTTTTTTTTTTTTAGATATACGTTGTACTGCTTTACAGAGTTTACAGATATTGAAGCGAGCATAATTTCTATGGACGATTGGGGTACACCTCGTCGCAATAGCGCTGTCCCGATAAAATCCCTGCCGCCAGGATAAGATTCGACTGGAACATCCGGTTGTCTCTAGAATGAGTAATTATTGTGTCGTCATTGATTTTTAGTAATAAGGTTTCCGAAACGAGTAGCCTAGTAAAGACTGGGTACCAGGGCTGAGTTGGCCATACTGGAATAATTAAGATCCCTGTCGCTTTATCCTCAATAATTTTTCTCAAGGTTTTGTGAACTATTGAAAACGGAGGGAAAGCGTAAAAATAATAGCTAGTCCATCTGATGGTAAAGGCATTAACAGTAAAGGAATCAGGGTCCTTGTGCCACGATATATATTTGGGACATTTTTTATTAATGCGGCTTGCGAATAAATCTATATCAGGCTGCCCGAATTTGTTAACTAATTTTTGAAAACACCCATGGGATAGCTCCCATTCAATATCAGGGTGGATTCGTCTCGATTCTGTATCAGCGTCGATGTTATCGGCGGATTTAATGTACGAGGCGAAAACAAAGATATGTCGTGACTCGCACCATTGCCAAATGTCTTTAGCTACCTGTGTCAAGTGAGGGTATTGGATGCCGCCCATGCGGTTAATGTAAGAAACAGCCGTGGAGTTATCTAGTCTGAGGAGAATTTGGCAGTCAGAAAGTGATTTTGCAAATATTTTAAGGGCTATAAAAGCAGCTAGCAATTCTAGATAATTGATATGTTTTTCTCGTTCAGTTGCGGACCACGCGCCACTGGCAGTCTGCTGACCACAGGAACACCCCCACCCAGTAGTTGAGGAGTCCGAGAATATTTCTATTGCATAATTGTCGTTTCTAATCAGTTTGCTACAATTATCAATTGTTTCTAACCACCACCGTAAGTCTGGTAATACTGTATTAGGAATATTCATGTATTCGTCATAGTCATTACCATTATAGTTTAAATTTAGATATTTACAACGTTCCAGTTGCTTTGTATATAGTAGCCCATATTCTACTGAGGGGCAAATTGAAACTAGAAGGCCTACTAATTGTGCGAAGTGTCTAATTTTACATCGTTTTAATTTCATAAATTTACTTAATTCCAATTTGATGTATGTTTTCTTTTGATTAGGTAAATTCACTTGCATAGTGTGAGAATTAATAACGAACCCAAGAAATTTACATAATGTTGTGGGTTCAAGATTACTCTTCTGCATGTTAATAACAAAGCCTAAGGAGCGGAGCAGTTTCTGGGTGATAAGTATATTTTCATTACATTCATATTTAGTTTGTCCTAATAAAAACAAATCGTCGAGATATATTGTTGACAAAAAACCTCCTAACCTCAGTAGCTTTACTACTGGTTTCATTAACTTTGTAAATACATATGGGGCTGTATTTAAGCCGAATGGAAGAACGTTAAATTGATAAGTTTTGTTATTCCACAGAAAACGTAAGTATTTTCTAGACGTTGGATGAATTTTCAAGGAGAAATATGCATCTTTTAAATCGATTGTGGCCATGTAGCAGTTAACCGTAACAAGTTTGATAGCTGTGCGGAAATCCTCTAATTTAAAATGGTTAGTATCTATAAATTTGTTCAGTTCTTTTAAATTAAGTATAAAACGCATATTTCCATTCGGCTTTGGTCGTAAGAAAAAACTCGATATAAATTGATATTCGCACGGTTCACATTCAGATACAGCCCCGTCATTTATGAGGTTTTTAATGGCCTCTTCTACAAGTACTGTCTCAGAGTTATTAAATTTAGGTGTCTTTGGGACATGGTGCTGAATAACAGGTCGAGAGAAAAATAACTTATAACCACTAATCCATTTTAAAATGGTTGGGTCCGATGTAATGAGAGACCATTGTTCATAGTAATGTGCTAGTTGTCCAGTGAGATTTACCTCGTCTACTGGCGGCGGGTGTGCCGCGGCTGGGCCGGCTGACGCGGCGACGGCTTCGACGACTGCGCGTGCGCGGGCCGCCGGTAGTCCCTGTAGTTGGTGCCGGGAGGTGCAGGCTGTCGGCTCCTCTGCGGTCCCTGCTGCCTGCGAGCTAGGGCCGCAGATCTCCAGTTTAAATTCTTTTGAGGTCGTGGGAGAGGCCCCTGCAAGGGATGTTTTTTCAAAATTCGATCCTCTACATGAAGATCTATTCCTGACCTATTGACAGCTTTAGCGTTTTTTAACGTTTCCGTTAGGTCTTCTGCGAAAAGACATTTGTCTATTTTTGTGTTAGACAAATGTTCCTTAAGGTCTTGTTTCAGTGCATAAAGTGCGAAGTTTTTTCGTGTCTTAGATTCTGCATGTTGAATATCACATAAAAATCTTTCACCGTCCATGAGTTTTTTAAGTAAGTCTTGGTTTTTATCCGCACTAACTAATAGGTCAGTAATTGCAGATGATACGCAAGATATGGCTTTAGCCAGTGACTTCTGCCTTGCCTCAATGGCTTTGTCTATTTTTAAGTGAGATTCAGGAAGAGCTGCCTTGATCTCGGCATTCAGAACGGGGGCTCCGATAAGTGCACAGTTACATGGTATGAGATATTTATCATTGAGTTCTTTCCGGGACTCTTTGGTTAGTCCATTTGTTGCAAAGTGTTCCAGGCGGCTGGCTAAGTCTTTGTGAATTTCTTTGCCATAGTCCGTAATCACGGTGGGATCTTCTCCCAAAATATCTAAAACAATGTTATCTAAGGCATTATCTTTGGTCTCTGTTAACAGTGTTGATTCACCGACATCATTTATTCCTTCAAGTTCCAAAAGTGGAAATTGTTCCATTTCCGTTTTCGAAGGGCAAGGGTCCTCTTCAATAAATGTAGCCTGCTCTTCAGGCGTCGTGTTCATTTCTACGTCAATAGGATGTGAGGATGATCCGTCTGAAAGACGTGAAGATATTGACTTTAATAATTATTACACCATAACGCAGGTAAGATAAAACTCCCAAAGAATTTTACGCAAACCGGTTTTGCATGACGAAGGCCGTCATCGAGCATCAGAGTCTACACTTGAAAGTGTAAGAAACACACGTGGTAGTTACGTGTATAATTTTACGCTTAGGTATGAGTTTTACGTTAGGACGTATATAGGCATATTTTATGTACGTGCTTATAAACATAATGGACAGTTACACTAGTTCCAAACTAGTCCATTAATGTATTTTTTAGTTTTTCACTGTAATGCGTAGTTAATTGACCATTATGTCTAGTTGGTAGTCGGTAGTGTTAAGTTCCCACAGAACAGAACGGTAACCGACTATATCAAGATGCGTCGAGACAGCCCCAAAGGCTGCTCAGAGTGCATATGGAATGTAGGTCAAGGTCAAGCACTAGCTATTACACTAACAGGTATATAATAAACCTACCTTGCGTTTGATCCGGAACAGGCGAAGCGATCTGCGACGCTGCCGACGACGACGATGACGACGACATAATTCTTATTCGTCGATAACTACGCGTTTTCATTTTAAGTTCGTCCTGTATACGTTTTATTTTCCTATTAAGACGATCCAGTTCCGCGGAATCCACTTTTTTACGTTTAGGCATTGTAAAAGGAATGTACTAAACTTTTCTACTCACGCGGAAATAAATTTAGTGTTGAGTGGCGATGCACTAAATTGCGAATGACGAGAGGAGCCCTGGACGGTAACGGGGAGACAAGGGAACTACCCTCCATGAAAGTATGCATTCCTTTCATTCTACCCAGTTTTTCTTATCTCAACCTAGTGCAATGAGTGGTGGCAACTTAAGCGTTACTACAATGTGAATAAGGTCTATATTTCAGGTTACTAATCTTTTCGGACGGAGCGAAATATAATTAAGCGTTAAGACAGTTGAAATTGTAAGGGGATTGCCCGTCAGATTAGGGGTATGGTGATTTTAATATTCGGACTAATTACTTACTGCTATATTTTCGTAAAAAAAAACTGAATAAGTATTTAGACATAAGTACATAAGATTCAAATTATCAAGTTTAAAAAAAAAAATGATACGTATTATGTCGATCGGAGTTCTAAAAAGTACTTTGATTCACAAGTTTTAAAATATTTGAGCTATTGTAGCTCATATCACTGTTGGTGTCGGGTTAGAATAGTGGCACTCCATGTCTTCCCGTGGATGTCGTAAGAGGCGACTAAGGGAATATTAAAGACCTGTAGTACTATTAGCGGATGGGCTTTCAACCTGTCACTAATACACAGGTATCTTAGCCTGATTGTGCAAAATGTGGTTACAGAATTATCAAGCTTTTTTTAATTGTTGGTAATTCTGTAGCTCTGTCTACTCACTTCGGGAATGAAGGCGTGATGTTATGTATGTATGAATGTTATAACTCATATGTGTCTATAATAAGCCTAATGGAAAGGAAAATATTTTTTACTACGTATAGATTCAATTATAAAAGTAAAAACATAGTCAAGAGAGGCAAGTCCAATCCTGAATTTCATACTAAACCGTCACTATCTTCCACAGACTAAAAAGAAGCGCAAGCGATGCGGCGAGTGCATCGGCTGCCAGCGCAAAGACAACTGCGGCGACTGCGCACCTTGCCGCAACGACAAATCGCACCAGATATGCAAGCAGCGACGCTGCGAGAAACTCACCGAGAAGAAGGTGAGTGGCTATCTTTATTGTTCATCTAATAGGCGTGAACCATTGACGCTTTTTGAACTACAGTCAGAGATTTTAAGCATGCACAACGAGTATTAGGTATTACTTTTAAAGACTGCTGTCTGTTAAGGTGCCGGTAAATCATTGGCTCACTGACTGGCTGGCGCACCAGCGGTCTAAATCGACAAATGACAAAGTCACACAAAATAACTTAGTCCCAAACTAAGCCCTAGAATAAGAATAGAATAAGAATAAGAGGAACTCAGGAACAAATATTCGCGCTCATCACATATTAAATATCTGCCCTTACCGGGATTTGAACCCAGAACCGCTGACTTCGGAGGCAGAGTCACTCCCAACTCGGCCACCGTGTCGTCCTGTGTGTTATCCTCTCCAAAAATAAATAAATAAATTACAGAACCAGGAACCATAACAGGAAAATGTTTTCAAACAGCTCCATTTCGAAGTACATACGCTTCAATGTACTTTTTTACTGCAATACAATTTAGTAGCGATATTAAAATACTTCAGTGAATTAGGTACGACTTGGGTCCATATCAAACTTAATATATAATACTGGCCGTTAAGTAATAAAAGCTAGAAAACTAAGGTCAACTGTAACAGTTCAGTAGGGCTAGACAAGTTGCATTCGACAATCGTTAGCGATTATGTTTCGATAGACAAATGTATGGAATTGACGTAAGCCACCGAGTTAGTCGCGTGGTACTAACGTCAATTTCATATATTATTCAATCGAAATATAATTGCTAACGATTGTCGAATGCAACTTGTCTAACCCCACTGGGCCTCTATTCTACTGCGTCATAACGATATCGCGTTTGACGTGTTTTAGAATCGTTTATATGACTCAGTCGCCATTACTATCAAGTAAATAAGAGTTAACAAAACGTTGACAATACGGAAACACGTCAAAAACGATATCGTTATTATTATGTAGAATCCCAGCCCTGAATAAAAATGGTAAAAAAATCAAACGGTTTTTCGGTCGGTCTTATCTTATGACCTTGATTTTGCTAGGCAGTATTTTTCAGAAACGACGTAGATGGGCGTTTTCCAAAAAAAGTGTACATCGTTAAAGACAAAAGTTAAGAAAATTTAACTTTTCCATTTCGTCACGAAAGTTAACGTATGTAAATGTATGGCTAATTTTCGTGACAAAATGGAAAAAGTTAAATTTTCTTAACTTTTGTCCTTAACTATGTACACTTTTTTTGAAAAACGCACAGATTTTCAGTCTCGGGTAAAGATTAATAAAATAGATTGGATTGGAGTACAGCTAGAGCGAACTTATTCAACCGCTATTTTTAACCGACTTCAAAAAAGTAGGATTTTTTTAATGTATGTTCTCCGATTACACAAAGACTGCTAAACCGATTTGAATATTTTTTTCGTGTTCGATTTGGTATAATTTCTATTTGGTCCCATTTCCAGCATGTCAACACGTCTCTGATTATGGGATCTTGGAAAAATCGAGGGAAAAGTATTATTATGATCACTAAAAGGTATGAAAAAATAATGTTTAAAATAACTAAAAACCGTTTTAAAAAAGCAAGAAATAACTTCTATAAAATGATAGGTACAACTGAAGTCGGCGTCTCACTATGTTTTTAACCAAGAAGCCGAAAGTATAATATTGAAAAAAGTTATTTATTGCTCTTTGAAGACGGTTTTTAGTTGTTTAAAACCTTTATTAGTAGAAAAGTGTCCATTTCGTACCAAAACATCGATCAGTATTTACAGATACTACCATATCATTACATTACTGATTTTAAGTATAGGTATTGGTAATAACATCAAACGAACAAACTGTAAATATACAGCAATTTTATCTGGATTGCGAAAATATCCTTCTATTCGTATACAAGACCTTGGTATTAGAATTCATTCACGAGTGTTACGGCCGTTTCCCGATCATGTTTCATTCAATGTATATCCTGAAGTTTGAACGTCAATGACGCAAGTAACGTATGCCTTATTCAGGAGCCATTTACATGTGTTTATGCGATTGAAAACTAAGTCAATACCAATACCATAAACATGTAAAGGAATCTTATTTTGTTCTTCCAATTTCAAAATATTCGTAAAAAAGGGCAGACATGAATGTGGTAGTTTTCTGGTTAAGGTTAGGTTTTTAAACGTATAAATCAGCTTGTTGGTATATAATTATTATAAAGTCGTCTAAAACTGACATAGCAATGGAATTTTATGTTTAAACTCATATTAAGTATATTATGGTAAGTATCTTTTTATATACAACATTGAAAAGCAAAGGTCAACATTATTCAATAGTCTTGACAAGACGGATCTACCTGCCATTGAGTTCAAAACATAATGAGGTGTATAAATTTACTCCTTACATAAAAAATATACATTTTTGCTTAGGAACTAGGCGAAAATGTTGCTAGCTTTAATAAATACGAAATCGAAATTCAAAACAAAGACACTCGTTACCATAAAATCGTAATAAAAAACATAACCGCTGAGTTAATAGTCCGTGAAAAGATCGCCGTTACTGCTCTTTCGAACCAGCTCTATTATCTGTCTCTGTTTATATTGTTTTGGTAGAAAGTAATGTACATTTAGCAAATAGCAGGCTGGAAGTGGAGAAGAAAAGAATGCGATTCTTTATTTGAAATTCACAATTCGAACGCCCGAAAAACCGGCCAGTGTTTCCAGTATTTTGTGAGGAAGTTTTATACCGACGAAAAAGCAATGGGTAGGTACTCCACTTAATTTACGATTATAACTTAACGGCTACGAAGGAAGTTTAGCAAATTAGTTTTAAAACAAGCACCGTAAAGCTTAAAGGGGAGGGAGGCTTCCGTAACACCTTTACTCAGCTCACCTAATTACAAATCATCTTGCGAACGAGAATTGTATTAAGTTAATCCGAAAATGTGGAGGTAATTGATAAAGGGCAAAGTGGATTTTGAGGCCGAGGCCAATCAGAGACGACCACAGATAACGAACCTAGAATTATCTTGTTGAACTGAAAGTTCTGGTTTGACGGATATTAATTGTACATGTTCATACGTCTAATCCAGTTAGTGCAAATTTTAAACATCTTTTTATCTAATAGTACCTAAGACATTCATTATGTTAGTGTAATAAAAAGCCACATGTTTATTTTGGCCTTCAAATCGAGTAACAAAAAAAAATGACTAATTAAACTTAAAGCTTGTCCCAGAAAAAAGTGTCGCTTTTACTAACCAAGGTTGTTTGTCAGACTTCAATCAAATCAGTTTGAAAACTATTTTCCTAGTTAGCATATTGTCTATTATTTGAATTAAGATAAATAAACAGATGTTAGTACTTGTATTTTCAAAGATGTCGTCAGTTAAAGAAAAGTTTCATGAAAAAATTCTGTACAAATATGTTCAGTCTCGCGGTATATCTGTGAAAAATATTGCATCGGAGCTTAAAACCTCAGTAAGAACCGATCAAATAGTTTTAAAACGGTTCAGAGAGGGTGGTAGCATACAACGAAAGCCTGGAAGTGGCCGTAAACCTGGGTTTGTAAATAAAAATATAGAGAGGAACATTGTGGCAGCGTTACAGAAGAAACCTACTCTTTCTGTCCGGCCAAAAAATACAAAAAATCTAAATCTACGGTGCAAAGGGTGAAAAAGCATTATTCTATAAAGTTATTTAAACAAGTTAAAGTACCCAACAGAAGTGCGAAACAACAAACGGAGGCTAAATCCCGGTCCAGGAAGCTCTATTCGGAAATGACTAAGAAAAAATATTGTATTGTTATGGACGACGAGACCTACTGTAAACTTGACTTCAAGTCACTTCCAGGTCACCACTATTATTCAGCCACTGATAGAAAAACTGTTGATGAAGAGTATAAGGTCATAAAAATGGACAAATTTGCAAAGAAAGTTCTCGTGTGGCAGGCGATTTGTTCATGTGGCAAACGCAGTACACCGTATTTTGCCAAAGGAACCATTAATGGTGATTATACCTGAATGAATGCCTTAAAAACGATTGTTGCCATTAATTAGGAAGCACAGTAAACCTGTCCTCTTTTGGCCTGATTTGGCCACGTGTCACTACACGAAGCGGGCAATAGAGTGGTACAAAGCAAATAGTATCGATTTTGTTGAAAAACACCAAATGTCCTCCCAATTGCCCTGACTTACGGCCCATTGAGAAATATTGGGCTCGTATGAAGCAAAAGCTTTTAAAACACAAAAGTAATGCCACGTCAGTGGAAAACTTCAAACGGAAATGGAATGAAGCTTCCAAATTAATCACCGATGATGATGTACAAAAATTAATGGCACGGGTTAAAGCAAAATTAAGGAGTTTCTGGATGAACAAAACTTAAACCGATGTTTATAGGAATAAAATGTATTTTAAGAATATTCAAATACAACTGTGTTGTAAAATTTAATTAATTTTATTATTTGGTGGGGTTTTTTAACAATTTAATATGCGACATTTTTTTCTGGGACAAGCTTTAGGACAGTTGCTGTAATAGATACCAGTCATTAAATCCATATCTCGAAAAGCCGGGTGTTTGACTCTATGATCTTTGACACCTGGCGCGTTATCTTACATTATCTGTAGCGTTATATTCATTACTTACTCATACTCAACATATTTTTCTGTTAATTTAATAATTATAAATAACCTTCTGCGTTTGTTCCATGTAGGTATTTGATAGATTAATACTTACTTAAAATGTAAACGACCTTTTGCCTTTTGGCACATTGTCCAAAGCAGTCAAAACCTGAGGTTAACGACAGCTGAGCTATCGCCTAAGATTACAATAGACACATGCTCAGTGATAAAAAACCTTTTTTCCTTACAATGTACCTATCACATGTCGCCCACATCGGCGCACGCGCCGCGCAGCTGCCCCTTCCTCCAATCAGAGCGCTCCATTCGAAAATGGAACGCCTTTAGGATTTTATCGATCAAATTGTACCTATTGTTGGGCAAAGGTGTTTTTAGTTTAATCAAGTTTTAATAATAATGGATTACATGTTACATTAAATTATGGGATTGTTAGTACCTACTGCTTCTAATCATAGCTTTTAATTCGGCTGAACTTACCGATAAAAACTGCCATGGAAGAAGAGAAAAGTAAGAGGCATAGCGATGTAAAAACCGATTGATTACAATATCGCTTAAAATGACGAATATAGGCGCTGCCTCACGCTACGATAAATTGCCCTCGCTGCAATAAAGCCTAAATTGTTATTTACGTTAACATCGCGAGAAAAGCATTTAGCAAAGTAGTTTTAGCTAAAAGGGTCGGTATTTCTTAGAAATTAACTGAAAAGAGTCGCCAGAAAAACTCATCTAAGTTAAGTACCTAGTACGTTCCATTACATTAAGATTTTAGTACGAATACTATGTATTAAAATATATTTTTACATCAGACGTTACATGATTGACTTCGTTGATTATTTGAAAGAGACAGAAATTTTGATAAGATTTTGATGCAGACTGGCGTGTTCTTAGTCTTAGGTGATAAGGTTTTCCAAAAATCTGCTATAAAGTTGTTAATGTAGTAGGTACGTATTTGTTTAGCGAATAAATCTAGTAGATGTTCATTTAAAATAATATCTGTGTGAAAGGTAGCGTACGGTTTCCATTAACTAAAGAAATCGAGCCTCTCAGAAGTTAAATGAAGCTATTTATTTTGAAGCCATAGCCATAATTGTCGCCAGGCCGACACGCGAAAACGATGCCAAAAAGCGTCTCCGAGAAATAATGTTTTCCTTCGCCGTGCAAACAATCTAGCAATAAACATTACTAACAAACTTTCCCATAAATCTACGTTTATCGTCCATTTTAATTGCTTTTTTGTTTTCTCGAATATTTCGCGTACCTACACTTTAATCGACATTCTTTTTCGGCACCGATTTATGACACAGAAATATGTCGCCATCTTGAAATTAAAGCGAATTTATTGTTGTGATTGCAATTTGATTATGGTTTACGACTTTTATTATTCCATTTTTTACCTTGTAATATTATTTCAGTAAATTCTTGGAAGCACTTCATGTTTATCACCTCAATTATTTATACTTGACAATCTTACATTATCATTGTTGTTCAACCATTTTATTTCCCATGTGGTGCCTCCATTTTACATTTAGAACAGGCAAGACGATTTAAATGTTTGAAATGTGATCACGATCTGAACAAAGCTATCGCCAATCAATTCCAAAATTGTGTTCTATTTTCAAACAATACGAAAACGAAATCAAATGCTGGCCGGTTGACCGATATATCACTGTCAGGTCGCAAAAAATTCGAGCGCGGAACCACGTGAGTCCACCCAGTGGGTCGGGCGATTATAACGGTCGGCAGGAGTTTACACTTTTGATTTTTTCTTTTTTCCCGCACGTGCCGAGGGCCGGTGATTCAGCCGGCAGATGTTACCGGTTCTCGTTGGTTTTTGTGCTATCAGCTGATGTAACGTAACGGGTATCGGCCATTAATGATGCATCTTGCATGCATGACTACCAACTATTACACGTAACTGGAATTTTGTAATTGATTTTTTGCTTCAGGGTTCAAGTCATTACTCGCGGCTTTTTAATCCAAAGTTATTGCATAACTACGTTTTTATGTCGGGTTCGATGTAAACTAATAAATTTATGTGGACATTAAAGTACCTAAGGTAAAATGCTTCATAAAGTAATCATCTGCAATGTGTTTAGAAGATCGATAATTTTATGAAAGTTACGTTATAACTTTTCGATCAAAAGACTGCATTAAATGTAAGTAAGGTACTCGATAGCACCAATAAGAATTGACAGAACCTACCCACGTACTGTTTGTGTGGTATACGTATTTTAAACGAAAATTATATAGAAATAGAAAATATTTATTTCACTTAATATGCATAATGCAAAAGCATATCATGATGATCTGAAAAGCTTCTGTTTTTATTTTGAATAAAACGCGACTAAAATTCTGCATTCATTTAAACAATGCTTTGTGATTGCGCATTAGATTTTTATTTTCAAGCTGAATTAGGTTTTAGTCGTCCACCACATTTTCCATGTTTTAGTTGCGCGTCCTCACAGTGCAGTCTGTTGTTTAGTTTTAGTTTGCGTTTGTAAAATGGCTTTTAGTTTTTACCCGTTGTTAAAAATCTGCATTTAATATTATCACTTGAGTGTAAAAAAGTCGGTCTTATTACGAACTGGTAACAGGAGTCGGAGTTTTCAACTCCTAAATATCTGTACCATGAGCAGATATTTTTTTAATACTTTTGTTAAATATCTTTTTTTTTAAAGAAGCATTCCACAATGTGCTCAATAAGTAATTGACATTACTAATGAGTAATCATTAAAATGCCTTTATCCGTTCTGAAGTGCACATATAAATAGTCGTGTGGAAGTAAGTAGGTAATAGTTGCTCAAAGTTTTTTCACACCGGATTAGGACAGCAGCTGCGTAACCGACTTTTTTCCTTTCCTCGTTTTTTCTCTAACTTACTTAAAAAGCAAAAGCCAAATAAGAATTGTAATTAACAAAACAAATAGACCTTATTAAAAAAAAAGAAATATATTCAACGCTTAATGTAAATAAGGCATACCTGTTTTTAAAGCAAGTTGGCTGCCTGCATCAAAAGGACCATTGTCGGTTTATAATAAAAGTTTAAATACAGAATTAAAGCTGTTCGTTTAAAGACCGTTGATGAAGACCGGTTCTCAGCTTTTGCATTAATTCGAACGTTCCTATTTCGAACAGCGTAACTTTTTAAAACGTCTGAATATTCATCTTGCTAGCCAGTTGCAAACTCGGAGCGTCGGGTGAACAAATCAATACTTTTTCCTAGCAAAGACTACCCCAATGCACGCAACTAATTCATACTGGCTAGAGCGCGGTATAAATAACTCTATCTACACACATTTACCGACCTCTTTTCTACAGCGAAACGCACACGCGTGCAGCGGACCGACCAATGGCGTCCCAGTTTCGCAGTGCATGTGAAGTGTGTGCAAGTGTGCGTAAGTGCGTAAGGGGTGCGTCGATGCACCCCTTAGTATGACGACACGGAATCGAAGGCGATGCGTTTTATTTTCTAGCTTTCGCACCCACGATTTTATTATATTATTTTTCCCCTGTATCTTAAAGTTATTTATGGTGTGCTATGAAATTATTGACAGGGCAAAGTTATTCCGATATGGGTGGAGAATGGAGATTTTATTAGTAAGTAGGTAAATTCTAAACTCCCTGGCCTTCAAAGCAGAAAAAAAAAGATTAGTATTGTATTATTTTATTGTCATTTAATTATATTCTGCTAGAAATCTAGGGTTTAATCAGTAATTTTCAATAAAAATAAATGTTATCTAGTTCAGTCTGACGCAATATCAGGGAAGCTATAGTCATTAGATAATGATTTGTAGATTCTGAACACCCTTAGATTCTAAAACTAAAAAATAAATATACATTTACATAGGTATTTAATAAATTTTCCAGTTGAGTTAATTCGCCCTAGTAAGGTAGGGCTGCCTTTAGAATTAGTTCTAACCAGTATGTTCGCCAGCGGCGTACCAATTTGCTGGTCAACCGAGAGGGACGCACTCATGTGTTAGAGTTATATAGATATACCTACAACTGTCACGCAACAGTTGTCATGACGGTGTAAGGTTAGAAGCTGCGCTGAACCATAGACTTATGGTTACTAGTAACTTTGTTTAAAAGTGTGAATCTGAATGGATAACAATTAGAACTTACTTATAGTCAATGTTATGGGTCCCGTTATAACAGCGCAGTTACTATATCGCTGCAAAGAAAAACTCTACTTTTCTTGTAAGGCATAGCAAATATTGCGAATCTAAAACACCTAACCCATGTTTCGGACTAAAAGTGTATATTTAAATTTCAAGTAAAGTTGTAAAAATTAAAGCTTTATCATTGTCAACTTCCCTTTTAAAGAGGCTTTATTAAATTGGGCTCTATTGGGCGGTTTTAAAAAAAAGTGTACATCGTTTAGGACAAAATTAAGAAAATTTAACTTTTTCCATTTCGTCACGAAAATTAACGTATGTAAATGTATGGCTAATTTTCGTGACGAAATGGAAAAAGTTAAATATTTTTAATTTTGTCCTTAACAATGTACACTATTTTTGAAAAATGCCATATTTCAATTGTCTTAAACTGTTGTATTAATTATGTACTTAACAGTAAGGGCGTATTTTGAAAAACAACATAGAAATATATGGTTTTTAAACAAAGTGGAAAACTCCCAAGATTCGCGTTTAAAAACATTGCACCAAATAATTATGCCACATAGCTATTCTAAATTCAAACTACACATAGAACTAGTTACTGTGCTAGTGTGCGTGGGTAGGGGTGCGTTCAGGAGCAATGCGGCGGGAAATCGCGCGTGCCCACGCATTCAGCTCTGGGCCCCCAGCGCTGAACGCATCTCTAATTACTGCCTTCAAGAGGTTTTAACACATTTTTTTTAAAAGCGGTTTTGTTGTTGGGTTGCCAGGAAAATTGTTTTATTTTGTGCCTGATTTTTTATCGTTTATTTATTTTAAGTTACTATTTTAGCAAGTTGTAATGTTGTTGGGTTATGTTTAAATACATAAATTATCATTAATACATTATTTTTTCATATATACGAGTAGATTGTAATAAAGTCACGCTCTTATGTATACGAATCTCTACTTCTAGCAACCAATATGTAAGGAATAATTTAGTAATACGAGTAAACAAAAATCTTAACACACCGACGTTGTCACACAGTAGTTTGCACAAAAAACTAATTGGGTGGTAAGATTTAGGATTAAAAAACATTGCTTGCCTCATAAATACATATAATGTAGACTCTATTTTTACGTTTCTCGTAAATAGCACGCGTAGATATTGCGCATTATACGATATACCTGCCGCATCATTTCTGCGATAAAATAATCCCGACCGTGAGATTGTAGAAAATATCGTTTACAATGTTTACAGTAAGGTGAATCAGGTATTATTCTCAATCTTGTATTGAGTGATGTCAACAGCGCTATCAAAACTTGACTCTTCTGCTCGTAGGTATTTTGTGGATTAAATGCCTACAATTGGCAGAGAGCTACTGTGTTATCAGACTAACACAGTGTGTGTTATTAGTTAATAAGTACATACTTTTGGCGGGATAGCAAACAATATAGTCATAGTCATATCATTTATTGCATTAAGTGTTTACAAAGATCTTGAAAAATATTACATGTCCAACATAAACCCTATTAGGGCACTGCATTTATATTCATTATATTTACTTAACTTATTAACTAAATTACATAATTACTTAACTTAAAATATCTCAAAACCTGGGCCTTGTAACCTAAAATAATAAGAAAAATAGATAATGTTATATTCTAACCAGATTAAAGGTTGGTGTGCACTTCGCATTACATTCGGGTAATCATGTATCACTTTTACAGCTCCCTTGACAATTCCCTCCTTTCAAATCTTGAATCCCTTGCGGGCGGGATCGATCCAACGACGTGACAGGTGGCTGAACATACAACAGATAGGTATACAAGTGTTTTAAATATTTGTAAGTACCTGAGGAAACAAACGATTCAAACACTTTTTAACTCTACTTGTTATTAATAGTCGAGGATGTCCGCGTAGGATTTAATTCCCATTTATTCTTCCCAATAGTCCGCCCCTTCAGGGAAAAATAATTTCGGATGAGCCTCTTCTACTACTGTAACATAATAAAGGCGTATATACACCGTGTCTTTTTTGATTTACGATAACTTCGGCATATTGTTAGGTACACGTATAGAAACTACGTGGTACATTAGATTTTAAAATATTGCAAAAAAAAAAAAAAAAAATTGTTTAGAACAAAGTAATTAAATGTTGTGTCTTCAATCATTCTAAAAGGGTCTTTAGAGTTAACTCATAGTTAGTGTCAAATACGTCAAGTCAGCGTGACATACACACACAAGTAAAGATAACACTTGACAGGTGCACGACCTAACAATTGAAAACTCTTTACTCATAATAGGTAATTAAAAGAAAATTGTTAGGTATCAATTAAGAGCCTTTTACATTAGTTTAACGTGATTAACTGATTAATTTTAATAATTGAATATCTTTATAACCGTACGAGTTATCATATGTCTGTCTTCGGGAAATTAGCTTAATTTGGCTTGAAGAACGTGCCCTTAAAGTTATCGTAAATCAAAAAAAACACGGTGTATAGAAGTATTAATTTAAGCTGTGCGTGTAAATAAAAACTACTTTATGTCGGTAGACAAAAGTACCTTATATTTTAACATACATAAGAAAAGAAAAAGCCAATTCAGAAATGCCTCAGGCTTGTCTACTCTATACTAATGATATAAAGAGGCACCTAAAGTTTGTGAATTTGAATCTTTGGATCTACTCAACCGATTTTTAAAAATATTTTACTAATAGAAAGCCAGGTTATTTGTGAGTGGCATACGCTTTGTTTTAATTTTCTATGTGGACGGAATCGCGGGCAACAGCTAGTATCTAATAAACTTATCAAAGTTTTCCGGATCAATCACTGTTGCCAGATAGAATCGCGTCAATTCAGCACAATTATTGGCTACTTAGGTAAACTATTAATAATATTACGGAACCAAATTCGATCAATAAGCATTAAACTAAACCACGTTATAAAACTACTTATACACCTGTAAAAACCAATCACGCATAATAAACAGGTATCGAATCTTAACCACCTGGAATCAAGTAGGGCACCCTTGTTAGTCGGTTTACGGTTGCCAGGAAACAAAATAGGTTTGAAAACTAAATCGCCTAGAATGCGTGCCTCACTAGCCCTCTATAAATGGACGCTACGCAAGCACACGCCTCGTTGCCTTGCTTGCGCAGCGTGTGATTCAGTGCACGTTTGAACATGGTAGATTTTTAATTGTAAGTAGGCAAGATTTTTCGCACAAGTAGGCAATTTAAAATTTGTACACTGGCAATGATTACTTGTTTTATTTCAAGCTTACAGACTTTTTATGCTGAGGCCCGCCTATCATTTGTATACTTAGATATATTTTCTAGATTGTGGCAGAAAACGCATCAAAAACAATGGCGTAGTTTAAAAGAACTAAAGAAACTAACAGACAGACAAAAATAATTAACAGATAATTATTGATTAAAAAACGAAAGAAAGGGTAACAAAAACAAATGTTAGAATTGCTTTTCAATACTTAAAAACTTCGCGGTTAAATTAATACCTACGCATTTTATGTATTTTATTTAACTAAACTTTTCTAACCGGGTTCATCCCTAGTAAAAGTAGTAAAACAAAACCTAAGCGTACGCGTTCCTTATGTTATGTTTCCTCGACCTTATTTACCTGGCTCAATTAGCACGCATCTATGTGCTCGCCCCTAGTGCAGCCTAAGGGCCGTGCGAGGCACGCGTAACCTACAAATCCGCTCCAGGCCATTGTGACCTGTTTAAAAAATAATCTGTGTCTGTGGTTTTATGAATTCGAATTTCAAATTTAATCTCAAATTGGTCACGTGTTTTGTTTCGTCGTCTTTTGTTTGTATAATCTTTACTGATATATTGGGTTATTTAACTTGACTTAGAGAAAAGTTAACTATTATTTTTTGTGTATTGTTTTTCTTTGAACTTAACTATCACATATAATTTATATTTGTAACTTATTAGCTTTTTGTAAAAAGAAACTGAATTTATGGAATTTTGTTGATTTAGTTAGTAATAAATTATTCTTTTTTAATTTATATTTACTAATTGGAGGTTTTTCTTGTAAGTTTGATTTCATAGGAGTTTGGTTTAATCTCTGAAACTGCTTACTCTGAAAACTCTTTTAGACAAAATCTACATTATTAAGACTATTATTCTATCTAGGAAAAGTAAACGTAAGTGAAATTGCAGGATAAAAACGATTTAATTTTAATTGTATAAAATATTAGTGGGTATACTATACCTACCGTAAACGAGACTGATTTTCTTGATAGTTGAAATAGTAGTAAGTACATTAGGTTATGATAATGCTACGATCCTGAAAATAAGGTACGCGTTTGCAGGCAGCATCGCTTATCCCGATACAGTCCCACATATCCCGATAATCCCCATATTTCCCGTTTATTTTCCTCCAAGTGAGTCATTGCTCTCATCGAACAATCAAGCGCAGGCTAACGACCCTGCCACCCTGCTTCCACCAGCCTCGCTAGAGCCCTGGCACATCAAACAACTCCACAGTGTTGGGCTTAAAAAAAATAGGTCGTAAATATATTTTTTTACTTTTTAAAGATTGTAAGGAAAAGCGGTAATAGTTTGAAAGGATGGTTGGTTGTGTGGATGTTTGTTACCCTTTCGCGCTACTACGGCTGGACGGATTTCAATAAAATTTTGAATGGAGACAGCTTATACCCTGTATTAACACATGAACTACTTTCTATTCCAGAAAATTTAAAATTTTCTGAGGGAATAACGAAAATTGAAATATACGATGAAGAACTCGCGGGCTTTTGCCATTGCTAACTTTTGCTAGTAATGTATAAGCAAAACTTGAAAAGAATAACTAAAACTGTGTTTAAGGATCTTTTATGTTTATACCATAATGAGCTGTAACTCGCGACTTGATCCGCGTAGAAAAATAAAATATAGTCTATTTTACCCAGTGGAAATATAATACTCCGCTGCTGAAAGAATTTTCTCAATCAGTCCTGTCGTTTTTAAGTTTCTTCTTTACTAACACAAATAAAAATCCATTTCTTTTTATAACATAGGTGTATTTGATCTTTGATAGTAACTTTAAAACCAAGGTAAAAATATTGGATACATTTTTTTATGGTAAAGACAAGGCACACGAACACAGGCCACCAGCAATTATAAAAGTACAAAATACTAGCTTTTTCCCGCTGTTTCGACCGTGTAGTAGTTTCGCTTTTTCCCGGGAACCTTTAAATTTTCCAGGATAAAAAGTATCCCAAGGAACAAACGAATAAACACTTTTACATTTATAATGTTAATATCAGTATGCATAAACAAACCAAAAAAAAAATAGCCTATGCAAAAATAGGTCACTTTACTCACTTGGCTCTCATGGAAAAAAACGATTCACCACACTTCACTTCAGTACATAGGGAGCAGGGTAGAGCAACATACGCTGGGGAGGGTTGGCCAAGTTGGTTATTGTGGCCCAAGTACTGATAGGCAAATTGCAGTTTTTTATGCACCGATGTAGGGTAAGAGGGAGATAGTGTAAACGAGGTAATAAATGTGAGCTTGATGCGTGCAATTAGAACGAGTAATAGGGAACAAGGCATAGTTTTTTTTTTAACTGATTTCCACCAAACAAATTTGAGTATAAAAATTTGGCTTGCAAAGCCCTCTCTATCATTCAAGATTTGGGTAACAGAAATCAATAGTAGGTGCAATAAAAATCTATTATTTTTCTAATTTTAATTTTAATTAATAGCTTTCACTCCTGTGGGGTTAGACAAGTTGCATTCGAAAATCATTAGCGATTATGTCACGATTGAAAAATCTATGGAATTGACATTAGTACCACGTGACTATGTCGGTGGCTTGCGTCAATTGCATACATTTGTCTATCGAAACATAATCACTAACGATTGTCGAATGCAACTTGTCTAGCCCTACTGTTGAGGTGTATTCCTCCAATAATGTCGAATTATTAATAGACACTCCTTAGAGGAATAAGTCCATGGATATTTCACGCGTGGACAATTATTCTACGAGTATTTTCAACGACTAAACAGAAGCACTAAACTTGTTAGCTTCACGCGCTTCTTCATAATAATTATCTTTAAATCAAAATGGCGGTTAACGGCGTTCGGGCAAAATGACATTTCGTTTCAGAAAAGAAGTTTCCTGCAGACAACCTTTTTTCAAAATTCCGAGGGGAGGAGTCTTAGAGGGATAAAAATTAAATCTTTAGATAGGTACATATATACTTAGCGACTACGCATTTTGACGAGACGATGGTAGTTTAAAGAAGCAGCCTAGCGGACTCTGGTTCGATTCACGGTAAGAGCAAATATTAGTTATAGTTCCTGAGTCTTGGATGTTTTCACTATATCTAAGTAAAGTGGACGTCCGAGGACATGTCAAGAGAAAATATTTAATTGCGTCGTGATATTACGTTCATTTATACATCTTCCCAAAACATTTCCATGTGTTTTAGGAGAAGTGACCTTACTTTTGTTAAATCGAATTTGATAAATATGGTGACCATATCGAAATTTCTCAAAATGAAAAAATAAATCAGTCTAACGGACTGTATGAGTAATTGTCAGGTGCTTTAAATTGAAAACAAGTTCTATATTTTAAAATTGGCGTGTGAAATATCAAAAGTCAACACATTTCTCATCGCTAAAATGTGGTGGTGATAAAAGTAATGTAGATCTTATTTTATTTATCGCAATTCAAAGTATGGTGACAACTACTAGTACAACGACGAGCTCTCGGACATCTACCTTACGAATAAGTAGGACTATGGTTGTCTCGTACCCAAAGTACAACTTGGTCAAATTTATTGGAGATTGTCTTCTGTTATTATTATCTAATATATAAAATTCTCGTGTCACGGTGTACGTTATTGAACTCCTCTGAAACGGCTCGACCGATTCTTATGAAATTTTGTGTGCATATCGGGTAGGTCTGAGAATCGGCCAACATCTATTTTTCATACCCCTAAGTAATGTAACAAAAAATTGCAGCGGGCGAAGCCGCTGGCGGGCCGCTAGTTATTATATATATATCCTTGCTTTTATACGCGTGTGTAAGTAATTAAAAAAAAACTACAGTCATACAACCTTACACAAGCACCGTATTAAGTTAATTTCGTTCAGAATTATTGATGTGTTAGCTGAACCGCACTCAAAAACCGCAACCCTCATGTGAATTACCAGTTTGCCTTCATACCAAAGAAAGCGGTTAACTGTACCTATAGTTATAGTAGAAGCATTTTAAATTTATTGTAGTCACTAATAGAGTATAAAATGCTTCGACTACCACATACCTCAGAAGTATAACGCGGTATATGTAAGTAAGACGTGTAACATTTTACATTTTGCTTACAACTAATTTGTAAGTCGGTTTTCATGAATTCATACTTAAAATATGCTTTGGCATGATACGAAATAAAAGTTTGATAAAGAATAATACATAGTATAAAGGAAAAGGATAAGTGTTATTGATTGATTATAAATGTAACTGATTGTCTAGCTTTATTAATATTGATGGCTGAGTTATTATAGCAAATCTTATTTTTATTAAGTGTGGTTGCCGGGCTAGAATAGTGCTACTCCATGTCTTCCCGTGGATGTCGTAAGAGGCGACTAAGGGAATAAGGGCTTGTAGTACTGTTAGGCGATGGGCTTGCAACCTGTCACTAATACACTATTAAACATCTCAACCTACTTGTGCAAAATGTGGTCACAAAATTATTAACATGTCTTTTTAGAGTTGTTGGCGGCGTGATGAAAGGCGTGATGTTATGTATGTACGTATGTTATTTTTATTAAACAAATGTAATCGACGGGAATAGGTTAATATTATTACTTCAACATAAAATTGGTAAACCGTTGGGGTAACTTTGCAGAGGACTACCCAAGCATTGAAATCAAGCATGAGCAACTAAACAAACGAAAATCCTTTAGCAAAATTACTAAACCAAACGAACCTAATCCCAAGCGCTCCCAATCGTCACTTAATATCCAAAAACCGATATTCTCACGGCAATCGTAATTAAGTGACAACTGCAGTAACGCGAGCCCGCGGGAACGGTAACTCATAATTTACGATTCGGCACCGGTTTTCGGCTTCCGTCGCGCTCATACGGATACACCTTTATTTGATTTATGTCTGGCTTTTTATGAAACACTAGCTGGAAAGAAATGAATGAAATTTAAAACGAAAAAGTGTTCAACGACTTTTCCGCCTTACTTGATGACCCGCCATTTGCAAGTACTTATTTTTAATACAAGATTAAACAAGTAAATAACCGAATTATGGAAATGATAAAATTAGCAGACGTTTACGCTATTATGACTAAATTATCTGGGAATTCACGTGTCACGGAAACCTTATCACGTTATCACGATAGAGTGACGTATAAATAATAACGATTTATCTTTTCATTGAATGAGTTGGTTGTATTTGACTGTATTGGCTAGCTATGATGGTAATCCCTGGCTGAATTATCAGAAGTATTACGGCAGAATGTTATTGTATTTTGGAAATTGTGAAATGGAAAGTCTAAATACATAATGACTCATAAAATAGTAGGTACTTACCTAAGAGTTGAAAATTCTGGTTTAAAACAATGTTTCAGCCTTTATTCCCTATTAAATGTATTTAAGAATGTGTTACTTTGTGTTCAACGTCGATTAGCATCGCAAACTTTTTTGTTACAACATATTTATTATTTACATAGGCAAACGCTAATTAAAATGCACTATTAAACTAGTTTAATAATTATAGAATAAAATGCATGCAATTGTAGTAAAGTACTTTATTTTGTCTTATAATTTTACTTACCACGGGGATTTAAATGTCGTTTTTTATTTCCAAAATCCTTCGTGTAATAATACACGATATACATGCACAAAAAGACGTCCTAATTCTATAGTGGCCATAGAGACTACCTGAGCGTGCCATAAAAAAGAGGTCATCAACCCCAACAGCTGCTCCAATTCAAAATGGCCGACTTTTTAATGTCAAAAATTAATAAATGCAAGCGGGTTGTGTGATGGATGCATTGAAACCGATTTACTTGGCTGCTCGTTTTGAAAACCGGCTGGTTATAAATCATTTTAGTTTAATTAAAATAAAATAAAAATTGGTGGAGAAAACATGACGTGAATTTATGACTATTTAATGCCGCGCTGTTAATTAGAATTTATAAGTAAATTTGTAAAAAAATATTTTCAGTATTGTTTATATATTGACATTGATCGTTATACAATGCTAGTTTTATGCAAAAAATATATGCGAGAGTTAATTTTATTCAAAAATTAAAATAAAATGTACTTATTTCTCATATTTCCATAAATATACGGTTTGATGTTTTCTTTGCATGATTTTATTTTTATTTTATATTACGACTGTCTGTCTAGTCGAGCGCGTTTGTCGCGCGGCAGCTGAATAGTGCACAGGATGCCCGCGCCGCGCCGGCGCAGATGACGCGTAGACAATAATGAAGCGACAGATGTGTGTCAAATTACAACAAACGTACTTTTACTGTTTGGAAAATCGATAAAACTTGTTCATAAATTACTTTGACCTTAGTATTTTTTTAATAAACTAGTTAAAATTTTCTCTTTTTTTATTCAGAATAGAACCCAAACTAACGAGTCTGTAGAGTCGAAAACAAAAACTTGTCTCGAAAATTTCCCTTTTTGCAAGATAATTATTTATAACAGCTTTTTATTAAAATAATGCATAATACAAAACGAATCTAGAGTATTCTGTCTTTTAATAAAGAACTTATGACATTTTAAGTTCAATTTAGAAAACAAGCTGCAAACCAAAAACCCTTTTAAGTATTAAGTAGAAAATGTCAATAGCGTAGAGTATGAAGGTTATCAAAGGGAACAAGTCACTTATCGTGTTATTAACTTGTCAAGTTCATTACGAGAAAATGCGTCAAGTACTTATTCATTTATGACCTTAAATAACAGGTTTCTACTGCTAATAAATAACTTAGTTAATTTTATAAAATACGCTATAACATGCACCTACATGGCAATTTCCTATTTACGAAACTTATTTAATGTTTTTATAATTTTATTTATCTATGGTAACAAATGCAATAGTGTTTGTTAATATTAATATTGACTTATTTATATATATATATATATATATATATATATATATATTTCTTCAGGAAAACTCAACTTTATATACTCTTTTAATACCTACTGCTTTTATTTATATCGGGATTAATTTAGGTAAACCAGTTTATTTACTGAACAAACATGCATTTATATTTAATCTTTATCTTTAGTTAATTATTATTTGATTACTCTTACTAATGAATTTGCGGTACGTTCTGTGCAACCACACAAACACCAACGAGTTCTACGCGATCGCAGTACTCCCTATACCACCTTTTTGCTGATCCTACTTGAAAAAAAATATGTTTTTAGGGTTCCGTACATCAAAAGGAAAAAACGGAACCCTTATACTCGTAAGAACACTTTGTTGTCCGTCCGTCTGTTAAGACCTTTTATCTCGGGAACGCGTAGAAGTATCGAGTTGAAATTCAAACCATATACTCAGGTCTACAGTCCATAGAAGCTGTGAAAAAATCAAACTTCTAAGTTAACGTAAAATAGAAGATACGGCCGTTTATACCGCAAAAAACCTATATTTCCACACTCTCAAGCGAATAAAAACTTATAGGGTACCTATGAATTATAAATTTATGGGGTCCTATAGACCTAGAATCTTAAAGTTTGACAAGAAGGAAGCTCTTAGGTAAAACACAAGTAAAGAAAAAGAAACGAAAAAAGTTAATTTTCTGGGATTGCAAACTTATTTGCATATGTAAACTAATCGCGACCTATGTGGATGTATGGAGACAACCGTTTTTCAACGGCAAAGTCATGTTTGTCCCTCAATACAATTTTGCATTCTAATATTGTTTTACGGAACCTTCAGTGTGCGAGTCCGAGTCTCACCTAACCAGCTTTTTGAGCATTCAGTTGGTAACACATTAGCGACACGTGTCTATGGGCGGCCTGACCACTTACCGTTACGGGAGGGGAGCCTTTTAAAAAAACAAAACGAATCGATGACGTCACATACCATAGAGGATACTTTTTTATGCTATTAGGACGAGAGAATTGTAACGCGTCGATTGACAAGTTAATTATTTATAAAATCTCAACTGTTTGATGTGTTGTAACGCGCCATGCAGACAGACACCATTATATGCGGGCTCTAAAATCTTATACCCGTTATTTAACTAAGTAATAAATACATACATACCTAACGTCACGTGCTTGCCATTCTTAGAACAAGCCTTATATCTCAGACTTATGTCTCACAATGAGACTTCTCTTATGAAATATATTTGCTGCACATGTGAAAATATAAACTCTCACGTTTAACATTTAATCATTTTTTTTTGGTAATTTTAATTACTCTGTTAGATATAAATAACGGTTTAGAAAATGCCCTACTCATGCATGACGTCATGACCCATGACTTTTCAGCTTATGCTTTAGACAATATCGGCTATTTATTTTGTGTTTCTTATTTAAACGATATAGTTATTTAATGCAAAAAAAAATGTTGCGCCGACCCCAAATAAGTTGGGATGAGGGCAGGAGAATGACGGTTATGAGTTACTAGCGACCCGCCCTCGCTTCACTCCAGATTAAAGTATTATACATATAAACCTTCCTCTTCAATCACTCTATCTATCAAAAAAAACGCATCAAAATCCGTTGCGTAGTTTTAAAGATTTAAGCATACATAGGGATATAGGGACAGAAAAAGCGACTTTGTTTTATACTATGTAGTGACTTCACAAACTGTTACAGGACCTGTATATTTATATAAACTATATTCCAATAAATAAATTAAATTAAATTATACAAGCACATTACAACTATTTTTTTCAAGCCCAAACTTTAAAATTCATAGATAACTCCACAATAGAAAAAAAAAACTTTTATTTCACGTTACATGAGCTTATCTATTTGACCTTACCTAACACGTATGTCGTCGTAACCTTTTATCAGCGCAGCTGCGCCTGCGCAGGTACACTAAAAACTCAATAAAACAGCACACGTCAAGGATCTTACGATTACAACAGTAAGGTTTACTATGGCTTGGCTCGAGCAGAGTTTTTCATGATCATTTTTAACATGTGCGACAGCTGGCAACGGATTTACTGCATTGTTCCATTATACGCGATTAATGACGAAACGTTTAAAAAATAGGTGTTTTTCTTTTTCGAAAATGTCACATACTTGGTTCTGGTATTGAGTTATGTTCTTGGTTGAGAGAATGGGTAGGTAGGTATACCCTATTAGGTCTGTGATTAAGTAATGAAATTGTGATAAGATTAATGTATAATAATGAATACTTGAATCAGAATACATTCCAAGCCTCATTATTATTATTCCCGAAGTTCATTAGATAATTTTGTTAGAATAACGCATTATTATAAATTAATTTAATTGTAAAAAACCGTGCAGCAGGATGTCGGTTATGCTCAATATGTAGGGTTCCGAAGCTGTTACTGCAAACACAAAAAGTGCACCAATATGAGCGTATCTTCATGGATTGCGTCCTTTTGTTGAGAAGTGCAGTTTTTTAGCAATAACTTAAAAACGGTATTTCCTATCATGTTGAAAATAACTTTCACTGAAAATATTAATTAAATGATACCTTTGTATTTTTTTTCATATTTTTTGGACATACAGTTTAACAGTTAAAGTCTAAATTCACTTAAACAAATTAATCAGTTAAAAACCTTAAAGTGCTTTTAAAATAACTATCTAAATATGTGTCACTTGTTGATGTTTACTGAAAACATTTCTTTTTTAACCTAACCTAAACTACCTAACATGGTCGTGTTTAGCGACGTGGATAAACGTGGATAACGCTCACGTCACTCTCGCACTGACATACTGGTCAGAAAGAGACAGATGTGTTATCCACGGCCCCCAGCTTCTGTAATATTTATGGACACTTATTTGTGTCACCTATCAAACTAAGTATCAGCTTAAACAAGATACCTTCGTATGTTCTAAATTTCACGAATATACATCTTGTAGTTTTTGAGTAAAATGCATGTGAAATACGGACGGACGTGACGAACTTATAATTATGGGTTCCGGTTTTCCGGTATTATTATCTCTTTCCGTCACCTGTAGTGGTTACCTAGCAACGTGCTACATACTTTGAACTTTTTATGTGGAGGTAGGTATTACTAAGTAAGTATAAAGTAAGAATGTCACACGTTACAGGGTGGTTACGACAAATGATGAAAAGGGTTTAATGATAAACACACCTCTTTTTCCAAGAGTTTTTTGATGAAAAATGTGGTTTTAAAACATGTTCTCTTTTTTTCAGGTAAGTGTACAGTCGTTTCAGAACCAACGGACATGGGTGCGGGATGGCGACCAACAAAGAGGTAACTTAGTTAGAATTAAAACAGATTAGTTCCTTTTCTTTTAATTTGCTCTTACAACACCACTTTTATTTAGAAGATGGAACCTAAAACTCTAAGTAAAATATATATTTCTTTAATTAATTTGTCTTACAATAACTTATTAAAGAAAATAAAACTTAAACTCATTGTGAGACGGTTTAAATTCGTGTACAACCAACGACAAACCCAAGTAAGCATATTAAAAGGCCGAATGAGTCATCCGCTGCGGAAAGTCGAGGGTGAAAATGCGATGTTGCATTTTCACCCTATACAATCTAAACTAAACTCTATTCACTTCAAAACAACGTTGCGATTAGTTAAGGCATTAACGAATGTTTGCCGTTATGCCTGTTTCTAGTGAATTCGTTTTTCGAATATTTTTGCGATGATTATTTCAAGAATAGATGTAGTAGAACTCAGTGAGTTATTTTAATTTAATAGCTCTAGGCTTGCAAACTGCATCGAATATTAAAGTTAGGTAGTTAAAACATGACAATAACAATCAAAGAAAAAGTAATAAACGCATCGTTATATCGGGAAGTTTAATATCAAATACACAGCGCGCTCGTAAATAAACAATAATAAAAAATACAATTCAGACCTTTAACTGGAAAATTAAAAAGATTGATTTATTCGTAGTACCAGTATAATTTTAACTTGACCACTATATCTCCCATCGCCAGGTGTTCGCAAATTAGCAAATAATTTATCAGGCATTGTGCGCTCACGCATCGAAATGGCAGCTTTTGTTGCGCAAATCTCAAACGCTCCGTTCCACGCACTTTTACCTGAACCTTTTGTATTCTTTTTTTACAAACAATACAGGGCAGAGAAATGAATGAATGCTACCTGAATGCTGTCAAATGTCATTTTGATAAAGTTTATTTAAACAAAAACGACGCTTACGTGTACATGAATGAAGGCTATTTTTCTGTTTGCTGTGAATCTTTGCGCGAGAGACGCAATGGCGCAGATAAGAATTATTACCTCTACCGAGGCTGAGAAGATTCATTATTTATTTATTTATTTATTTTCAAATTTATTTCAGAACAAGTTCCATATGTTGTTAGTAACATCAATTCTTATTCTATATTAGTAATTATCAAATATTAACAAATTAAGAAATATATTATTTTATTCCTATGGCTACTGCTACCCAAAGTCGCACCATGGGGCAGTCAGGCCGTGTAGCAATCATGTTCAGAAATTATGTCGAGAATAATAATAACGAAATTATCTAAGTTCGGTTAGGTGACGTAATGCAAAGGTGCTGCCGTGTAAGCAGTTATAACCAAAAGTAATACAAACCGCTGAGCTGTGTTGAAATTAGTACCCTAAGGGTGCAATAGTAAAGTGTTTTTCGTAAAGCCATCTCTAACCACGGGAAGAAATATGAAGAGTAGCGGGAAACTAATTCTACGCGTAGGTACGAAATGGCTAAATATATTATTTATACAAAATGCTACTTTATTTTGGCATAAATTTATTATATTTTTCCCTACAAGTAACATATAATTTAAAATGCTCGTTCTCGAAACAAGTTTATTTTTTACGTTTTCTTGATTAGATATTTAAACTCGCTTAAAAGCGGTAAAAAACTAACTTATTAAAACAAAAAATGCTCTCGTTTTCGAACGCAGCAGAACAAAGCGTGGCAAGATGGCGCGCGTCCGGCGCGCGCGCCGCTTCCGCGCCCACATCCGCCGACACCCGACTCCTGCGCAGCCTGCGCCGATCGATTACCAGCGTGACCGCTTACAACTCGCCATTACATCCATATATACATATATGTATATAAAACATTAAAAAAGTTGATCAATTTAGAAACGAAGAACACAGAATAATTTTTATGTAATTATTTTTAAAAAGAATGTAAAAAAATATCTGTTTAAATACGATGCTAATAACAAGATCAGTAGATGTACTCGTACCTACGTACTCGTACTCGACCGCTCTCCACATCACACGGAAAAGGCGAATTGAGCCTAGAAATAAGTTATAAATGCATACTAAAATATACATATATACATATATATATACATCAGTCACAGTGATTCATCAATACATCCCAAATGTATTCAAAATATAACATGTCGGAAAGTTTCCAGTTATTAATAGTAATAATACTAATAATAGTTTGCATATTCCAAAAATTATTTAAATTAAACAAAAGGCAGATAGAAATATGTAAATTCCCTCACAAACCTTGTTAACGTCCGAGCCATCAAAACTTTGCTAGTGACCTTTAGGCATTTAGTTAAAACATTTTATTTTTTAATGGAAGCTATTTGAACACCTAAAATGTCTGTAAGATAATTTCTACATTTTAAAATATAGCCAACGGAATTGCTTTTAAGGAAGTGTCGCATTTTCCGCGCAAAATAAGACCTTGGCATTATCTTAATAGATTCACGGTAACAAAGAGTCTAGGAATTGTCTAATGAACCAGTCATGATGCCAACGAACCGGGTATTTAGTTATTCTATTTAAATATCTTTTTTTGGCATAGACAGTTGACATAGATTAAACTGTGTTTATATTTAGAAGGTTTTTTCTTTAATTTACATTTAAAACCTTTCGGAAATAACAGATGTATGAATAGAATACATGTAAATCATCGTGTTTTAATTACTTGTTATTTGACATCTTGTATACTTGACGCATCATCAAAGCGCTTCGTACCGATCAGCCTAAAGAGGTCTTCTGCCTGTTATTCCCATTATTATTCTTCTTCTTGTAGGTATCGTAATAATTCTTCTTTCCTAGCTTGACAAGAAGAGGGTCCTAATAACGATACATTATTTTACCATTTACAGTAGCATCATATAGATTCTGATAAGACGTAAATTTAAAATATTTTAATTTATAAACTTGTAATTAACAGACTTTCTCCTGAATTTGAAATAGCTCCTCAAGACTGTCTACTGCTATCTAATCACATGTTCCATTCTATCCCATAACTTTCGATTAAGAACAGGCCGAATTTTAAACTCAAATGACCGAAAAAGAATTCGGCCCACGTGCCATTCAGTCGATAGTGTAGAGCGAGACGCAAGACACTGTCTCCCTTGGATGACACTTCCGAGAAGCGTCTGAGCTTCCAAGCAACCCCACACACAGTACCGTTACTTTACAACTTGATTTCGGTTTTTTTCCTTCTGTTATTTATTATGCCACCCCTCTCGTTATGATGCGAATTTGCGAAAAAAAGTTTTAGTCCGCTTATTGTATGAATACGAGGACAGTTCAATACAAAATTCACTTTCAATGCATCGCAACACAATGAACACAACTTGAAATTAATACTTTCCTTATTTTGAATTTAACGTTATGGTAGTCTGTATCTAGAATGAACTTTAGTAGTTGTTATTGTGCACTGGAAACTTTGGTTTAGAAACTGAAAACCCACGAATCACGGGTACCAACATTAAAAATGAAAATGTCGGCTCCGGCACTCACTAGCGTGCACCCCCTTTCAAATGTCGACGAACAGGGAGGTGCGACGTTGCCAAAACGGAAAGTGAAATTTCGTCACACTCTCCCTCTCATTCACACACACCAATACACGCGCAGGATAGTTCATTGTGGGTGCGTTGTGTCTGTGTGAATGTATTTCGGCAGACAGTTTTGGGGTGTGTGCGTTTGTTTTGATGGAAATAAGATGTTAGTGTGGGTGGAATTTGTGGAGCGTTGCAATGTATAGGTACGTTTGCTTCCGCGTTCGATCGACTTCGCAGACGCGGCCGTCGCGGCGGACAATTAAACTTATCAAGCGACGGTTCTTTTGGGAACCACTACTCAAATAATCTTGAATCAAATAAACAGGAATTCTGGGCCTCTCTTGTACTGGGTAAACCCGTATTGCCTTTGACCTGTTATGGTATTGTTTAACTCGGCTGCCATTACTGTCAAGTAAATAAGAGCTATCGTAACGATAAAACATGTTAAAGGTGACATTGTTTAACTTAGTACAATAGATAGATAGATAGATCGACTGTTTATTTCGCAATGTAATGTTACAGTATAAATTGGATAGAGACCCTGATGTTTTTTTGAGAACAATTAAACAGTATTAAAACGTCTTGTCCGTCATATTTAAATGTATTTGTTGTTTTAAAAAAAGTATGCCAGTTGCTTATTTCCATATTTTCATTTCCTTTCTCGTTTATTAAGCCAAATCAATACAACTACCTAAGTACTGAGTTTGGTATCTATCTATCTATTATCATTTTTACAGTTTGAATATCCAGATCGTATATCAAGTTTGAGTAGTTTCTTAAAAAGTTCTCCCGCAAAATTACGTTCGTAGAATTGCGATGGCCGACGTGATCGTAAAAGATTTCTGTTGAACTATTATTTCCATGTCTATATGTTTTCAATGTGCGGTAAATTCTCAAGGCATTCAAATGTCGGAAAAGCACTATGGGGTATAAATAATTCGTTTGCAGGCAATCATCGATGGTAGAAACATAGACTTTGGAAGACAACTTTGTATAAGGAAATATGAATACAGGTTAGCGTATATTTTTATTTTTTTATTGTCATTTTTAATGACTATACCTGGGAAAAACTCACACGTTAAGTACTCATGAAACCCAAAACTCATAAGCTCATAACATCCAAACCGCCCTGAACTTTAACCTCGCTTTACTTGACAAATACTTTCTATATTCAAAAAACAATTTCTTGTAAGAAAGCAAATACTCGATTATAGGCTAGACGCTCGCAATTTGTCGGCCTGGCGTAATTTGGGCGGGAAATTGATTTTTTATGCCATTAAAGGAGGTGCGAGCGAGACAACAATATCGTGCTTCGGGGTATACGAATATTGCAATTTTGAGATTGTAATCGCGGTAAAAACGTTTAGTTTGGTTTTATAACTGCGTATTTGGAACCGAGTATTTACTGAATAAACGATCACGACACGTGGGTCCTTCTCCAAGTAATACAAACATATACGAAACTAATTTAAAAATGCATTAACGTTTTAAGGGTTTCGTTACTACTAATTCTTTAACCACACATCTTTACCTGGATATTTCGAGTTAAGACTGAAAATAACTAAATCATCTTCGACGGCAAAGGGCACTTTCCCCCACCGAAGATTAAAGTAAATGATTATTATTACGACACTTTTATTAAGTAGATATTAGCTATCTCATCACACATTCCATCACAAATATCAGGTCATTTGCATTTTAAATTCCAATAAAATGATATTTACTAGAAATATCAAATAAGAATGACAAACTTTGGACAAACATGAAACAACAGTTTCATTTCGAGACTTTTATCTATAATCCTTCATGGTATACAACCATACATTATACATTATTTCCAGCCAGCTCCCAATACCATTTGCATTGTCCACCTACAAATGATTCGTAACTCGAAATACGCAGCCCTAATCACTAATACAGATACAGTAACACGCACACCGCGCTGCAAGTCCGCGTGACCTTGGTCGAGGGTGAAAGTCCCCCCGACACGTGCCTTCCGCTATTTGGAGGTCTTGCCTGCCATTTCCATCGGCGTTGTCTAAACGTTCGAAATTTGAATTTATCGCGGTATTTGCGGCCTGAAGCTCGCTGTGTTCCAATTTCAAACTATCAGTTACCTTAGGGTAAATGAGTAGTGCATATTTCGAACCTTAACCCAGAGACCTTCTTCTACTTTGTCTCTTCACGTGTTTTTATCTTATTGTTTTTAACTCGGCCACCATTACAGTCAAGTATAAGCGATATGCTTTTACTGAGTAGGTAGAGCAGCAATGAGGTAAATAACTATAAGACTGATGACAAGTTTATTAATTGTATTTTAAGATTTTGTTTAAGTAAGTAAGAGCATTTTACTTTGCCGTTTATATCAGTAACTATTATCAGCATTTTATAATGCGTAGTTATAAAGAAGCTAAACCAATATTGAAATTGTTTCAGACGAAATATTTACTATGAGTTTTTGCAAAATCATTTTCAGGTAAATTGTTGAACCTACCCAATTTATAAAATCATAGCAATTTAAATGTTAATTGCTAGGTGAACTAAATTGCCTGAAATTGCTACAAACAGTGCTACGGCGTAGACGCGTAGTGGCGCTACGCGCGCTATGATTGGTGTGAAATTAATATATCCAATCTTACAGTAAATAATATTTTTCAATTGAGATTAATATACCAACAGGTGTAATGGATCTTGAATAAGATGCCCATGTCAAGACACGTCAAATGTTAAGTCATAGAAGATTGTCATTTTTACACTTGAAGTTTCATTAACCTGTAAAAAAAAACACTAAGTAGGTGTTTTGTTTACTGATAGGTTGTTGGTATGTATATCAAAATTTAGTTATAGTTACCAAATTTAATTTAAAAATTAAACATTTTAGGAAGCACTGAAGTCAACTCCAAAATAAATCTCGTTGTGTATGCTAGTATTTTATGAATATTTGAGGTACTTATTCGTAGGAAAATTAATCCAATATGGAGAATAAAGAAAGCTCAAGTTTATAATTAAAACCATTAATATTACTTCCCTATTCTAGGAATGAACTTTATATTAAAAAGGTAAGTTATTTATAGTTTGAGCGCCTAGCCTTTAATTTAATCTCTAAGTATTGTGTCTTTTTCTTTAAAGATGAAGATTACAGACACCACAAAATAATTAATAATTATCAGGATAAAATAAAAAACGGGATATTAAGATAGACTAATCTTTCATTAATAAATCTGCAATAATGACATACATGCTACCTACTTATAGTTGCAGAGCTTCACAAAATGCCGCCACAAAATAGATAACAGCACACTGGCCGGAAAACCTGATAAACAGGACCAAAATTCGAACACCGAACATTAATTGAACTTCACCTTTATATACGAGCATAGATAACACACACCGGGTAACTGGCCGAATAAAAAATAAACAATGACCAAAAACAGAGTCGAAATTCAAATTCAGAACACCGCTTGACCTTGTAACGGTACAATATACGGGCACAGATAAGGCATTAATCCCGATAACCGGCAGACACCCGCCAGACGGTCCCCTCCGAGGACCCGGAGGGATGACGCCACCGGAGGGTCGCGAAGACCTGTGTCGCAGAATTTGTATAAACAAAATGCATGGAAAACGACTGAGTATGCCACATTTTTGTTCGTGTAACATCGCTAATTGATCCCTATAAACGGCTTAACACGTTCTTGAGAATGTATCGGTCGAAACAGGTCTTGGTTTGTTTGTTGAATAATGTATAGTTGTTCAGCATATCAGAGTAGCAAAGTTTCAAGCGATCAAGATGCAAGAGTAGGCTGTTAACTTTCTTAATAATTGGATTATTATTATTTGATTATTAACCAAGACTTGTAATGTGTTATGGCATGATGATCATTACCCAAAAGTTCGTTGTTTCACGGTTCAATCCACCGATGTCAAATTTGGTACAAATATAGTCCATATCCCGGAGAAGAATATAGGGAACTTTTCATTCCGGAATAAACAGTTCCTGAAGGAAAACCCGGTTAACGACATCTACACCGGCCAAGTCACGTTAAAGCTACCGCTAAAATTACTAGCATAGTGGCATTCCATCTTAGTCCTCAGGGTTAATTGGCAACGCATTTGAGGTCTTAGGATTATAGTATTGTGAATTCAAATGTCTATAGGTCTCAGATTCCATTTAACATCAGGTGGCCTGAGCGTTCGTGTGCCTTCTCCTTATCATAAAAAAAGCTCCAGTCAACGAATAATCGTTACGATCGATAAAATGCAGCTTGCCTTGGCCTGTAACGTTGTAATCTGTATCACCACGCATTTCCCCTTTCACCCATAACAACATTGGCCTTCAACAACCCCGTACCCCGGCAGTTTGGGACTCACACGTCTGCCCCGCGTCTAGAGCCCGGCATTAAGGGCCGGACCCGACCCGGGATCTTTGTAATACGGGGTCCGGTGAGATATTTTACAGAATTCTGAAGATTGGTTCGAAGTGATCTGAAAAACCGGATTGAAAGTTCTCATGCTCGTCCGACACATTTCAATATGCCATATTCTACATTTACTTTACACCTGTCGTTATTGTACTGTCAGCGTTATGATAGGTCTTATTCAATTAACGCTTGGCAGTAATAGTGGCCGAGTTAAACATAATACGATAACAATATGTGTAGAGATATAGTAGAAGTTTAATTTTTGTCTTAATCACATTCACCAAATAATAAAGTAAAATAACAATATGATTGTAAAAACTGAAAGTCTTACTTACTTTGTTATACAGAATAACACGTTCGTCTTAGCGCGATTACAACAACAACCTAGGCCTCTATTCTACTGGGTATTGTCACAATAGCTCTTTTAAAAGTAAAAAAAAAAGCGGTCGAGTTAAAAAAATACCATAAAATGTCAAAATCATCTGTCATGTCATGAACGAGACGTACATCATTTTTGTCTTCAATATATTGACAAAAATAATGATAACTACGAGCAAATGTTGATGTAAATACAAGCAGTACCAGGGATAGTTTCTATTTATTGACAATTAATGAAAGACGTGTTAATTTTATGTAATATACAAAGACAACTTGACGGCGGTAAACACGCCGAAGAATCACCCTAACCCGACAAAGTCCACAAGTGTTCACTACTTATGACGTCTGAACCAGCAGTTAAGGTAATAATGAGGTTGTCGTATGTCGTTGGCCAATGGCATGTCGTAAAAAGCTTGTCGCAGAGTGAAGTGGGAAGTCGCCCCGGGGGCGGGCCCCCGCCGCGGCTCAATCTGACATCTCGCTGCGATGGATACTATTAAAACCTCAACCTCGTTACAAAAAGAGAAATACCAGCATTATATGTAGTATATTGGAGGAACAAGGCAAGCCCACTCTGCAGCGAAGAAAAAGTTTTATTAAGAAATTATGTATGTACAGCCTGCGAAGACCATTCTGTCAAGATTGATTGGTTACTTGGCTAGAGTTTATAGACAAAATATTACTACGATCACAAAAATATGGAAGACTGGTACCCGAACGTTATGCCAACGCCTTATAATAGGAATCAGGGAGGCGGTTTTGACTTTCGAATGCTCGTAATCAACTCGAATGATAGAAAATAGCACACGAGAATATTTCACGAATTTTTCACATGAACCCATTATCGCGTGTTTTTGAAACTCCAAACTCGAAAGCTAGTGATTGACATACGGCCGAATATGATATGACAGATAGCCTAACTTCGGTTAAAATTTGACACATTTTGTATGGGCAAATGTCAAATTTCAACCCGAAGTAAGCCTTATCTACCCGCGCGGTTTGAATATAGGGTTCGGCCGTTAATATGTTCATTATCACGTGTTTCGTTGTACGCACCTCGACAAATAATGTTCTGAGATAGGATGAACGTGTCAATTGCTCGCGTACTCTTTACTTTCATTAAAATTGAAAACTTTAGCCTAAAAAGCAGATAATATTTGCTCATTACATGAACTTCGAGAGATGTAGTTTATACATGCTTTTTTTTAAATATACTAAAACTGAAACAGTAACTACGTTGATTACGTTCATATACACGTATCCAAACCGTTTTACTAATATCACGCTTTTCATTGAGCTTTCTTATTAAGAATACGTCCAGACACGTGTTTGTAATTTGTCTCTTGTTATTCTGACAAAGATATTGTTAATTCCACCCCTTTCAAACTTTATCACAAAAACCATCCTATGGCTTCCCGCGACCGGGAAACCGTTTTCCACAGACTTAAAACAAAAAGTACAAATGAAAGTTGCTACAAAAAAAAACAAGTATGGTTTTGCGACCGCGACGCTTTCGGGGAAAATATCCTTTCATTTCCACGAGAGCTTTTAACTATTACTCACACTTGCTCACTATTCTTGTGAAACTGAAAGCTCTAGAACATTCGGATCTCCAAAATGGCGGTTTAATCAACGGCGCAAGTTTCGGTGATTAAAACAAAAATATTGTAATGGCTGTTCACTTTTTGTTTGTTTTCTCTGTCGTGTATTAAAGTATGTCTGAGATATTCAATTGCACTTTTTATGTTAATGTATTTTAAAGATCAGGTGGTAAAGACGCGCTAAGCCAACACTATTACACGAACTAAAATGAACAGTACTAATTATTTCATTCGATTTTAACTCGTCATCTTAATGTATGTATCTCGGCAGAAACTTCAATGCAATAATGCAATAAATACATAGTATAACGACTCAACTAAACATGCTTGTCTCAAAAGTAAGACTCAGTTAAGTTCGACTCTCAAGAGGAACTAACGGATTTCCCAGTTTCATGTAACATATAATTTACCTATCCTTTTTCAACTATCCCAGAGGAGGTTCACGCTACAAGTGCGTATCCGTATCACCCGTATGTAAATCCGATCCTTGGCCGTGAATCCTTTCAGAGGTCCGGAGGGCCGGAGGGACCGCGGGTCGACGGCCCTTGAACTTGCCTGTTTATATACAATCGCTTACGTGTTTACGGCAAAAATTAAGGCTTCGAAATGCACTAAATGATTTCTGTAAGCGTAAATACTCATTGAAGAAAACGCATGTGTTATATTTTTTAGTGCAAAGAAATCCACAGAATACAAATGTTTTAACATAGGTAACAAAAATAACAGTTAGAAGTTGTTATTTTTAAAAGACGAAAGCGACTTACAGTTTACATCTCAAGTTAATTGACACTGGCGTAATTTAGTTCATTGTTCCTTGCAGACGATAATTTTATTGTTTGCAATCTTGATACACTTAAATCAAATCAAACTCGTAACTGACTTAATCATGGAGTTGCAAAAACAACTTTGACTAATGGAATTAAGGTTTAATAACGCGTAGTCGTGAAAACATAAAACGTGTTTGCCAAAAGTAACAAATCGATAAAAGAACGCCATTCCGTCGTGTTCGTTAATCAAAAAGAGCTTTAGTTCACTTCAATTTTCAAGGACATAAGTCTTTGTGGAGCTCGGCGGTGTGACTCAGCGCTGAAGTTAGGACAATGACTGACTCACCAATCGGCTTTTCAGTTCACACGAATTCCAAATTTAAATAATTCGAACACCAAGATTGACGTTTCTTTGTGCGTTTAGAATATATGATTCAATTATTTTATAAATGTTTTGTTTTTTATCTGTGAAGTAGGTATAAAAACTTTTTATTTCCACTTTGCACAAAAATATAACAATTACAACATTTTATTTAAGTATATCAGCTATTTCAGTCAGTTTCGCATTATCTGTTCAGATGGTCAATGACGTCCAAATAAGGAAGGTTCATGAATATTTTGCGTCACAGTGGGCTGATAAATTAAATCACATTAATATCCTTATTTATTACTATTTAGTAATAGTAAGAACGGCACACACGCGCGTTGTTTTTACCGTAATTGTGGGCGTGCGTCACGGCGTATCCGGCCACGGCGGATGACGGCCAATTTGTCGAGTTAAGCGATGCACAGATTCACTGCACTGAAAACGTGTCGGTGAATGGGGCACCCATCAAAAATGGCGGGTTCATTCATGACCGCTTTACCTACTTTCAGTTTTCATTTGTCGATATTTGAAGGTGATAATGATAAGGTTTTAATTACAATGTAATAATTTTTGTGCTTGTTTCACTGTCCATTGTTATTGTTTATCGCGAATAAATGTGTTACTTTCTTCCCTTAATATTGTAATGTAACGAATATTTTCTACAGAACCCTCATTTACGGTTAATAAAAACGGATTTTTTAAAAAGGTGTTTATTTATTCTTTGTTTTAAAAGCATACCTCTTTTTCATTTTCTATGATAATTATTTCCTTTGGAAAAAGAATTGAATACCTGTTATCATTTTTTTCTACACGCTTTGAACTTATTGCTAGTGATCGGAATGACGTACGTCTTTTGTAGGTAGCCGCGTTTTGATTTCTAAAGTTAAGCACTAGCTGTGACGTAGAAACCATGTGGCGTTTAAGCTCTTTAGCCATTACCAGAAATTTGTTTATTTATTTTCTCAGTAGACAATTAACCAGTAAATTAAAAAAAAATAGTCTGAGTTCAATTAGCTGCACTTTTTTTTTCATTACGCTTTTGAAAAAAGTTCCTGTTGTCAATTACTCGGTTAGTTGAAAAGATACAATTTCAATGAAAACACGTGTTTTTTTTATGAATATCGAATATAGGTAGGTATTCATTAAAATTCATACTACTCCCGCGCAATGAACTTGTTAATCCTGTTATTTATAACTATAGTAATACACGGAACACAATAAAAAACTAAACATTTAGGCGTTGATAGATTAGAGCATTGACTCGAGTATTCTTTTAGTGGTGGTAGGACCCTGTGCAGGGTCCGTCTGGATCGCTACCACCATCTTAGCTATTAAACTACCGCCAAGCAGCATAGTTCGCATTGTTGTGGGGATAACACAACCGGTGAAATTACTAGCATAGAAGCATTCCGTGTTGGCCCTTGGCGACGCATTTGAGGTCTAAGGGCCGTATTAATTAAGAAACTCATCTTTTCTGCGAAAAGCCCGTCACAAGACACGTTGAAGTAATCGTCAAACCATAGAACACTGTCATTTATGACGCATCTTGAGACGTAGTTTACACTCGAGTTCAGTTTATTAATACGGCCCAGAATTGCAGTGTTGAGAATTGAAATGTCCATGTGTCTCAGTCTCCACTTACAATCAGGTGGCCTGAGTGCTCGTGTGCCATAGACATGAAAAATAATTGCCGTATGTGCTGAAGTCTAACAGCACTCAGCTAAACCTTGAACTGAATTTGGCATTTAGCTCATCACTAAAAAGCACTCTCCACGAGTTTTTAGCTAAAATAACATTTACATTTACAATAGCAACACTAATAGCTGCGAGACCTTGGCTTAGTGAACTTCATATGCCGAAATGTCATAAGCAACACATAGACAAGTAATAAAGGGTATCTTCGTAGAAAAATATTAAGCCTTTCGCCCTTCAAAAAATTGTTTTTGCAAATAACGCATTTTCGTCGCAAATTCATATTTGAACCGCGAATTGATTTGGTTACTTTCATGATTCTATCGTCATAAATAGCTTCGGACACTTCGACTAAGTTCTTTATCTCCATCTTACCTTTAATAAGGTACGGAGACACTTTAATTACCAGAACCCCTTCCCAAGATGCGTATGCCAACTAGAGTCTCTATTCGTTTTGTTTTTTTAACCAATCGCGTTACTGGTAGATCACGTGATACGAAAAGTCATAGGGGCTCTGGGGACTTATTATGGCCGTGTTTGACGCGTGACTAAACGTGGATAAAGCATCCGTCACTTTCTGACTGGTACAGTGCGAGAGTGACATCAGTCAGAAATTTTATCCATCGCGATTAACGCGACCACAATACGGGGCCTGGGCTCTTTTCTACTCCCTAAATCCATATTGCGTTTTACGTGTTATCGTATTGTTATTAACTCGTTCGCCATCACTATTAAGTAAATAAGAGCTATCGTTACGTTGACAAAATGATAATATGTCAAAAGCCCCAGGGGCTTTATTCTACTTTGTCTCTACACGTATTTTTAACTCGGTTGCCATTAGGTACTGTCAATTCAATAAGAACTATCATAACGTTGACTAATAGATACGATGTCAAAAGCAATTCGGTTTAGTCCGAGTAGAACAGCCCCTGGGCTGAGATACTACAAGATATAGAGTCTATCATTTTATCAACCTTTTCATTGAATTTCATTTCATCGAACGCCATTTTAGAATCTTAATGTTTTCAGGGTATCTTAAACATCTCACCTTACCTAACCTAACCACGTAGTTACTGTTTAAGATGCCCTGAAAACATTATGGTTTCAGCAGAAAATAGCGATCAATGAAATGATACATTCGATGAAGGGAAATTCGATAAAACCGTAAAAACGATATTGCATTTGACGTGGTTCCGTGTTGGCAAGGTTTTGATAACTCTTATGTACTTCACATTAATGGCAACCGAGTTAAAAACGATACTAAACTCGTCAAACGCAATGTCGTTTTAACGCAGTACAATAGAGGCAGCTCGCGTATTTAAATGTATATCATCCGAATTGTTATAAGGATTAAAATTCACCGCGTGCTTCAATCCAATCGGCGCTCACTTTCACTCCACCCTGTATAATCATTTATTCTGGCCGATTGCCCCCCGATCAGCCTCCAGAGGGTATATCTAGTTATCCTGGCGGTTGGGTAACTTAATTTAGGTAAACCCACGTAATAGCCAATTCAGATTCTGATATGATTTAAACATTTTCAATGCTATGTCCTTAGATGAAAACAAATAGAGGAAGATATGTGACCAGGCGCGCGGGCTTGAGAACTTCAACATAGGCGCTGAGCGCCTAACCCGAGTCAGTTGTCCGGCCGCCACCGATCAGTCAACACGTGTTTGAGCGAGATAGCGTAATATAAAGTTTACAGGAGTAACGTGATTGTATAAACGCGTCCTGTCGTCTTTCGCGTCGTTATTGCGAGATATATTGCTGCCTCACTTACGCAACGATGTTAGCCATCAATTTAACTCTATTGCTCCTAAGTGCATGTATATAGCATTCTTTTACAGCTGTGTGTGTGATGATTGCGAATGTAGGTGTCGCGCAACGCATTATTTTAGTGTTATATACGGCGAAAACACGTCTTTTTTGCTGTAGTCTAAGGCTATGTCAATTACAAAAGAAGACACTCACACGCCAGTGACAGCTAAAAACCAAAGTGAATGTCAACCTTGTCTCATAGACACTCAGGTCTATTTTACGTTTTCAACCGTGACGGAAATATCCGTCAATGGCGTTGAAAAGTTTATGAGGGATGACGGACAGTTCGACCTGACCATAGACCAGTGGCCCTATTCTGTTCGGTAAAAGGGCCTAGTCTGCCATAATCATGTTTAGTCATAATGAGTTTTAAGTCATAATTAACTATCGCAATTTATGACGTATTTTTTAAGAAGCTGTTACTTATTCAGGATTTTTACAAATCAAACCTAACCTAGACTGTCTGTTTGTCTGTTTGTTACGCTTTGATTGATAAACCGCTGAACCATTTAGATGGAATTTGGTTTGGATATAATTTGAGTCCCGGGAAAACTACTAGGGTACTTTTTATGACAAAAAATTGGATGGTTCCTGAGGCAACAGCGAGAAATGATTTCAACGCGGACGGAGTCGCGGGAAACAGCTAGCACTATTATAGTACGGTCGGCCCTATAAGCTGCACACTTTAGTGTTTTGTCACTTTAACGTCATGTTTCAACTGTTGCACTAATTTGTCAAAGGCCTTAAAGCGCCAAGGAACAAAATTATGCAAATACTGATAAGATTGATATGTGCTAATCAAACTGCATACCGGGTGTGGCCTGTAATAGGAGCAATAAATTGAGGGATCGTGTCTACTTTATAAACGTAGCAACATTTGTTCTACAACTTTATAAAAATATGTTATTTATTATTTGGGATTTTTTCGAACAAACTAAATAGCATTTTCAATGTACTCCATCCAATAGTCTAGTTGACATCTACTGTCAGCCTACAAACTTCGTAGTTTTCGCAATACATTGCCTGCTTGAAAAACCAAATTTTATTAATATTTAGTTAACAATAAGTTCTTTTCAAAAGTTGTACAATAAATGGTGTTACGTTTGTGGTGTGGAAACAATCCCTTAAGTAATTTATTGCTCCTATTACAGGCCACACCCGGTATACGTGATATTGATTTGCATACTGACACTGACATTCGTGTGTAATCGTGTATATGTAACCATGGAGATTAAATCTAAAGGTGCACTCACATTGGCGAATTTTGAAGGTAATTTACAGCCGGCGACAATCTTACTTTATGATAAGGAGAAGGCACACGAACACTCAGGCCACCTGATGTTAAGAGGAATCCGAGACCCGTAGACTTTTGAATTCACAAGATTAATCCCAAGACCTCAATGCGTTGCCCACCCTGAGGACTAAGATGGAATGCCTCTATGTTAGTAATTTCACCGGTTGTCTTATCCCCACAACAATTCGAACATTGTTGCTTGGCGGTTGGTTAATGGATATGATAACATGGTGGTAACGATCCGGACGGACCCCGCACATGGTCCTACCACCACTAAACGGACAACTATACTGTAGGCGGACAATTATAAAATAATAATAATAATTATAGTTAGTTATTATTAATTATAGTTCTAATTTCAAAATTGAAATGATTTAATTGTTTCTTGTAGTTATTTAGTTTGAGTTCTAAACGAATTAGTTTACACCGCCTGCCATGAATTTGTGTCCTCAGTTATTTCTCTTACAAGGTTGTCTGGAAGAGATCGCTATTTAGCGGTAAGGCCGCCTGTTGTATACCTATGATTTAAATGTACTGTTCCATGTTCTGTTTTACTTTTTTTAATTTTTGGTGTTCAATAAAGAGTATTTGTATTGTATGGTTCAAAAAATTGCCCGTGTAATTGCACCTTCCTAGTCGTAGTAGTTAGTCCTGCGTCCCTAAGGACGCACAGTGACGAGGCTGAATCTATTCTTGTATTATTATTCTGTATCACAGAATGCCATAAATAGAAAAAGGTCAATTATACGTCTTTCGTTGTTCCTATAGTCCGGATTCTATGCTAGTACTCATTCTGTATAATAAACAACGTACACAGTTGACATTGCAATTCAATTGGTACGCGACGACACTGTGAGTTCATATGTAACAATTGACAGGTTGGTAATTAAATTGAATTTATTATTAACATAGAGGACGCCTGCGACTCCGTCTCCTTATCTCCTTCCTCGGGGCTCAACCTATCTCCATACCAAATTTCATCACGATCGGTTCAGCGGCTTATCCGAGAGATATTTTACAATATTAGTTTGGGTGGATACATACGTCAATAGTAAATAATCTTACTTGTTTATTTTCAAATTGGTACGATAATTTGTGGTAACGATTGTGGTAACATACCTATAAAAAATCATGTTATCATTTTAAATCTCGAACGCCAATTGGCCGGCCAATCAGATCGAACGAAAGTCTATTGTTTAATGCGGCGAGGACAGTTTTTATCCTGTTGCCAACGGAAGCTCAATTCAGCGCAATCACAACACGCGCTCCGATGAATGAGCGGCCTCTGACGGCGAGTAGCTGAACTACGATGAGCTTGGATAGAAATAATGTAATGGTATTTTTTTTATGAACAAAATTAATTTAGGTATAATTCAAGTAATATTATGTTGGGATAAAACGTGTTTCACGTTACTTTTTATGTACGAGAAAAAAAGTGGCTAATTGCTATTTGCATCGTTTTTGTAGTTTTGTAGTAATAACGTAACCAAATCTTTAAATGCCAAAAATTAAGTAAGAATAAATAATTACATGTATGTATTAAGTTAGAAAGCAGTTTACGAGTCTGCACTGTGTTCCAGAGTGGGGTAAGACAACCAAGTGACTTGCATAATATAGTATTTAATCTTGGTCTTTGGCAATGCATTTGTAGTATTGACATTTCCAATTTGTAGTACTCTTAGATCTCTTAGCTTTAGGTGGCAAGGGCCTGGGTTAAAACGATATTGCGTTTGACGTGTTTTAGTATTGTTTTTAACTCGGCTGCCATTACTGCCAAGTAAATAAGAGCTATCAAAACGTTGATAATACGGGAACAATATCGTTTTTATTGTGTAGAATCTCAGCCCACGTTGTACTTGTTTGCCTTCTCCATTCTACAAAAAAAAACTTTCTTCGTACTTCAAAAGAATGAAATAAGCAAAAAAGCCAACGAAACTTGACAAAACGAATTTACCTTTAACAAATGAAGGTGGAGTTTTCAACATTCTAACAGAATGTTCCTTAAAAGTTCAGCGGCGCTTTTATTTCGTTCGGAAAGTTCTCAACAGAAGCTCAGTGCGTTTATTTTGTATGGATTGTATATTTACCAACGTTGTTTTGTTGAAGATATCAAGTTAGACCATAAATTACGTTGGTCGTCGTAATTTCGCAACTGGATATACTATCATCGTTATTAACAACTAGAAAAGTCTACTTCACTTAAGCAACTCTAGACATGTTGCATTCTATCGCACGTACACATAGAAGAAAAAGTTTCTGTCAAAAAAAGCTTTATTGGGACAAGCTTTTGTTACTAATCAAGACCAACGTAATGAGTACGAACTCGGTGGTTATACGTTAAGTATAGGCGAGATCCTGTGGCCACCTTCCCACTCTATCATCAGGCCAGATTATTGTATTGTCGTCGAAGTTGCGTAGGTATCCCAAATTTCAGCTCAATCGATACCCGCGGAAGTGGTTCAAATCTTCCTTGCAAAATTTGACACGTACTTAGATACATACACACATTTTAGGTTTATAAAAAGCTTTTAAAGAAGCGTGTATGGCATTGTCGCAGAGTAGCGTGTTAAATCTTTAGTTTACGATTTTAAGAAAAACGCTCGCACATCATGTTGCAGTCTATCATAAAAAATGCTGTTAAACTTCTTTACCCCCTTACATTTCAGCAAAATGGTCCAAAAACTTTATGCACAATACGATTTACACAATCATAAACCAGACTAAAGCTAGTGTCGCGTAAAACGCCCCGAGGTGGCGTCGCGACAAATCGCATTTGACGCTGCTGACGCGATATTTATCGCGTCACGATTGCTTCTCACGCGTGGATTCACTGCACTACAAGGTTGTAACTGAATTTGAAAGACGTTTTACTATTTGACAAGCATTTGGGTCGCAAAATATAGTGATTAACTTTCGTGTTTCATTGTAAATAATAACGTGTTTGTTACTTTCCATTATTGGAAATTGGTTTATAAACAAAAGTGTAGTGAGTGCGATTATTTTGTCGAGTTTAGTCAAGTATTCAACCAAAATCTTGACATAACCAACCAAAAAAAACATTACAAGTCGGCAAAATTATAATTTCATGTATGAAAAACGATCATCCTTCTCAAATGGTTCGATTACATTTGTGAAGATTTGCTTAGTAGGTGACCGGTCGAGGTAATATTTTTTTTTCCGACTGTTATAATAGCCTAAAAGCCAAACCTTTGCATATTTATTTCAATGTCTGATTCTAAATGTACCTATTTAAATGCATTATTCACCCATGCCATTTCATACGACATACAATTAAGAAATAGGTACAACTAAATTACACCGCACAACTCAAAGCAACCGTAGTTCCGCAAATTACTCCGCACGCCATCTGTCGCCGAGTAGCGGCACTAAACGCAAGGTAAAATTTTGTCAAACGGCAAAAAACCCGTGCGTCCAGAAACAAAACACCAATTAGGTAACCTCATTATTTTTACCGTGCAGATTAACAGTAGAGATTATCCTTTATTATCGCCATGCACCTGCCTTAACCGATTTTAAACCACCATTTACATCCATCATGTTCAAAGTGTTCAGTTTCTATACTTAAGCTGCATGTCGAACTTAAAATGGCGCTCATTAAAATGTCATTAGTAAAATTGAATACAAAGTAAATCTAAAGTAGTTTGTATTAAATTAGTAGATATTTTATTTAAGGTAAACAAAGGTTCCACGTATCACGTGCTCCAAAAAACGTAACGCTAGAAAAAACTAAATTGAACTGTCAAAAGACCAAAACAAGTGTTAGGTACTGAGTAGTTAAAATAACGAAAGATTAATCATAACTCAATCGCAAAGATTTGCCATTTATGTAACAAAATTGACTCGTAAATTATAACACAGGTTATTATTAATCAATTCATACCTTGCCTAGTTACAGCGACCACATAATATAATAGTAAGGTTTAATTTACTTGATTCACAGTTATTGTGAGATGTCCAACTTTTAACAACGCATATATTCCTGACAAAAGACGGGAAGCATCATTCGTAAATTCTCAACCGCTTCCCCTTTGTTATCAACATTATCGTGATAATATTCACATTCGTCATAAACTTCAGACTTCAAAGAGTTCACGTTGTAGATTAGGGATTTTTCCCAGCGTAGGCGTCGTACCAGAGATAGTGTAGTACCTATTATAATCCACGGATTAATCAACGGATCAAACTCACAATTTAATATAAACTGAAACATTCCGCCATGTTTTCATTAATTTAATTTATCTCTCACGTTAATTTCAACTTAAAATGTTACTAAAATCCACCAAAGACGACCAATGATGTCTTTTTACACTTTTGGCCCCTATACGAGCCATTGTAGCGTGAAAGACACAGAAACAGAATCATCCATATATCTATACATACAAACTTTCGCGTTGTTCCGCACCTTTTGAAATTTTAACATGAAGCAGATATAAATCATATTTCAGCTAAGGTATGACAGTGAGGTCTCTTTTGAAAATTACAAATGGTGAGATTTTTTGACACCTTGTATTAGTAAGGAAGTTAAGGATAGTAAGAATTACAGATGTAGGTACTATGCAGCGAGGTTCCTACAAATCAAATATGCCATTTTTTGTCCAATTTCGTTTAGTAGCGGTAAATAACCGGGTCCTCGCGTGCGCGACCTGCCCCAACGCCAGCGTGGGAGCTGCATTAATTGCCCGTAAAATAGTTTTACGGCTCACAGCTCGTCGGTGGTGTTGTTATTTTATGTGTACTATTTCGCCCGCGATTCATGGACTATTTTCGCTGTAGAAATAACGACAAAGATAAGTCAAAAGTCATCATGAGTTAAAAGTCGATTCACGGAGTCTACATTGTTAGTAGGCAAATTAACATTTAACTTACACGTTAAGTTAGTGCTAAAATCCGTAAATGTAATCAAACTTAAAATGTGCTTCTGTTTAGTACACAAGATAAAATAATATTTTACCGAACAATTCTTTTCGCATGTAATGTCCATGGACTTATTTCTTCAAAAAGTCTATGGGAGTGTCTATACATAAATCTACATTAGCGAAATGCACCTTAACTGAAGTTAAACCATTAATTAAAATTAGAGTTACTATTAAATAAAACCAACACCATTACCAATTTTTGTTTGGTTTGAAAGGTCATGTGACAGAAACAAGAGAGAAGGATAAACATTAAGAAGATTAAGTAAGAGTAGTTACTTTGAAACACGAAACTAATTCACCGAGGTATAGATACTATAGAAGGCAAGGCTATGATTACCTCGAGTTTGACTTGGACACACAGAGCTAATTCAATATACTAACGAAGAAGGTCCAAAGTAGAAGTCAACATCATAATGAACTATTACAAACTTAATTAGGAACTTAAAATAATTAAGTCTTACGGAACTGTTTGGAAATAAGTGAGTTTTCAATTTATTCGATAGGGTAAGTTAGGTTAGGTACTTAATTTTAACACAATACCCAGCATAGCTGTATTAGTACTGCCAAATCCAGATTTAACATAACATAATGTAGTGTTTGTTTATAGTAGCTGCGATTTTAATTTACAACTAGCCGACTTAAGTGTGAATAATGAATTCAAGTAGGTCTAATTAATTTAAAAAATATATATTTTAGAAAAATAACTGCCAGTCGTTCCGTGCTATTTAAAACAGTTTTATTATTAACTATTTTCTAATATTTCACACAACTTTTGTTTCTTCATAATTGGAAATTAAATAACCGAAATCGGTCCAGGTTCACGCGTGATGCCGCGACCTAGGGAAATAGGGGTTAATTTTTATTACATACTAGCTACCCGTCAGCGACTTCGCCCTGCCGCAAATTTTTGACTTTCTCGGTGGATTTTACATTTTTTTTCTTTCATAAGAACCTTCTCCTGACGATACGGATACAACAAAAAAATAATTAACGAAATCGGCCCAGCCAGCAGTGACGCCGTGACCAAGTGAAATAGGGATTCATTTTAATATACATGATACATAATAGATAGATTGGCATTCCTACATTGTCATTTACAAATTAAGTCTGCGCGTTATTTGCCCATGGGCAGATACATTTAAAACAGTGTAAAGACCGTGTCACTGCTTCACACAATTAATATTCAATGTATTGCATTTTAAATATACAGCGTATAACTTTATTATAATTACAAAACTCGCAATTTGAATAAGAATAGGTGGACAAGGACGGCATGATAGAAAGAGCCAGCGATAGAACAAATGTCGCGTTCTAACACAAAAACAGGAACGCGCACCAGGTGTGCGTGCCATGTGCGGCAACAGAAACTATATTTATTTCTATCTCTCTTCAATTTAATTAGTGGCTAGAATGCTCGTTAGGTTGCTGAACTCCAGCGCATGACAGCTGTCAATAGAATTGACAGTTAACTAAAGTACGTCGTTTTGGTTAATGCCAAATGTCAAACTTTGGCGTTTACGTGAGTAGATCATCGTTAAAAATAAATATATATGTATGCGTTCTTTTATAATAAATAGTGCTAACATTTATTTGAATAAAAACTATAAAATTAATGGCCTAGGGGTTTTTTTTTACGATGTGATATTGGGGTAAGTAGTACCTATTCGTATTGAAATGGGAACAAAATTGAATAGTAACTCTAGCAACCGGCGAATGTTTATAAAATAATTAAAATAGTAAAAAAAAATAACTGAAACAAAAATAAAACAATTTTCTATAAACGAGTCGTTAACCTGTGTAACCCATAACGCCACCTAGCGGCGAATAGCGGAACGATTAAGTTAGAAACGTGCACAAAAGCGTCGGCTACGTCCCGCTTAACGCAAAACCATAAAGTTCAGCGCTTCCTCCCCAGATGGCGCTAAACAAGCATTTGTTTTCGTACGTCTTTCGTGATTCTATATTCAAATCATTAACTTCTAATACTAAAAAAACTAATCTGTCGCCATCTAACCCCTATCCATTGCATGTTATGTCTGTTCATTTCTTTTGTGTTCTTTATTTTGCTTTATGTTAAGTCCGTGGTGTGTCGTTGTTTTAGCTTATTTTGGGGCCGGACGGGACGTTGCAGACAGTCAAGAGCGAGTCGCGCCGAGGCCGAGGGAGGGGTCGCACTGCCACCACACCCGTGAGTACCTATCTTTATTTCTTTCTCCCCTCATTTTCATCTCATGCCTTTGTGACTAATTACTAATAAAATAATTTAACACATTTTCAGTCTTGAAAGATTTACGCGTGAAATTTGTGAAATGATAAATAAATAAGCTTGTACCAAATCATTTAATTGTTTCCTACTTTAAATAACGACGCGTTATTAAAATATTATCAAGGTACTTGTTATTTTTGTTGGTCTTTATTTTGAGCTACGTGTTTTAGTGATGTTTTTACTCAACGACGTTAATGGTGTGATGTAATTAATAAATAATCTACGTAACAATTTGTTTAAACCGTTGTTATTGCGGTTTCTAAGTACACAGTGCGTTAACAAAATCAATGTCAATCAATCAAAATATGGATGTGACTCTAATCCCGCGACCGCGTCCGTATAAACAATGCTGTTTAAGTGTTAAACGTTTTTAGATTTGCCTATAAATACTAAATATTCAGTGAGAATTATAAATTGCCAACTTCATTTTACATTTTACAGCCAATCAAATATTTTCATAATTGATGTAGATGACTAACCTGTGTTATCACTTTGTTACTTAGTCGTGATGTTGTTTACAAATATTTAAAATATGTACTTATTACTAATCAATCTGCCAAGATTTATATTCAATGAAAATGTAAAAATATATATTTTTAATGATGTATACATTTATTTCAAACGTTGACCTGTAGTTTCGATTGATATAATGTATAATAAAATAGAACTACGTAATACACCCAACGCCAGTAAAATCTGGTCACCCTACGTGCAAGTTTACGTACGCCGTGATCTTTGCTTATGAGTTAATAAGATAGTTCGAGTACGTACAGAAGAAATGGGACTAATAAAATAGAATAATTATCCTCTAGTAACAATATAAGTCCCGGAATCCCGGGACATATCCATATTAGCATAACGTTTGAGGCCATTCACCCGTGTTGCACCGGGAAATCCGATCACTGGTCTTTAATAAATACGCTCTCTATGCCACTGCCAATAAGTTTATACATATATTTGACGCGATAGGTGTATAGATTTGTACTTTTAACTGTGAATTAATCTGACGTGGACCCAAACGCAGTCACTTTTATTCCCCACCGCGATGACGTGTCAAACGAAACCGAACAAATAGGCCGCTCTCACTTTCAACGGATAAAGGCCATTCGCATCGGCAAATACGCTAATTTGTGTGCATTGCTCGGTCAGATAACGCGGTCAGTGGTGGCTGTGGAACACTTCCCGCAGTGGTCACATTTATTCTTTGGATAAAGAACGTGAGATATTTTTTTTACTCGGACAAAATTAGGTTACATATTAACCGATAAATGGATCTTTTTAAGTATTGTTTGTTGATGTGAAATACGCAAAGAGTGTCACCTCACAAGTACCAATATACAATCCCTCAGTATCTATTATAGTGGGGTATTTACTAAACTGCATCCTGATTAATATGAAAACAATGTTACTTTTAAGTTTTCTTTACCTGTTACTAACATAAAATTTAACTGTCTAGGTTAGCATACGAGTAAGCTTGTTATTAAACTCACCAAATTTAACCCAAGCTCGGTGTTATAATAGAATACCTATACTAAATTATTACACTATAATGGACCAGTGTACAAGCCCACCCACACTTCCATGCATCGCATCATAATTGTGACAGATGGTTGTATTGGCATTTAAATTCACGTTAGTCAACTTTATCTTGACCTAAATAATAATTGTAAACTTCGCAAAGGTTAAAAAAACACCTATTAATAATACCAATATCAATAGCCACAGAAAAATATAGTTTATCTGATCATTTGTAAAGTAAGTCAGCAAGTAAGTACTCGTAAGTCTATAATTGAACTATTTGTATAAATCAAGGCGAACCTTTTTGTCATGACCTTTTCGCGTGGTTTTTAAATCTGATCTATCCGTTTTTTAAGTAAAATCTTATTTAAAAGCTCTGTGTAAAAGTACCTACGTATGTAGATTTGCGATAGAGATACCAACGGATAGTATAATTTAATGGAAGTCTAGACATGCATCCCGTCTCTGCTTGCGTTCTGGTGGGAGTGAGATGGAAAAATATCGATCTCTGACAAATAATATTAAAATCCAAACTTTTCAAGCAGTTTCTGGCAGAAATAAAAATCATTTTGTGTCCAACACCACCGTATACGTGTACTATGTGTATGAACTGAACATTTTTCTGGGTTGGGTATTCTGTTTTTGCTATCTCCATTCTTAATTTCATTAAAATCGGTTCTGCGGTTTCAACAGCTACTTTCTCATTCATAATATTATTATTATTAGTATGGATAATATAAAGAAACTCACAAAGTTACAAACTTAAAAACCATTTTACCTCTTATACCTACCTTATATTAGTGCACATTTCCTTTGATCTAAATAAAGTCTACTTTCAACCAAAGTCTAGATAAAACAGGGCGTCTATTCTACATGGTAAAACAATATTGAATTTGACGTGTTATTGTATTGTTTTTAACTCTGCCGCCATTACTGTCGAGTTAATAAGAGCTATCGTACGTTAACGATACGAAAACATCTCAAGCCAATATGGGTTTACCCAGTAGAAAATCCCCCTGAAAAATTGTAAATGCAAGAAGAAACTAATTGGCAGCTCTCAAGCTACGGCGTAACGCTCGTAGCACTCACTCTACGATCCCATTCGTAGCAATGCTACGCATTTGTTTGCATTGCGTCGGTGCCTAACGATAGATGGTAGTTACTATCTGAACAATCAAAATATGAATTATAAGAAGGATATTTTATATGACAAACGAGCACAACAGTATTAAGAATTACTAAATTAAGCCGAATAGCAAACCTGCGAGGATATTTCCTATAAAAAATATAACTCAACAAAGCAAAAAATACGTAAAAATTATAGTAATAGTAATAATAGACATTGGGTGCGATTTACAATGATTAACTAACGCCACCTATCAGGGAATCTGAGAACTAAAACGGCCAACGCTCCGGAGCGAACGCTCGACACATACTCCTGCATGTACTACATGTAAAGGCTTATAGTTTGTCCGTCTGGAGTCGAAATACAAAGGGGAGCCGGTTCTAACGAGAAATTGCAGTTGCTTGCTCAAAGGCTGGGCTATTGAAAAGTTGTGATTTAAAGACAAATTGGTTTTGCCGCGATATAATGGAAATAACGATGCAAAAACGGTGTCCCCTTGTTTTACAGACAGAAAATTTACAGAATTTTGTTTCACAGAAAATGTTTCATATACTATTTGGTTCTAGTATTTTTGTTTCGAATATATTTTTTTTAAAACTATTTATTTGAAAGAAACAAATTCCACAGAAAATCAATTCAATGAATTTTATAATTTAATTTTTTCATTAAACAAACCTATCAAACAATATAATTATTTTTTAACGATACCTTCTTTTACAGAATATTTTTTCATAGACCGTATCACTTCGTAGAATTTTCATTTTTTTTTAGAAATTAGATTTCTAAGTAATGAAAATTCTGCGAAGTAATACGTTCTATGAAATAATGTTCTGTAAAAGAAGAGGACACTAACGACAACAGTATACAAAGTTGTGGGAAACTCAATATTCTGTGAATAATTTTTGTGAAACACTATTTAATTCTACGAAATTACTATTTGGAGAGTAAGGGTACACCAATAATAACAAAATCAATTACAACATAATACAAATTATCTTTAAGTATAAGGGTTATAAGCTAAATACTACAGTATGATATAAATATGAGTGAGCGACCATGACCTCTCTGGGCAGAACCGACTTGAATAGGTTAGGTTAGAAGGCTAAGGCGGGAGCGAAGCGAAGCAAGCTCCCGCCTTGCCTTCGAGGTTATTTTTTTTTACATCTCTTGAATAAACTATGCGAAAAAAATTGCAATGAAAATACGAGAAAAAAATTACATGACATGAAATTCTAAACAACTTCTGTCTGTAAAATAACGTACACTGTAAAATGATTTTATAGTTCTTAAGTTATATATTAACTAAATAACATGAGAACAAAGAATATGTAATTTGCTATTATATGATATGAAAAAAGAAACATTGAAATTTATTTGAAATAAAAATTGATGATTTAAATGTCTTCAAAGTAATTATTCTATAAATTGACTATTCTATGAAATGATAATACGAGAAAAAATGTACAAGAAATGAAATTCTAAACAACTTCTGTCTGTAAAATAACGTACAACCTGCAAAAACATAGTACAATAGTTTAAAGAAATTTGATAAATTGTAAAATATTAGCCCTTTTTCCATCGCGCCTTGAAAATCATAACAAGCAACTTGGTGAAATTCTAATAAGTTTTTGGAGTAAGTTTTTGGTCTAAATCTAATGAGACGTTTGTGAAGAAGTAAGTATAACATGTCTTGCAGTAACTATTTAAAGTTAAAACCGACGTTCATTTTATGTCATTAAAAAGGCGAACGAGCTCACAAACCGCGTGATGGTAAATCTGCCAATAGGCAGTATCTGCAAATCAATAGCTAAAGCAGCTTCAATCCTATTCCGTTAGTAATAAGACTAATAAGGTTGCATTTGCTACAGGAGTTTTGTCTGAGATACTGCGATTTGTCTTAGCAGGGCAGAAATAGTATCTGAAACATTTGTAATCTCAAGACTTAAATCTTAAGATTCTTATCCTACTACGTACGTCAGTACAAATTGTAAGTCCTGTAACACTCCATTTTTAGGCAAACAGTGTATGACTCACACCGTTCTGATCAATAGTCCAGAATGAGTGGACGACCCATGAGTCCAACATAACCAATGACAGCAACCGTGGCGATTACAAAGGCTTCATCTCAACTTCTTCATTGTTTATTGTATTTCTAGGAGAAGGCGATCGAGCACACATACTCGTATCAGCTGATGCTAAGTGGGATCTGAGACCCATAGACAGCATTTTCAACACTACAATCTTAAAGACTACAATCCTAAGACCGCAAATGCGTTGCCAACCCTGAGGACTAAAATGGAATGCCTCTAGGCTAGTAATTTTACCGGCTGTCTTATCTCCACACCGGAACACAACGAATAGGTTCTGCTACGTCAGCTCGATATCTTCAGCCGTTTCAGAGAAAGGCTAGAGGGACACACGGATATAATAGTTCCGTTTTTTAGTATTGAAAAACCCTAAACGAGAACATTATATTGACGCGTGTACTCGTAAAAGTATTCAGAACTGCATCAGTTTCCGCAAGTGCAAGTATTATCTCTCTCGAAACTTCGACGTTAGGCGCGATATCACGAAATCGAGACCATCTCTATTAACGGTGATTCCGCACTCCTCAGTTTAAAGCACGTCCTCAAAAACAGCTCTACCGTTTTTATGAAAATTGCGGAATAGGGGTTTCCGGGTCAAAAAAGCGATCTGACAAGTCTTCAACTTCCGGAAGATTCGGGTTCCATCGAAAATAGGGTTTAGAAGTATTTGATATGTATAGACGATACTATCAAATTGTGATTTAATAGTGTCGTTTAATGAGTGTATACAAAACAATGGTAACCCCACTTTATATTAAAGGCAAACGTCTATAACAAATTAATTGGAAGGCCAAACAAACACTGTCCTTCGCTGACAAGGCAATAACGGCTCGTCCACACTTTGCAGATGTGTTGCATCAGATAGATTGGTGTCACAGCCGTGCCGCCTTGCTCTCCCGTCGCCTGCGGTCAGTGAACGCCGTTTACCTGATGATAAGTTGGCTCTGATGCACGTTCAATCGCAACAATTAACAATGCAAATTAATGCGTTGGCAACCCTGTGGGCTTAAATTAAGAGTCTCATACCTGCAGCAGGGACAATCTTCCTGATCCTTAACTGCCCTTACTTTAGGTCATATTCCGAAATAGCCCTGCGCTAGGTGTGTGTGTGACACAACAATTCGAACACAGCAATCTAAAGAGACCCTGTACAACGTTACCACCAATAGAACAAGCAGTGCCTCTACCTTCTTCCAACTAAAGTCGATTTTATGAAGACAGTGTCAAATTTATCATTATACCATATACATTCCAAACAGAAAGGAATAAACAACTATAACTATTTCTATGTTCTTTCCTTTTTATTAAACTTTTTTAAATGCTTATACAAAGAAAATATTAATCACTTCTATATAAACTAACATACCTATTATAAAATATAAAGTCACATTGAAACTAAACGGGCGGTTCTAATGTGACATAAATGTAAATTTCTATTGTGGTAGCCTTTGGGATTACCTTTTGTTCTATTTGAAACGGGCTTCAATTTTCATTTAGCATAGCTGGTAGAAATATTTTTTTTTTTAAATAAGAAGTGATTTGTAGATTGTGAATAGGTAGCCCGAGAAAATATAACTTCGGCTCCTGCTAGCTTTTTAGGTTCCCGTAGCCAAATGGCAAAAAACGGAACCCTTATGGATTCGTCATGTCTGTCTGTCTGTCTGTCCGTCCGTCCGTATGTCACAGCCACTTTTTTCCGAAACTATAAAAACTATACTGTTGAAACATGGTAAGTAGATGTATTCTGTGAACCGCATGAAGATTTTCACTCAAAATTATTAAAACAAAAAATAATAATTTGGGGTTTCCCCATACTTAGAACTGAAACTCATTTTTTTTTTCATCAATCCTATACGTATGGGGTATGTATGGATAGGTCTTCTAAAATGAGGCTACTAATAAAAAAAAAACTAAACTGAATAGTTTGCGCGAGAGACACTTCCAAAGTGGTAAAATGTGTGCCCCCCTGTAACTTCTGAAATAAGAGAATGATAAAACTAAAAAAAATATATGATGTACATTACCATACAAACTTCCACTGAAAATTGGTTTGAACGAGATCTAGTAAGTAGTTTTTTTTAATACGTCATAAATCGTCTTGCTGCTACGGAACCCGTAGTGGGCGAGTCCGACTCGCACTTGGCTGCTTTTTTTACAACAACTAAAGACGGACGACTTTTTCGTGGAACCACTTCTTCAGATTCTTCATCTATCACTACATTATGCAATGTTCATAGTTTACTAAATAAAACTTGACTCGTAATTAAATAAAAGCTCAGACCTTTCGGTTCCCCTAACAAATGCACTCAAAAACCAAAACCAGTTTGAATCACAAACTCTGTTTTAATATCTAACTACAAAATCTTAATATTTGAGTCTAGTTTCGGTTCATAAATTGAAATCTAGCATAATGAAGACGCATAAAGCTGCAGACGAACTAATCGCAGCCATCTTGCGGTTGCCACGGCAACAGACTGCCCCCTTCCCCCACCCGATGCACTTCCTGGGTCTGGGACGCGATGCACTGATTAGCAGTTTTAGTGGAATTATACTACGTTGTAGAATGCTGTTTGCTTTATATCCAATATTTTTGGTGACTGGAGTCGTTCACTTTTAAATATTTTCATAGCGTGTCCTTTTAACGATGTGAACGTGATAATGATAATAAATAGAAGCTGAAGTAAAGTAAATCTCATCTTTAAAAAAGCGTTTCCCTTAAACTTATCCCTTATTGATATTTATTTATCCACGGCTTACAGTAACGAGCATAAAAACGGCGAAAATTTCGAAAATGGCGCTAACTTAAATTTATTCCCCAAGATGGCGGCCGAAGTGCAGACGAAACTCGCCCCTACCGCCTTCCAAATTACGCCAGCTCGGGCGAAATTTCCACGGCACTTTGTAATTGCAAATTTTCCCAATTCGCGCATGCGCCCTGCGGCGATCAATACCAACTTTATTATTGTTTTTTCATCACTTTGCGCGCCAAAATACGAATGAAAATTCACGTCGCGTAATTAAAAGTTTTCTTTGGAAGAAATCGGTCGGAATTTAATTTAATTTTCGAACGCAATATTAAAGTGGGTGGTGGGAGGCCGCCCGCCGCTATTGGATAGTAACTTCAAACTATCGCTCGGAACTTACATTAATGTATTATACCCGTTTGTGCATTTCTAGACGCTCAAATTTGGAATTCGAATTGCAAATAGTTAAAAAACAATACTGAAGGTTTATCTACTGAACGGCTTTATTAAAATTTTACAACGGGATCATACGCAAGTCGTAATTTCCTGTAGATTTGAGAATTTCATAACTTTTCTCAATGTTCCAGTCGTTAATATTTTATTTGCTCGCAGATGCGAGGGAATTGCTTTACTGGAACAAACGGGGCTACAATTGATTCTGTAAATATGTAATAACGTTAAGATTTCGCTTTGTTCTGACACTTAACATAATTTTTAGCAGATAATCACATTTCTCAAAAGAAAGTTATGTTCACATAATGTGCCAGACGTTGTAATTAAATAAAATGAAAGTAGGAGCACTAAATTGAAAAGCTGAAAAGCGGAAGACAAACTTTCCAAAGTCGCCTTAACTCAAGGCGGCCAATACACAAGACAAAAAAAAAGTACTCACAACAATGCTCTATGTATTGTACCGGCTGTCTGCTCTCACACATACACAGGCCCTCCCTTATCTGCACACATGCATATCCGTGCATTTTCAACTAACGAGCCATTCTAACGGTCACAACCAATAGGTATTCAAAAGACCTTTGAATCGGAAAATCCAATGTTACAATTTTATAGCCGAGCGATTTCTAAAGGAATTTGCTTTGCAATCTTCAGAGATATTGGCAATATTTATACGTTATTCGAAATTCGAGTAGAATGCGGATTTTTCTTTTTTAATTAATGGCTTTTTATCACGTGGCCAGTGATAATTGGCTAAGTGGTTGCGGTTGGAATACTGATGGCATGGCTGCCGGAATCTGGCGGTTATTTTAACTAATTTACGTCAGTCAAATCATTGTTCTCTTTTAACTTATGATCGCTATGAATGTATCCGTTGATGGATCAAACAAGCACATACTCGTAATTACTATTCGAATACACTTGTATACTCGCATGGTTCATGATCACATAAGCTAGGCGTAGTGTCACGCCAGTGCCGTTTTATTTCGTTTTACACAAATTTTAACAAAATGTATATTCCTATACTGCTACCATAATTTTACTTGCATTAATACTAAAATATCAAATGAAACTGTTGAAATAACACAAAATGAAGTGTGCAATTTATTGGGCGCGCGTCTCGCGCGTGGTATGCTAATGTTTCTCGTTTGAATTTAATTTCAAGTCAGTATTCGTTTATTGCTCTTTATAAAAACCTTTATTCTGGAAACTAAATGAAATTACAGAATTTTACCGCATGCTATCTGTTACTATATAGTCGTCTAGATGAATTCAGATCAACCTAACTGTTTCAGGATTTATCCCGGGAAGTGAACACTTAGTTTAACATAATAATTATAACTACAACAAGAAATGTCTCCTCAGCGCAGCGTTGAAATAAAAAAATAGTGTTAAGCCTACAGTGTCGTGGAGAGCGTTAGTGGCCTAGTGGCGTAGGCGGTCGACTTGTGATCGTAAGGTACCGAGCTCGAACCCCCGCGGTGACCAAAGAGTTTTTATACTCTTAACTTGGCAGTGTGCACCACAGGATACATACCATAATGCTCACTTTTTGTTTTTTTTGGATTGATATTTTTTTATTCTGGTTCGAAATCAAATAGGGTTTGAATTCACGACTTTTTTAATGTTTGCCAATTTAAGGGTTAAGCACATTACTCGATGCTCTTACGGCGAAGGAAAAACATTGTGAGAAAACACATTCGAACAGCTGCGTGTGTAAGAGGGTAATTTCACAAAAGATCCGAAGTGTATCCGAAAGGGCCCACCTGTAAGATAATATACGACACGCTACGATACGATACGATTTTAGACGACACGCTAGCCTAGTTGGGAGTGACCCTGCCTTCGAAGCTAGGGGTCCTGGGTTCAAATCCCGGTAAGGGCAAATATTTGTGTGATGAGCACGAGTATTTGTTCCTGAGTCTTGGATGTTTTCTATGTATTTAAGTATATATTTCTCTATATAAGTAAGTTTATCGTTGTCTAGTACCCATAGCACAAGCCTATTTAGGGCTTAATTTGGGACTAGGTCAATTTGTGTGACATTGTCCCGTGATATTATTATTATTATTATTAATATAAGATAAAATAAAATACGTGTAGAAATGTAATTATGTTGTAATCTCTCAATTGCTTTGAAGATTCGTTTGTTTGATTAGGTAGGAAATAGTTTTGGATTAACATCATGTGTTTTTCCCAAATTAAAATATAAGATACTTTGCTCTCGGAAAAATCGGCAAAGGTAAAGATAATAGTGGTGGTAGGACCCTGTGCAGGGTCCGACCGGATCGCTACCACCATCTTATCCATTAACTACCCGCCAAGCAACAGTGTTCGCATTGTTGTGTTCCGGTGTGGGGATAAGACAGCCGGTGACATTACTAGCATAGAGGCATTCGATCTTAGTCCTCAGGGTTGGCAACGCATTTGAGGTCTTAGGATTATAGTCTTGAGAATTCAAATGTCTATGGGTCTCAGATTCCACTTACCATCAGGTGATCTCAGTGCTAGTGTGCCTTCTCTTTAACATAAAAATGTTTTTATATTTAGGTAGTTTTTTAAACTAGACTATAAAATTTATGATCTAAAAAACAAGACATGCTTTGAACAAACTAGGCAGGTTTATACTGTGCACTCGGCATGTACTCGTACGAACACATATTATACAATATAGTTCAATTTTAAGGAGACTGTCAACGACACGGCACTAATTGACCTTTACGTAGGTATGTTTAGTATACAGTGTGTAAATGGAATACGAGCAAACATTTAAACCAGACGTAGGTTATAGCTCTACAAGTCATGTACTTGTAGAATTACGTTAATAACTCTATTACATAGAGCGCAATTCATTTTTAAAGGTCCATCGAGCAGCAATGTTCTTGAAACCTTGTCAGTTGAAACGAAGATGTGAACAGAAGTGACATTTGATTGCAAGCTATTTCTTATTAAATTGGCATGGCGAATAAATTAGTATGAAAAACAAATACAACTTATGTTAACGATACACACGTTTTTATGTTAATTAGGATGCATATTAAACGTCGTTAAAATATTTGATCGTATTGGATTTACACACTATGTACTCGGTAGAATACCAGCTTAAACCAAAAGAAAGGAAATTTTATCGCCTATGCCTTACACCAATAATAAAATGGAACGCCCGAGGCAATTTTTTCCAAGGATACAACATGAAAAGTGGCCAGTGTCATTGTGCAAGGAGGCTGAGCCTGGAAAGTATTGCCAGTGTTACAATAAATCCGTCCCGCCGTCAGGACGGCGCAACAAGTGGACCACACAAATTGGTCACAACCGATACCGCGCGACACCGCAATAAGGCAGCGGAGTCCTTTTATTGAAAAAGTAAAGAAAATATGACTATATGAAAAATGCGATTTTTCGTCGCCAATCGTTTTGCGCTTGGCAAAAAAGAATTTGACGTGGTGTGAGGAACTACAATATTCTGAAGTGGCGACGACCGATAACACCAGTTTTTGAGCAAAAATTCGATCATATTGCCAATTTCACTCAAACCTGTTCTTTATTTTTTTCTAACTGTTTCTTGCCAAGCTTCTAGTAAGAGTATCCATTGACAGAGCTTCATATGTAGCTTCGGCCTTGTGTTTGCATACTATTAGCACGTGTATCAAATAATGGCTAACGAAACTGACATATAAACTCACGTGCGTCCTGTAAACTCATACGGTATAATCAGAGTATTAATAGTATTCGGCTGTCTATCGCTTTCACACTCTCTCTGAAGTCTCTCTGGCATAAACAATATTCTTACAGCTGCCAGAGAGAGTGTAACAGTCAGAAAAAAAACAGTCAAAAAATACCAAGCCAAAAGTGAGACGCTGTTTTTAGAACTCAGTACGAAATAGAATTTTACACTTTACTGAATAATAAAAATCGGTGGATTTTTCAGTTTTTTTCTTATATAAGATTTATAAGAACCTTCTCCTGACAGTAACAAACACAATAAATAAAGAATTAGCGAAATCGGTTCAGCTGTTCTCGAGATTTGCGCTTAGCAACACATTCAGCGATTCATTTTTATTATATGGATAATTAACTCGTAATTTTATTTTTAATTTCTCGTAGTTTCGTAACTTGTAACTAATTTTTTAGGTTAGGGGGTAGAGAAGGTGCTAAGAGTCTTCTAAATACTTTTAAGTGCTAATAGTGCTCTATCTTGTCTGCGGCGTCTCTGACTAACACGTGCCGAAGTCACCGCGGTGAATTTTCCCGCGGTCTCGCACGACCGGTGCCGTTTGACTTCGCAATAATCGCACCATTTTTTTTAAATTGTAAATTGATTTCAATATAATTGTCTTCATCAAGTTTTTTAAACAGCCTTCAAGGTACAAAGAGTTTAATTTCAACATTTCTTGGTAACTTAATGAGAAAGTAAATCGAGGAAGGGGTGTTTTTCTTCGAGCAAAATTGTTTATTCACTTAATCAATATAATATTACTTGTTCATAATCCAAATAATCTACATTCCCTGGTCTAAAAATTGTTGGTTTTGGAAATGTATTACATTCGCATCAGCAGCAACTACAAAGTGCTACAACATCAGCTGATAACAGATAACTACATAAGCAAGAACCACCACATTATCTTTTCAGCCAAAACGTCCACTGCTGGACATTAGCCATCCATACAGATCTCCGCCATGCTCGGTCTATTGTCTATTGGCTGTTGTCTGCTATAAATTTTATTATCGCAAGTCATACATCACATATTTTTTCAAGATACTTCCTTGAAACTTTTCAGGATTTTTATAAATAGGTGAAATCTAACCTTACCTTCTCCTAAGACTCCTAAGACTTACCTCTACACGTTCGGATTGCAAGAAATTCAAAATAATTTATCTACAATTATTAATCTTAATAATTATGTAAGACGTTAGACCTAAAATGAAGACACACTAGCCTTGTTGGTAGTGTACCTGCGTTCGAAGCTAGGGGTCCTGAGTTCAAATCCCGGTAAGGGCAGTGATTTGTGTGATGAACTCATGCTCATCACACAAATAACTAGGCTAGCGTGTTGTTGTTTGTTCCTTAGTCTTGGATGTTTTCTATGTATTTAAGTATATATTTCTCTATATAAGTATATTTATCGTTGTCTAGTATCCATAGTACAAGCCTAGAGCTTAGTTTGGGACTAGGACAATTTGTGTGACTAGTCCTGTGATTTATTTATCAAAAAAAAGTTTACTCGAAAAAACTACATAACATTTATTACGCATCGAAGGTTGGGAAACGTCGGTATCTTTCAGCCAGCCTTATTTTATTGCTATTGCATAATTCTTTAGATTGTTCAAATCACTGCCCAAAATATATATAAAAGACAACTAGGCGATGCATAAAACATGGCATAAAACGGTTATGCCCACAATGTAGGGCGCATGAATAAAACATAGCCAATGTCAATTTCAAGACTTTTACGACAACATTTGCATGTTATCTAGTACGAAAACTACTTTTTGTTTTAACGTGTGGTTTGGGCCACTTATTGTTTTTAAAACTATATTGTACAGTGCTTCTATTTCTAAATAAATGTCTTTCGGCTTGCTGTCGCCGTCTCACTCGCACTCGCATCTGACAGTATATATTGTCACTTGTGTTTCATAGAAAAACGAAATTTGCCGAGATACGTTAAGAAAATGGAAGGTCTGTATTTGGTGCTTGCACTACATTTTACCACAGATTAATATAATAAATAAGTATGGGACCGGTATATAAAATTTAATGAGAAGCTATCTTAAATTATGGACCTTGATTCAACAATATAACCAATCCATGTCTTCCCGTGGATGTCGTAAGAGGCGACTACGAGAATTAGGGCTTTTAGGCGATGGGCTTTCAACCTGTCACTAAGACACTAGTAAATTTCTTGGCCTGATTGTGCAAAATGTGGTTACAGAATTATCAACAAGTCTTTTTAGAGTTGTTGGTATTTCTGTAGCTCTGCCTACCCCACTCTGGGAATAAAGGCGTGATGTTATGTATGTATGTAATAGGTGGCTAAATTACAAGCCCAGAAAAAGGTGAGGTGACTCGGGAGCTTTCAGCGTAAAATTTCGACATGCCCAATCAAACATCGGTGCTCATCACACGATGTTTGCACCAGGCAGGTTTACAGATAAATAAATAAATATCAGAGGACATTCTCACACAACACAAATTAACCTGATCCCAAACTGAGCTCTGGGCTTGTAGGTACTACGGGTACTAGGACAGAGGGTAAAAGGACACGAGGGACCTTCCCAGAAATATAATAAAATACATACTTAAATATATAGACAACATCCAAGACTCAGGAACAAATACTCGCGCTCATCACACAAATATCCACCCTTACCAAGAATTGCAATCAGCACCACTAGCCTCGTTTCGTAGGCAGCGTCACTACCGACTAAGCAAACGTGTCAGCAAGAGATGTGCCGTTTGATTTGATGATTTCTCAACAGTTTATGCCTCCGAAACATCGAGTGCAAATCATTGCTGCTCAACATAACTTAAAACCTTCTTACATCCTCCAAATTCTCGCTAATTGCAACCCTATTAAGGCACATAACCCCCCGTACGTACGCTTAAGAGGCTTAGCAGTCGACTTTTAATATATCTCGGATTACCCGAGCGCTCCAAATCTGTTTTATGGCCGGATTACTTCCTGCCTGCGTAAAACCCTCCGTTTTACTGCTCCTCCAATATTTATGTTACCAAATTGTGCTGAAATTCCGCAACAGATCTTTCAGGTCATGGCTTTTATGGCTTTACAATGGAAGGCTGCGGATTACGTACGCTAACTCGATTGCTGACGCGGTGATGTTGCTGGTGAGAGAAGCCAGTAGGCCTAGCCAAGATGGGACGTTATATCTTATATATAACGTTTCTGTTTTCTATCGTCTCGAAATGTAAAGCGTTGATATAAGCAGTTGACGGAATCTGTCGTCAGCTTACGTCTATCCTATACATTTTCGAAGATCGCTAACTTAACGTTATGCATCTTAACTAGGCACACAGAGGCGTGTGACCTGAACCAGTAACTAATACATCAAGTTTAGTTACAGCAACTCTCTTCCTTTTGATTCTTAAATGTTTTAACTTTTACTTCGACCACAGAATAGATAATAGTACAAGCTTTGACTCATCCCTTCAGTTATCTCTTCGGGTTGACCTTGACCATGAATGAGGTAACAGTGATTTTATTTTATTAAATTAAGTATTTTAATTTCATGCAAGGTATATTTACATTCGCACTCGCTTGTCATTAGATCGCATTTTATTTTATAAAAATCTTAAACAGTTAGATCATCTATAAAATACACGCTAAACAAAGAAAGATATCAAAATAAACATCATCAATAATCAAATATTTAGAAATTTATGAAAGGATCATGGGCAAGTTGGGTAGCACAAACAGAATTGAAACCTATATAATTAAAAAGGAAATGGATATTGGATATAATTACCCAAACAGCAGTTGGGTTCTTAAAACTTGCTTTTTATTTTTTACAAAAGTTTTGTACGATTGCCAAGTATGGTTTTAAATCTTTTTCTAAATCAAACACCTAGACCCAATTCTATAATCATCATCACTTATTAAATCAGCCAAAGCTTCTATAGAATATTGTCTTGTTTTCAAGTGCCCATATTTTTGTTCTCCGGTGAGCTAGGTTTTAGTAAGAAATTATGTTTTAATTCATTCCTTTTTAATGATAAAGGTTTTAATTGGGTTAGTGATACGAGATATATAACAATCACAATACATAGGCTCACTTTGTATAAATATGTTTAATGTAACGTTCACCTGAGATAATGAACGAAAGATATAATGTCAAAATAACTATTTCCATAAAGTATAACATTATTAATATATACGAGTAATATCAATTGATATAACAATTAAAGACACATGACACCTAAATATAAAACATATACAAATCAATAAACGTTATATCAAAAAATATATCGCACGTATATTTTTTTTTTTATTTACAATTAAATTGTTTCGCATAGTAATATATATATATATATATATATCAAAGGATGTTAAAAAAATAATCTCGAAGGCTCGCTTCGCTTCGCTTCCGCCATAGCCTTCTTACCTAACCTATCCGAGTCGGTTCTGCCCAGAGAGGTCTTGCTTGCTCGCTTCGTTCGCTCGCTCATTCATCTTTATATCTTATAACCCTTATACTAAAAGATAACATGTATTATGATCGCTATACATCATGTGTGTTATACGAACTGAAATTAGTCAATGTGAGTGTTATATTAAAAAATATTATATAAAACGGGGACGTTAGTAACAAATAGTTATTATGTAGTTATATCTCGTGAGACGAACCCGTTTCAATTACGTTGGTTCAACGCCCAATTTCCATAGAAAACTGCCGCGGTCCTTTGTATGTTAAACTTCCTCATTCTTTCGAATAGAATGTAAAAGTGTAAGTACGTCGTCTATTCCAATACCCGGACGGACTCCGAGCTCTAGGACACACGCCGTCATTTTAACTTTTTCCGGGTGAACGGTAAATTTAATTTTCTTTGGAAATTGGTATCCCGGAGCACGTCGATGCTGCGATGAATCGAGTTTAGCTGATAAAAACTCCTAAGTAGCTATTTGCTGGCGCCGGAGAGGTTAATAGAACGCTAAAGAACGAGAAAATTTAATCACAATTGTTTAGCCTAAGGGTTTTATAATAACTAGACTATGTAATCCGGTAAATTCGTCATATTTTTAGGGACCTATTATTTCTTAAGTTTTTAGTTTCGGGCTGATAGGACCTACCTCGTGAATGATCCAGATCGTTACCATCGTCAGTCATTCACTGTACTGCCGCCCTTAGGCGCGATGATACTTATATCATACTCCAAATAATAAAGAATTTTAAAGATAACGATTTAGATAACGATCTAGAACATAATAACGAGAGGCAAAACCATTAATGATTAATTAATGACCTCAACTATCTACGCTACTACATAGCGTCGATATCTGTGCTAATATAAATATTCCCCTTATTCTATGAATACATTTTGATATACCTATTACTTACCTACTATTTTAATTTAGCACTAAAGAACCCCCGCGACCTAGTACGCATAGAATTCGCTCCCCGTTGTTCCTCCTTACCCTTTTCGAAAAAAACAGTTGAAGATATCACTAGGAAGATTTTGCAGAGAACAGTTTCAGAAGTATTTTTATTAATACTAATAATGCCATAGTGCGTTTGTTCCGTCTTCATTATGGTCGATGTGAAATTGGGTAATGTGATAGTTTACCTTCTCTTTAATTTCCGGGTGTCTGTCTGGAGTCGCTGGAAAAAACTAGGAGATTATATCCCTGTTGGCATGAAGGAAAGTAATACGCTCTTCTGTACATATCTCCCTAAATAAAACGATGAATCATGACTAATACGTCGCATTGTATCGATGAGAAACTTCTCAAACAGTACAAAAATACTTATGTGAATTTGTCTTTAACTGTCAATACTCACGAATGTTCTTGCTGCCGTGAATTTTCTCAGTAATTTCTTAAACAGATTTTAAAAGTTTTGGGAATGTTCTGCAACTTGCACATTGCTGTTAATACGCGAGTAAGCCGCAGCAGTGTTTATTTGGTTCGTAAAATTATCTCCCTCAACAGTGCACCTAGGGTCCTATGTGCATTACCTAGTACCTACATTCTGCCTATGACCCACACACACTGCACCTCCCCTTTGTCTTAGATAAATATTGATGACCTGTCGGGAATAGACCCCTAGTCCCTCGAAAGCTTAGACCTATGTTATTCTGCAAGGCCGCACCCGATATTCCATCTATAGATATACCTACACAGTTCAATCCACCTCTTTTTATACATTCTGACTGGGAACGGTTTAATCCTTTTTTTATGACTTGCGGAAGGCAAATGACCTCACGTACCGCCTAAAGTCTTAAGACTGCAAATGCCAGGACCAGGTTGAAGATTGAAATTACCACCAAATCCTAATACGGAACGGTGTTGGGGATAGTTTAGGACGGACGCCCAAAGCTACTCCCACTGCTGTAACACCAGCCGGAGCCAGCTTATCTGACCCAAGTCTTTGTACGTTTATAATGTATCCTAAGCTCTAGTTACGCTAGTTTGTAGATAGATATATTATAATAATAGTGAGAACTATTTCAAGCTGTGAGTGTTTATTTACCCTGTGACAACAATGTCATTATCAGTAAACAAACTCGATATAAATCAGCCTTATCGCGAACAAAACCAATAAATTAGCCTTGAACTGGCAATTATCGATCGCCTCTAAATCACTTAAAGATATTTTAATTAAACATCCTCAATATATCAGGCGATAGCGAAATTAATTTAAACTTGGTGATATATCACTGGTAATAATAGAATCAGGGACCGTTTGCATTCTTGCTGAAGTAATGAAGCGACATCGGATGGATATAATTTTTAATTAATAAAGGGACGTTAATTCAGTTTGTAAAAATAATGCTGGTAAAATTACAAAATGATAATGTAAGTAAACGCAAAACTGTATGTGGTCAGTTTTTGTGCTAAAATAGAGCAACGGATTGCGATATATTTGAATTGGAGATGCCTGTATAGGTTGCATTTTCAATCCAATAACTTAGTATTCCTTTGCTAAAAGCAAAAGACAAAAAAGCGAGCTGGGTTACAGTCAGGCAGGATATAAGACGAAGAGTAATTGTGATAGAAAATAAAAGCTTAGGACTATAAGATCGCACCATTGAATTGCCCTATAATCTATAATCTGACTAAGGGATGATTAGCGTTTCCTCTATTTTTGTTATTTCCTTTTACGTACGAAATATAGAGTGACATTAGCGTTCTGCCGTCTACCCCTAATGGTCTCTTCGGACCACATACATCTAGCAACGTAAAACAATCAATAGCCGTCGGAATTCTGCAATTTGTGCAATGTTAGGCAATCTGCAGGCCTAATGCACGCCCAGACATTTCAGGCCGGTCTGCTAGATTGCCCCCCGGTGGGTGAGTCTACCCCCCCCCCCCTCAACGCTTAATTTCCGTATCGTCATAATGTGTAAGATATTTGGCAGGTTTGCGATGTTATACGTTTAATCTGTTTAAAAGTGGAAAACGGAAGAAACATCTACATAAATTGGTAATAAACGGTTTTAAAAATTAGGGCGTTATTCAGCGGGAAAATGACAACATGATACAGTTTAATACCTCAATAGTGCGGATTAATGAAATGTGGTAGTTGCCACTTAGAAATAAAAAAATCCACTTGCCACCACATCAAATTACCTTTACCTTGGTATGAGACCAAGTTATTATATTATATTATAATCAACTCTTCTTTTCATTAAATTGGTGGCTGACGCATAAGTCAGTTACGTCAGTATTACAGATTCAGATTCAGATTTTATTACTCAATATAACACAGTATAAATTATATTACATGTCAAATTATATGCAGTTACATTGAGATCTACTTGATTACTATTTGATTACTAGGTGGCTGTACAATCACATACCTTTAGCCTCGTGTGACGTCGTCTGCAGATCAACATTGTGGTTTTCGATAGATTGCTCACACATCTACGATCGTAGGGGAAAATGGAAGGCCTACGTAACATCCACACATACGCTCAGGTAACGTGATTATTATTCTACGCTAGCATGGAACGGTCATTATACGGTATGCATTAATAATAGCGGCGATAGAAGTGTATATTTTTGAACTATCAAGCCTGTTCAGAGATGAGCATGGACCAGCAATGGAGCGGAAATAGAGCTGATTGAACGAGATCCGACTTTGCACTCTCCTTTATTGAGTTAACTTGATTTGATTTAAAAGCTTTCTATGTATTTTATAAAGTAGATCTAACTTAACTTTTGTTTAAACTGATCTAATGTGATGTCTTAACAGTTTTTTCCTTGAGTACACGCGCCTGCAAATCACCAATAGACTTTAAATATACAATAATTAAATATAAAAGCAATAAAAACTGATCAATACAAGTTAGACTCGTACAACGAGGGTTCCGTACCATCACACAATATAAACAGACAGACGGTCGGACCGATGGCTTATATAGGCTTAATTAATTAATAGGGACCCGTCCCGCTAGATTAGAGTTGTCTTGGTACGAAATCCTAAAAACAAAAAATTACCCTTTTCTCAAATTTTTTGTTGGTCCACACATCCTATCTCAAGATTGAGTTTTCCAAAATGTACTATTCGGTATTCGGTCTTATCAAGCCGCCAAGCAACAGTGTTCGCATTGTTGTGTGCCGGTGTGGGGATAAGACAACCGGTGAAATTACTAGCACAGAGCATTCCATCCTAGTCCTGAGGGTTGGCAACGCATTTGAGGTCTTAGGATTATAGTCTTGAGAACTCAAATGTCAATGGGTCTCAGATTCCGGTGGTCTGACTGCTCGTGTGCCTTCTCCTTAACATAAAAAAACAATCATTTTCTAGATGCGGTACAGATTATAACCGGATGCGGCGGGATCAAACCAAAAACTAGACTACAGGGTGCGCCCCGAGATATCGGGCGAAGCGCGCCCTCTCCCGACAAAGCGCAAACTTTTAATTACGGCCATTGTGAGAAAAACTTACGACAAAGAAGTTTTTCTAATGAAACTTCGGCGCAGCTATTACTCAGCGGTAAGCTGGAAATTGTCTAGGCTGTTTAAAAGGGCTAGGAGGCGTCACTATAAACGCTAAATTTTACATGCTTAAGGATTCTTATTAAAAAAAAAGAATATGTTCTGTATGTATCTTCTTAATTGCATCTTATGAATAAAGAAATACAAAACACAGGCAATAAAAAAACAAGTATAAAACCGAACTTATCGCTTAAAAAGATTGCTTCCAGCTAATCCTTGGAATAATGCCTCATCTTATTAAATAAAAAAGTTAGATTATAACTGACGGAATTTAATAGATGCTTATCGCAAAAATACTTATAAAACAGTTATAATGTAGGTCCAAGAAAAATACAGGCATTAAATTACAATTCATAGACATAGATCCCTATTCTCTACTTTCCATAGACGCCCAGAATGTTTACTCAGAAAACTGAGGCGCTCCCCTGCATAAATGGCAGAGCTCACGTAATTAAAAATCAACATTTACGTTCAATACGATCCGGTCTACATTATGTAATGCTTTTTCTTGCTTGTACTACAATTACAAGCTTGATACTCTATTATTATTTAATCAAAGATACATGTGTATTTAGTTATAATATATTTTAAGTTACACACGAGTGTGTCTAATATTCCTAAAGATTCATGACGACCAAGAAACAAGCGTACTGTAGGTACTTTTACGAAATCCCGCTAACTATCGAAAAAAATAACAAAAATAAAAGATACAAAAGTTGTTTCATTATACAAAATTCAAAAGTCGGGGCTCTGAAAAAATTAGGGCTGGCATACATAAGTTTAGAAGGGAATAAACCTTCTAAAATGTTCAATACTCAGATATTAAATTTTTTATAAAAAAGGGGAGCAATTTGACTTTGTTTTGTTTTCCATACACCTTATCTATAATGATTATGATCTAGACAAGTATAACAACAATAAATTCCATAACAGTAGCCATTTGCCACGTTCACGCTATTGAAAGGGTTTGTATCTATTTTTATTTTTATCTGTCGCGGTCAAGGCTGCTTCCAGCCAGCCTGCGAGCGAGAGTGACTGTTCCATTATTAAAATCGAATAGAAAAGTAAACTGCACTCCAAATTTGAATTTCAAATGTCACTGGCATGTTGTGGTGTAGGCGTTTTATTAATACAGATATTATCGTGGCCTTTACTCCGATAACGCACGGCTTAGGAAATAAGAAACGTAGCCTAACACTTTCCAACAACAAACATTATTTCCAAGCGATAAAGTACAAAACTTCCAACTTCAACAAATCTATTTGAAGCAAAAGAAACTAACAAAGCAATAAAAGCGAAATAATAGTTATGGAAATAGTCTTTCATTTTCCACGAAAGAAAACTCTGCGGAACTACCGACAATATTAATGAAACTATAATATTAGAAAAGTTTCGCCCGGGGAAATGAGAAAACGTTGTACGAACTCGTTCGTCTAATACACGTAGTTATAAACTTGTTCAATAAATATCGAGTGGTGGGAGTCGTCTGTCTCGCTCGCGCGCGCTGAAACTGCCCCCGTTTAATTGCATATTCAGCTGTATAATGTTGCCCACGGCCATGCCCGTCTACTCCCGTCTGCCATATAACGGTATACACGGCATTTCATATTAATGCCGATGCACTCACAACATTGTCCTTGAAACAGAAACAAACTGGCTGGCCACTTGGCGGGACAGAAAAAGTTAACAATTCAAAATTCAAAAAGGAACGGCTCGTTTTGCTGCGTTCAGTATTCGTTCGCTTACACTCTCCCGCGGGTCGCGCATCGCGCCGTCTCCGCACGTTGCATCGACTGAGCTGTAATCGGGTCCGTGAGGTCCGTCACTTGCATAATCGATAACTGAACCGACCTACTTGCCTAATATACGGGACGTTCTTGTCACGGACTACAGACTTAGTCTAGATTATTTACTCCATCGCTAGTCTGACATGTATATAAAAAACATGTAGTATTCATATTATGCAGCCATTACATAGGCGATTGTCATGATAATGTGAGCTGCAATAGACGCAGGAGCGATGAAATATTGGCCTGCTTTGCATAAGTACGATCTCGTAGCGACGCTCGCTGCGGAACTCGCGGCAACTTAATTGCTCATTAGCGGAAGGAAACGGTAAAGAAAACAAACTTGCTGTGTGTCAAAGATTAAAATGGATGCTGTAATTATGTAATATTACTTGTTATTTAATTATTCTTGTACGAGCAGGAAAGTTTTGTATTTTTTTAAAGGTTGAAGAACGTTATACCTTACCCGCGCAGTGATACGATTGCAAAAATATAAAGGAAGAAACAAAACAATGTTAGTTCTTTACAATTTCTTCGAACAAATAGATATGTGAATAGGTAACAAAGTTCGTTTAGTGGCAAGACGTAGTATTGTTAATTGATAGATTGTAATCTTAAATATCTTATTATTTACTTTTTTTACACACAAACGATAAAAATAAAAAAATAAAAATGTCTCGTGGTCTTAAATACTATTTAAACCTACTGTTTTTTTTTTCATCTAAATAAGTTGAAGGTCGCAGTCTTTAAGGTTTTTCGCACGTGTTTATTTACGCACGTTTTATGTTTTTTTTATGTTAATTGTACTTATAAGCTAGTTTTTTTACAATAAAATTTTGAATAGATTCAATACGTTTTTAGGGTTGCGGAGTCAAACTAGGAACCCCCATAGTTACGCCATGTCCGCCCGCCCGTCCGTCCGCAGCCTAGCGCAAGGAAGACTATTAGTACTAGAAAGCTGCAATTTGGCATGCATATTAGTTACGTTAACAAAGTGGTACATTAAAAAGTAAAATATATTTCTTTTAGGGTACCTTCTAGACGTAACGTGGGGATGCATTTTTTATTCTCGTTTACCCTATAGTGTGGGGTATCGTTCGATAGGTCTTTTAAAAATATTATGCGATTAAGTAATCCGTTTAAGAAATATTAATTAATATTTTTGTTAGACTCAAGTGTCCCCCCCCCCCCCCCCCACAGCCAAAACTAAAAATATTAAAAATCAGAAAAAAAACTTAAATGAAAGAGCATATACCTAACCAATTTTACAGGAAAACTATCACGACTAAGTAGACATCATTGGTTCTTGAGATACAGGCGATTAAAGTGTTTATACCTACTAAGATCATCTAAGAAGGCACCAATTGACTTTAAATAGAAAATTAGTTAAACTTGTTCATTTTTATATTTGTAGTACTTAACGGCTTCGGAACCCTACACTGAGCATGGTCTGACATGCTCCTGCCCGGTTTTATCAGTTTCAAAACAGGGGCTTCAGATAATTTAGTTATATTCTAAGAGACTGCGGATTTGCGGACTAAAAAAAAGTATTAGGTACATTTTCATCGGCTTTACAGTATGGAAGTATTTTGTGTATTTTTTTTATCAAATGAGACTGTCATTTATTTTTGCATGATTGCAGCGGGTATGGAAACACATAGTGTAACCATGGATATCATAGCGAGAACGTATAAGCAAGACGGGTCAATGTCGAGAAAACTCGTGTTGTCTCCATCTACCTCAATAACGTAATATACCAACCACATGGTATTTATGACTGTATGTAAAACTAATGTAAATCTATTTAAATACCTGCAGTTATCAGCTATTTCAATCGCGGGTCGCGTGCAGTTCACCTATTTGCTAATAATTTTCTAACAACGTAGAATTTTAATAGTGCCCTGTTATTTATCACTTAGGTAAATGTTCGTAGGCTAGGAGTGTGTTACGGTTAATAAATTATATTTTATACTTTAAATGCACTTGTTTTCTAGGCGAAGTTCCTTCCATTCCACCTATGCCAAATACATGTTATGTTATGTCTATTTGTAAATTTGACTACCTAAGTACTTTTTCGATTGATAGCGATTTCATGGTATTGTTTTTCACGCTGGTAAAATGCTTTTGCTTGCAAACCAGGGCCTTTCCTAGAATGCTCAGAAAAATAATAAATTAAATGGGAGCGTGACTATAGTCTGTACTTTTAGGCATTTAAAACAATTTAAACAAAAAAACCACGTGACTTTGACAGATGACAGTTAGTCAGCCTATAGGAGCAGAACACTGATACGTCAAAGCTCGACCAAACAGCTTGGATTGGTTGATGAGCAGAGCCACGTTGTTTGGTTTGTTTACATTTTTTTAAATACCTAGAAGTACAGACTATAAAATAAACTTTTTCCATTTGTGTCGAAGATGGCAATGGAAAAGATAATTCCGTAAAATTTATGCTTGTTAAAACGTCATCAAAATTTAAGAAAGTAATCTGTTAAAATAAGCTTTAATTTAGTTAAATTTCGTGGTTTAAAATTTCATATTAGGTACCTTCTTAAACGTTCCCTGGCACCGCCTGGCTCTACGAGGTCATCGCCTTTTAGTTCTACTCAGGCAGCTTTTGTGCTAATTTTAATTTTATACCCCAAAATAAGGCGTTGTTATTAAACTCCATATTAAGTATATTCATTAGTATTTTTTCAGTGCTTCATGATTAAGGTTGAATTTAGATAACGTTACTTTTTTAATTCTATCTTCTCACAGTACGAATATCAAATTAGGCAAAAAGATAAAACCAGTTTTAACTTCGTTTTTGTGGCAGTAAACACGGTATATTTGTACCCAGGCTCGCACTGTACGGTAGAACCTTGTCATACTAAGTTGGTATATCGCATTTGACGTTCCTCGAGTCAGAGTAACGTAAAAGTAAAACCGCATCTCGTATAAGTCACTTATTGAAATTAATCATCGTACACGTGACATGCCTACAACTGAAGCTACAAGCTCCTGAAATAGGTACCTATGCCTTGCTTCTTTTAGATACCTTGGTAACAAGAGTAAATATAAAACGAATTTAAATGAATGGGTCGTAAAAAGCTATTTTTCATAACGCGCAAGTAAAAGTTATCCTTCTGAAATTCTTGAAAATGCTGGGTATTAAAAAACTTCACTCTCAAACAATATCAAAACTGTGAAGAACAAAAACAAATGTGTTTATACGCTACAGAAGACTTGTAAGAAAACCTATTAAAGCTCTCACGGTAGCTCTCAAATTTGTAATTTGTTTATCAAACGTCTATACAGTATGCGAGTATCGTATCTGTGGCGGGGCGGGGCGCGGGCGGGGGCCGGCGCGCTCCGCCAGCGCCAGTCTTCAGTCACGTGCGACGCCGCAGCAACGCGCTTATGTAATATCGATTCAGCTGCACCTATCGATCGCTCGATGCAAATCGCCACTCGGTTTGCCGCGAAAATTTGTTTTTAAACAAAGTTTCCGAACGCGTGTGCTGTGTTTTTTTTTTGTGTCACCTACTACTGGCCATAATATTGCATTGGATTTCAAAACATCAGCTGTAAGGTTTGTTTTTTTTTTAAGGAGAATAAAACCGGTTTGGTGCTAAATCGCGTCTAGGCAAGTGAAAAGGTCAATACTCCGCAAGGCACGCGATAGAATCGATGGATGTGGAGCGTTGCACGTGCTGCAGCCGGCTAACTGACGTGCGGTGCAGTGCTCTGGAAATTAAAAAGTTTCTTCTCGATACGTTTCGCCGCTGTGTACCTAACGGTTTCCAAAAAAATGCATGATAACGATGTATTTTTTTTAAGTTTTGAAAAGTTTATTGACTTTATATTAAAATGACGCGTTTATTGCGTAAGTTATTGTAAAGATTACCGTGCTGATAACGATACCAGGATAACATTGTAAATATTAAATAATTAATTAGATAGAGTAGGTAGGTATACTATTATAAGTTTCTGACCTAATAGAGTAGATCTTTAGTCACATTTCAAAATTAAATGTAGGTACTTACCTACCTATCAAATGGTTACCTACTATATAAAACCACCTATTTTACTAACATTTGACATAGTTACTAGGTAGGGTACACAGGTAGTATTAATACCTACTGCATGTTTGCCGAGGCAAGGTACCTTTCGAGATAACGTAACTCTATCGTAGGTATAGGCACGAGCCGCACGAGCAGGTTAAGTTAAGTTAATTTTATAACTTTCCTGAAAAGTTAATGAAAACTACATGCTTACGGCAAATGATACATTTATTTATTCTGAAGTATAGCAACCAATTTGCAATTTCGAAGCCTGTTAATAACTTTACACAGGTAATCAATATGATAGAGCTAAAAACCTAGTATTGGTTCTTCATTATAAAAGTACCTAGATATCTAACTGTTTTTTTTTTTTAATACACTACCGAATGAACGTTTTTTTTATACATAGCACCTATATTCATTAATATACCACATACATTTGGTCTCTACCTAAAATTTTATTTTCAACTCCACTAGAAAAGAGCGTGAAAAGCATTCCATTTTTGAATCATTCCTCGTCGTTATCGCAAGTTTACACAGATACGAGTACACCACAGATAAAGCTTATCTGACGTCCTCGTTTTTGATTCGAATGTGTTTTTTTAAGAACGCTGCGTTCTTTCTGTTAACCTTCGATGTTGCTAGTGATTATTTGGGCCTTGAATGTGTTTACTGTGTAATGAGGAAACCGTTTTGATGGTTTCTCTGCTAATCGTGTTTCCTTGTTTATTTAAGAAGCGACTGTAGTGCTCTCTGTAATTAAGTTACATCTTAATGTCAGTAAACATTTAATTTAGTCTTAACTCACTTGATTAGGTAACTCAATTATTTTTGATTAATTTTACCTTAACCAGGTGCCATGGAAGTTCCCACCAACTTAGGACACTCTGGGGACCTGTCCAGTCGGGTCAGGTTTTTTTGGTTTCTGACTATCTAAGGATGATGGAAGCAGTCCAATTAAAAGACTACCTTTCAATAAGTAGAAGGACCCACCGGCCTCGGGCCCTCTAACAAATAACTGCATCTCGCTCGTATACATAATCAGGCACTTTTATAACTCCTACGGTACGCGTTCCAAATTTAAAATAGAAACGTACGTAGCATTCGCTTATCGCCGGCCAGTGCGGCCAGCCAGTTGGCAACGTGGTGCGTAAAAATGTAGGTCACGCCGATTCATTGAGTGCGATGCGTCGTGATAGTAGTGTAAATAAAAACACGTGGCGAGCAACAGGACTGTTAGCCGGCATGACAAACCTAACGTCACGCAACACTATAATACCTACGTGCATCATGCATGTTACATTCTATTCTGACAAAAGGCATTTTGATATAGCTAGCTCACATCAGCAATCAACGGTAGACCAAGCTTTACCAATCTTTAACTTCTATCTTTTTTACCTTACATTCTCTACATTGCGTCCCTCCCAGTTTCTTTTAGAACGCTTACTTACCTGTACTCAGATTTCATTGCTCGCTTCGCTCGTGTTTCTAAACGACCACTTTCGTGATAACAGCAAATTTGGCTCCGCTTCTTTGCCTAGAATTAGCAGTCGAGCGGTAATAGAAAACTAGAAGAACCGTTCCGCCCCCTCATGCCCTGCTCCCGGTCGATGACCCCAGAAAATGTGGTGGCTTAACGCTGATAGATATCGTTATGAAACAGTATTTTGAACAAAGTCAACGTAACAAATGTAGCAATGCGTAGGTGTTTTCAAATAAAAAACCCGCTATAGTAGGTACACCCTTCGTTCCAACGCCAAAGGAAAACAACTATCAACGAATTAAATAATCTCATTAAACACCTCTCACTCACTTCAGTATCTCAGCGTAAGATTCGTAAAACCAACATCTGCTCTCATGCAATCTAATTGCGTTTTCTTAGCAAAAGGCCCAAGGCCGTTACCGAAATACGCCTAACAAAAGTTTGTCAAAATACTCCCTAAATTATGTTAGGTTAACCTCGTAAACCTTAACGAGATTTAGACCCTGCCTACCTCGGTGTTTCGATTTCGTGCCGTCCCTGTCCCTAGCACGTCTTGAGCTATGTCCGTCTCGCGTCTATATGAATACGGACATCGCTCTATGCAGTTAGATAGAGAAGGATTGCTGTCTCGTGCTTTTCATTCGAACTCTATAGTATAGGTATGCTATGTTTGAAGGCTGCAATCGGTCCGACTTGGGTACGTGTAAAGGTTTGTATGTACTCAATGTATGTTATGCCGCATATAATACTACATGCCTTATGGTGGATACGCTTTTGTTATAACACGCCAGCGCCCGGATTTAGCAAATGGAAAAACTTACTGTACCTACTTGCTACCAAGTATGTACCAACCTACCAACTCAACTGACATAACCTTTTAATCCGAAAATACTTCTTTTATTTCTCTATTCGATTTATAAAGATCATAGGTACATAGACAAGAAACTCGGTACGATTTAGTAACTTCGGGACCAAGAATAAGCTTTGCAGAAACTAGACATAAGTTACTATTAAACTTTCGAATTTTGAGCAATCGAATGTCAATGGCACAGCCAGACAGACAAAAAACCATCAACATCGGGACCGTTTCATTTTAAAAATCGAATCTAAAATTCGCCATCAAAAATGATTGCCTGTATCAACCATCGGCAACGAATTCGCGTCGGAATTTTTAATGTAAGCCCTCTAAAGGCCGTCTGTTGGCAAAAAGCGAAAATCAATATGGACTGCCGGCATCGTAATTGGAAAATGTACGATGAAAGCTATAAATTTTCACTTTCCCTGCATTTCCCTGTGCAGCGCGAAAATACACATTTGTTTTACATGATTTATGTCATCGTACGTGTGCATTATGGTGTTGATTCTATTGTGTTAAATATGTTCAAATTCCGTGATAAACTCTGTATACACGTAGGTCGACTGATTGAATACATAGCAGGATAGCAGGAATACCAAATGACGAAATCCCATGTACCCTAGTTCTGGGCTTGTTGCGTAAGTGTTTGAAGAGCAAATTACTCTAAATTCGAGATAACATGTAAGAGCCAAAGACCCTTAAAGATGGAAAGGCTTTGCCGGACAGATTGGGTTGTCTTTACCTCCGGCTGCACCCGCCTTTCGTATTCTGTAACAATTCAATTTGCGATTTGGAAAGGCATAAAAGGAACACTCAACTCAGCCAAGCAGCAATGTTCAGACTTTTGCGATCCGATGTTGAGGCCAAGGTAACCGTTGAGATTACTTTGAGATATTCTGCCTAAAGTTACATTTGCGATCATGCATGTTACCTATTGCAGATGGCTTTAGGCCACAAAGCCTTCTAGCCACCAGGCGGTCTGTGAGCTCGTTTATCTTCCTTACCCTTAAAACAAAAAGTACCTACATATTCTCTGACTACTTAAAAATGTTTTCCTCTTACCTAACGATATCAATGCATCGGACTAAAGTCCTGGTTCTCTCTTTCACTTGAAGCATGCACTCTCTAAAAGATACGATGTAACAATCACGCCTTTTAAACATATTTGTATTTTCAGGTTTTATTTAGACAACACAGAAACTACTACATTAATAGACATTAGACGTCAAGTGAGATAATTCCACCGCAAAGTGAATCGTCCGCGTGATCCGCGTCCTTAATTAACGTGACTAGATCAGCATTAGCGGAACTCCTAACTGAATTCACTTGTTTTCGTTGAACTTTTGACGGTTATATCAACTTTAAAATCAGGCATTTAAGGCTCAAATCATAATGAAAAATACTTTTCAAAAGAATTCGGTCGCTTCTCATGTTCAGTCTATGAAAGAAAGAATTCAATGCAGTTATTTCTTTGGTAATAGGAATGATGTATGTAGCTTTCCGGTACAACAACGAACGGCAATTACTTAACATACTAAAAGTGCCATAAATCACTAGTAAAAGAAGTCATTTCCGAAGTAATTTATCACTCAGATCTCCTGGCACACATAAGGGCGCGCATGTAGGCCGGAGTGCTTTCGCCGCTTTCTAATAACGCACGTTTAAGTTTCGACAGAGACAATATCGCCATATTTACTTAGAAATTACTTAACGCGTTTACGCAGGTTTAATTAAATTTGACGTTAAACACATTATTTCAGGTAATTTTCATAAATTAGAATCGTCTTACTATAGAGGAATTTCAATGTTTAGCGGGTGGATACTATACGTAACTTTACCAGGTTGACATTTTTCAAGTGTCATTAATTGTGTCACGTCGGGAAATGTATACCATAGCTAATTTAATTATTATGTCAAACTTTTACATTCATTGATGGTACACTAACTGTATGTACATACATAACATCACGCCTTCATTCCCAGTACTGGGGTAGGCAGAGCTACAGAATACCAACAACTCTAAACTTGTTGATAGTTCTGTAACCACATTTTGCACAAGAGACTAAGTTGTTTACTAGTGTATTAGTGACAGGTTGCAAGCCCATCGCCTAACAGTACTACAAGCCTTTATTCCCTAAGTCGCCTCTTACGACATCCACGGGAAGACATGGACTAACTGTATGTACGTTTTCTAAAACTGAAATAACTGAAGATACTCTTAATTATTCCAGATAAGTTATAACTCGATGATATCGTAAATAAGAAGCAACTAATAACTGACAAATGAAAAGAAAATTAAGCCCAATACAAATCTGAGAGCGTATTAAGAGCTGCTAAAGCCTGTGAAGTTCCAGTCAGTAAAAGGTATATTCAATTTCTACTGCTCAATCCCTTTGGCTGACTGGAACTTGGCCAGTTTTAAGGACTAATATGCTAAAAACTAACGCGAGTCATACAAAATAGGCACCGAAATAGTCCAAATGAATATTTTAAAGGGTTGAATGCCGCAGCAGTCTTAATCCATCAACTTTGCCACTCTTCGGATTCTTTATAAAATTTACTTTTGGAGTTCTTGTCGCTGTACAAAAATATTAAGAAAATACAATACGAGCAAAAGTAAACAAATAACCACGTGGTAAATGGCGTGGCGTGGGCGGCGTGCCGTCTGCAGCCGTCACGCTGTCACGCCGTCACGCCCCGCATCACGCTCGCAAGGGCAAGGTGACGTAGTTATTACTGCATTAGCAGATGAACTGGGAATTGTTGGGTAAGGCTGCTATTACGGGAAAGCCGCGGGGTGGGATTTCGCTCGCTTTGCTCACTTCTGAACCAGCCTCTCCGGTTTCTGATTAAAAATGACTGGATATGGAGTTCTTGGCGCTAAAAGTGCTATTTTTATAAAAATCGTTCCTAAGGTGCGACTTAAAAATACAATGACATTTACAACGTGGCACAGACGTCGCCTTGTATAAATAGTGTCACGCAATATATCGACACCTTGCCTAGGCGCGTAGAGTAATTATGATCGCGTGTGTGTTTGCAGGGTCCGCCTGGATCGCGACAAACATCTTACCCTACCTGCCTCTAATCTGCAGTGTTCGGATTAGTTGTTCCTGTGAATGAGTTAGAAGGGCAGTGAAATGTCTAGCATGGAGGCATTCCATCTTAGTCCTCAGAGTTTGCAACGCAAATGGCCTCAGAACCGACTTACCAATAGATGGCATTTGTACACGTTTGTTTTTTTCGTACCATAAAAATAAATGGTATACAATATTATTAACCAAAAACCGACGGGTTTTTTTAACATTTATTTTATTTCATACTTTTTAGTGATCAATGTGATCATAGTATGCTGTTATGTAGTACCACATTTCAATTAATAAGAAACAAGCAATGCCGCGGGAAAGTCATAGTCATATAATATGTTAACCATTTAAATGTGCCTTGTCATAGACGCTCAACTCTCTTAATAGAAATATTTCATCGCCACACTTGAAATAATTACCGCTAAGGAGTTCCGGTAGCCATCTGTGGTCTTCATCATCAGTTCTACTTCACCTAATGATATTATTTGAATGCAAATGCTGGACTTGTTACTGAAAATACTAAACTCGTTATGTATGCCTATAATATTTGAGGATATCCCTCGGTTTCTCCAAGATCCCATCATCAGATCCTGACGTGTGGACAACAGGACCAAAGTATTTTCCTATCAAAAAAAAAAAAACAAATTGCTCCAGCGGTCTTTGAGTAATCGGGGAATATACTCGTACATAAAAAAAGACGAATTGACAACCTTCTCCTTGTATTGAAGTCGGTTAAAAAAGGCATTATTTTTGTTAAATTAGTGTATCACTACATAGTATAAAACAAAGTCGCTTTTTCTGTCCCTATATCCCTATGTATGCTTAAATCTTTAAAACTACGTAACGGATTTTGATGCGGTTTTTTTTAATAGATAGAGTGATTGAAGAGGAAGATTTATATGTATAATACTTTAATCCGGGGCGAAGCGAGGGCGGGTCGCTATAAGGATATAAGGCAAGACATGATTTTTGCGAAGAATTTCTAGCAATACATTAGTTTTTACTATGAATGGAGCGCTGGGTATAGCATTTAATCCTTTAATCGTACATTATTCTTCGCAAAGGTGCGCGACATGGCTTCTTCGGCACTTCCATACGAGTACGTGTACATTTATATGCCAGCGTTCCGATTCCGAGGGCTTCGGTTTAAATTTTACGGAGTGAAATTTCAAAGACTGAAATAGCGACTGATGAATAAAAAAGAACTCGCAACGTTTGGCACAATCACGGGCCGAAGATCCACGAATTTAATTTAGTGGTGTTAGCATGCAATCATCTCTCACGCTACTGCCGCCGTTTAGGACAACTAGTGGGCTCTACTTTGAACTCCGTAATTCGAGCTTCGTCTATTACTAGCCCTTTTCTTTTCGATGTGTAACTAATTTGCAAAAAAAGTGACGGGGCGATCCGAAGTTCGAATTAGGAAATTCAAACTACAGCCGGTGATGGTAAGCAGGAAGATGACAAATGTATGAATGAAGAGGGCCCTCAAAAAACCCACAGATTAGTAATATATTCGGTACCACAGATCTCGAAATTCCGTTCCGAATTCCGGAGGGCGAACGTTGATTAAGGTAAGCCCTGCGTGACGGGTTCAAGGGCGATCCGGGTATCTTGCGATCCCTCGGGAAGTGGCGTGAATGGGCTGTTTGTAAACACCGGGGTGAAAGTTCGATTGACGTAAGCTAATTCGGTTGTGGCTTAACGTTTGGTGGCACTTTACTGATTCTTAAACTGGAATGAATTGATTGTGTTGCCAGTATGAAATTAACTTTTGATGTTTTTTTCAAGCCCTAACAGCCTTTCTTACACTGTTGATAACACTTTTTCCATAATAATCATCCCTTTATTTGCATTTCAAGCTAATGTCGATACGTAAAATCAAGAAAATGTCAAATTTACGCCAGGTAAAATTAAAAAATATCGCTGTCCTGGTGCGCGGAATGTAAATCGTGAAACTCCACATACCTAATAAAATCTTACCATAATCACCGGGCGTCGTGAGCTCGTGACACCTGTCCCAAGCGGCGGCGATACTGTCCTGTTTGTCATCGCGACTTTCGCCACGTCCGCGTCGGGTTTGGCAAGCGTGGCATGAAATATGCCACATGCATGACACGCGTGGCTTTAGGGTTCGCGACAGTTGTTTTATTTATCTAACAGCTTGAACGATCTTTCGACGTAAACCTTTCGTTGGTAATCTCCCACTCCAACCAGTTTTGATCGAAGGCATGGTTCATCGAAGTGGTGATGTCTCGTAAATTCGCAGGGATTAGAGAAATCTTTGGTTTATTAGTTCACTGCAAGTCAGCCCAATCAAATGTTGATTAAATTACGTGTCCATGTATATTTACATGAAACGCATAATTTTTCGTACGACTATCACGTGAGGCAACCCTACAGTAGACAGGGACTAGACATAACCCCGGACTGATCGGCTCGCGTGAACACGTGTGTAGGGGCCATTTGCGTGCGTATGCAATCGTGATCTCTGGCGGGTAACGCACTGCCCGACAAGATTGGCTCGTCAATAGCCTACTTTATTTGCTTTGTATAAAGAATCTGTGCCTTATGTCGTTCAGTAAAAGTTTAAAATCACTTTGGGGCTGTCCCAATTGGACATTGAGTGGAGGAAATTGAAAGATGATCTTTTACAATGGATTAAAGTGGCTGCTTTAACAGACGATAAGATAAGACGATCGAAATGGTCTCGTTGAAATGTCAAAGATATTGTCAAGGAATCGTTGAAAGCAAATTGTTAGAATTTACTTTGAAAGATATTTGATTTATTCTTGCGGGATTTCTGATTTTGAGTTAGGTAGGTATTTGAAATTTATAAAATAGTTAGCTAAAATAATACATGATAGTTTATTCATTAACTTCTATACAAACGATTTCGGAGTTTAAAGGCTGAGCCACATTGGAACTTTATTCCGGAAAGTCACTCCTTATTATACGTAATTTAGTTCTTGTAATTTCACGTTACTTCGAAAGCCTGCCGTTTGCCGGAATGTAATTGTAAATTCCTAAAAACTTATTCGTTTTAGTGTTATTTTTTATCTTAAAAACCGAAAGGTCGGTTATATTACGTTAAAATTGTAACAATAAGATACAGTCACACGCAATACACTACTATCCAAAATTGTGCTCAAAGATTACACACAAAAAAGAAAACACACTTAGAAAGAAGACACACTTTATTTCTCTAGTACTCGTAGTGCAAACGTATCATATATCTGTGATACCTAATAGGTTTATTATTGGCCTAATCTAACCATACATTGACCATTCGCCAACCAGCAGCAGCCGTTACCCACTACCTTAGCCCAACAATTGAAGTCAAGCCGTACAAGTAAAACCCAGTTTGTGAAATTGCCGCAATTCAAGGGAAATGAAGCAAAGAAAAACCTCTAAAGCGAACAATGGATATTGTTAGATACAGCTTCCCTTTGCAGCGGTAAAGCTCTGGTAAGCCGAAAATCTTCTCGATAGCGTTCGAAGTAAAAGCTTCTTTGCAGCTTTCCGACCAACAATATTATTAAGGAATGGATGCAAAGTTTGGAAATGCAAATTTTAGCCAAATAGAAAGATCGATAGAGCGAGAGCAGGGAGAAGGGTCAATATAATTACTAGTTAAGAACCATTCATGACTAAGTTTGCTACAAATTATTATCTACAAAATGTAATACAAAGTAACAACCTAATTCTTTTAAGTTATCTTCAAGGAGAACATCAAATCAAACACATTAACATCAATAAACCCTGGTCAATTAAAACCTATAAATCGCTTCTTCACTGAATGTTATTACACCAATCGAACCGGATCGTAATCCGGATGACGGATAGTAAACATCCCTGACCTACCGCTCGTTACCCGGGTACCCCGGACTGGCCGCTGCCCGGGTCAGTTCGGTCAATAACCCCGGAGATCGAGGTTTTCTCCAGAGAAATCGGCTTTTTCGATGGATTTATATTTTCGGCTATTAAAACAATATTTTATAGCTCTTAATTTACCCGGACTCCAACGTAAGGGAAGGATTACTTGCTGAACTCAAATTTAATATGCTTGATACCGACGCTGTAAAATTAGTTTATAAGTTTTTGGACTATTGATCATTCCTCCTCTTTTTTATCTTAATGAATATTGTTTATCTGTATATTAATGTAGAGCTGCTTGTATGATCAAAGCCTCTAAAATAATATGAATTATTTAAAAATAAATAAATATCTCTAATAGAAGTTCATGTTTACTCATTGATAGTCGATACTTTAGAGACTTTTGAGGCCGCTATTCGGCGTTGTTTCCATCATTTCCATATTGATACCTGAACGTTTGTTAACAGCTTGAGATTTTCTTTCTACGTATATCATTGAATGGAATTTGTGAAAATTGTAAATCATATCAATCACTCATGTGATGTACGCTCGGTTGTATCACTCCTCGTGATTCCACGGCTAAGTTGTCTGACCTTCAAAAACACGTAGAAAAGTTCCAACGGATTCGGGTGCCGTAATCACGCGTTGATAACACTACGCTGCTTATCAATGAGCAACCGTCATAATAAATAATAGGACCGAGCACTGATTAAACTGAACCGTACGAGAGCGCTTATCATATTTTAAAACAGTTTTCCCGTTGCCTAGCCGGTAGCCCTGTCATTTCAAGCGAGATTCAATGATAATATGCTGAATCATTCGCAGGCTTGAACACGTTCTGGAACCATCGTCGTTAAAACAGAGTGTTTGTAATATAATACCAAAGTTTCAAAACATTCAACCCAAACATCAGATCGATATTCGTGTCAAGTGTTCACCGCCACGTGGTTACAGTGCTCATTGTCACGTGATAAAAGGTTTTTGTTTCAGTTACTTTAATTGTGTTTATAATGATATTTTGAAACGAATCCTTAAAACTGTTTTATTAAAGATCATTACTTCGTTTCTAAATTTATTTTACGAACGACACTTCCAACTTTATGTCATATATATACCCAGTTCCTACAATTTGTGTTCTTCGTTCGTACTAGTAATATTCTCAAGTACCTACCTACCTACAATTTAGTTGTTTCCTAAAGTTATTAAGTCTTCTTTGAACAAAATAACTAATTCTATTTTAATTATTGTTTGCAGGTCTTACAAGACATCAAGGTAAATATGTCCCGCCGTACTCCGCTACTTTACTGTTTTTTTTTGCGTTCTTGCATTTTCCAATTTACTTTCGTTCCTTTGAGTTGGTTCTTTTAAAGTTTTCAATCGGAGCGATTGCTTCGAACTGCTTTATTCATTTATTTTATTTTGTCTTTCGCTTTAACTATATGGAGAGCATCAGGAGCTGTGGTAAGTTTAGATTTTCCTACGTATTTGTTAGACGAGGCATTCTCTCGTTAATATTCTAACGACGTCATGATAAAAACAGCATTGAATTTTATATTTCTATGACTTCAAAGGGAGGGTAATGTCAGATGCGATGAAATAGTTGTGTGTGTAAGAGACAAAGTAAGGCTAACTGTTCCTGTCTTTATTTACAACTTTCACGACTTAACTTGTATTGTAGGTACTTCGTTTCTAACCTCATCGATATGAAAAGACTCGCTAGAATCCACCAACAATCCAAACTTAACTTTAAATACCTCCAAACAAACCGACCTGCACATTTTAGTTTATCGAAAAACATACTTATTTTAACAGAACTTTACAACTTGTAATATATTAATCAGCCGGCATTTCTCCCCCGCGCTGTATGTGTAGGTACTTCGCGTTAAAAAACCTGTGTGTACGTATGTGCACCCCAGGTTCGATACGGCGGGCGGCAGCGGGTCGATGGGCGGCGACCCCGCCCAATCCGCCCTTCTCATTTATTTATTAAATTCCCTATTGTTTCCTATTAATAATTAGTCTGGAAACTTTAGACGCTATAAAAGATGATGCTGTTGTTGTGTTTTTATTTATATCTGAACCTTCGTTAGTGCAACATTCTGTTTTACTATAGAATAATTGTAGGTATATATTTGAAAAGAAAGACGCTTTTAAGATAGTGTGGAAGTCAGAATAAAAATTAACCCTACATCCTTTACAAGTTTAGATAACAACTCCTATTGCTAAACATTATGTAATAAAGGTGGGCAAAGATGCAAACAAAATGAAACTAAGCAATTTACCATTACATTATGGGATAGGATACCATATTAAAGATTGTGTGAGATTTTTAGAATGATTTTTACACTAAAGTGTAAGATAAGAAAGTGAAGATAGAAGTAGTGACATGTGTTAAGTTTAATACTAAGTAATAAGTACCTACTAATTAGGTATACGTTTTTTTTTTAATAAAAACTAGCTCGATAAAATTTGACTTGTATGCAAGAGTTCACAGTAATTTCTACTTGTTTTTTACATCTTAGCCAATTTAAATTGACACAGAGTTTACTTTATCTCATGTCAAACCCTCAAAAGATTTAAAACGTCGCTTAAACAGGAAGGGATGTAGTTGCATTCTTTGTAACGTCCTGTTTTCGTTTTAATTAATGAAAAACCCGTAGTAACCTATAATGGGTAGGTACTGAATTTTTAGTGGCCAGTTTCATCGCTCTCTCAGATTGGTTTTCCAAATTGAGGAAAGCAAATTAGAACGTTCGGAAAAGCCCTTTTACGGAGTACTCGTAGGAAGAATAATATACTTACGTTGAAATTGTTTTGTTTAAAATTAAAATTAGCCATTCAATAGGTATATTGTTCAAATTTAAAGTGGCTTTGTAATTCGGTCAGCTTATAAGCACCTGCTGTTACTAAAAAAAAAACACGTAACATTAATTGATTGTTGTATTTGTTGTACGATTCATTTCTCATTGTTCTACACTTCGGTACATCGTGTAAGTTTTCAACTCCAAATTAGATTTAGTGCCATAACAAAACTCGTTATGCGGTTAACACGGACTTAGTTCTTGCTGTTAGTACTTACGTTTAGTACTAAGCTGCTTAGCGACAACGAATTCTTTAAGGCGAGTATTACTGAAATTAAGCGAGTCGACCAAACACCTTGTACAGTCAACCAATTTGATTCCTAGGGGACCATGGAACATGGAACTGAGTTAAAGTGCCGTAATCAATCAAATCGTAAGTTAGTTGTAAAGAGATGATTTTTAATGTCAGTTTGACATAGTTCTATTATGGCCTTTAAATCAAAATGTTTGACTGTACAAACTAACTACTCGTAAATCTATACTAATCTAATTGTTAATTCAAGATCAAGGCTCTTGTTAATCTAGTATTAATATGATATAATGTCCTCCACTTTTCTCTACCCATTGCTAGGTATTTCCTTTATTTTCTTACGAATATTACTTTCTTTACTTAATAAAGAGGCTAAATTGTTTGTTTGTTTGTATATTGGGGGTATCATTAGGACTACTAAACCGATTCAATAATATTTTACTCATAGGAAGCATTTATTATACCAAGGTTGTATTTTTTATCATTCTTAATAAAACGGCTCAAATCTAAAACTAACATAAAATGAAGCGAAATAAGAGCGGGTAGGTAGATAGTTTTTAAAATATGTATTTACGATAGTATAGCGATCGACTCTATTTTTTGTCACTACACGCCCTGTTCAAACTGCTCGACGAGAGACAAGTGCTAAGTTAGGATCAAATGGGGTATTATTCAAGTCGCTAAGCAAAACAGTAGCCTTCTATTCACTTGCAATTGACTTGTTAGATGTACATGCTCAGTGGTTTGAGGACACGGGGTCCAGTCCATGTTCCAAGTGCAAGCGACAAGTACTGGTGACGATAACTAAACTCGTCTAAACATGGCATCGTAGAAAGATGTTGTTTTCTGTTACAATAAAATTGGCCTGTCAAAACCTTAATTTATCAACAAAATTATACAGTACCGTCATTCCTTCTATAACAGCCCGACTGTAAATGTAATATCGGAAATCATACAACTCATACAAACATGCCTACTATCAAAAAATCCAAAATCCGTAGTTGGACGATATAGAGTCTAAATTGATGATGTTCTTCAATTTGGCTATCCTACTCTCACACTAGCTGTTTCACTCTCACAACAATCGCCAACGGGGATTCTATTTACAAAACATTCGATGCGACGTTGCCGCGCTGCGCGGGAGTCGGTGACGTCACTGTCGCCGTCTCTATCTACACGTCTCTTTCTACGCAGAGGTCATTTTCCAGACTACGTTTAACGAAGGACGACATTCGAAAAGTTACGAGTTTAAAATGTAAATTAGTTCAAGTTTGGAATTGATGGCAGTTACGTGTGGATACAAGTTTTGCCCAATTCGATGCACATGTTGCTTAATTATTAATTGTATGTACATTTTTATGTATTCATCATGATTAAAACCTGGGTCAATCCTGATCACAGTGATCACTGTGAGTTTGATTTGAATTTCGTAATTTTATTACGTACAGTCAGTTTGATAAGTAGTTGGCGTCGCTGCACTCTTTAGAACCTTGTCGCTTTAACGCCTTTGACAGATTAGTACAAACATGACGCTTAAGAGCTTATCACACTTTCCTGAATTATTTAGTCACTAAAAACGCCGCAGTAAGTAAGTTATATACGTATAAAGATATCTCCATATCATTCCAACGTATTGCTGCGTCCCTCTTCTTAGTGACTAAGGTGTAATAACACTAATAAGCTCTTAAAGCGACAAAGCGCTAAAGTGTGTCGCTATTTACAAGGTTGACCGTACAAACCTAACGACGACTATTAATCACCTCCTTTTACCTAATCCCCTTACTTATAAACGTGGAATAACCGTAGTAGCTTATGCCATGCTTTGTCACTTTCTGTCGGATGCAAATGTCACAATTACGGATAAGGACAAAGCATGGCATAAGCTACCCCACGGTTATTCCACGTTTATAAGTAAGGTGTATAGGTTTATGCTGTACTCGTAATTGTGTCGGATTCATAAGTGTTTGAGATTACGAATTACATCCTAGGTACCTACTTTACTTTAATCAAAAGTATTATTTAGTTAGTAAAACAAGAGAATTCTTGGAGTTTTACGTTTGCTGAACATCCTCGTAACTCTGCTCCCATCAAAGACAGTCATCTTATTGAAGCCATGAAGAAAAACCGAGTACCTAAACCGTTTTCAAGATGAGTCGCGAGAATTGAGACGTTTCTATAATCAACACTGCATAGCCATCGGGATTATCGGGCTATTGTGTACTCGCTCTCACTCATATGTTGACCTTAACAAGTTGCGTTCTACAAACGCTTACCCTACTGTCAAATCTGTCAAAATGTAAGGACCCACATGACGTTTGCGCGACCGATGCGACCGACCGTTACGTTAATTCTATACATTTTCTGTGATTTCGGCATTTGTTACCTAGCTTGTCAAGGCCCATTGACTGTACATTTGCCATTCGTGTTCCTAAACACGAAATTAACCGAGGACTTTTAATACCTTCGACTTACTGTGTTTTTGTATGAGTTAATAACCCGTGTCGTGTTAATCCAGAAAGAAACGTATCTATTTTACCCGTTAATTTGAAGCAGGGTACGAATCTGAGCGGCTCAGCCTGAGGCATGCTCGCGTGCCAAATGGTTGCACATTAACATGCGCGGGTGAGGCAGCGTGCTTGACGCGAGCCGTCATTTCAAAATGGCGTCGGATACGATGACAGCCGCGGCTGCGTTTATCATAATTCACCAAATTATCAAAAAAAAGAAGAAGAAATCGCCTCGGTGGTGGAACGGCTCAGCAAATTTATCAAATTTGTACGCGTCTCACCCACAGACAAGTTAGAACTTGTCGTTCTTCCCGCGGCACGCTCGGATACACGTCAAAATTACGCGAGGCACGCACATCGAGGCGCCTTTGAGTACGGTCAAAAGACCGGGTTGAGGCACGCGCCGCTCGCCCGCTGCTCGTGCACAGCGCGTGAGCGCGTACGAATTTGAGCAAAACGAGCGTGCCTCAACCCGAGGCTGCTCTAATTCGTACCCACCTTAAGATGCCGCCTTCTGGCCAAGGTGAGCAGAGCACTCCACTACGGTGCAAGTGAAACCTTACTTGTGTCCGTTTTGCCTCGACATGTCAAACCAATGTTAGTTTTTCATTATAGAAGTCTCGTGTTTATTTTACTGGTGGTAAATTATCAGGAATTTTCCTTGGAATTGCAAGTTGTTCTTCGTTCTTGGCATTAAATTGTGTCAACTTTCCGTAATAATGGTAATAAGGTCGATTTCTTCTGTAAAAGGAACATCTAAATTGTACTTTTCAATGTTTTCAAACTCTGAATTGCCCCACAAAAGTGTATCTGGCTTGCTAGCTTATCTGTAGTATTTTTTTTTCGTTTTATAAGGTTGTCTGTTCCTCTTCATTAGAATCGACAAATGAAATAAACTATGAGTTGCTCTGTAAACAAAGAAACGACATGTAAAGTTTATTCCTTAACAGGTATGTCGATTCAATCACTTTTATTTAAGTGTTTTTAAAATTTGTTACCTCACACAATTATTTTAGCATGACGCCAATGTTATGGACGTTATAGTTTTTCTAACCTATATTGTCACTGCTTTACTGACAGCGCAGCGCACGACTTAAGTGACAGTGTCTTGCGCGGCAATATTTAAACTTTCAGGATCACATTTCCTTTACAAGTATTTGTAGGCAGGTTCGTCAATTATTAAACTTTCCTATATGACGAATAATGGTAACCGATTTCACAATTACCAAAATGACGTCATGATGTTTGGACACCGCGACGGATGTTTGAAAATGTCCACGCAAATTATTAGCGCTGTTGCTGCAATGGTCACTATTTTATAAACATTAACTTCTATTGTCATTGTGTTACATAACATATTAGACCGTAGGAAAGTAATGTTGATCCAGGACGTTTCGTCTAGGCTCGGCCATCGTGTCTACATAGTCTACGCTTGTATTTATCTTTGCTAGCATGACTTTGATAATATTTCCAAACACCTAAGCTAATTTAACTTTCGGTATCTCAAACATGCTTATCTGTAAATGAAATTGAAGTCGGAGGTATTATAGACATAAACTCACAACGCTCAGGTTACATTTTTAAATATTTTGTTTGTGGTTAAAATTATTTTTTAATCCAAAGTAACCAGATCCAAAGATTTGCCCAAAACTAGTCATAAAGTTCTTTTTTTTTTTTTTTTTTATGTTAAGGAGAAGGCACACGAGCACTCAGGCCACCTGATGGTAAGTGGAATCTGAGACCCATAGACATTTGAATTCTCAAGACCATAATCCTAACATCCCAAATGCGTTGCCAACCCTGAGGACTAAGATGGAATGCCTCTATGCTAGTAATTTCACCGGTTGTCTTATCACCACACCGGAACGCGACAATGCGAACACTGTTGCTTGGCGGGTGGTTAATGGATAAGATGGTGGTAGCGATCTGGACGGACCCTGCACAGGGTCCTACCACCACTAAGTACAAAACCGTACCAAACCAACTACTACAACCTACAAAATGTATCTGACGTTGAAATAGCGATGTCACCGTGTTCGATTCAAGTTATGCCACTGTTGTTTATGCAGCATAAACAGCAGTGGCATAAATTATGCTGAAAGAGTGGCGGAAGCAATCCATTCCAACGCAATACATGAAACCAGGAAGGCAAAGGACCCGAGTTTATTCGTCCACAATGGACGGCCTTCACGTCACTCGGATCTAATGGCTGTAATTGTAGCAATACAGTGGCCGTTTTGAGCTGGTCTCTATGTTTAATTTGATTTTCTACGCGTTTGTAAAATATAATAATTATGAGATGCATAACACTACGCCTTCATTCCCACAGTAGGGTAGGCAGAGCTACAGAAATACCAACAACTCTAAAAACACGATTATAAATCTGTAACCAATATTCCCGTTAACAGTAAGTTTGCGTTTGGGAATATTCCCTGAAGATTCTAATGTTACCAGTAATATTCCCAAAAGGTGGGAAGATACTAAACCGGTGATGTATATGAGATTTAATGATTATATGGTTAGTTCAATAAGCAATATGCAAAGATATATTCCCTTCTCTTTTACACATCGTACGATTTCACTTTCTCGCGAGTTTTTATCTGAAATAGAACAAAGGACTTAGTTTCGCTCTTATCACGACGTTCACGTTACATTTGTGGTGATATGTTCATTTATTTCTTTTATTAGAACAAGTTGTATACCCGGAAAAATTTGACATAATTATTAGCGTTAAAAGGAATCCCGAGGAAAAATTTACAAAAAATCATTTCATTGTAAAACCCGACTTATTCTAGGTTCAGTTTTCACACGCAAATAGCTACTTCAAAACGATATCTACTAAAGATTTGCAAATGTTCAAACATTTTTTATATATTACGTCTGTGTGTATTTTGTAAATTGAAAAATAATACTTTATATGTAACTTGTAACTTAAAAAGTTACAACGGAAAACGTGGGGTGCTTTAAACCTCAGACATCGGTGATGACTTGACTTATAAGATTTCCAATCAAGTACATATAGCACTTTTCCATCTGTTTGTAACATAGAATTTGAACAAAATTTTATTAGTAACTTTTTAAGTTCTGATGATAGTGACATTAGTGTCTAAATAAGTATATTCTGTAGAAGTAGTAGAAGGCAGTAGTAGATCAAGTATTGATTATTCTACAAGAATGCGTTATTTAAACTGATTTTCCAACATTTTCTTTAATTTCGAACGAAGCTAAGGCGATTATTACCGGGATTTAGAGTATATTGACCATAATTACACGATCGGAATATTCCCAGTAACATTGGGAATCCTGGTAATTTTGGGAATATGCCCGGTAACATTGTATTTTGTTTGAAATCTAAATGGTTACAATGTTGACCAAATAAGTATTGAACATTGAAAAATATTTACTTAATAATTCAGTTTTTCTATATTTCCCTAAGTTTCCGATACTTGGAAATATTACTGGTAACATTACTGGGAATATTCCCGTCTTGGGATATTCCTGCTAACGACCCATCACTAAATGCAAGCCCTTATAAAAATAATAATAAAAGATTCAATAAAAATGCGTGCAGTTTTACACGTCTAAAATCTACCAGCGATTCCCAAGTAGAGACCACTGCTGAGAAGAAACTCCGCAAGAAACTCAACAATTAGAACTCGTTAACACCTATTAGGATTACTATGTATAGTTTGTTTCATTTAAGACGACGTAAAACGCGGAATTTTACAACTTATTTTGTTGCTAAATATGACAGGTAAAGCGGAAGGATAACAATAGAGATCTTGAAACTAAACAGGGTAACGCACGTACTGGACTGGCTCAACCAGTCTTGATCTTGGAAATAAAACAATGATTTTTAATACACTTTATAGTCATAATATAAAAAGCGGGTGTAGGGAATAAAAAAAATAATATCAATGTCGTTCGTTACAAGAAAACCCTCAAACAATACTTATTCTGATTTGGATCATGTCAGTATGAACAACGTTTATTACAATAGTTTTTGCTTTAAGAATTGCACTTTACTCGTATAAAGTATGGAAAAAATATTTTTAGAGATGCACTTGCAGTGCAATACCGACAAATAGCAGGAAAATTATCAAGATTATTTTTCACAGTGTACTTTCGGTCTTTTGGCACACCTGCGTAATTGTTTTACATTACAACCCTTCTTAAAGACAACAATTACACAATAGACAGTGGTAAAGGTTGCTTTCAAGTGCTTTTCCCTCGTCAATACAACAAACTATGGGTATTCCAGAACGGCACATTTCCGGGTTCTTTTAACTAACACACGAATAATTATTCTTTGACGTAGAAATAAAATTCCAATAAGTTTTTATGTATACTCAGTCCAGGCAGCACGAAAAGCACAATTTTGCCCGTCTTCGACGCGTCTTAGGTGTATCTTTGATGAAGGCCTATGTCGAGTGGGTGATTCATCTGGCAAGTTTAAGAAGTCCCGTCGGAGCGTACAAAACACATTTTAGCGCGTGCCTTCTCAATTAGGCAGCAGGCAGGTGAGTCGAGTTCAGTGTCGTATAAAGCTGCCTGAGACAATCACCCCCCAAAAGTTATAATTTTGCGATGGTATGGTGTAATATCCATAGCCTTGTATTATTACTTATTCTGTGGTATTGCGAGATGAAACGCCCTTTGTCATGATTTCTCAATTCTCATTCACCTGCAACAGCGACGGATTGTCTTGTTCTTATTCAAATATTCGAATATAACGACCAAACGGCTACAACGATCAAAACATTTGCCTAAAAAACTCATGATTCATTTGACTTTGGTTAGAATAAAAAATACAAAATGGACAATAAATCCTCTGAGTGGAATTTGAAACTGACATTTTCATCCGTGAGTCAGAGTAAATAGTGGCTTTCGACCTTCTGTTATGGATTAATTTGGATTGTAAGGATCTATGTGTCAGTTAAATTTGAAGCAATTTGTCTTGTATTCAGTATGTTTTTCTATTAAGAGTACAGAAGGTATCGTTCAGTGTAATGGCGGTCATTAGAGCGTCTTGTATGGTTTTAACTTTGAATCAACTCTGGGCCCGTTACGAGCATTTAAAATGACATTATATATTTATGAAGGCATTATGGTGTTTGGAAGTCAAACGGCTCTTAGGTACATTTAGAATTTAGATTGACCTTTGCTTTTAATTTGTACGTAATACGATGTTTTAAAGTATACTCTAGGATGTTTTCATTGATTTTTATTTCTATAAGGTTTTAATCATTAAGTCCAACAAACATTGTAATTGAATGAGTCGATGATTTATGTTTTTTTTTATTTAATTTGTGTGTAAGTTACTCGATTTCTCTGCCAATTGTCAAACTATTCAAATGTTTTTTTTACAAGTATATCTCAAAGGTGAAGGTTCCATTTCGTCAAGATCTCGTCAAGGGATGTGTGGAAAGTCAACGGAACTCCTTAATTATGTGGAGGCAAATAATTGTTTTTTACCAATTGAATTATTTTTGAACACTGCTCTATTAAAACATTTTCTGTCAGCTTACGTTAAGAAGTAAATATTTAGCCATAAGGTTTTCACAACGTGAGATTATTTTTGTCTTATACTCATAACATAACTCATAATAACTATCGGAACGTACAGTCAGCAGCAGAAGTAGCTACGCAACCGAAGAGCTCATAAAATATTAAAAAAAAAAACAAAATACCGCCTTCAAAACCGCAAAAAATAACTTCTTTAAAAATTCTAATAAAATTAAAATGAAAACTGAAGTGGGCTTTTATGTGAAATATTGTGGTCGCACTGGTCGCCGACTTCAGTTGGACTAACCTATTAGGTACGTGCCTACAATTTTTAAAGAAGTTACTTTTTGCGTTTATGAATGCGGTTTTTGGTTTTTTAAAACATTTATTTTTATAGTTTTTAGTGATCATAATACGCTGTTCCGTAGTCCCATTTATTTGTTGATACTTTAAGTTTCAAGCGCGCCGCAAGCAACGGCGCCGGAAAGTCATAGTCATATTATTATTTCAACAAGTAAATATTCTTCTTTGTAGTCGCTCAACTATCTTAATCGAGATATCTTATCGCCACCCTTGAAATAGGTACCGTTGGGGAGTCCCGATGGCCATCTGTGGTCTTCATCATCAGTTCCACTTCCCCAAGTGATACTTTCTGAATGCAAATGCTTAGTGGTGGTAGGACCCTGTGCAGGGTCCGTCTGGATCGCTACCACCATCATATCCATTAACCACCCGCCAAGCAACAGTGTTCGCATTGTTGTGTTCCGGTGTGGGGATAAGACGACCGGTGAAATTACTAGCATAGAGGCATTCCATCTTAGTCCTCAGGGTTGGCAACGCATTTTAGGTCTTGGGATTATAGTCTTGAGTATTCAAATGTCTATGAGTCTCAGATTCCACTTACCAACAGGTGGCCTGAGTGCTCGTGTGCCATCTCCTTAACATAAAAAAAAAAGACTTGTTATTACTAAAAATACTAAAATCGCTATGTTTGCCTACAATATTTGAGGAGGTCCCTCAATTCCTCACTGATTCTCACATGATCTGCACTCGACTATTGCAAAGAGAATAGAGTACGTCGTGTCTATTTCGTTTTGAGCATTTTATTCTGCTTAGCTACTTTTGATGCTGACGGTACGCTCATACTTCTTATTTGGTTCACATAGCGCTAGACGTAAGTTGACTTCTTCATTTAACTAAATATTACAAGTTAGGCATTTAGAAAACTTTGTTACATCCAATTTTTTAGTATTTTTTTTAGCGATGCGTTCTGTACTTTTACTTGGCGGTATCTTATCAAATGGATCAGATACTTGTGATCGGTAAAAAAATATATAAACTCAAGTGTTAGTGACGTCCCCACCCGCCTCGTCTTAAAATAGCGGCCACCGCGGCGCACGTGGTACCTACATTATACTCGTACAATAACACCTCTCTACGTCACGTTGAACCGAAGCGACGTCGTCAGTCAACTCGCTTATCGCAAGAAGTATACTCTTCGAATCAATTTTCAGCTGAATTACTTAATTTACGTCCATGGTTAGGTTAACGTAGTTGTTTTAACATGGTTTAACGATAGGAAAAAAATGATCTATGTTAACGATTATAGGGCTGGCCATAAACGAGGGATGCGGAACCTAGTTAAGCTAGAACTAAGAACAATTAGGAACCCACTATAGATTTTGCATACTGTGCCATGTAGCACAACCGGGTCTATTTTGTCGTCAATAATTATTTAGTCATACCTAGGTATGTTTAGGTCATTTTTATCGCAAGCCATAAGTCATAAAATATTTTTTTAAGAAATTAATGTTTTTAGGATTTTTATAAGCCAAACCTAACCTAGCCGGGCCTTGTCTACACGTTAGATATTTAAGAAAGAATAGTTTAGAGTTCCAGCGATATAAAATTTTTGATCCTATTAATAATAACGCCAATAATGAATGAAATTATGGTCGTTAAAAATTATAGGAAATAATGGGCTCTCAACAAAACCATTTCACAACCGTTACTACAGAAAATAGTAAGGCAAACGTAATACTAATTACGAGTCAAGGCCAAACTGGATCAATTGTGCTACAAAATACTGCCGCACGCTCCTTATTCGCCAGATTTAGCCCCGTGCGATTTCTTCTTGTTCCCAAACATGAAATCTTGGCTCGGAGGCAAACGCTTCATGTCAAATGAAGAGGTCATAGAGGCCACAGAGGAGTATTTTGCAGAGTTTCCGAAGACATATTTTTTGGAGGGCTTAAAGAAGTTGAAGACGCTTTGGGATAAGTGCATACTTTTAAAAGGGGACTACGTAGAAAAATAAAAACAAAAAATGACAAAAATAAAAAATAAACTTGGGTAGGCTCACTACTTATCATACCACCCTCGTACCTACTAATACTAGGTATTTTGCGGTAGTAAAAAAGTAATTAACATCTACAATACGCCATTACATCAAAATCAATTAATATTGAACTGAATGGTTCATCAACTGTTAAGGATAAAAATCTTGCCAAAAATTAAATTATCTAGTATTTGCTTTAAGTTTCGAAGTTCTGGAATAAAAGCTGAAAACTCACTTAGGTAATAAGAATTTGCGACCTTCGCGCATGTGCGCTTAAAATCCAAAACTTTTATGTCACTCTTGCGCTGTTATTTTTTTTTAAACTTTGCGTAGCGTTCCTAAGGTTGCGTTCACATTAACATGACTGTGTAAGATGTGACGTATTTAGTGTATGGTATAGTATTCGATATGATTTACATATCTTTTACTGGGGAATTTTTATTGCGATGTATTTTATTGGCAAAGTCGGAGACGTATGGGAGCTACTATTTTAGACGATAAAAGCTATGACTAGATTTATTTGTATATATATTCGTTCTTGTATACATATAAGAAGTAAATAGGAAGATAGATCTTCAAAATCTTATATGTAAATAGAGGAAATTAAGTTTCATATTATTTTAAATCAATTACTTTTTTAATATACTACCTAAATAGAATTGCGTAAAATAAAATGCGAAAATTATTGAAAAAACAATATATTTTTTTTAGTTTTTTGGGGTCCGTACCCAAAGGGCAAAACAGGACCCTATTACTAAGACTTCGCTGTCCGTCCGTTCGTCCGTCTGTCAGTCTGACACCAGGCTGTTGAAATTTTGATGATGATGTACCTATTTCTGTTGCCGCTATAACACCAAAAACTAAAAAACAGAATAAATTAATATTTAAGGGGCTCTTATTCAACAAACGTAAAACAAATATTTAAGGGGGGGCTCCCATACAACAGACACGTTTTTTTTTGCCGTTTTTATAGATAATGGTACGGAACCCTTCATGCGCGAGTCCGACTCGCACTTGGCCGGTTTTTCTATTCGACCGATGAATTAAAGTAAATGTAAATTTGCTGAACCTAAATGTATACCTTCGTCTTAGTTTACCTACCGAACAATTTAATGTGATACCTAACAGCCAGCAACATGCCTACATGTTTTAAAAAACAAAAAACCGCCGTCAATGACGTAATAAATAACTCCTTTTAAAAAAGTTTGTAGGTAAGTCGACGCCGCGGGAAAGTCATATTCCAAACAATTTAAATGTGCTTCGTCATAGTCACTCAACTATCTGCATCGAGATATCTTATCGCCACCCTTGAAATATGTAGATACCGTTGAAGAGTTCCGGTGACCAGCTGTCATCACTTTTGAATGCAAATTCTGGTCTTGTTACTGAAAATACTACAATCGCTAATATGTAGATATGCCTGTAATATTTGAGAAGTTCCCTCGATTTCTCTGGGATCCCATCATCAGACCCAGACTAGAATTTTGAAAATCGGTCCATAATTGACAAAGAAATAAGTGAACTTTTATAAAATAATACATATACCGACAGCGGAACATAGATAGTCCTCCACCTTTTTTGAAATCGTTTAAACATTTCCCAATTTGGTCAACATCGTTATGCATACCGCCGTAGTATTTTTAGCCGTAGTGTTTTCAGCTAGAAGGTAAAGCATAGATAATAAAAGTTATTTTATACCATAGACACCGTAGGTTACGGCCTGTTTGTTATTTTATCGCGCCCTATATCGGTTGATTAATTAGTCGACCGCCCCCTATCCGATAGCGCTATCTAATGAGGCCTTCATTTTCTTTATCTAACTCGTTTAAAATTAACCTGAAAGCGTCAATGGTGTCCTAGTTAACTGAAGAACATTATTTTTGTCCTCTACATATAATAATTTATTACTCTCTTTATAGATCTTCTTTAGTTAAGCATGACGAATTCAGGACTATGGATAAGAGGGTATGCACTGTAGAATATAATTTAGTAAATAAGTACTAGTATCTGACTTAATCCTTTCAGATTCTAACACACGTATGACCTGCAGTCTTCAATATATAAGTATAATCTACGTAGTAAAAGTAAGTACTTATTCCTTGACAGAAATTCGGTGGCGTGGCAACTCGATTTTGGTTCAAGGCAACTCGAGCAACAAGACTTAGTCGAGTTGAATCGTTAGAGACTCTATTGACTCGAGCCCATTTCTAAATCGAATGAATTTCGCGAATAGCTTTTGTTATTGTTACGGGTCCATTTATAAAGCATGCCGTTATTCTGTCAGAATTATTGCCGTTAAATGTTTTAATCGCAGTTCGGGGTTTGTTTGGGGAATTAAATGAATGTTGTATGTTGTATGGAACAGTTGTATTGTAAAAATGTTTTTTATGTGAAACTGGTTTTTTACGGCGGTTAATGATCAGTTTTCGTGGATAGCATCAGATTGAGCTTTAAACGAGAGCACAGAATTACAAAAAAATGGTTTTTGTTTTGGCGAAAGTTAACAGTTCAAAATGTATAACTTTTAGGGCCTACCGGCCTGTTGTTTGATCAGTAGTTAACTCAACTAATTGTTACAATTCAAAAAAATAATCGAATATTTGACAGATTTAACCATTAGTTACGATTTTGAACAATTAGTTAGTTTATCTTAGTGCGGTTGCCGGATTAGAATAGTGCCACTCCATGTCTTCCCGTGGATGTCGTGAGAGGCGACCAATGGAATAAAGGCTTGTAGTGCTGTTAGGCCATGGGCTTGCAAACTGTCACTAATAAACTGGTAAACATCATTTATTTTATTTATTAATTTATTGAAAAGATACACTAATAGTATTTACACAATTAAGATATAAAAACACATTCCTTTGATATTATGAGCCTGTGTGCAATACCGGAGCAATTGTATACAGCACTCTTACAATTTAAATGTCGCTAATAAAATAACTTATGTATATATATATATATATATATATATATATATATATATATATTATGTAGTATCTTGCACAATTAATCACAGCCCGACTGTGCAAAATGTGTTTACAGAATTATCAACAAGATTAGAGTTGTTGGTATTCTATAGCTCTGCCTACCCCACTCTGGGAATGAAGGCGTGACGTTATGTATGTATTTAGTTTAACTACTGATCAAACAACTCTCCCTTAGACTCATTAGTAACATAGTACGGAACAAATTAGTATCATAGTACGTGAAGCGATTAAGTACCTACCTACATAAGGTTCAATGAGGACCAGCTGTGGCCCGCGACTCCGTCTGAGAAGTCTTTCATCTTGGGAACTGTCCAATTTTCCGTGAAAAATATACCCTTTGTCCGACCCTAGGGTTAAAGCTATCCTGTTTTAGCTGTGAAAGCGTAACAAACAACCAGAATTATTTTCGCGTTTATAATATTAGTATGGATGAATTATAAATATGTCAAGTATAATTTAACGCGTAGTTGTATTTCAGTCGGGTTTCTAAACAAAACCTAGTTTTGAATCCAAAATCTCGGTTGACCGCATCTACGATTCACGTTCGAGCAAACCTCGTGAATATACGTTTTGACGCCGAGCCAAAAAGATCAAAGATACCGCGGCCTTGGCCGAAAAACAGCCATTACGTGTGCCCATGGACATTCGTTATCGCTATTTAATGACATTTGGATAGAGTTGAGATAGCAAAAGGGATAGCAATTTGAGATTTCTGCAACAGTTTGATGGTTTCTTCAATCCCACGTGCGTAGAACACTCTTAAATTTTATATCAATAGGGTTTAGTAAAATCGATTTACAGTTGAGCTGTTGCCGTCTTTCTTTTAAATTTTCTATGAACCTTTTCCATTACGCAACGAAAATTAGCCATATAATTGTAAGGATACTTTTCGTTGTTTTCTTTCTTTCTTTTTCCGTTGGTTAACTGCGCTTAACTGTGATCCAACTTTTTGGTCCTCACCCATAATGTTCATTGGTTTAGCAGGTGAGCCTAGTGGTCAAGTCATATTTTCACCCGTGTCAATTGATTGACGTGTGATTTGGTTTTGATATTATTTTGAATAGTAAGTAATGCATCGGTAGTTTCAGCTGTATTATGTATTGATAAGTAAACCTAGGTACACGCCCCATATTAATAATACTTCACGTATGAAAAGTATTATATATCTATAGGGTCTTAAAGTTTCATAGTGACACTAACTACATCTAGTATCAAGTAGAAAGCAACTATAATGTGACAAGCGCCTCTAGTGTCAACTAGCGAAACTAAACGTGACCAAGCAAACGCTGCGCTAAAACTGAGAAATCGCTTTTAATTTCTTCTAAACTAATTGTAATTAGACAAACATAAGAAGAGCTCCAGGTGCCATACAAAATGTATGCAAAGCAGAGCTCTTTATACGTTGGACATTGAGTCCTCTAGAATCATGGTGTGAGTCTCCACATTTATAATATATAATTATGTACGGTTCGATTTTTATGTATCTAATCTATTAAGATATGGAACAACGTATAAAACACTGGGACAAACACTTATCTAGATAAATAAGATACGCCTATCATATAAGATAAAGGATCGTACGAAGAGTTACGTCAGTTACGATTGTGCGTCTTGAGATCAAGTACGGCCTAGTTATCTGACAAACAGGAAATATTATAGCTTTAAATATTGTATTAGCACAGTGAGGAAACTATTCATTTAAATTACTTGCTCTAAACACATCATCTCGGCTCCTTCTTCTTCATCAGCTCCAATGTTCCTCCATCCAGAACGGTTTTCCTCGGCTTAAAAGTAGCCGCACCGTAGCTACACTTGATTTACTTGGTTCATTACAGTAAAACTTAACCTGTAAGTTTTTACTGTTAATTTGTTCAGTCAGCAGCAGAAGTAGCTTCGCAACCGAAGAGCTCAAAATGATCTGCACTCGACTCTATTGTTAAGAGAATACGTCGTGTATAGATTATTTTGAGCATGTTATTCTGCTTATGCTACTTTTGATGACGACTGTTAAACCTTTCGCTAAGCGTAAAGTCATCATAACATTACCAATTAACAAGACATTTAAATTGTAATAATTTTAAACCCCATTTGAAATCCTTGACAGTATTTCATAATAACAGTGACATTTCTTGACTTGATTATTTATAGCCCATATATTATGTTGAACAAATCCGGAAGACCGGGAACAAAGGCGGCACCAAGCCTTTGTTAATAAATAGAAGGCCTTTGTCGACACAATTTTGAGTTATGGGCCTAAAAGTAGAACTTACTTGGGGCCTAGAAGCATAGCATTAAGTTGGGAGCCTGATAGCGCCAGAAAAAGGGATCCCAGAGATAATAGTAAATTAAAAACTATTAAAAGTAGATTCCTTGCTAAGCTTGTAATTGAAAGCCATTCAAATATTACAGAAACCACGTGCTGTAATAACGCATAAAATAATGCGTTTACAAAATTATTTATGTGGCGTTTACTGTTCTCGGTTAAATTTGAAAATAGAAAACTTCAGAGTTCTGGAAACTACAAAACTTTCAATTACGTTTTCTGATTTTAAATACACATTTTAAAAACAAATAGACAAGTTTTTATATAGTTACTAGCGACACGCCAGTTATTTACGCAATTTTTTTTTTAATAAAATGTATGTTATATTACTTCTAGTACCTCCCAGAATATGAGTACAAAATTTCATGATGATTCGTCAAGTAGTATTTGCGTGAAAGCGTGACAAACATCCACGCTTTCACATTTATAATATAAGTAAGGATTAATAACATCGATCCTATATGTCCAAGTAGATTTTTTACCGTAGGTAATATTTTGTGCAGATAAATAATATCTAGTTGCAAAAACTTAAAACATCTGCCTCTTAATCCTGGGAAACTCAAATGCAGCGTAAAATGCATTGAATGGCAGCTTTCTTTACTATATCTTGTTATGATTGATAATTTCATAAAAGGTAATATTATACGGGTTCATCCTATTTCTTTTTATGAAGTTCAGTGAAGCGTAAAAGTTATGATTGGCAAATGTTTTTGGTTTCGTGGGCTATGGTTGTGATGCAATGGGATAAAAAACGTACCTTTACACTTTTTATACGTCTATCGAGTATTATTGTTATATTCAGTGATCGTAAATTGTATAGCATGGAGCAGGGCTAGTTAATTAAGTAGAAAGTGTAGTGTTTCATTTTATTACGTAATACAATCAATAGTGAATTATATTTTATGTTATATGTGATATTTGACGACACGTTGGCCTAGTTGGGAGTGACTCTGCTTCCGAAGCCAGCGGTCCTGGGTTCAAATCCCAGTAAGGGCAGATATTTGTGTGATGAGCGCGAATATTTGTTCCTGAGTCTTGGACGTTTTCTATATATATTTAAGTTCGTATTTCTCTATTTAAGTATGTTTATCGTTGTCTAGTACCCATAGTACAAGCCTAGAGCTTAGTTTGGGACTAGCTCAATTTGTGTGAGATTGTCCCCTGATATTTATTTATTTATTTATTTATATTAGTCAATCATATTACACACCTCGACAACCCTAGGTCACTCTCATATGTCATTGTGACGTCATTGCACTGGTTTTGCTACAAAATCTACGATCACTGGTTCTGTTACTATTAACGCGGTATACTGTCTAACCTAAGTTAGACATTAGCATTGGTTAGTTGGGGTTTACAGCTGTTTATACTTAAACATTTACTACTGATAACCACCCTATCTTACTCTTTAGCCATTGGGCATTCAATTAAGCCTCAGGGTTTGCAACTAGTCCTTTAAATATCGCTATTTTACGATAATGTTGTAATATTATTTCCCATTATTATAATTTGACATGACACCTCTTTTACTGTACTTAATTTTGCTGGTTTGTACAATACAGCGGTGGCCCTTCATTGCCGCTAATATAATATGCACCATAACTTCATAACAGTCGCCTGCAGTACGATTCTTTGATTTAGGACATTAAAAACTGGCAACAGCGTGCAAAGCAAGTTTTAAGTTTTAATGTTTTATTCGGGCACAAACGGTACAATGTAACTTACAGGTAAAAAAAGATGAATTTAACATCAACCAGCAAAGTTACCAGTTACAGAATCATATTTAAAAAAGATGAAGCATGGGTACAACAGGAGTAGTAATAAACAGCAACAGGAAATAACATTTCAAACATGCAACTAGAAAGCACTACTTACTTACTCTAAGGGTGACTTACATTTCGGAAGCGACAAGCTAAACAAATCAACCTTACAGAAACAGTTATTATATTTACAACACACTCTATTAATAAAAGAGTTTCCAGCGCAATTAGTGCGTGTAAATGGAACATGAAATAGGCAATCTGTTCGTCGTGTGTTGTGGCGAGGTACTCTAAAACCTACCTTACTTAAAAGATAAGGAGAGTCAATCTTGTCAGAAATAATTTAAAAAAACAATGTTTGGACATTATACAGGGTGTCCCAGGAAGTAGTGTCAAGCGGAAGTCCAGAGGTAGTGCACCTCAAGGGGCATCTGAATCACCCCCATGTATGTTCAGCGATTTTTCGTAGTTTCGGAGTTATTGATCATTTTAATCGGAATTATTGTAATTTTTCCTTATGTCCATGTTTCGAAAGACCCTTAATTTCATGTATTAATTCATATTTTTTTCACTTTTTTCTTGCATGGTTAGAATCACTATGAACTAAGGAAGTTTTTAAAGCTACATGCCAAGTTTTTTCATGACAACTTTTTGAGTAAACTCACTAAGTTACTTTTTCCATACTAAGAAATCCCCGCGTTTGTTTTTCACGTAGTACGGAAAAACAAACTTTGTGCGTTTACTCAAAAAGTTGTCATGAAAAAAAACTGGGTATGTAGCTTTAAAAACTTCCTTAGTTCATAGTGATTCTAACCATGCAAGAAACAACGAAAAAAAAATTGAATTAATACATGAACTTAGGGGTTTTTCGAAACATGGACATAAGGAAAAATTACAATAATTCCGATTAAAATGATCAATATCTCCAAAACTACGAAAAATCGCGGAACATACATGGGGGTGATTCAGATGCCCCTTGAGGTGCACTACCTCTGGACTTCCACTTGACACTACTTCCTGGGACACCCTGTATGTGCGCCGACTCTCGAGAGACACTAAACTGTTCGGGTCAAACCTTTGGCCAGATTTCAAAGCTAGGCTCTAAATGCTTCTATAGTTCATTTTGTATCTTCTCTATAGAATCTATATAAACATTATATTGAGGGTTCCATACGCAAGAGGTATGTTCTAAGATTGGTCTTACTAAAGCTTTAAAAAGACCAACAATTGTTTCAACGTCTTGGAATTCTTTGCCAATTCTTAAAACCAAACCTAAAAGTCGATATGCCTTATTGGTAATACTGTTTATGTGATCTTAAAAAATCATCTTACTGTCCAAGTATACACCTAAGTCTTTAACTACAGATTTCTTTTCAACCAGTTCATCATTCAAATAATAGCTATAGCAGTTTTTTACGATTGATTTTGTTACGATGTTGATTTCGTAGTAATACGTTATAAAAATATCGATGTAGGTATTTAATAGAAAGATTTAACACTAATTAAATATAGCGTTACGATAGCGATATTTTTCATAACGTGAAAAATATCTAGGGGGCAATTTTTGAAGCTCACCGACGGAAAATGACTAACTTAAAAACCAATTTTTACAGCGATTTCATCTACGAGCGGGTCCACCTTTTGGATTTGATATCATAAGTCATAACGCCGTTATCATATCAAAGCACTAGCACTGATTTTAAAGTTATTCATTGAAAGTCGGTGAACTTCAAAAATTGCCCCCCTGTTTGTAACGCATTTGCAGGCTTGAGATTGCAACCACTTACCATAAGGTGGCTGTGTGCTTATTTGCTTTCAACATGTCAAAATAAAACTTCATACCTATTGTTTGAATCCCACAAACGTCGCAAAGTCGTCTACGTATACATACCTAATTAAATTTATTTTTATTGTTCCTTAGATCCTTATAAAGACTATTCTATATAATTACCTTCCGTGTTTTAACTTCAAAGTAGCTGCCTATTATTACATTATGTGTCATGTCATTTAATAATTATTTAATAGAATGTTCATTCGAATTTCATCCGCATCCAACCGCGAATAATGATCTCACGCTATCTGAGCACGTAGGTAGGTAGGTACCTAGTCCTGTTGTGTCATTAGTGTAATGGGGATTTCATTTTATATTATTATAAACCGTTTTTAAATAGATTCAAAGTCTACTTCAAAAAACATGTAAGGACAAAAATATATTTTTAACTTAGCAATAAGTTTATCGCGGACTCAAAAAAAAAACTAATTGCTTCTATGGAAACTAATTGAATTTCTATCAAATTCAATAAGTCTAATATAAAAATGTAATTTAATGTAGTGTGTACACGTTAGATTAATATCAGAAAGCTAAAACAGAAAACCACTTTCATTTCATAATAATTTCCTGTACATAATCCAATCACCATCTAACTATAATTTCAATTCCTTTAAAAAATCTATTTTCAATTTCAAATAACGATGCAATCGTGCAAGGCTTCTAGTCGCTGGCTGGTCGGCTTCCGCCAATCAGAGCGCTGGATTCATAAAAGGAAGAGGCCATTGAGATAGATGGGCCGTATTACCGTTAATACCGAATGGCCGTTCGTTATTACCGGCCAGTATCATATTGATTTAATAGACAATTTTAATATGTGGCGTTGATAGCATAATAATAGTTCTTTGTGGGAAATGGGTTTACGATTATATTCTTGGTTTTTTAAATGTATTTATTTAACTTCATTGGAACTGAACCTTCGCCGACAAGTTTTTCATCTTAAGTTGAAAATTTCTCAAGTCCTATTCATTTCAAAAATCCTATACAGACGCTTATAGTAGGGAGCCTGCTGTTTGGCTAAAATATTTCTGGACAAATGCATCATTTCCCAAATTTTTCATTTGCCAAACCAATGTTACTTATTATAATGTTTTTAGAATTTAGTTTAGTACCATCGTGTAGGTTAGGTTAGGTTAGCTTTTATAAAATCCTGAAATATTTACGGTTACAGAAAACAAAGCGGGTTGGCAAATGAAAATTTGGGAAATTAAACATTTGACCAAAAATATTTTGGCCTAACGAAATAGACCCCTTATAATAGCATGCCCAACACCCAGAGCGTAACGAGTTTTAAATCACTAACCTTCTTCACACCTTCATAGTCAGTACATCGAGAGGTTCCACTGCTGCAGAGCTACCGATGCCATAAACCGTCCATTTTAATCCCTAGTTCGCAAATGACAAAGCGCCAGCACATTTAGGTCTTAGAGTTGTACAGTACCGTTGTACAGTGAATAATCCGAAATGAAAGGTCCTATTGTTACAGAGCTACCGAAGCTGCCACCCCGACCAGCTTAGTCCTTGGCTAGTATTTTATTTTGCCTAGGGTAACTCCTGTCACTCTTCAACTAACTAATAACCCTCAGGTATCCTGCATTACCACCTTCGGCAGAACCCTAGGAAACCCTTTCGCATTCTTTCAAAACTCTTCTAGTGAATGTCGGCTACCGGGCTCGACTCTTCTAACCTGACCAGCATATGTAGGTCTTCTCTTAATAGCCAGGTCTTCACAAGCCTCTCATTGTTGCAGAGCTACCGAGGCCGCAAGCCGCTGGTCGGCTCCGTCCCCGCCGGCGTCCCCGGCCTCAGCCCCGGCGTGCCCGCGGCGGCCTCCCCGAGCCCCGCGCCGGCCCCCGCCGCACCCAGCCCCGCGCCCGCCACCACGCCCGGAATGAAGCAGGAGCACCCTAGTCAACCCATGGTGAGTCCAGCGCTAGGACCTCCGTAATATTCTGGTGCTGGTCCCACAGAAATCCCGGAACCTTCAATTACACTGGCAGGCAAAAGTAACGAATCACTTTGTGAAGATATTGAGATATTTACCGCACTGTTTATTTTTGTGAATATCCCACATAACCCACTTTAATTCCCATGACGCTAGGTGATTTCCCAAAATGACCTCAATCAACCTCGGTCACAACGCCTTTGGTTTGTGAGTTTTCTATACCCGTGCAACCAGAATTTATTGACATAAAAACCTTCCATGAAAAATGATCTACCTGACAGTGAAAATCGCATAAAAATCCGTTGCGTGGTTTGGAAAGTGTTAGCGAATATACAGACAAACAGAAAGACAGACAGACGCAGAAATCGTTTTTTTTATACTACGAAAATATAAAGAAAAAGATATTATGCCGCAGTGACGAAAACTGAGATGTTACATTATGTCTCTACAAAACACTTCGGTACCGCTATCATTTCATTATGTTTGCCGTTTAATAGGATCCAGGAATCTTTTATAACACATTCAGAGTGAAACCTAAAGTTTCTTTTTAATTTAGACCCAAATGTAGGCTACAGTTACAGGCATTCGTTAACTCTGCCCCGGTTTCTTCCTGTGTTTTATTTAAACTGTAGGTCGCGACCCCTCTGGGGTCAAGAAACTGTATTCTTACCATCAAAGTAGCTTCAGATCTAGTTGGTTTCAACGGTGCGAAGTTAAACGAGATCCTAAGAATACTAGAACTTTTGCTTAGCATTTTGCTATGTCCGCAGTTTTGAAAACTGTTAAAATCTTAACCCCTCGTCTGTCTTGTCACAGACCTGTGCCCAAAACTTTGGATAGCTTTTGTTTTTTTTGGTTACCTATTTTTTTGGACTTTATCATATAAACCAAAGAGACTAGAACTTGGTATTTTTTCACCTCTGACAGACGAGGGGTTTTATGTGTGTGTAGGTGCCCTTCATCCGCATGTGATAAGCAGTTTGTGTAAATGAGAGACAAAAAACAAACCTCCTCGAAATTCACCTACTCTTCAAATAAAATACAATGCCAATGTATTATATGTAGATCTTCGCTGTGCCTCACCCTAATTTGAGCCAATGATACCACCTGACAGAAGAAAAGGCCTTTTTAACTTAACGACATTCAACGAGTTAAGAGCCAGTAACACTTTAATGGCCCATTATGACGTTTATGTTAATGCCGTCATTATACTAATGACACCGCAATTATTCCATTTGTAATTCAACACTAATTATAACGTCTTTCGTTTAGTCGCTGTTTTGTTTGACAGGTAAATGTCAACGTTATTTTTTACGATGTAGTTCGACCGATCGAGTGTTTTTGTCGGGGAATTAGTCTAGTGATCTTAAGATATAGTGCTATCGTTTATTTCGTTCTTCGTTATATTTATAAATTATACATTGATAATATGTAGTTATTATTTTACGTAATATTAAGATCCGGATGATTATAAATAAACTAAGATCTCTTACTGTCTTACACACACCGCCGAGTTAATATCATTTGTTACAAGAACAAGACCTTACTTATTAAACTTATTAAAGACTATTACCCAATTAAAAGTCAACGGTGACTAATCATTGATTCAATAATGACCAAACGCGCGTACGAATGGCGGCAGGTCGGTGATTCTCAACAACTGTGACAAATTCATCTGCACATTATGAACCGACAAGCTGAAGTAGCCCCGCGTGCTTGTAAACCTAAGCAAGAGTTAGCTACCTACTGGTTTTGGTTGCATGTTCCGTCGTCGAAACAGCTTGGACAAAGTCGGTAGGTACCTAAATCTACCTTAAGCACACGAGGACGCGGGACTGCTTAAGCTAGCCGGTTATTGATCTGTTACATCGTCGGCCCAGGCTAACTTCACAGCAACGTCTCGGCCTGTCATTATAAGTGTTCTCATTAGAAAACACTTGTTATACGCTTCGTTAGCTTATCTGTGGAATCAGCAAAAAGTGTTCTATTTGCTTGCTAACCGTTGGTTGAAATTCTTCTTCACTGGCAAGCAATGTGCAGCAGCGTTCTGTCACATTAATGACAATTATTGTTATAGTTTTTTTTAATAATTGAATTTATAAGATCGCTTCCGGTGTTCGCCTTTAGCTTACGGCTGGTAATCAATTTAAAGAACCAGAACTAGAACTTAACAAGCCGACAAAACTAGTCCTCAAGAGAGAGGTCCTCTAGTCCGTAAGATTGTTATTCATTTGTAAATGTCTATGCGCTGCAGAGTCCTCTTACCATCAGGTGGCCTGTGTGCTCGTTTGCCTTATCCAACCATACCAACGAAAAAGCAATATTGACTAGACTGCATGCGTTTTGTTGTTTGCGTGTAGTACCCGTTATAAATATTTTGGAATTAATTTTAAATGTCCTATATTTTGATACCTCACACGAGCGACGGCATGAACACCATCTGTCACAAAAATAAGCTTATATCACCACCTCTAAAACTTGATTTTTTATCTTCCGGCCCCTTTTACCATTAGAATTTTTAACAAACTGCTCGAATCACAAAAATAAGAAACTAATAATAAATAACACATTCTTAAATAAACTTCAACAACTAATGATTAAGAATTGTGATTACTCGCTCAATGAATACCTTAACGACGAATTTCGAAAGTAGATACATTCCTCCTCCCCTCCCTTATAGTGCAGTTCCCATCAGGATTCATAATGAACTGTTATCTTTTTCAAAAAAAATACAAGCTCGCCCAACTGTCATCCAATTTGCCTTATCATGCACCTGGGCATATAGGTACAACAACTCTTATCCACTAACTAAAAAAATATTAAAACAAAAATTAACTTGAAATAGTATAGCTGTTAATTAACCAAGACTTTTGTAGCATAATGTTCAGTAATCGGATTTCCGGATGTAATTCGCGGAATATCGAGTCGTAATCTTAATATGGATGTGACTCTAATCCCGCGACTGCGTCCGTATAAACAATGCTGTTAGTGGTAAACGTATTTTTTGAATGCCTTTAAATATTGAATATCTAAAAAAGGATTATTACATAGTGTAAAACAAAGTCACTCCCCGCTGTCGGTCTGTCCCTATGTATGCTTAGATCTTTAAAAGTACGCAAGTGATTTTGATGATATTTTTTTTTAATATATAGTTTGATTCAAGGGGAAGGTATGTATAATACTTTAAAGCGGAGCGAAGCAAGGGGGGTCGCTAGTTTTTCATAAATCAGCCCCCGACGGGAAGAAAAGGAGGAAAACCGGCCAAGTGCGAGTCGGACTGGCGCACGAAGCGTTCCGTACCATTATCTATACAACATTACACTCTATAGTAAAACCTTAAAAAAGGAAGAAAAAAACGTTTAATTAAAATAATAATATGATATTATATTGCTTTATTTATTTTATTTTAAACTAATCATTTATGTTAGAAGTGAAAACACAGTTAAATACCTACCTACCTTGATTTAATTTTTTTTTTTTTTTTTTTTTTTTTTTTTTGATTTTTTTTTGATGTTGTATACCTATGATTTAAATGTACTGTTCCATGTTCTGTTTTTATTTTTTATTTTTGGTGTTCAATAAAGAGTATTTGTATTGTATTGTATTGTAAATATTCAATGGATATTTAATGCGTCTATCTGATGCCGTTATTAATATCGAGCAACACGGCAAAAAGGTTACGTTTGTTGTATGGGAGCCCGAGAGATTTATTATATTCTATTTTTAGTACCTATTTGTTGTTATAGAGCGGCAACAGATATACATCATCCGTGAATATTTCAACTGTCTAGCTATTACGGTTCATGAGTTACAGCCTGGTTACAGACAGACAGGCAGGCGGACAGCGGAGTGTTAGTAACAGGGTCGTGTTTTACCCTTTGGGTACGGAACCCTAAAAACAGGAAACTAAGTCGCGGGTGTTCTAAACGATATAAAGTTGCCACTTCGATGAGTTATGTGAATCGATATCTCTTCCGCGTCATTTGGTATTTGTTTCATCTAAATTAGTCCGTCGGAAGCGCCCGAGAGGTTCACGGTACGCTGCTCGCATAATTACGTGTTAATATAATTGTGAGTCATCTACGTCATTTAATTGGTGCCTACTTATTAATTATGATAATCTAAGTATCATGATTTAAGATTTAGTTTGGTATTTAAGTTTTTAACTACTCTAAAAATGATCGTTTAAAAAAAGACTACTATGGAATTATAAAAGATGGCGGCAAAAACGGGTTGGCTAGCTTGTTTAGTCATAATTTCTTTTGAGTAATATTGCCAGACAAGTTTCATTTTACACATGTTTACAACTGCAGACATCTTAAGCATATTAAACGAATGAAAGAAAGAAGGAAAACATATTACCAAAATAAAAATAAATGTTATTCCCACAGACTGCATCTAGTGCCATCTAGTAGCTACAGCATTTTTCTGTAGGTTTCTAAGTGACGAAAATGGTTATATCCTTACTTTAGCCACTAACTAGTTCAATTACATCCATCATAGTCCCAGGATATTTGGAGCACGGGTCGAAATTTTAAAATTGCCCCCGCGCGACAAAAGTTGGGAATTTTTAATTTCTCGCAACTTTGTCAATTTGCGAGCGTGCAGTGCGGAGTTTTGCGCGTAAATTCAAAACAAACCTTAACAGCGGAGGTTAAGGGTTAAATTAAATTTATGTTGTAGTGCACATAAACTGACTAATAATTCAGCCGAAGCTTCTGACGTGTCAGTTATACGTAAACGCGTGGCAAAAAAGACTAACAAAAAGAAGCCCGACTGCATCCTTTGATATTGTCGTCTACGTAGATGGGTATAATGGTAATGCCTATGTTATATCTATAAATTATATCAGCCATTTTGGTTATTTTCGTTCGAATTCTAAAATCTTACAAACCGGCGACACAATGCTCAATCCGGGAGTCTAACTTATAATTGACCGATTTGACAGGTTTGTTTCATTTGCGTAAACAATATCGTTTCTCTTCTTTATCCGACTATTACAAAATAACATTTGATGGCAAACTAGCGTTTAATGTGTAAAGTTTAGTCCAATATTGTGAAGGAAAAGCAAACCCTCTAAACAATGTTCAGTTTGAGTATCCAAACATTGTATTAAAAATACATATACTTAATAAAGTCTTTTATTTGCGTTTTGTAAGTTTCCCTATTCCTAATAAAAAGTAGTCGGAATAGGCCGTGCCTATTTGCCTAAACTTCGCGGTAGGACGTAACTAAGAGTAGTTACAACCACCAAAAATAATGATTTCTTTTTATTGAATGCGGGATTTCCGGGATTTTTTTATTAATAGAAGGGTCGATTTAAACGCGATCTTAGATAGGTAAGTCTTATGGAAAAAGATACAGTCGTTCATGGCTTCATGCATGAGATGTCAACTCTAAAAGTGAGATGTCTGTAACTGCGGGGTAGCTTTTTAAAACAAACGGGTAAAGTCCAAGAGTTCATGCTATATCATCCACTTGTTTTTTTTTTAAATATTACTTACTTTTCCCAACGTCGATCAAATCGTTAAGTAGGTAGCTAACACAAACCTAAACGTAACTTAATGAAGTGACTTTTGTACCTAAAAACATAACCAGTACAGTGCAGCGCAAATGAAAATCGTGCGAGCGTACAAAAAAAATGCAATTAAAAAACACGATTCCACACTAACATTTATTAGGGCGCCTCGCTTAAATAAAACCAGGATAGTAGAACACTCCCGACGATTCTTCGTTGCACACAAACAACCATTGTTATCCAACCTCGTTACCAACTTTACTTTTGATTACAGCCAGCATTTCGAATAATTACTTTCCAAAACTCTTATCTTGCTGAAGAGTGAAATCGCAAAAGCGACCCTTTGGTGACCTAAAATGAAGTTCAAAATCTCTTATAAGGTATTTAGCGACGCAAGTTTGAAAGCATGGATTCGATTTGTAAATTAACACACGCGACGCGCTCTCAATTCAAAATATTTCAAACTTCGAACACAAAGTTGAAGAGAAATAATGTTCTCGCGTAATTTGTTCTGGCACATGTCGGGCGATGCGTTCAAGTTTAGTAATTTGATATTGTTGCCAGCTTTATTGAATTTAATTTCTTAACCTACTTTTTTGTTAACCAGGAATCATCGTTTTTCCTTCTCATAATTTTTTATTACCTAAAAGATTAAATAAGAAGGAACAAACAATAAAAGAATAAAAAAAACTTAAATCTTACAAGGAGTTTGTAAGAATAAAATACAAATCTCGTATGCCTGCCTAGAATAAATTACATTATGCAAAAGTCCCTTAAAGTACTGTTTAATTGTGCTTCGGTTGGCTTTCTTTTTCTTGAGCTAGGTCTTTTTAACTAAAGTTTACGTGAACAAGTGTATAAAAGTGTTCAGTTTAATTAAGATCGACCTTATTATTTATAAGTAGGACCTCATCCTCCCATTACTGCAAAGCAGTATGTGTTAATGCTATCGTCTGGTGTTTCAAAGAGATATCCTTGCTAAGAAATATCCAAATTTGTACAGCTTGGGTCAATGACTATGGACACAAGTGTTCAAACATAATAAGTAAGTATAAAAAAAAACTTTAGGGAACGCATTATTATCATTGAGAAGTTTTCATTTCGAATTCATCCCAATTTCATACTTATTTGCCAATGGTGTTTTAGAAAGGACTTCTCGGAATCATTCAATTGTCAGTAATTAAATTATTAGTTATCTGTGGGTTTTAGAGGAGTCGCATACATTCACGGAAAATAAATGCTGTAATGTCGTTATATGACTCACCTTGGGTTATCAACTTATCATGCATTCAATTAGCATAAAATGTAACTGATATTTAGTAAACAATAGAAAAACATACGTTTACTCTAATTGCATAACGTAAACGCCTAAACGAGTGTTCACACGTGAACAATATACGAGGTCCTCTGGCGGCCTCGACCGCTTTACTATTGTGTCGTGTGGAGAGATCTCTAGCTCACTGTAGGTCAAGAGTGGATGACTAAATTCAGTATTCTTTTTGTGCTACTCGTAATAACTGTGAAAATACATTAGTTACATAATAAATTTTGATGATTTGTTGATTTGTTAATGTGGTTGTTAAAGGTATTCGGAATTGGAATCGGTTTTGAAAGATCTCTAAAGAGTATACAAATTAGACGGCTCATAAAATCATACTAAAGTAGAACATGTCAATAAACCACGGTAAGACTTACGAAACAACTCAAAATAAACAACACTAACTGACTCATTACGAACAAAGCGTTACCTCTATGCCGGCTGTACACACTCGTCGAGACACCCCGAGAAAGGCCAAGAGGGATACATACTGCTCTCGCCTGGTCTCCCTCGCTCTCACCTCGTCTCGCCATGTCCCCGACGCCGTAGGTTTCAGTCTCGACGACGGGCTCTCGAGTGTATACAGCCGGCATAATATCTTAACCGCATTCAAAATCAAGGTTTTCTCATTTCTATTAAAACGTGACCCGATTCAGTGTTCTTGGCATGTATATGTATAGTAATATTTTGGTACGAAATCCCTTGTTTCAATAATGATTTGAGACCGTGACGCTCGCGAACATTTCGAAACTCTCTCGTAAGGTTGTTCTTGTGTTTTTCGCAATCATTTCGTCATTGAGTATTGTTTGTTGTTGCAGGCCCCGATGCCGTTTTACGCCGGTGACCCCAACAGGTTCCCGACGACTTGGCAGACCGACCCTTCACAAGGTAATTGTATATTACTTTTGAATGGCAAACTAAATTTCAACGGTGGAACGTCCGTGAGACTCAATAGCGCTAAGAGTGTGTAAGTAATAGATCTCTTTATTTACTCTTACCCTTATTGGCTCGATACCGGTAGTGACATCGAAATATAGCCTTATGAACGACTATTTTATGTTATTTTTTATTTTTTAAATCATACACCAATTGACAATTTAGTTTGCCTAATTTCTATATTTAAAAGTGAACAAATCTCATTTGAATCTACAGTAAATGTTGTGTTTGCGACTCCAGGTTGGCAAAACCAGTTCATCCAGCAGCTTCCCACCCAGACGGGGCAGACGACGCTGGACTACCAGGGCAACCATACGGCGTACGCCACCTCGCCGCACTATCAGGCCAACACCACCTACACCGTCCAGAACGTCGCCGCGACCTTCGATGTTGCTAACAATACGTACTACCAGGCGGGAGTACAGGCGGTGCCGGCGCAGCGGCCACCACCCAGCCGCGCCTACACGCCCGTCCCGTCCCCGCGCGCGCCGCACTACCCCGAGTACCAGCAGCAGTACGCGCAGCAAGCCGCCACGCCCGGAGTCACCAGCGGCGGCGACTCCCGGCCCGCCTCCGCCGCCTCCTACCAGAGCGCCGCGCCCACCACGGCCGCGCCGGCCTACACCGTTGGCCAGCAGACCTATGAGCGCTCCGAGTACTCCGACCACACAGAGGAGTACAACGGCGAGAATGGCACTGGAGAATCTAGCAACGACACAGAAAGACAAGAAAACACGCCCAGTGGACAGCATTCGGGAAACGCCGAGCCTGGGTACCTGCAGGGGAGCAACGGTCCGCGAGCTTCACTAGATTGTAACGGGTACCCAGGCAACTATGGCGGCGGGCAGTACAGGGAGAACGGCCAGAGTCAGGACTGGCAGCAGCGCCAGTGGCAGCACAACCAAAGAATCAACCAACAGATGCAGAACCAACAGCAGCAGCAGCAACAGCAGCAACAGCAACAACAGCAGCAGCAACAGCAGCAGCAACAGCAGCAGCAACAGCAACAGCAGCAGCAGCAGCAGCAGCAACAACAACAACAACAACAACAACAACAACAACTCCAAAACCAGCAGATGCAAAATCAACAGATGCAAAATCAGCAACAACAGATACAGAACCAACAGCAGCAAATGCAAAGTCAGCAGCAGATTCAAAACCAACAGATGCAAAATCAGCAACAGATGCAGAACCATCAGGGCCAGCATGAGACGGATCAGCAGCTATTCTCGCAGGCCGAGCGCGTGAACCTCAACTCGCGGCTCAAAACCATGATCCTCAACAAGCAGAGCCACGCTCGCGATGGCTCAGGCACGCCGCCCGACAAGGGCGACCCTGGGGAAGGCCCCCCGCGTGACGACCGGAAGGGCGGACCTGTCTCCGTCGGTGATGATAGGAATACCACCGGTCATTTTTTATCGTATAGCCACCATCTCCGAGATAATTACCGTTTAGGCGAGCAATACCATGCCGCTGGTAATTATTCACAAAACGCCCACGCTTATAGTGCGGGCGAGTTCGGAGGTGGTGGCCACCACGTATGGGAGGGGGGCACGGAAGTGCCGCGAGGTTACGATAAACACACGAAGAATGCAGCTAAGACTACACAAAAGCTGCCGTCCTACGCGGACGTGAGAGGACAGTACGGCTATCCGGCCGTACCGTATGAAGCGCAAAAATATACAGAAATGTATGGTAGTGATAATTTAGGTTACAATCAGGCGGACAGTAAAGATTTCCAATCGAAGATGCTTATCGGACCGGTATCTAAGACGAATCAGCAAAACTGCGCGCCAGGGCGCGACACCAACGCACAAACGAGGAACTACGACGCGAGAGAAACGTATGACCCTAAGTTCAGGCACCCATCGGCGCCTTTAATACCAAAACTAGAAACTCCGGACACCTACCAATATCCCAAAGATGATAGACCAATAAAAGACCAGAGATTGATGCAAAATATAAATCCAGCATATTCTAAACAAAGTGATAATTCTTACAGAGAATACCCAAACGGTATCGCAAGGTCGCAGAATACAGTGCTGCCTCCTATTTCTACAATAAAGCAGGAAAATTTTGGTCAAAAGGCGCAAAATTACCAGAATTTTCAGAATTACCCGTACGAGCGACGACAAGAGGCTGAAGTGTATCCCAATCGGTTTCAAGAGAACATGGGATTTCAAAAGTACAATCGGAATGACAATGAACAACAGAAACTTAATAAGGATTTAGGGAAAAGAGTAAACTCCGAAAGAGCTTTGGAGCCCAAACTGCCTTTTTATATAGAGCAGATAAAGTCTGAGCACTCTCCTCCAGGGCACAAGATTTACAAGAATGTTAGTTACAATATCCCAAGGAGTCAAGAGCCTTACATGTTTTCTGGTGATGGTGGGCCAATGTCAATTAGGAATGAGATCGGCTATGCCTGTTGCCGCCAAGGTTCTACAAAAAAACCGCCGTCAGAACATTTGAGGGACGGCGCTTGTCCCGGTCTCCAGACCAAAGACGAGATTCTCGAAGATGATACAGATGAAAAAGACCCTAAAAAGCCACCGACCCCAGTTTCTGAAATGCCAAAAATTAAGGAGAACCAGTTTAACTATTCTAAGGAGTACTTGGAAAACCTGGAACGGTTGCGAACCAACTCGAGGACCGAAGTGCCGGATTGCAACTGCTTCCCCGCTGACAAAAACCCTCCGGAGCCAGGGAGCTATTACACGCATTTAGGTTAGTAGCAATCAATCTAATTCCTAATATAGTAAAAAAATATTACTAATGCTTCCCTTTTTAGGGTTTCGTAGTCAAAGTAGGAACCCTTATAGTTTCACCATGTCCGTCCGTCCGTCCGTCCGCAGCGTACCCCAAAGAGTCTTAGTACTAGAAGGCTGTAATTTAGCATGAATATACAAATTAGTCACGCCAATAAAAAGAAAAATTTTTTTTTTTTAGTGTTCCTCCCCTACACTTAACGTGGGGATGTATGTATTTCTTTTTCTCGTCGACTCTATAGTGTAGGGTGTCTTTGGATAGGTCTTTCAAAAATACTATTGGTTTATCCATTTATGAAATATTAAGCTTTAAAGTGCTTATTTTTGTTAGACTCAAGGCCCCCCCCCCCCCCCCCAACCGCTACAGCCAAAACTACAAATACTAAAAATCAGATAAAAATCTTAAATGAAGGAACATAAAGGAAAACTATCACGACTAAGTAGTCATGATTGGTTCTTGAGATACCTACGGGCGATTACAGTGTTGTTACCTACTAAAATCATCTAAGACGGCACCAACTGACTTTAAATATAAAATTAGTTACTACTTGTTTATTTTTATGTTTGTAGTACTTAACGGCTTCGGAACCCTACACTGAGCATAGTACGACATGCTCTTGCCCGGGTTTTCAGGATGATGTGATTATTTAATGTAGTTGTTAGTAATTAAACGCCTTATACTCGGATAACTGTATTTATCGTGCATTCTCAGTTAGCGTGATTACACATCTAATAAGCTAATTGAGTAAACAAGATAAGTACGAACTCATCCGACAAAATACGACATTGTTGGATTACTCACTACATCTGTAAATTTGTTTTAAACATTTTATCTACATCCACTAGTAGAAGATAATAAAACTTGCTATATCATCATGAAACCGTAAAAAATCTGGAATGTTTTGTCACTTAGTAATTCTCACTTTTGCTACGTTTTTTAAAAAAAAAACACTGCTATTTTAGGGGCAGCGGCTTCGTTAGCAGAGCTGCGCAAGGATTTCGAGGCTCGTACTGGGCTGTCGGGCAAAGAACTGCGCATTGAGAAGGTGTGCTATACCGGAAAGGAAGGAAAGTCAGCCCAGGGCTGCCCCATGGCCAAGTGGGTGAGTGTATGGATCACAACTACAACAATACAACTATTTTGAACAATACAACACTAAATAATTAAGTCTGGAACACCCAATACTAACCTAATCATAAAAAAAATAAGTTTAAAACTATAAAAATGACGTCTTCCTAGGATCTACATGACCGATCTGAAGTTCAGTTGTTACGAGTCCTATTACTTTCTTCTCTTTAAACTGTATTATTTCTTCTTATGTTACCAATAAAACACAAGTGTGCCCTTCGTTTTTCGCCACATTCATAGACAACCATGTGTCATTACTTAATACTTACCCTGCAAAACTATACCATTTATTAACTAAATAAACCCCATTCGCATTATCCTCTTGCATAAATTGCCTTCGAATAACAATGTCTAAATCATCTCTAGATAATCCGGCGCTCCAGTTACACGGAGAAGGTTCTAGTGGTGGTGAAGAGCCGCTCGGGGCACGCCTGCGCCACGGCCTGGATCGTGGTGTGTCTGGTGGCCTGGGAGGGGATCCCGCAATCCGAAGCCGATCTTGACTACACCCTACTGGCCCACAAACTCAATCGCTACGGACTGCCAACCACGAGACGCTGCGCTACCAACGAGAATAGGACGTGTGCTTGTCAAGGTAAAGCTCTTTAAATTAAAACTCGTGTGTTATATTCCAGTAATTTACAACTTTAAATAGATGGAAAAGTCCGGCGGCCCTAGCCAAGATGCAAACGCTACTAACGTTTTTCTTTTCTATCACTCAAATTATTATGGGATGTCCTTTTCGAGCGTTACTATAAACCACGTGGTCAACTGTCATACCATACCTTTTAAACGATAAAAAAGAATAACGTTAGGAGCCTTTTTATCTTGGTTAGGGCCTCGGAAGTAATTGTAATCTACTTTCGGAGTTGATAATTATTGAACAGCCCAACCGAGTTCTATCAAACCTAGCTCAGAAAGCTTTTTCTGTTTTAAGGGTTACACTTTGACGTGATGAATATGACTTGTGATTTGCAGGGCTGGACCCGGAGGCTTGTGGCGCGTCATATTCCTTCGGTTGTTCCTGGTCGATGTACTACAACGGCTGCAAATATGCGCGCTCCAAGACCGTCCGCAAGTTCCGCCTGTCCGTGAAGACCGAGGAGTCCGAGATAGAAGAGCGCATGCACGTCCTGGCAACTCTCCTCAGTCCGTTGTATATGAACCTGGCCCCTAAAAGTTTTGAGAACCAGTGCCAGTTTGAAAAAGAAGCGTCGGACTGTAGGCTGGGATTTAAGCCTGGAAGACCGTTTTCTGGTAAGTATTGTGTATCTTTAATACTTCTTTGGCATTGTAAGTACACTAACTTGAGATGCCATTAAGGTTTTCAGATACAAATTGGGAAATATCAACCATATTTGAATTAACACAATTTTATATTTTTTCGTGCTAAGAGGCTTTAACAGTAATGATCAGTTCTTACCCCATTAGTACACTAGTACCTACAGATAAAAAATATTTAAACTGTATTATTTCTTACCTTACATTAGTTTTTGAAGAAGCTTCTACAAACATTGTTTCTTGTTAGCTACGTATTCTTTCAGACATGATTGATGCTTACTAGTTCATAAAACCTCATTCTCCAGGCGTGACGGCATGCATCGACTTCTGCGCGCACGCGCACCGAGACCTCCATAATATGAACAACGGCTGCACGGCTGTAGTTACACTGGCGCGGCACCGCGCGCTCGCCAAGCCGCCAGAGGAACAGCTCCACGTGTTACCCCTATATGTCCTCGACACCACCGACGAGTTCGGCTCCAAGGAAGGTCAGGACGAGAAGATCAAGAGCGGGGCGCTGGAGGTTCTGGACAAGTGAGTGGTGATGTATATTGATGATATTTTGAGCGGTTTTTATTTAAGGCTATCTAGAATTAAAGCTATTAAGGCTTGTTTACGGATAAACAGATATGAATACGATGCTTTATTAGTATCACTTACAATTACGACATTAAACATGTAAAAATGTCGTAAGAGGCGACTAAGGGAATAAGGGCTTAGAGTAAAGTCTTTTTGGAGTTGTTGGTATTTCTGTAGCTCTGCCCATCCCACTCTGGGAATGAAGGCGTGATTTTATGTATGTATGTACATGTATGATATCAAAATGTTCAAACATTTCAGATACACAATGGAAGTTCGCGTGCGCTCCGTTCCCCTACAACCCTGCCGACGGCACGGAAAGAAACGCAAAGATGAGGACACCGCAGACAACTCTACCAACGGGAGCCAGCAGAGCCCGAACGGCCAGAAGAAACCGCCGCCAGCGCCGCGGACTCCTCAGCCCGACCCCAGGAACAACCCTAGTCCACGCAGTCAGAACAGCGCCTCGCCGCGCGCGCTCACGCCCTCGCTCGCGCCGGGCCTGGGCGCACCCAACCCAGCCTTTACCAACAGCTCCTTCCCGTCCGCCTTCAACGCCATTCACGGCGCCGCGGGGCTCATGAACCCAAGCCTCGGGAACCCGGCGCTGCTGGACATGGCCTCCATGATCGACAACTTCACGGACGCCCAGCTGCAGAGCAACCAGATTTCCAGCACCGTGCTCGACTCGCCCTACAACTCGTACGAGCAGAGCTACAACCTGCATCACCAGAGCGCGCTGTACCCCGCCCCCGTCGCCGACCTTCCGCTGGTCGAAAACTGCCCGAACCCCGATCCTAATCAGCTTCCGAGTTTCGCTTCCGGTCTGCAGAAGAGAGATCCCTTCGCTGATCCCCCGAATGCTCAAATAAACGCGCCGCAGAATCAGTGGCCGGACTTTGCCAACGCCGAAATGTTCAGTCACGCGGTGAAGGAAGACCCCGACTCGACCACAGCGCATCTTAACATCCCCCCGAACAACTACAGCCCGGACTCCAACCGGAGCGAGACCAACTCCGACCCGATGACGCAAAAGAACACCACGGAGACTAACTCGCTCGAAAAGAACTCGCTCATCGCGGATCTCGCCCAGAAACTTCCCGACTTCGAAATGCCAAGCTCACCGAGGCTGACCGAGATCTCGCAGAAGTCGCAGAGCACTCCGGCCTCGCCGGCGCCATCGCAAATTCCAGATTTAAAATCGCCAAATAATAACACAGAATTAAATATATCCCTAGAAGCGCGTAAGAGCGTGTGGAAATCGCCAGAATCTAAAACTTGGGATCCAACCAAAGGAAAAGAACCTACGACGCCGGAGAGTGAGAACTCTTTATTTCGTGTGCCGAAAGCGCGGCCGCCGTCTCGTTCGCAGCATACCAACCAGCCAGAGGGGAATGAAAACAGCACGTTCCTGAAACCGTATCCGCCTTCAGAGAGGCCCGCGCTAGTGCAGGGCTACGAGCACCGAAGTCCTTACGACAGCAGGCTGGCGGGCGCGGCGCCGGGCGCCGCACAGGGCAACTACACCATCGACCACGAGGAGGTCAACCAGGCCGCGGCCGCGCACAACAAACCCACAGAGTTCACCGGAAACAACTTCCAAGCTGTTAACCAAAACTATGGGAATCAAGCTCCTGTCCAGGGCTACGGCAGCTACCCACAAGTCGCTAACGCATACGCCTTCCCGCCGAATCCGTATGGGCCCTTCAACCCTTACGAGAACTCATACAACGAGTACAACAGCCTAGCGTACTACAACGCCGAGAAGTACAAGCGGGAGGAGCTGCTCAGAAACTCGCACTGCTACAACTCGTACGGGTATCAATATAATCCTAATTTTGCGCCAAATTTTTACCAAAATCCTAGCCCGAACTGGTGCCAGTCTTCGCCGAACTGGTGTCTGTACCCGCCACCGTTCTCGATCCCGTTCCCGGCTGAGCCGCCGAAGGCTGAGCCGCTGGGCGAGGTCACCGAGGTCACGGAGAACCTGGAGTGCTTCCGCGACGCGCAGATGGGCGGCGTGGCCATCGCGCTCGGCCACGGCAGCGTCCTTTTCGAATGCGCCAAACACGAGATGCACTCCACGACGTCGGTTAAAACGCCCAACCGAATGAACCCCACGCGCATCTCGCTGGTGTTCTACCAACACCGGAACCTCAACCGGCCGAAGCACGGCCTCGAGGAGTGGGAGGAGAAGATGAGACTGAAGAAGCTGGGGCTGACCCCGGGCGCGGCGGCGCACGGCCCGTCGCCGGCCACGCCGGGGCCCGAGCAGAAGTCGCCGGAGAAGTGGAAGAGCGAGCCCGCGTTCCCGGGCGGCTTCGGCTCGCTGGCGGCGCTGGTGGCGGCGACGCACGCGGCGCGGCGCGGCGGCCAGGTGCGGCTGCGCGCGGACACGCGCCCCACGGTGTCGTGGACGACGCTGTTCCCGACGACGCCGTGCACGGTGACGGGGCCCTACCAGGAGTCGGCCACCTGACGGCCCGCGCCGCCGCCGGCCGCGCAAAGCTCCGACTCGCCTTCCGCTCGTAGACGTTAAACGATAATCAGTCGTGCTTTCCGATTTTTGTAGTTCCTCGATTTATAAAATTTACTTGTAAGATTCGTCGGACGGTCCGACGCTACTTCGCATTGAACGTGAACCGAGTGAGTTTTCTATCAAAGATGTAATTTTAAGTTACGAGTATATTTTTTAATAGTGTTTATCGCATTTCAGCTAGTCTTACGTTACTATGTTAGTATCGAATCGTGTATCGTCGATGACCGTAGTGTAGATTTGTTTTTTTGTATATTCTTGTCGTATTTTAGTTTACCGATATTGACCTTTTGTAGTTTTTATTGTTTTACATTCTGCATAGTATACTAGTTTGTTAGCGTAGTTCTGCTCGTGTGTCGGGCCAGGGCGCCAGCGGCAATGATCTCAGCTACTAACCGTAACACGCAGAAGTACAAAACGTCTCGCGAGCCGCGCCCTCGCCGCTCAGCGCAACCATTGATATTTTTGTACCTTTGTTCGTGTATTAAGTTGTTTTAATCGTATTTTAATTACCATTCCTCCGTTTGGCTGATTCGTTCAGGCTTATTTATTGTCGATCGACGGTGTCCCGCGACACGCTACCACAAAGATATGAGTGCTTTTCTATTAGGTTAGGATGTGTGTATTTTTAACTTTTTAGAATATTTAACTTATTTATATTGTATTACGTGAACCATTGCCAGATCATTTCCTTTGTAACGGTTTAGTGTTACTGTAGACTCTCATATATTTCCTTTACGTCAGTTCATCACAGGAGTGGGTGCAGTAGTAGATGCACGTCCAACGTTCGACGCCTTCTTTCCTCCTCACTAGTGCCTGCCGCGCCGCGCGCGCCTCTGATCGCGACGCGTCTACTCACGTAATCATCTAAAGTAGACGATAAATTTTTATAAATTAGGTACATACAATAAAGATGAGTAATAAATTACATACATTTATATAAGATAGAGTATTTGCAGAAAAAACAATTCTCAGGCGCTTGGAAAGATTATAAAGTAGGCATATTATTGAAAATGAATGAAAACATACTGATTAATAGTTATTAATATATAATTAGGGTAAGAAAAAGTTTGTTTTAAAGATTAAACTATTGATATAGTTTATATTTTTTACTTGTACGTATTTATTGAATGGTAAATTTATTGGACGAACGTGAAATTATTTATAGGTTAAAAGTTTTGAGGAACAGAACTTATAAAAATAAGCAATAATAGACGTTGGAGTCTATGTATGTTGTAAGGTAGGAGTGAATTAAAATAACGAATGGTGCGAATTGTCGTCGATCTTATGGAAATGCTTAATGTTTCGAAACTTACCAATAATTGCCTAAAATTGTATTCTGGTATTAATTGTGTTAGGCGCGAGCTCGAGTCTTGCTAGCCAGTAGCCGACGCGCGTGGGCGCATGTCCGCATCAATGACTGCACATATCAAGCGATCGCGATATATACACTTAATCATACCTTCGCGTCTCGACCTCCGGGCCCCGCGCGGACCAAGCACGCGCTGAGAATGATCCTCAAGTCAATTCGCGTCGACTTGGGCGCGCGGCAAGCTTACCCGACAAAAACCGAACCTTTATAATTTTATACTCATTTTGCACAGACAAAATTTTGACACCAATATTGTATAATGAAATTTGTAGTATATGCAAAGAAATCATGTATCATCGGTCTTTTGTAAGAATCGTATCAGTTAGGTCACACTAGAAACCTGTGATATACCCATTAATTCGAGTGCTTGAAAGTCGCTTGCGACGCTTCTTCCGTGTGCATGGGATTACTGTATTTCGTGGGAAATTCAACTCAACCAAAAACGACCAGTATTGTCAAAATGTTGTAACCAAAAAGCATGTTTTGTTGTTTTATTTCGCCACGCGTAGTCGTTGGGAATATGGATTACCAAGTGGTTTTTACAATTTAGGTTTACGTACGTGCGGTAGTTTAAGTTACGACAAACCTATTGTGTAACAATATTTTTATTGTCTTCTGCCAAAACAAAAGAATGTGTCATGTAAATAGACCTACCATTATTTATTAATACAATAATTTAAAAAGAATTACCTTGTTTTATTTTGAATATTTTTATTGTTAGATTAGAAGTGAAACAGCTCGATTCACACTGCGGGCTTCGGCGAAGGCTTGTTTCGGTGAAAAATCTTTCTTTACCATAAAGAATAAAAGGAGGCCAACACGAATCGCAAAAGCCCGCAAGTCAAAGATTTAGAAACATCCTCTGTCAATCGCTGTAAATAATATATATAACATCATCACTTTCTGACATGTAAGTGTCTAATTGTGAGAACGATGGATGCTTTATCTACGTCAAACAAGTTATTACTTCTGTTTTATAATAAACTAAAGTATAGTCTGGCAAAAAAGAGTAGAAAATAATAGGGGCGCCACTGTCTATGTTAAATTCGATCTTAAAAATAATTAAAAATATTTGTGGTTCCGTTTCTACACTTTTTTGCCAAGCTGTATTATCTTCAAATTTGATTGTTTTTTTGTTAGACAAATGAATACACAATTTATAGAGAATAATGATATAAAATAATTTACAACACAAATTCTGATGCTTATTAAGCAGTAATCGGAAATTATAATGCTTATTTACCTAAACTTTGGCTTCGGCGTAGGTATTTGAATAGTATGGAGATGGACTGAATACATATACAACGTGTTTCAAAATAATCCGTAAAAAAGAAATTACAAAAGTAGTGTCAACCCTTATTAAATACCGTCAATTCAGTATCTTAGGTATACAGTATACTAGGGTTGACACTACTTTCGTAATTTCTTTTTTTACGGATTATTTTGTAATGTATATTTTTTATTTTGCTACTGAATTTTCTAATAAAATAAGTAGCTTACTCTATATTTGTTATTTTTCTGTAAAATTACCAAGAGTGTAAAGTAAGCATTGGAATTTTTGGTGCTTGAGAATATTTAAATTCCACCTGTCACCACATCAAACTATTTTTTCCCAAGCCATGAGTGACGACCATATACATATAAAAAGACAAATTCAGGTCTAGTACAAGTGGTTTCCAAGATGATCTTTCCCAAGCCATACGAGTGACGACCCTATACACATATAAAAAGACAAATACAGGTCTAGTACTAGTGGTTTCCAAGATGATCTTTCCCAAGCCATACGAGTGACGACCCTATACTCGTACATATAAAAAGACAAATACAGGTCTAGTACAAGTGGTTTACAAGATGATCGCAACATTATGCAAGTATGGTATTAATGTGTGAGACGGAGTGAATGTGAAGATGAGTAAGTATAATATTTTATAATAAAAAAATGCATGATAATGATAATATTTAATAAATCCATTAAAGTTCAAATAATACTTAGAATTTTGGCAAGTGTAATTGGTGTTAACCGCTCTTGTTCAATAAATAAATAAATGGTTTGAGAGCGGTTCTGGCTGGACAATCGCCATTCAAGTCAGCTCGGACCTGGCAGGACAAAGGGGGATCCGGCTGTCTAATTGAAATAAAGCATTGCGATGGTTGCGATGGCCCTCGCGGGTGTTAAGGCCATGTCTCAAATTCTAGCTAGCGCGGGTAAATGGTTTTTTTTCATGGCATGGACAAGGCAAAGGAGTACCTACACAGGTCACCTATGGACCCTATGGTAAGTGGGTTCTGTGAACCAGGCTGTTGAATTTTTAAGATTACAATTTAAAGACTGCGCTGTCTTATCTCCAGTACTAAAACACAACAATCACTGACTGTTTATTGCGTTTCTTCTCAGCAGTGGTCTCCTCTTGGGAAGCCCTGGTAGAATTTTGACGTGTCGTACTTACTGAATAAACATCTTATTTTTTCGAGCACTTCTGCTTGGTGCTAACAGGAAACGATGGTGGTAGCGACCCGGACGGACCCTGCACAAGGTCTAACTAGTAAACTGGTGGGAGTAACTATGATTTTCAGAGTTGTAAATTTCAGTGATCGAACTTCAGGGTTGACATGACATTTAAAATGAAAATAAAATTCAGTAATAGGTATAATTATTTAATATAAAAATACAAAATAACATAACGTGCACATGGTCTGACAAGAACCCTAAAATATGTAAAGAACTCTTAAAATTTAAAAAGACACATGATAGTTAGGTGTTACTTAATAACGGATCCATATCATTATGTACCGATTAGGTACGTTATCGTCAACTATACCTATTACTTTGTAATAGGATAGGCTAGATCAAAATAGTAGAAAGGGGCCCCTTGTGGTCCAAATATTTATATTTAAGTCTTCTATCGCAAGCAGGCAGTAAACACATCTATCAATGTACATCCATTACACGAACAAAATCCCATCATGGTTTAAAAGGGCATTTACAAAATAGTACACACTTTATTTTGAAAATGCAGAAATTTTAACTTTTGTCAGTTTTGTGACTAAATTATCCATACATTTATATGGCTAATTTCGTCACAAAATTGACAAAATTCAACGTTTTTTAACTTTCCTTAACTAGGGTAAACTTTATAATGAAAATGCCCAAGGCACAAATGTTCAAGGCACTGCTGTAACTTATCTGACACTTACAGGTAACTTATGATTATTGATTACTTTTTTGGTGATACCTTTTTTATTCCTCACACTAACTTATAACTACAAACAATTACATATACATATGAGGTAAAGTAAAAAAAAACAAAATTTTGAAAATAGTATTGCCTTCTTTCCTGACACACTTAATCTCAAATTCCGTTTCTTGTATTTCATTTACAGTTTATTCTTATTCTTATACAATATGTCAATAGGCTAAAAGTTGTGTAACATTTTAATTGGGATTCTAATGCAACTTTGCTCGGTTTAATCATTATATCAACGAAAACTTATCATTCTAACCTATTTAACGTCTTGCTGCTGGACAAAGGCATCTCTAGGAGGTTTAGCCAATCCTTGTCAGCATGGATTGAATTTTTCTTAATCGTCCCCCAATAGTCTCTTTTTGGTCTGCCTTTGCTCCGGACCTCCGAGCCTCTACTTGGGATCTTGTCGGTTGTAATTTTGCCCCATCATTCATGTATTCGGAATACGTATTCAGCCAAGTTCGATTTTAATACGGTCTTCCTTCCCTTAAAGGCAATTCAGTCAGGGAACGCAGTTCAGTGTATGCAATGTATTCAAAGTTCCCACCTAGGGCTGCGCAAACCTTGAGTTTGGGTTTTTGGACGCCAAGCAAATTCGCTAAGAGTAGGGCGCCGTTTCCGCCAGAGTTATGCAAGAAGAAGGCGCTGAGAGGGAAAAGTCATCAATAGAAATAGCTGCCGTAAAAGACTAGGAAAACGCAGGTTTTGTTGTGAAAGGCATCCTAACGCGGTATCCTAAATTGATCGGTTTTTTTAAACCTGAGTTGTTAAAGCTTACGGCTCCAGCTGCTACAGATGGTCGTGGTGCATGGCGACGATGATGTTGGTGAGCGCGGTGCGCGCCTCGCAGTTCGGGAAGCTGTCGAGCACGTCGCACGCCGTGGCGATGTGCTCGCGCTGGAGCTGCTTGGTCTTCTCGATGCCGTCGCCTTCTACTACCGCTTTGTACAGCTGGAAGTAGGAATATGGTTATAAGATGAATGTTTTGTTCAGATATTGGCAATCGATCGGACGGTGGTTGCAGTGCGGTGGATTACTTAATAGTTATTATGAAATTGAAGACAGACAGTATAAACTATGGGACAGATCTCGAAAGTCTGCGAGTTCAATTAATTAATTCTTATTTATAAATCTGAAAATAAACAAAATAAAAATACTGCTAGTCTCTAAACTACGTAACTGGTAGCTTTTGTATCATTGGCAGTCTCCGCACTGGTACCTATTCTCTTGCCTGCTTATATCACTGACACCATGATAGTAGTCGGCGTAGGTGACGTTGCGCCAGGCGGAGCTTCTCGATGTAGACGTACTCTTCCTTGGCCTATCTATTAATTCTGTACAATACCAGCAGACACTAAAGTATTCCTCAAACTAAAGTATGTATGTATGTAACCTCTTCATTGCACAAAAACAATTACAAGACATGTGTGTCTGAACTATGACTTTTCAAGCTTCATATCTTGTGAAAAAATAACACGACAATTATTTCGCGTATTCAGTTAGCCTTCTTCAATAGCACTTTCCAGAGAGCGTCTGTCCCTATTATACCTATTATGTGCTGGGTTTACTGCTGCCACAATAGATTTTTATAAAAAAAAAATGTTTTTGTTTCTCTTACTTTTATTTTTAAAATATATGTCTGAGATGTGGTGTTAAGTGTTAAAAAAATTGACTAGTAACTTGCAATGTCTCAATAGGAAACGGTTGTATTGTTAAGTGTTGCCATACACCCAATGTTAGCTTAGAATAATTATTTAATTATGATTAGTTTTTTTCGCTGACATTTGCGTTATATTTAATACCTACCTATTCTGTGTCGTTGATGTTTGTGTGTCACTTGTTTCTTTAGTTTTAAGTTAGTTTTAATCAGGGTTTCTCTGAAAACCAGCGTCGTGGCTTGTCCTTTTTAACATTATGTATGTACGTTTAGTTTTGATTGCATGTGTTTGTATGTAGTTTTGTTAAATAAATGTATGTTATGTTATGTTTATCTAGTAGGCACTAACCGCGTGGTAGTCGACGTCGGTGACGCTCCGCCGGCCGGCCTCGATGAGCGCGTAGAGCTCGGGGCGCGCCTGCAGCGTGAACGCCAGCGGGGCGCCCACGAGCGAGAAGCGGGACGGCTCGGGGCCCGAGAACGCCTCCAGGTCCAGGAACGCTTGCCAGGCCAGAGCTAGGTGGCAGCCGAACAGGTAGCCCTGAAATCAAGATACGCTGTTTAAAAAAAAAACTGGTTCAGTGCCGGTTTCATACGTAAAAATAATGCCCAGTATAAATTAACTCGCAAGTATTTATTCATTGTAAAGTATTAAGCATTTACACTCACGCAATAAGTAAGTTTTAGTTTATATACTGAACATTGAAACGAATTTTTACATTTTTTTCTGTAATTTATAAGTAAAGAACTATTTATGTATTTTTTTCATGAATTCTTTTTTGTACATTTTAAAATATTTCACGCCCGTGTGGTTGCCGGGTTAGATAGTGCCACTCCATGTCTTCCCATGGATGTCGTAAGAGACAACTAAGAGAATGAGGGCTTCTAGTACTGTTAGGCGATGGGCTTGCAACCTGTCACTAATACACTGGTAAAATCTTAGCCAGTTTGTGCAAAATGTGGTTACATAATTACCAACAACTCTTTTTGTAGTTGTTGGTATTTCTGTAGCTCTGCCTACCCCACTCTGGGAATGAAGGCGTAATAGTATGTACGTATGTAAAATATTTCACACCCAGGCTTTAGAGCCCGGTGCTCCCCAGGCTTTAGAGCACGGTACTCCCCAGGCTTTAGAGCACGGTACTCCCCAGGCTTTAGAGCACGGTACTCCCCAGGCTTTAGAGCACGGTACTCCCCAGGCTTTAGAGCACGGTGCTCCCCAGGCTTTAGAGCACGGTACTCCCCAGGCTTTAGAGCACGGTGCTCCCCAGGCTTTAGAGCACGGTACTCCCCAGGCTTTAGAGCACGGTACTCCCCAGGCTTTAGAGCACGGTACTCCCCAGGCTTTAGAGCACAGTACTCCCCAGGCTTTAGAGCCCGGTACTCCCCAGGCTTTAGAGCACGGTACTCCCCAGGCTTTAGAGCACGGTACTCCCCAGGCTTTAGAGCACGGTGCTCCCCAGGCTTTAGAGCACAGTACTCCCCAGGCTTTAGAGCACGGTACTCCCCAGGCTTTAGAGCACGGTACTCCCGAGGCTTTAGAGCACGGTGATCCCCAGGCTTTAGAGCACGGTACTCCCCAGGCTTTAGAGCACGGTACTCCCCAGGCTTTAGAGCCCGGTGCTCCCCAGGCTTTAGAGCACGGTACTCCCCAGGCTTTAGAGCCCGGTGCTCCCCAGGCTTTAGAGCACAGTACTCCCCAGGCTTTAGAGCACGGTACTCCCCAGGCTTTAGAGCACGGTGCTCCCCAGGCTTTAGAGCACAGTGCTCCCCAGGCTTTAGAGCCCGGTGCAGCGACCCACCTGCGTCTGCAGTGGCTGCAGGTGCCCGGCCAGCTTGAGCGCGGCGGAGCAGCTCTTGCCGAGCAGCGCGCCCGCCGCCAGCACGTGCCGCGCCGCCCACTCGCGCCGCGCGCGCCCCAGCACGCCGCCCAGCGGCAGCGGCTCCGTCAGGCACTCCCAGTCTGGAAACATCGAGGGGTCCTTTTATAGGAAATAAAAGCTAACCTTTACAACTACATGACAATGATAGCCACTGTCAACGACCTTCGAGTGTTAGTTATCTGACACTGGTTTCTGTAACACAGGTTTATCCGACCTAGCTCAGAAATCAGGGACTTCAATTCAATTTGTCCCTATTTTATGTCAATAAAACATTATCTTATCTTATCTTTCACGTGTTTCATAAGCTCGTATGCTAGTCTCATCGACCCCAAGCCCATAACCCCACGGGCTTTTTAGGTATCGCACTGTATATCATAGATCCTCGGATCCATTGTGCCCTGTCAACCGTGGCGGATTTATTAGCGATAAAATTAAAAAGTTACAAGTAAATGAAGATTGACGACACGTTGGCCTAGTTGGAAGTGACCCTGCCTCTGAAGCCAGCGGTCCTGGGTTCAAAACCCGGTAAGGGCAGATATTTGTGTGATGAGCGCGAATATTTGTTCCTGAGTCTTGGATGTTTTCTATTTATTCAAGTATATATTTCTCTATACAAGTATGTTTATCGTTGTCTAGTACCCATAGTACAAGCCTAGATCTTAGTTTGGGACTAGGTCAATTTGTGTGAGATTGTCCCCTGATATTTATTTATTTATTTATTTTATAAGATAAGGTTTCCTTGCTTAAATTGGCTTTATAAGCAAATTGCGAGCACACGTTACGAATAGACTTTAAAATATTCATGATTTTCATAAAGTAGTGACAGTTACCAAGAGCGTCGGTGGCCTAGTGGCTGGGGTCGACTCGTGATCGTATGGTACCGAGTTCGAACCCCTGCGGTCACCATGTACCAATGCGTTTTTCTAAGTACCTACATTAACCGATGCTTTAACAGTGAAGGAGAAACATCGTGAGGAAACATCCACATTCGAACAGCTAAGAATGTAATAGGAAATTACATAAAAGATCCTAGCGTGGTCGAAGTGTATCCGAAAGGGCCCGCCCATCTGTAACGTAGGAGAGTTACCAAAATCGTTTAACTGCCTATACCTATCACCGATTACAAAAACTAATTACGAGCATAAATAAAATGTTTTTTTTCAACGTAGGTATATTTTTTATCGAAATCCTATGCTGATATAATGTATTGTATTCGTATAATGGTATAAACTAGCGTCCAATTCAAACCAATCATAAGTAATTATAAAAAATAACGAACTCCATTTTGCATGTAACCTACGTCGTAGGTACATCACACCGCTACAAGTTTCCCTTTTGACTTCGAACCGGCTCCGAGCATCGAACCTATGACCTTAACTTATGGAGATCCGTATGGCCTTGGCCACATGCCCACGGCACGGCGCCGTGAACGTAAAACGACGCGGTGTCGCGACGGAGCGCGGCACGTTTTCCACCGTGCGAATACACGTTGCGGCGTCGTGAAAACACACGTTGCCGTATCGTGCAAACACACGTTGCGCATCGGGATAACCCACGTTGCCACGTCGTGCAGATACACGTTGCCGCGTCGTCAGTCAGTCTACAGTGCAAGTGCGTGAAAGGGCACCGGCAGAAATACCAACTATGCAACGAACGTCGAGGAACAGAAAGTTCGACCTTTGCAGTCGATTGTAACCGGTATTATCTTGAAGATTCCCTTCGACAGAAGCGTCCACGAACTGACATTAAATTATTGGAGAAATGTATATTATGTGCGTGCAATATGTTTGGTTGTCAAATTGACTTGTAATTTATGTATATTTGTCATTGGAATGCTCGCGTTAGTGCGCGCAATAAAGAGTCTTCCGCAAGCGACGGCTGCATGCAAACAGCGTGGCGCGGAAACCAGTGCATCGATAGCCAATGATCAATTAGTACGCACATTCAGTAGTATGACTGTGTGAATGGATATTTTAATTGCGTCAGTCGTTCAATTTAACTTGACAATTGACCAGGCATGATTTTCACCGCCATGACTGACACAAAGGACAGCTGAAAACGCTGATGCTTGATTTTTCAAGGTTTGTTGGAAAATAAATTCAATCCCTTTTTTATGGTATTGAGAAGGCAAACGAGCACACAGGCCACGTGATGGTAAGTGGAAATGTGGCCCATAGACATTCGCATTAACAAGACTGCAAATGCGTTGCCAACCCTGAGGACTAAGATGGAATGACTCTATGCTAGTTATTTCACCGGCTGTTTTATCCCGAAACCGGAACACAACAATGCGAACACTGGCGGTAGGTTAATGGATAAGATGGTGGTAGCGATCCGGACGGACCCTACATAAAGTCCTACCACCCGCAAAACCCCTAAAGGGAGGAAATAAGGAATGACGGGATATTAACTCTACGCGAACGAAGACGCGGGAGGTTAGGTTAGATTTATAGGTAATAAATAAAATAAAAACAGCCACGGTCCTATTTAGAAAGGAGGTTAATTTTTCAAAAATATAAAGCATTTTTTATGAGCATATAATTATAGGTATAAATAAAACATTTACCGTACATGTGTTATTATATAATTGCTTGCACGCCAAACTGTTAGTCAGGTTGTTGGCGAGGTAAAACATATTTTATTAAACATCGTTGCGATGGAACGGTTATGTAAAGCATTTTTTTTTAAAGGAACCGGATCCTTCGTTAACTTTCTATTTAACCTATACTCGTAGATGTTTAACAGAAAGTTAACGGTTTTATCGGTATCAAAATAACCTGTTTAATTCAACATAATATTGAGGGGAGGGTGACGTGTGTTGTCCGGACCTTAGCGAGGGACAACTCGATAAGTTAGATCGCCTTCTCAATAACTGTATTCGCTTTGTTTCCTGTCTCCGGAAATATGATCACTCGTCCTCTTTCTGACCTCAACTTAAATGGCTTCCTATTCGTCAACGTCGCAAAATTAGATTTCTTTGTTTCCTTTATAATATTTTGTACGATCCACAATCCCCAGAGTACTTAAAACATCTTTTTAAATTTCTGGGTTCTACTCACAATCGTCAGCTACGATCCACTGACAATCTCACACTCTCTATCCCTATTCACCGAACTGGCTTTATGTCCACCTCTTTCGCCCTTCAAGCAGCACGACTTTGGAACGACCTTCCCCTTAAAATCAAGCAAGCTCCTAACAAGTATTCCTTTAAAAAGAAAGTTTTCGAATTTCTTAGAAGGTAGAATTGTCTTCATCTTGATATTATGATTGCTTTATCTGAATTAATTTTTGTTTATCCTCTTATTATTATATATCTATTATACATTTATATTATACTATATGTATTTATGTTATTATAACTTATTGATTCAATATGTAAGTGTATGTGTATTAGTTACACCTTATGTTGCACCGTCACTACAATCTCTGCTTTGCCCAAAGGTCAACTGGTAGAGAATGCCTTACGGCATTAAGTTCGCCTTTTGTATACTAAGTGTATTCTTTTGTGCAATAAAGATTAAATAAATAAATAAATAAATTATAACGATTTATTTGTATGACTTTAAATAATGCATATTATGTAAGCAACTAATTGAAAACACTACAAATGAAAATAAAAATTAAGTTAAAACTAAAATGCTAAATCTTAAAAATGCCCTCCGGCACTGATGCGTTGAGCAACGAAACTTTTAACTCTTGCGGTCTCCCGTGGTGTTAATGGACCTGTTTGAGGGTTCTTTGAAGAGGTTTAGAGCGCGAGGACCCCACGGATCATGGGTATAAAAATATATTCTGGCCGAAACTTACTAAGTAGAATCATCATACTGTATTGTAGGTACAGTCAAGTTCAAAAGTATGTATACACTTTAGTGCCTTGTCACTTTAATCGCTTGGATAATTTCATATGGCAGTTTAAACATGACGTTAAATAGACAAGGTACTAAAGTGTATACATACTTTTGAACTTGACTGTACCTATAGTGGATTTCTCGTAAAAAGAGAACTATAGTACATGCGCGCACTCGATTTTAGACTGATGTAAACGCGCATCAAGGTTAGATAGCCTTCAACCACTCATTTATTTCGCATTAGAATAAACAATAAAGTATACTTTTACTTGTCAACATTACGCTTAATTATGACTTTTTAATTTAGCTATCGGTATGGTAGGGCCGTGACCGACCTACATCCTACCGGATCACTTCTAATCTGAACCTACCTCTTTCATCTTACCCCCTAAAAATTCTATTCCACGGAACAGTAGTAGGAACGTTTTTTGTACTCGTATTCCGATAATGAATGGCAGACTGTACAATAAGTAGCGAATAACCATTCCAACGTAGTCCTCAAAGTTGGCAACACAACGCAATCGTTATACTACTAATGTCCGTGGCCCTCAAAGCCTACTTACGACCAGCCTCCTATTTCACTATCTAGACACGTGACAGGTGACAATTCGGTATACATTGCAAAATTATCAGGCTGATACATCACTGGGTTTCATTTAAGCTGCGCCATGAACACTGATATGTCACCTGTCACCTGTCGTTGTCGGTATGGTGAAATAGGGGCTGGTGGCCAGTAAGACGTTCGCCGTCTTGATAGAATGAAAAATGTGTTTTGGACCTTAAATTCTTTAACTTGTCAGTTCAATAGACCTAAATAAAACTGGTCCTGTCTATTTGTAGCGCGGAACGTGTTAAGATTCTCGACGTAGGATCGCATGCGCATGTGGCCTGAATGTCCTCCGTGCGCCGAATACTAATACTTGCTTGAGGCCGGCTTGCGGAATTTGATACACAAACAGACGGACAAAGCTGTTGCCGGAATTGAGTTGATATACTGAACTTTATACAAAGTTTTTTTTTCTAATCGAACTTAGGCTGGCATTTAAGATTAAGGATTTAAAGATCAAATATCCAAGCTCCCACATATATTTCACCCTTTCCGGGAATTGGTCACTACCAATACCAACTCGGCTAAACCTCGTCATCATAACTATTTTAGACGTTTTTGAAATTGATGAAAACTTTGCGTACAGTAAAGAGTAACTTACTCGTCCAGCTACGTAACTATGAACAATAGGGTGGTGTGACGACCGTTGGTGGCAAAGTCAGTATTAGCGTGCACCGTTTAAGGACTATTATAGCCGCAGCGTCATATATATCATCGATGTACTTGTACCTACCTGTCAAATTCTCTATGCTTGTTCTACACCTATCTATCTTCTATATAATAAAATGAATAGCTGAATGTGTTGCTAAGCGCAAATCTCGAGAGCAGCTGAACCGATTTCGATAAATCTTTTTTTATTGTGTTTTTTAATGTCAGGAGAAGGTTCTTATGAAAGAATACCTAACTGAAAAATCCACCGGGAAAGTCAGAACTTTGCCGCGGGGCGAAGCCGCTGGTGGGCCGCTAGTATATGATATAATTTTCCGTCTTGTCACTTGAATTAGCGACGGTAAAACTGCTTTGGTATACTAGAAATTAAATGTTCAAATGTGCCTTTTGTGCCTTGTCGGCTCTTGCGAGCATTTCGCATGCGAAAACGTAATAAATATGAGCTGAAGCGTGGAAAAAAATGAGTAGAGTAATAATGGACGTATTTATTTAGGTGCTAAAATTCATCTATTTTCGCATACATTCTTTAAGTCCCACAATCGGCCCGTTGCTTTTTGTAATCACGAATATCAATATAAAAAATGGCATGAAAAAGAAAAACGATCTCCCAGACCTCAAAGTAAGTGTGTTCTAAACTTCTAAGGTCCATAGCATTTGCAATCTCAAGACTGTGATCTAAAGAATGCAAAAGAGTTAACAACCCTGAGGACTAAGATGAAATGCTTCTGCAACTAGGCATTTTACTGGCTATCACACAACCCCAGAACTCGCAACTGCAGCGGGTTATTTAAAGGAAAATATGGTGATAGCGATCTGGACAGACACTGCCCAAGATCCTACCAATACATACATACATAACATCACGCCTTCAATCACAGAGTGTGTTTTTTTTTTTGATGGACCTACGTAGTTAGCCTCTGATGGCTTTGACTACTTCGCCGGAGAGAGGGCGGACTCCTGATGGGAGTCCACGCTATAAATGGGTTTTTACACTAGCATGCCTAAGGGCGCCCCTATTGGGCCGACCTCGGACTTAGGACGCTAGGGGAGAATTTCAATCGAATTGGTTTTATGCTACCAACGCTTCGGAAATTTTACGTTAGGCCAGACTGAGAAGAAGCGTCGAAAGAAACTCCATCTGGGTGTCGATTTTGTGAGTTAACCGGTACCGGTACCGGTGCAAAGTGGGGTCGCCCACGTGTAGGGTGAGCCGGGGGACGCCGACGCCTCCGACGCGGACGGAGACGTTGTGGTGTGTATGGATCTAAGCTGGTGTTGCCCTGTGAGACGGTTGGGCGACGAATATCTTCGCGGGCTGCGAGGGCAGCCGTGATAGTGTCATCGGTGTCGGTCAGTACGTGTCGGGGACGCCTGTTCCGAGAGGGTACGCCCACGAGCGGGACGTAATTTACGGCAGCACGTAATAAGGGGTTAGGATGGTGAGGAGCGTTATTGAAGAACCGCCGAGAGGCATCCTTCATAAACTTGGCCACGGTTGGAAGACCGAGGTCGTCGTGAAGATCTAAGTTGCGCATGAACCATGGAGCACCCACGGCTCTGCGCAAGAATCGATTCTGCAGCACCTGGAATGGTACAGAGCAGTCGAGTTCGCATGAGCGAAGACCACACTAGCATAAGTTAGTATGGGGCGAACGTACGTCTTGTAAATTGTCATCTTATTTCTAAGCGACACAGCTTACTGCGTTTGTTCAACAACGGATACGGACGGCCTAGAATGAAGGCCGCGCGATTCCGGACACGCCGAATGTGTTGCCGGAAAAGCAATCGACGATCTAGGGTGACCCCTAGATATTTGACCTCGGTAGCCCACGGAATGGGACTATCTTAGAGTCGAATAGAATTGTGGGAGGGACCTAACCAACTGAGACTGAGTTTCCGGCAAAAAAGCACAGCGGCGCTTTTCTCCGGATTCACTTCGATCCTCCAGAGCCTAAACCAACGACCTAACTCGTTGATGGCGTCCTGGAGGCGACCGTGTAAAACCGAGGGGCGGATAGAAGTCGTATAGATGGCGGTGTCATCAGCAAAAAGTGCATAATGAACTTGCGGAACTCTTGGTATATCGTTTGTGAACAACCAAAAGAGAATTGGGGAGAGAACAGAGCCCTGCGGGACTCCGGCTCTGATCGGATGGGCACAGAGTGGGATAGGCAGAGCTACAGAAATACCAACAACTCTAAAAGGACTTGTTGATAACTCTGTAACCACATTTGCACAAGTAGGCTAAGATAGTTACCAGTGTATTAGTGGCAGGTTGCAAGCCCATCGCCTAACAATACTACAATTGAGCCTTTAAACCCTTAGTCACCTCTTACGACATCCACGGGAAGAAGTGGAGTGGCACTATTTTAACCCGGCAACCACACGACACAACCACTACTTATTACTACTTAAATAAAAGCTCGCAACAATTAAGAAGAATCCGCATAATTATGTAAGTGAACTGGAGTCGCCGACACAGTCAAGGCTATCTTTAATGTCAAGAGACCTTTCGAAAATACATCGTTACTAACCTACTCAAGCGCAGTCAGAAACGCAAAAACTCCTTCAGATTTATTAAGTATAAATAGTTTTCACTTTTGATTGAATTTTGATATCGCGTAGAGGACCGTCGTTTAAACTGTTCAAATTGTATACATTCGAAAAGTTAAAAAAGAGTATCTTTTTAAATTGCTGTTATTGTAATGTTTCTCTTAAATCGCCATTTTTAACAACTGTTTTACAAGTCGATCAAACTCAAAACTTGGGTTCCTGTGCCACAATTACACGCAAAAAGTAAAACCTTTTCGAGGCCGCGAGAATCTTGTCTTTGTCAGACGCGGATGTAGGACGTGTCTACTCATTAGCTACGCAAATATGCTCAGCTAAGAAACTCGCAAAGTATTTATATTTGTATTCGACCACAGCCCTAATACAACTGTGAGCATTCTGGCACGTAATTGACAAGTGGTAGTAGTACAAAGTTATCTTTGCCGTCAACGAGGGCGCTGCTGTCTAACGGTAAAAAGGGAGTTAGTTCATGGTGAGGTTAGTTCCACTTTTAACCGTATAAGTTTGTTTCGTACCTAGTTGAAGAGATCGAGGTGGAAATTATCTTACATTTTTTCACAAAGACGGACGTCTTTAAAACCTCTTTGTTGATATAAATTTAAAAATGTTTTATTTTTCAGATCGACCAACTTACTTACTTATTTTTGAATAGATATGCAAATAATTAGACGCACGCATTTAGGCTTTACTTTGTAGAGAAACATATATAGTATTTGAGGATGGTAAAATTATATATTGAACACAAAAAAGTTACTTCTTACCAAAGTTACCAAATCTTGACCAATGACCATGACCTCTTTTATCATCGTCAGAAAATCATAATGTTAATTTATTAATAACAACTCACGGTCACGGATATTATTATTCATAAATTGGCATTTCTAAACATTAATTTAAAGTAGAACCCTTTTTCTACCAGCCACGATATTAACCTGGTAAACGAGTTGGTGGACGGCGTCAGGAAGAATTCTGTCCAGCAGGCGGTTGTAAATCGCGGGACCAGACACAGACATTGATTCTTTTAAAGTTATTAGTTGATAGTAAAGTGAGGTGATAGTTGATCGTCTTATGCATAGGTTTAGACCGCAAGACACGATATAAACAACAGAACATATTTTCAAAAGTTAATTCGAATAAGGTGAAGAAGGTGAAGGCGTTAAGTAAATTAACATGGTACCTTTAGATTAGTTCAGTATTACTTATTTAAGGGTTGACGCACACATAAGTAACTGCTCTGCAACGGACCAGCAACTCCTCTCCTCATTTATATAAAGCGGTTATGGTGCCGATAAGTGTGCGTTACAGTATGAAGTTTCATTCAAGGAATACTGAAAGGCTCGAGTTGAGATGATGCCGATCCGGTGCCGAGCGGTAATGTATGCGTCAACTTTAAATTAGTTTTTATAGTGACCAAAACAAATTCGTGATCACGTGGTATTTTTTTCCATCTCCTAGATCATGTCCCAGGTCAGTAGACCTCACCTGAAAGTCCATCCCCGGAGGCGTCGGCGACAGGGCGGGAGGGAAGGGGGTTGTTCTGCTCGTCCCTCTCCCCTAGGAACTCCGCCTCGGCCAGGTCCCGCACGGCTGAGGACATCAGCTCTACCAGCTCTTGATTCCTAAATTAAATAAAATGGTTAGACAGTTTTATCGACGCGGTTATACTTGGGTTACTACTGTCACCTGTTCAAATGTGCAGATTTACATACATACATAACATCACGCCTTCATTCCCAGAGTGGGGTAGGCAGAGCTACAGAAATACCAACAACTCTAAAAAGACATGTTAATAATTCTGTAACCACATTTTGCACAAGTAGGCCGAGATGTTTACTAGTGTATTAGTTGTTGCAAGCCCATCGCCTAACAATACTATAAGCCTTTATTCCCTTAATCGCCTCTTACGACATCCACGGGAAGACATGGAGTGGTACTATTCTAACCCGGAAACCACATGTGCAGATTTATATACGATATTTCCTAAATCCTACCGAGCATGATTATGCACTTAGTTTAGAAACACTAATTAGGACATTGCTCAACAGCCGCTTGATTCATATAATTGCTGTTTACTTAAAAACCACAATATACGTTGAAAAAAATACCTTGATTAAAAAGTTATAAATACTCAAGTATTGAAACAAAATAGATCGTAGGGTTTCAAAGATTCAACTAAAAACATTCGGGCGTTTTCAAAAAAAAGTACCTACCTAAATATAGCTAAGGACAAATATTAACAACGGTAATTTTAACATTAAGTCATGACAAGCCAACAGACGGTATTTTAAATTAAATAAGCATAGCAGATTCAAACCTTACCTGTTAGTAATATGGTTGAACGGGCTACAGGAGTTTTGTCTGAGATGCCATTATTGCTCTTGAAGCAGTAATAGTTAACTTTTGTGACGTAATGGAAAAATTACCGTTGTTAATTTTTGTCCTAAACTATAGGTACTTTTTTAAAAAACGCCGGAATAAAGGGTGTCATATTTAAAAAATGAAACTGCCCTGCTAATACAAAAGGCGGTATCTCATACAAACATCCAGTAGCAAATGCAACCTTATTTCTAATAGCAGAAGATTGAATTTGCTTTGGCTATTCAATTTGAGATACCGCCTATTGGCTTTTAAGGGCAGAAACTATCGAGGATTTTGTTTCTAATCTTTTTTTGACGTGTATGATCTTGCTAATGTATCCAAAGAACAGACACATAGGCATTATGGTCATTGAGATCCAGAACGCGGACCACAGCCGAATTTATCATTCGCTCCTTCGGTAGGACAAGGGCACGATTTCCCCTTCAGTAACATTGTACATTGTGCCTTTGTTCTACCAGACAAGATCACAATTTCCCCTTTAGTCACATTGTACATTGTGCCCTTGTTCTACCGAAGGTGCGTCGTACCTTCGGTAGAACAAGGGCACAATTGCCCCTTTAGTCACATTGTACATTGTGCCCTTTGTTCTAGTGGACAAGGGCATAATTGCCCCTTTAGTCACATTGTATATTTTGCCCTTGTTTTACCGAAGGTGCGATATGTGGCCTCTTAAATTCCATGTTTTTTATTAAGTTTGGATGAACACACCATAACAGGCGCTAATGATTGAAGGTGCTCTAATATAACCGCTTATGTAATCAGCGCCATAATGCGATGTGAAAGCTGTTTTGACACCAATTCTTCTAATTGACAGACTCTAATAGAAAAATCCTAATTACGTTTTACGCAATGACTCTGCGTTGTAGGTCACTGTGTCGGTAAACCACAGGATTATACGTGTCGACTCGTGATGGTAAGATACCGAGTTGGAACACCACTGGTAGCAACTAATGGGTTTTTTTAATGTAATATTACCCAAAACTCTGTGGAAAACATCGTGAGGAAACCTGCACAAACAGCTGAGCTTGTAAGAAGGGTAAATTTCACAGAAGATCCTACAGAGTTGAAGTGTATCTGATCCATCTGAACAAGACAAGGCAAAGGTCCTGAGATATTGTATTTTTTATTCAATGGGTCCAATGGGTATCACGTTCCGCATTGTGTTAGTGACATCTAGCGGTAAATAAATAAGGTACAGTTGTCCGCCAATTTGTCAGCTTCACACACATAATAGGGATTAGGCTTTCTAATGCGATGTTCCTTGCATAAAGCGCGCTTTCGCTTTCCACTGCTTTCTATCAGGAAACGTGAATACAGCGACTACTACGAGTAAAATGATTTAATAGTAAACTAGACGTTGCCGACGGGATCTGTCAAAATCCCGAAATAAAAAGTACCCTGTGTCCTTTTTTGAAGTTTAAGCTATCTCCCTAGTAAATTTCACTTACATAGGCTCAGCGGTTTAGCTGCGAAAGCGAAACCAACAAACAAAGTTACGTTCGCATTTATACATATTATGAGTATGGAAGTATAGATATGGATTTTAATTAGCCTTGGGCCCTAGCAAAGATGCAAACGCTCCTAACGTTTCTTTTCTATCGCTCCAAATGTATGGGATGACATTCTCGTGCGTTTCGATAAACCACGTGGTCGACTGTCACCCCATACATTTTGAGCGATAGAAAATAAAAACGTTAGGAGCTTTTGCATTTTGGCTAGGGCCCCTTATCTATATATATATTAGTTACTCATTATTTTTTTGTTTTCGTTGGAAGGACTGTTTGGAACACATAATATATGTAAAATTGATGATAACGGCTCATCTGATGATGGGATCGGAAGGTAGCAACATTACATTGGGATAATTAATAAGTTGGTAATAAAGGCTGGTCTAAATTTTTAATTTTGATAGGAACGTATTTTTCATCAGAGCCATAGAGATGCCTACACCTAGAAAAATTATGCTTCAATTGAAATAAAAGTTACAAAAAGCCTTGAATTACCAGTTTTTAAACAAATGGTACAAATAATACAGATACAAAATTGACGTGATATTTAAACATGTTTACCTAGCCGCAGTCGTTACACACGTTAACTTTCACAGTTTTATAGATATTGCGTAACTGACATACCGAACGACAGAACAACGCATACGAGAAACTTTAACCTACACGAACCACATGTGTGTAAAAGTTATTTTCTTGACACTTTTCTCTGGGAACTTGTTTCCCATATTACTTGAGATTAAAACTCTTAATATAACACGGAACTTCCGACATTGTAAAAATTAAGGTTAACATTGGGGTCAATCTCAAACTGTAAAGTATCTCAATTTTACATAATGTGCCAATTATTACCTTCAGAAACGTCAAACTCAATTCCAGTCAAACAAGAATAAAGTTTGGCGACGATAATTTTCGGTTTACAGTTATTTAAGTAAGAGAAAACGATCCGAATTGGCCCCATTGTTGGTGTAATTGAAAGAAATTATTTTTTAATTGTAATCGTTTAAATCTACCGGATGTTTTATTGTGTAGGTCGTTGAATATGTTTAATGTGACACATTGCCAAGTCGGCTTCAGGTCATCGCAGTAGGTCAAGTTGCTTATGGTTCTTGGACATTTCTCTCTTGTTGGAGCCGACGTGGTCATCATTTGACGCATTTGGGCCCAGGTGTTAGTAGACTCACAATATCACAATTAAAAAATGAAAATAGCAGGGGATAATCTTGCACAAATTGACCTAATCCCAAATTAAGATGTCGGCTTGTACTAGTTGTACTATTAGGACCAGTGGACCTAACACAAGATTTTGACATGGGCTCGGGACTTTAATAGACATTCCATATTCCAACGCAAGAAAAATTAAGGTTTAAAATAAAAGGGTTTATTGTGTGACTTGAGTCCTTTCATTACTAAGCACCTGCGGCTCTCAAGTTTGGACACCTTATTATGAGGTCCATAAAAATCAGATTGAGAAGGTCCAGAGGCGCTTTCTAACTCACTTAGCGTTTTCGTCTCGCAATGGACACAAACTCCACTCATATCAAAGACGACTGAAATTCTTTAAATTCACCTCACTTAATAGCAGAAGAAGGGTGCTGGACCTAGTGTTTCTTTTTAAGTTAGTTAATTCTAAGGGACTGGATTGCCCAGAACTGCTAAGTAAGGTAAATATAGCCGTGCCCGCAAGATTGCCTCGTCCCGGTGTTTACAGGCTGTTCAAGGACAGATTTACTAAAACGAATTTAGGCCGTAACTCTGCTCTTGCGAGAATGTTTAAGTTGTATAACTATCTCCCGGACTCCGTGGGGGCTGATATATTCCACGACAGACTCATGGGTTACAAAAGAAAAGTCTTGGCGTATTTTAGATCCCTGGAGACCGCGAGGTAGTCGTCATTAGATTACAGAATAAGTAATAGTACCTACAAATTAGATGTACAAGTATTTATTTTGTGTAACTCCACCTTCAGTTTTTAGAATTAGTATTAATTAAATTTTAAAACCTTGTAAGTGTAATATAATCTCACTGTAGTTACACTTTTTTGATGTGGTTAGAAAAAAAAAAAAACCAAATTTTAAACTTTTGCTTTCTTAGTAATTTTATTTTTATTTTTATTAATGCATTTCGTAGTTCGATTACTGGCGTAAGATGTGGTTTCTTATAATTGGGTAAGCATCAACCTAGATTCTAAACCTGATATAAGCTTAAGTAAGATGTATTATCTGTTGGAAATCCTCAATAAATAAATAAATAAACACTTTAAATCCCGGGAGGCTGTCATTTTAATAATTTCATAATTATATTTGACACTAGTTCCCGTTTGACTTCATTTGACACTATAGTGCCCGCTGCGGGGCTTACCGGAGACTAATGTCAAATACGTCAAACGGGAACTAGCGTTTGATGAATATGAATAATAACATAGTGAAGTGCAATAACATCTGTCACTAAACTAAGTCTGAAAGGATCACATCAAGTCTCCGCAGAAAGGTTAAGCTAGTAACTAAGGAAGGGCAAAGGTAGGCATCAGTTTTAGAAGATAAGTGCACCTATGCAGAAAGTGTGTCATCGTTATTGAAGCTTTAGAGGACTGGAACCAAGTCGCTATACAATAAACGAAAGATGGTACTCGCGATTAACAGAATCCACTGGTCATCTACCCATTGCCTCATGGCAAGGACGCAATTCAATCATCAAGATGCCTTTCAGTAGACACTGATGATGATAATGCAAATGTTTACCTCAAATTAGCCAACTCCGAGCACGAGTTAGCCAGCAGGTAGTCCCCGCTCAGCAGAGCGATCTTGTTCCCGAAGGTCATGTCGTCTGGCTCCGCCACGGAGAGCTGCCGGGTGTTCATGTTGACCAGCCCCTTGTGGACGAGGTGCGAGGTTCGGATCATCTCCGTCACCTCCGCCAGGGCGCGCTGGCTGTGGACAATAGTATATATTTGTTTATTCGGTAGCAGATGCTTTTCAATTCTTAAATACTTAGTAAAACTAACGCGGTACCTATAGATATTATTTACAAAGTGACCTCGTTTTACTTGTGTGTTGCTTAGGATTCAATATCTGGGTCAATGTAAAGTGATCCGTGAGGCTATTAAATTTTTAGTGGCGTTTCGTATTGGCATCTACTAGTATTTTCCTCAAGTTCTTGGTCCTATTATTCCTAACTCTATAATTTTACTAAAGTTTATTCGGCTACTATATGATTACCGTCAATAAATGCCATGTAGCCATTGCCACTGTGTTGTACAAAGGTACTTACATATTTTATGGCTTTTATTGCATATTTATGGGAGCTGAGGCATACCCGTCATAGTATTCGAATAGTAACTTACGATATAGCCTGACTGTGATCTACATGATCACAAAGCTGTGACAGAGTCGTGACATATAAGGATTGCTAATAACGTTATGTTGCGCACGCGTCGCCTTTTGCGAATTTCACTATTGTGTTGTAGGTAGGTATGGAATAGACGGAGATAAATTTGTGAAACACAATACACCCCGTGATAGACGAGAAAGTAGAAACTGGTAAAAGCGAGAATGTTTTTCACTGGAAACTCTGACAATAAACAGACACAATGAAATTGATAAGCTTTGTCTGATTTATTTTTACTAAAAATAAATTTCATGATAATGTTTTTGTTATACTTAGTTTCAACTTTAGTGCTTTTCAGTCGTAGGTATATCCGCCACCACCTATCAACTAACTACAGAGGAGTTTACCTATGAAGCACCCCGGCAGCCTTATCCTGCTCCAGGGCGGGTATCTTGAATCTGTGGCCGGCTGCCTCAGCCACTAGTCCACAAGCAGCAAAATAAGCCCCTTTGTGCTGAATTAGAGTTTACCTGTTCAGCACCTGGGCAGCCTTATCCTGCTCCAGGCCGGGTATCTCCGGGTTGTAGCTGGCTGCCTCGGCCACTAGTCCTAGTGGACTAGTGGCCGAGTTAGAGTTTACCTGTGTACTACTCCGGCAGCCTTATCCTGCTCCAGGTCGGGTATCTCCGGGTTGTAGCCGGCTGCCTCGGCCACTAGCCCACTAGCAGCACAATTAGCGCCCACGCTTCATGTTGTGCTGTGTTAGAGTTTACCTGTGCAGCACCCCGGCAGCCTTATCCTGCTCCAGGTCAGGTATCTCGGGACTGTGGCCGGCTGCCTTGGCTACGAGGAGCACGATCAGCCCCCACGCCTGCATGTTGCCGTTACCATTGTAGATCAGGTTTCTGTGGGGAAGAGTCAACTGTTAGTCGAAGGCGAGCTATCGACTGATAATAAATATCAGGGGACAATCTCACACAAATTGACCTCTCAAACTAAAGTCTATGCTTGTACTAGAATAGTAATATGGAAAAAATAATATTAAATTGTAGTCCATTCTACTACTTTTATACGAACTTACTGTCTTATTATCTTCTTATTTTTTGTCTTTTATCTTGTGTTTATTATCTTGTAATTTTATTTCAATTATTATGTACAGCGATACTCTATAATTCATAATGAGCACCAACCTTTGACTTGTTTCTGTTTGGCTAGTTAGTTGGCTGGTAGAGAATGCTTCAATTATCTTAATAACTTATACTATTATAAAGGCTTTGTTTGTTTGTTCCGTTTTTACCAGCCATCAGCCTAACCATTTTTTTTATAAAAATAGGCTTATGTTTTGTCTGTTACATGGAGACGGACAGAGGATACTTTTTATCCCGATTTCCTAAAAAAGACACTGGATGCGCAAAAATTTGCTACTCCACAACATTTGGCGTTTTCTTTTAACCCATTATCCGTTATCGGTCGTTATTTAAACCGAAAACATGTTTTTTTTTCTTGCGTAGATTCTATATAGCATCTTAGTAAACGCGGGTACAGGCCGAAAAATATATTCGTCCTCATCGCATAAATATTTTCAACGTAATTTTGTAAGTAGGTACTCACTCACTACCACTATGAGGAAAAGACTACCTGCTGCAAAAACTGCATATGTGTCCTAGCTATAAGCCATAAGGCAAGGAAAATCAGGTGCTAAAAACAGTCATATAAAACATGCATTTCAGCAAAACGTTGAAAAAAAAAATTTTTGTTTCACTTGCGGTTTTTATCTTCTACTAATATTAATTATAAAGAAAATTCATTCGTAGATAAATGCGCTAGCAGTAGGTTCTTGCTGGTTAAAACAAACCATAATTCCATCTATTATGTTTTTGGCCTTCTTGTCTATTTTATCTAACTCTAACAAGATGGGGGCCCCTCTTGGATACACTTGGCAGGTTTCTTCACGATGTTATTTCTTCATCGTAAAAGCATTAGTAACCCAGGGGATTTATTCTACATTAGCTAAACGTAATTGCTTTTGACATGATATCTTACGATCAACATTATGATAGCTCTTTATTTGCGAGTGATGTGATGACACATTAGCCTAGTTGGTAGTGACAATAAAATAAGTAGATCGTTGTCTAGTATGTACCCACAATACATGCCTAAGTCCAAGTTTAAGTATAGGAGAAGCAGTTCATCTTAAAACAAAAATACATCGCGCGGCTTGCCTCCGACTGACTACCACTGACTTCAAACTATGTCAGTGGCTAGATAGTTAGAAGGCCCACAACCATACGGACGCGTTACGTACATATGCAAGCCGCGTGATGCACCTTTGCACAGTGCAAATATCTAACAATACACTCGTGGCATCTTTATAAAGAAAGAATATTATAAAATGCAAAAGAAACCATTTGTCTCGACGCGACACTCGCGACTGACAGCACTGCCATGTCCACTTAGCGGTCTTGTAGAGGCGTGCGTCGTGAGTGCGTCGTCGTTTCGAAAGTTTGTTCCTAGCTTCTTTACTGCTTTAGCTATATTTATACTTTGACCTTTGAAGCTGAACTACTTCTCCTATATACTTATACTTTGCCTAAGCTTGGTTTGGGACTAGGTCAATTTGTGTGACTTTGTTGCTGTAGCTGAGTTAAAACCAATACGATAGCAATACTTAACGAGACAAAATAGAATAAGGCTCCAGAAGAACTCTTTGTCTCACGGTGCCCATTAGGGATCGAATTGGTTGAAACCTTTGAGTCGACATTTCATCATATTAGGCCTCCTAGGCTTTGGTATATAATGGCCTGAGTTGCGGGAATTATTTTCGATGGTAAACCATACTAGGGTTGTTTACAATTACTCCACTCGTTAACGATCTGACATTACGTTAAAGTTAGAATAAGAAGGGCTACAATTAACTGACATGTAACTTCAAAGCAAGCTGCATGACCTTTTGCTCAGTGAATTAAGACCAAGGTACAACAATACTTAGACGCATTAATAACCGATGCCACTATAACTGCGTGTTGAAAACGCAAGTTACGAAACCAAGCACGAACACACTCGTGCAAAACCATTAGGCGCAATGAAGCGCGAGTTTTAAATTAGAATCGGCCCCGAAATGTAAAACTATTTAATAAAAAACCAGAGGCATTCTTTAAGAACAGAAAGGCTAACTGAATTATATGCATGTGACTTCAAAATGGCTCTAATTTTATATGCTACATATTATTCGTACAGTAGGTAGTTTTTTTACCATATTTAATAATCGCGTATACCTCAGAAATAATTATCCAACGCAATTATTACTACAGTCAAATAAAAGATACAGGATGTGTATATGCAGGGTTAGTACCTGCAAAAAGTTAAAAAAGTTTGAAGTAGTAGGTACCTATAGCAAAGAATGTTTTGGTTCCTTAATTCTGAGACTTTTTTTCTAGTCATTAGCTACTCCCGCATATCTAATATTCGTTTATGAATATTTTCCTCAGGAAAGGTTTAATATAGATATGGACCTTTCCTATCAATATAGGTACAACCTAGAGATTACTTTGGGACTAGGTCAATTTGTGTAAGATTGTGCTTCTGAAATGTATTTACCTATTCATTTAGATATATTATACAAAAGTCACGTTAACGCTTTAGACAACAAAGAAGGTTACACAAACAGACTATTTCATACTTGTACTACAATTATTAACAAGGATAAGCTCAAAACCATGTTAATTAGTTTAGATGACTTACTTTGCAGTTTTTAATAAAGGATGATTGCTGCCGACCAATTTACGCAAATGCAGAGCTACATTCGCGATTTCGTCACTTAATACCCATCGCAAACTCAGGAAGGAGGTTGGATATCCCACGATTTTCTCAGCCTCGCTTACTGCGCGGTTCCAATCAGGCTTTGAAGTTTGTTGGGCAATAGACGCACGATGAGCCTCAGCTGTGCTCAGTTCCCTTTCAGAACAAGGTCCCCGGAATTTCGACACCGCGCTCGCCGACAAAACTTTCACTAAATCAGCCCTAATGACGCACCTCAAACGACTTAAACTCATTTTTACGAATTAAAAAAAAAGTTTAGTTGTAAACTTGCAACACAAACTATTTTTTACTACAATAAAACACTTCAAACAGCTTTAACAGACTAGTTACTATACACAGTACTTTTTATAGAATAGTTCTAGAGTTTATGCAACTGTTGCATAAACGAGAATATCTTTCGTAAATAGTTACGAGTTACGAGCGAAGTCGCGGACGCGGACCCAGACTTGTCCGCTACTTTCGCGCGAAAATCACAAACTAACTTCAAAACTTCGTGACTTGTTGACTGACCGGAACATGAGACAGGTGAATGAATGCAAATGAATGATTCATGTGAAGCAACACGGTTAAATTAAATTTACGCGGTCGCATTTGAAAACCAAGGCACGACTCCAAGATATTTTGACGTTATACATAGATAGTAGCGCCACACATAATGTAGTTCGTAATCTGCCAAGTAGATTTAAAATAATAGGCGGCGTCCATTATGCCACGAATTGATTCGAACAAAGTAATATAACAATATACTTGTGTTGTAGTGTGATTTTCTCAAATAATTGTTGTGACTTTGAGTTTAATGATTAAAATCGTAGGCCTTTACTTTTGTTTTCCTATTTGACAGAAGGTTGATTCCCGAGTTGAATGAAATATTTCACTTAAGTATTTAATTTGAAGTTATTTGCTATGTAGCTACCTTTACCCGTTAACTGACTGTACACTGTTTTGCAGAGTAGGTACTTTTGTTCTAAAATAATAATATCTCGTCCCGAAGATAAATTATTATTTTAAGTCGCTCTAAAAATACTCTCTCAAAGCTAATCTGAAGAAGTACCATAAAGGTGTCTCGCTTTCATTCGGCATAAAAATGAAGAGATGTAAGATCAATATTTTGGCAATCATGGCCAAGAGAAGTTCTGCCATAATAGATTTTAGCATCATTTCCTAATACCCATACTAGTTATGCTGAACGGCTAGACAGGTAGTCGTATCAAGCAACTACTGAAACTAGTAATACTGTTATCATAAGAAAATAATCCACAGGGTGAACATGGCCTTGTTCAAGTGGATGTGATAAGAACGAATGAATGACTGAAATTTAGTAATTGACAACGAATAAGGTGTTGCCCGTGCATAGGTGGGTTTATGCGTATAGTATTTTTTTTAGATATTAATAAATTCCTAAAAGCAAAGTATTACTTTGTTGACAATGATGCTACCAGTCCCGATATACAACCTAAATCTGGAACATTTAAAAGTAAGTAAGATTAACTTATGAGTTATAATAATAATAATAATAATAAAAAAATAAAAAAAAACCGCTGACGCAGTCAAACGCTTTTTACACCGTTTGTAAAAATTATTTGATTTTAGTTCTTTTTTTCATAATTTAGTGTGTGATTTATATTAACAATGTTATTCTAAATAGTCTAGAAATATATAGAAATGAACAGTAACAACAATATTTATAAAACATCTCGTCTCAATGTAAATATGACATCTATCAGTATCACACGTCAAAATAAATTAAAATCATTATAAATAATGATAACAAGATCTCGAAAGCAGCGTATACAAGCGGATTGTACACCAGACGCACGCCTTCCATCCTCGCCCGCCTCGTCCAGCTCCTCGCCATCTTCGTCAGATGACGAGTTCGCCACCGCCGCCGACACCAGCGAGTCGAGCGACGAGCGCGGGCCGCCGCCTCCGCCGCCACGACCACCTGCGCGACGCGGGCGACCACCGCTGCCGGCACGCTTGGGGCCTGCGGGGCATCCTGCTCCGTGCACGGCTTCCGCTACCGGTGGTTTAGTGCGCCGCATGCGATGGACAGAATTAAACAACGAAAATTGCATGCGAGCATATTATGGGGCTACAGAAGGAGGAACTAACCTCACTGCATATCGTGATCGAATGCTGCTTCTGTTTCAGTCTCTTGAACCGGCCATCACCGTATCCGCCCAACGACTTTCGGATCAAGTACGGGCGATTCAGCGGCTTCGGCGGCTGGATCAATCTGTACTCGATCGGCTACGCCTGGAAGCGCTCCCTATTCACACATCCTCAACTTTGACTCGGGATCCTCCTACTACGCTGTCAGCTTCAGTGCCAGTCGTCCAGCATGCACAGGTGTCAATGCGGGATGATCCCGCTGTCGACGATGAGGATTGTGTGAATATAAGTGTGACTAGCCAGGTAAATGAGCAACTGAGGAGGGCTTTAGAAGATGCGATCACGCAGTATCGGTCCACACCCAATTCTAGGCCCCGTCTACCACGCTTGCCTACAAGTAAACGTAACTTAGCGCTAATGGGAGCCCTAAATGCCTTGCTGGCGTCATATATACAAACCAGCGAGGATATTATCGATACCCACTCAATTCTGTACTGCGGGGCCATAGCTGCGCGTCGCGTAGCTCGAGTCAAGTTTCCGGACGATGACCGAGCTCCGCATCCTCGCGGGTATGTCCCCGCTTGGCAAGTGCGAATCGAGCGGCGTATCGATAAATTTAGGACTCTCATAGCAAAGCTAATCTGCTTCAGGGGGGGCAATAATCGTCCCCGAGTCATGCGTTTCGTGACCCAGGCCTTTGCTGGGACCGGAATAAGGCCCGAGCATTTTATGGCCTGTGTCACGGAACGTATCGACTTTCTGAAGCAGAAGGTTTACGCGTGGGCAAGCCGTATTCGTCGTTATAGAGAGCGTGTGGATAGATACCAGCAAAATCGCCTCTTCCAAAGCAATCAGAGGAAGGTGTACCGAAAGTGGGAAGGGACCGATCAAGGTGTGAGCGACGGGCATCTACCGGATCCTGAAGCTATGATTAATTTCTAGCGCAGCATCTGGTCGGTGCCTATCGCGCATACAGAAGGAGACTGGATGCGTGTTATTGAGCGTGAATGTGAGACTATTGAACCCATGGGGCCCATTACCATCTGCCCCGAAGACATCAGTTATGCAATTCAAATGGCTCAGAACTGGAAAAGTCCTGGACCGGACGGATTGCATAACTTCTGGATTAAATGGTTCAAAGCCTCACATGAGTGTTTAGCAGCGCAATTCCAGAACGCCCTTGTGATCGGTTCCTTGCCTCCTTTATTAACAACCGGTGTCACCTTCCTGCTCCATAAGTCCGGTAGTACCGCGGAGCCAAAGAACTATCGACCAATTACATGCTTGCCTACCATCTACAAGCTCCTTACGTCCATTTTGAGTAAAAAAATAAATAAACATTTTGTAGCAAACAACGTTTTGGCCTCTTCTCAAAATGGATGTAAGGTTGGGTCCCGCGGTACTAAGGAGCTCCTCCTCATTGACATGACCATTAGCCAACAGGTAAGGCGGAACAGGGCGGCCCTTTCGACTGCTTGGATTGACTATAAGAAAGCTTATGACTCGGTGCCTCACTCATGGCTTGAAAGGATCTTAGACTTGTATAAAGTTGATACAACTTTGAGATCCTTTTTGGGTGTGTGTATGAGGCAGTGGGTCACAGTCCTTCGTCAACCAGGTGGTCCAGATGTCCCCTCTGTTTCGCCTAACTTGATAAGGATTGAAAGAGGTATCTTCCAGGGCGACAGTCTGAGTCCTTTGTGGTTTTGCCTAGCCTTGAATCCTCTAAGCTCTTTGCTGAAGGATTCCGGGCTAGGCTACCGACTTCGTAAAGAGGCTGAAGTAATTTCTCACTTATTGTACATGGACGACCTCAAGCTATTTGCATCGAAGCGCCAAGATATTATGGCACTATTGAAAATCACACAAGAGTTCAGTAGTGCCATCAAGATGGAATTCGGTGTAGATAAGTGTGCGGTCATGCATGTTCAACGAGGGAAAGTTGTAAATTCATCGAATTTGCAGCTTTCTGAGACAATGACTCTTAGATCTCTCTCCGAAGTTGAAACCTATAAATATCTTGGTATGTCACAGTCTTTGGGTATTATGGTCAGCGATATCAAGCAATCGATGAAGGAGCGTTTCTTTTGCCGCTTGACAAAAGTTCTTAACAGTCTTTTGTCGGGTGGTAATAAGGTGCGCGCTTTCAACGGCTGGGTGATGCCGCTGCTCACATACTCCTTTGGCATACTAAGGTGGACTCAGACTGAGCTGGACGCCCTGGATAGAAAGGTCCGTCTACTGTTTAAATCACATCGCATGTTGCACCCACGCTCGTCTGTTATGAGATTGTACATCCCGCGGAAGTGTGGAGGTCGTGGCATTTTAAATGCTAAGAATCTCCACAACCGCGAGATGTGCAATCTCAGGGAATATTTCCTTGCCAATGAGTGTGGAATGCATCGTGATGTGGTTGCAGTAGACAGGAGCCTTACGCCTCTCTCCTTGGCAAACGAGAACTGGCGCAGACCAGCGGTGTTAAGCACAGAGGACCGCAAGAACGTATTGAAGAGCAAGGAGCTGCACGGACGCTTCTACCGGGCCCTGACAGGGCCTGACGTAGACCTTTTAGCATCCGTGAACTGGCTACGGTTTGGCGACCTCTTTGGGGAAACCGAAGGTTTTGTCTGTGCAATTGCTGACGAGGTCATAATGACGAACAAATATAGGAGGTATATTCTGAGGGATGGCACGATCGACATTTGTCGAGCGTGTCGTCGCCCCGGCGAGTCTCTCAGACACATTATTTCTGGTTGTTCCCATTTGGCCAACGGTGAGTATTTGCACAGACATAACCTCGTGGCCAGGATCATCCATCAGCAACTTGCTCTTCAATATATTATGGTCTTGTTGAGTCCGAAGTGCCGTACTATAAGTACACACCGGCACCAGTTCTCGAAAATGGTCGTGCTACACTCTATTGGGATCGATCTGTCATCACGGACAGGACTATTGTTGCCAATAAGCCTGATATCGTGTTAACAGATCGATCTCAACGCCGGGCAGTGCTCGTTGACGTCACCATCCCGCATGACGAGAACCTCGTGAAGGCTGAGAAGGACAAGCTCAGCAAGTACCTTTACTTGGCTCATGAGGTGACCGCTATGTGGGATGTTGACTCGACGATCATTGTCCCGATAGTTGTTTCAGCGAACGGTCTTATAGCGAAGAGTCTCGATCAACACCTTAAGAGACTCTCGCTAGGTGGCTGGATCAAGGGCCAGATACAGAAAGCAGTACTCCTCGACACGGCACGTATTGTGAGGAGGTTCCTCTCTCTGCAGCCCTAACCACCGGTAGCTTGAGCCCTGCCCCGCTGCCGGCGGCACCCGTAGGTTAGGTTTTTTATAGTGTTTGTTTTTTATATGAGTATTGTTATTTTACTTTTATATCTTAACATTTATTGTAAAAAACTTACTTACAGATTTTAAATAAATATTGACAATAATAATAATAGTAATATCACGGGACAATGTCACACAAATTGACCTAGTCCCAAACTAAGCTCTAGGCTTGTGCTATGGGTACTAGACAACGATAAACTTACTTATATAGAGAAATATATACTTAAATACATAGAAAACATCCAAGACTCAGGAACAAATACTCGTGCTCATCACACAAATATCTGCCCTTACCGGGATTTGAACCCAGGACCCCTAGCTTCGAAGGCAGGGTCACTCCCAACTAGGCTAGCGTGTCGTGAAGTTAGATATAAGTAGGCTCTATATTTTGTTTATGAAATGCAGTTTTAATGGATAGGTGTACAACTTTTTTGTGTATTTCTGAAAGTCATAATATGACATATCGCACTTCCTTTTCCTATTTAGGGTTCCGTATTTCCTCAGAACCATTATAGGTTCATTTGTCTGTCTATCTGTTTGTCTGTCCGTCTGTCTGTCTGTATGTACTTATATCACACTCACTTTTTCTTAGAAACTATCAAACTCACAAAGCTAAAATTGTGTACATAAATATGTTTGTCGATAGGTAATACCCCGCGCTAAAATCAATACCAATTAAATTACATGAAAAAAGGGCTAATTTTTTATGGAATAAAGGCAAACAGGAATGTTTAGCAGGATCTAAATGATGGTGGTGGAAATTCTGTCGCGTAGGACGAAGGCGGAAGGATGAGGCAGGAATTAATCTGACATCTCCTCGGAGCACTCACCGTTATACAAGCGATAGAGAATGCAAAGTGAGGCTACATCTCTATGCAGCGCCAAAGAGTCTAGCCGATCGGAAGTTCGCTGGCAGCCGACAATCCTAGTCGCTCTACGTTGGATGCGGTCCATGAGAGCTATCAGTATTCCATATGTGGCCGAACCTGCGCCTTGTACAGCTGCAGGCGATGGGCCGGAGTGAAATGCTGTCTCGATCTGTTGAGCAAACCGAGCTAAAGCAGGTAAAGCTAGTCTGAAATTATTTAGTTTTTCTTACAACATTCTTCGTATATTGTTGGATAGCTCTTAAAAAACCGTTAACGCTACTGAAGTGTGACCCTGGATAATGTGCACAAACGAATATGGATAAAACTAGATGCAAATTTCACCGACAAAAAAATGGGGTCGTTTTTTTAAGATTTAATAATAAAACATTGATTCCTGTCAACTCTATTGGAACAAAGTGAAATATTTCGCCTTATATGAGGTCTATTGAGATGAAATAAACGGTTTTTTAATCCTAGAGCATTTCCTGTGTCAATTAAATAAATAAAAAAGCGAAAAATAGGCCTGTTGAAAGAGAGGGATCTCTCTTTCAACAGAGAGATCTCTCTCAATAGAGAGATCTCTCCCCACGCGGGTGTTATGCCTGGGGACCGAAGTCCGTTTGGATAAAGTTGGATCTGGTATATAACTCAACCGAATGAAGAAACTTCGTTAGCGCGATGTGCGCACTGTCAGATTTAGTTGCGCTGTTTGACGCTGGTAGCGCTGTCGAGTTGGTTGTTACAAATTGACACTAGATGTCGCTAGGTCACCACAGGCCTTTTTTTTCAGTTAAATTGCATTTAGTTTCATCCCTATCTGTTTGTGCACCTTATCTAGGGACACACTGTATAACGAATGCGTCATTATTACCAAATATTACCAATCAACCAATCACTGCATTTTGTTACTTGGTAGTTTTGTGAAGTTACGCTGGCAACACTGGTAGTTCCAAATTTGACGTTTATCTTTTTTTTCAGTCAATCGCGCTCCACCGGCCGCTGTAGTCGATACTAGAGAGGTCACTACAAATCGCCGGCTTTCAGTGTCCCAGTTAAAAATATCGAAATTAATACATTCAATTTGTGGCTACTTACTATCTGTCAGTGAAATAGTGAACGTTAGGAAGTGTTGGTACAAGGCAGTCTCACAAGTTTATTGAACTTCTCTGAGGTGAGGTATCTTATTTTTGTGTGGGTAAATTTTCTGATCGGCTCTGGTCTGCGTTTTGGCCACGTGTGTAAATGCATACGTGTTACAGGACTGAAGTGCACCCGGTATCAGTATTGTTGTTTACTTTGCCCACAATCTGGCGGTGCGTTTCGGCTGTGACGCAGTCGTTTTGTGGAGTAAGTCAATAGGACCTTTCATGATGACTAGCTGTTGGGATCGTTGTTGCTTGCTATTTACAGCATATAGTTTACTTTTTGCTGTCTATTCTTGCCTAAAATAATCATTCACTCCTTATATACAATTCGTACGTATTTCATTACTTGGGATCTCGCTCTGGACAAAGGGTAACGATTCATACAATCCAAAACATAAATATGGTGCTTGAATTTTAGATGAAAATTTGTTTTGCTACGTGTTCAATCACTGATGTATACATCTGTCTGTTTACCTGTCTCCCTGTCTGTTGCCCAACTGATATTTATATTCATAATGAAATATATTTTTATTTGAAATTGTTAGAGACAGATGAATTTTTGCTTCTACCTAATCCAATTATCTCGTATGTCTCATACATGAGTAAATTTAAACATAAAAACTATTATCTTGGCAAGTTACTTGAATTTTGACCAAATCAATATTTTAAATTCCTATTACCATAATGCATAAATGATGCTTTATGTGAATTGAAATTTAACACATTAATGGACAGAATGCTTAGACCTGCCGTCCTTGGAACAGTATTCCTGTCAACATTCATTTTTCTATGGACATCGGCTGCATGCGTTCTATCCATCAACATGTTAAGGGATTGATACATTAAGAAAGTCAAAGTAAGTCCTAAGTCTAGTCAGCAGGCCAATGTTGCTACTACTGTTATACTAGGGGTGCTTTTTTAGCTAATAATGGAAAGTTTCTTATCATCAAGCTGATGAGAAGATAATTTGAATCTAAGGTATGAATCATTTCTGACAATGATGAATGACTGAAGTGCAAGGGTTTATTTTGGTGATTTAAAACAATTTGTAACATATAGATACTTCAGCATGTTGCTGATCCAAAACTAACAAGGTATTACCTACCCGGTTTAATGTCAAACAATACTTTTATGTGGTATCAGTTTCGGAGGGGTGTAATAATGTGTGCTCTGATTACTATGAAATTGTTGCAAAAATGCTATTCTCATGGTCTGTCTGTGTGGTTATTTATCCACCCTCATTGTTGTCATCTATTATTGCCAAATAATGAAAACTGCCAGCAACTTCTGATGTAAAAAGCAGCTCAAAACTGCTGATAAACTGGATCCTAGACCAATTAAATGAAAGAGTTGGTGTCGTGACATATCAGTTTGTTAAAGAGAAGAGACAGAATAGGGAAGAATTAAAATTACTTCACGAGCAAGATCCCACCTCTTAGTAAATGTTGATTATTAATAAAACAAAATGAATAATATATTTAAAAGTTTCGCTTTGTACATTGGAATATCAAGAAAATATTTCTGCATGAACATAAAAACTACACGAGAATAAGAAATTATAACTGTACAACATTAATTTTCCTTTTCTTTAGTAATATAATTAGAATTTTCTGTAAAAATCCTCTCGGTTTTAAGGGATGGAAAGGGTACCAACTGGAATCTTAAATTAAGCCTCCGCTGTCTGATGAATTACACCTTGTTAATCGTAATAGGTAGATGACATTTTTACAACAATATTACCAAAGTACAGAGTAAACACAATTTCTTTCTGTTATTGTTCATCCTTTTTGCAATGATACAAGACTAAATTAAGAATTATGAAATAAAAACAAATAAGTTTTCCATTGATAATATTTACAATATTTACCAATATTTCAGTTCTCCACCAATACCACGTATTTATAGAAGTCGTACAATATTTGTAAATTGTTGCCATTGAATTGTTGATAAGCATGTTTCGTATTTGTAGGTCAATGCAAGGGAATAAAGATAACAAAACTTTGAAATAACTTATATTATGCCGGCTTAAGGCGAGAGCAGCATGTACCTCATACACACTCGCTCTTTTCCTGTCTCAGGGTGTGTCGGCAAGTGTACACAGCCGGAATTACGATTTTCAAAGTAGTTTTTTTTTACATCCTATTCGATTAAATTGATTTTTTATTCTGTTTCATATCATGAAAGAATTTCATGGCTATTTGTGACAGATACAATAAGTGTGTCCACCTCCAGTGTCGCTTAAGCCTAGGAAAAACATTCCTATCTTCTTTTTAATTTTATGGTTTTTACATTTCTGAAGATTACGGGCATGACTAGTACGCGTATTGTCTTGTTTCATTCATGTGTGCAATAGCTTTTTGATAAAGTGCATGCCTTGCTCTCATGTTGGTCCTGTTACTGAGCGATAAACATTCCGCTATTCAGATTTTCTTGAAGCTGTTTTAGGGTTTCGTAGTCAAACTAGGAATCCTTATAGTTTCGTCATGTCCGTCCGTTCGTCCGCAGCCTAGCGCAGAGACTCTTAGTACTAGAAAGCTATAACTTGGCATGAATATGCATATTAGTCACGCCAACAAAATGATACAATAAAATGTAAAAAAAAAAATAGGGTACCTCCCCTACACGTATCGTGGGGATGTATTTTTTTTCGTCTACCCTATGGTGTGGGGTGTCGTTGGATAGGTCTTTTAAAAATATTATGGGTTTAAGACTAAGTAATCCGTTTATGAAATAATAAGCATTAAAACGGGAAATTTTTGTTTTTATGTTTGTAGTAAGTACTTCACGGCTTCGAAACCCTACACTGAACATGGTCTGACATGCTTTTGCCCGGTTTTTCCTACAATATACTAATTTCCTAATTCAAGTCCAACTGTTGGAAAGAAAGTAGGTAGGCCTACCTACCTAAGTGCGCCCAGAACATAGACCTCGCAATATCTAAGCAAATAGGGTTATTACTAAGTCATTAACTGCAATTTCTCATCTACCAATTTTCATGTAGGTACATTAGATTAATGATAGTCAGGTTATCAACATACCATCGCCCAAACTGATAACTGTCCATCGGAAGACCTTATGCCCTTTGTCCACCGATGTACAGTTAAAAGTGTTGCGGTTTTTACAAATGCCGTGTTTATTTTTCTGGACAACCAGTCCAATTATCTATATCTAATCTCATGGTAAATGCTGATGAGGTCTAGGTTGAAGCTTGCTAGTTCAGTGGAAGCCTGTTCACTCTAGACTTTAATTGTATATATTTCTGTATATTTCAATTTCGATTCGCTTGAGGGAATAGCTGCAAATTTTTATTTGCTCTCCCGACGAAAAAGTGTTGTAAGTTTATCGCAGCTCCCAAAGTTTTTTTAACGAAAGCTACTTCAATCTAGGTGGCTGGTATGCGGGCTTTACATGGGTGATAGCCGTGCGGCAAGTCACTAGTCGCATCGCTTTTTAGGGTTCCGTAGTCAAACTAGGAACCCTTATAGTTTCGCCATGTCCGTCCGTCCGTCCGCCCGCAGCCTAGTGCAAAGACTATTAGTACCAGAAAGCTGCAATTTGGAATGAATATGCATATTAGTCACGCCAATAAAGTGGTACAATAAAAAGTAAAAAAGTTAGTGTACCTCCCCTACACGTAACGTGGGGATGTATTTTTTTTACTCGTCTACCCTATAGTATGGGGTGTCGTTGGATAGGTCTTTTAAAAATATTACGGGTTTAAGATTAAGTAATCCGTTAATGAAATATTAAGCTTTAAAGCGCCATGTCTTGTTATACTCAAGTGCCCCCCCCCCCCCCCCCCCTACAGGCCAAAACTACAAATACTAAAAATCTGAAAAAAGTCTTAAATGTAAGAGCATTATATAACGAATTTTAAAGGAAAACTATCACGAATAAGTAGACATCATTGGTTCTTGAGATAAAGGCGATTAAAGTGTTTATACCTACTAAAATCATCTACGACGGCACCAATTGACTTTAAAAAGAAAATTAGTGATTACTTGATGTTTTTTTATGTTTGTAGTACTTAACGGTTTCGGAACCCTACACTGAGCATGGTCCGACATGCTCTTGCCCGGTTTTAAAAAAGTCGAATCGCCACCTCATTTACACAGTCCGGTAAAAATCGCAAGCGCTAACCAACTATTCGCTACAAGCGGTCGCATGCGGCCGGTCGCCGAGTGGCCAAAGTCGGGTGCTACTTTACTTTGGGGCCTGCGAGTTTAGTCACTTGCGGCCTAGCCGAAGTGCCATTTGGACGGTGCCGTGCGGCGGAAATCGACCGGTGTGAACCCCCCATTAGCTAGGTGTGATGAAAATCGGTTGGGTCGTTTAACCTTTTGAACGCCACAGTCGACTGTAGCCGCCAACGACGGCTACAGCCAACATAGACATCAGTGAAATAGCGACTTATGTACATTCGCATGAGATTCAAAATCGAGTTTGACATCAAGATGGCATCTGAGTTGCAATTGCATATTGGCTCTGGCGGTCAAAAGGTTAGCCTTAAGCATAAATTCCTGTTAGCACTCCATCATCACTGCGCCCAAGAGCATAATCTGTCCCTTGTGAACAATGCGTGCGGCACTAGGTCGGCGGCCGCGGGGAAGTACGCTGTGCCGAAGGTCGCTAACTACTACGGTGATAGATGCCTGCAGAAGCGTCTACCCTATATTCTTAATAGCTTGCCCACGGATATTAGGTTAGAGGCCAATAAGGCAAAATTTAAAAGAAAATTGTTCAGTTATTTTGTTAGTATTGTATTGTTAGTTTTGTTGTTGTTGTTGTTGTGTTTTCCCCCGTGCGGTTGCCGGGTTAGAATAGTGCCACTCCATGTCTTCCCGTGGATGTCGTGAGAGGCGACTAAGGGAATAAAGGCTTGTAGTACTGTTAGGCGATGGCCTTGCAACCTGTCACTAATACACTGGTAAACATCTTAGCCTGACTAAGCAAAATGTGGTTACAGTATTATCAACAAGTTTAGAGTTGTTGGTATTCTGTTGCTCCCTACCCCACTCTGGGAATAAAGGCGTGACGTTATGTATGTATGTATAAGTAAATTTTAAAATAATATTAAGTAAAGTTAGTTATCCTATTGAAGAGACTCAATGATCCCACAGTCAAACTGTGTGTACAGTTTTGTGGGACTATGTTTGTTGTTATATTATAACCAAATTTTCGTTAATAAATTTTAATAAATAAATAAGAGTTATCGGGTCTGACGGTAGGGGGTCGCCATTACTTCGGGTTTTTTTCTGTAGACTGAAGCTGAATTTGTTCCAGTTATGGAGTGGGAAGGGCCGCCCAAGCAAGGCTTGTACGACCCCCAGAACGAGCACGAGGCCTGCGGCGTCGGTTTTGTTGTTGCTATCGACGGAAAACGTTCCCATAAAGTGAGTATCCTTTATGCCACCTTTACTTCTATTCTGTTTGTCTGAGACTAATTCTTATGAATGCTAAAACTTTGCTATCAACGTTCCTTAAGCCGACTGGAACCTAGGGCAATCGTCTTTCCTTAATAACATTGTGCAATTTTTTTCTTTTTTTTGTAGCGATTTAAAATTGATATCACCATCACAGATATGTTCGATATCTCTTTAATTAGTGTGTGTACTTGTTTTTTTTTTATAGAAACATAGTTTATAGTATATTGACGCACAAATTTAACCAAAAGTAAGGTTTTTTTATGGATTTATAGTATTATAAAAACCTGCACAAAGTTAGTACAGTATGCAAAAATGAAAATGTTATGGTGTCATCACCATGTTTATTTTCGTGCTAATTGAATTCGTGCTTTTTCTTAATTATGTACTTATCTGGGGACCGATACCGTATCCATTTAAGGAAAAAAGTATATTGTATTTGAACAAAGCCATTGTATTAGTTAAATGTTAAACACAAAAACAAGACTAACACCACGCAGTAAAACCCTAAAAAGGATACACGCGATAAAGTTTAGTAGATTATAAACTGTAACTGCCATTGACATGCATCGTACTCTCGTCCGCTGTAGTGTTTTTTTCTTTTTAAAACAATTGTAAACGTAAGGTTGGGTAAGTTAGTTGCAGTATTTTATTACTATTTGCAGTGTTTTATTACTAGTTGCAGTATTTCATCCTATTGTGTATCGGACGGTAGATAATGCTATATTGGCTTTGTTCAAATACATTATATTGTTTTCCTAAGTGGATGCGGCCAAACCACAAAATAAAATTTATCGTGTATGTGAGAATATTTTTTAACCCCGATCATTCTTGATTTGTGTACAACTAAAAATAAAATAGATTCTCGCAATTTAATAATTTTTGTGTATGTGTACCGCGTTCACGGTTCGACGACTCGATTATCCATAAATATGCAATTTATATAACTTTTCACCCTGGAAATTGTTCACATCTAGCCAAATATTATATAAGCAGGCTTCAGAGATGCAGTCGTTGTGAAAAACCAGTTCCGCTTTTGGCCCTTTGCTGGCAATTTGAATAAAATGTAGTTGCACTTTTGGCAGCATATTTGCTTCGGATTAACAATAAACACGAGCTGTCTAGACAAGTCTGTTTAAAACTGAATAAGCTTCAGCTAAGCTATTTAGTACTATTACTTGGCAGTTTTACTCAAAACTTTGGGTAAATTTTAAAACTGATAAGGTCTAAGATTAGTTCATTGCCAGCCTTGTCTTATCTGCCATCGGTAGTTAAACGTGATAATATTTAGACTGAACAAGATTTAAACCTGGAACGGGTCATTTAAGAATAAAAACATGGGTAAATTAACTGGGGGGTTATTATGTATGACATAACCTTGCAGTTCTGTTTACGCTCAGAGAAAAGGACAGAGCTATATAACTGCCATAGCTCTGTCCTTTGCGCTCACCGTAAAGTGAACTGCATGGCTAGGTCATAATAACCCCCCTGATCTAAATAAAGGAGAGCTGAGCAGTTGAAATAAAACAAATGTTATCAACTAGAACCCGACTACGAAAAGCAAAAATCAGACTTTCCCCTTAAGCTCTAGAATTATTGAAACAGAAACATTTTTAATAATGTTATCTCTTTGTATTGGGCCGAGCGATTTTAATAACTAAGTATATTATTTCGTTAGAATTATATGTATTATGTGTATTATAAATCGATTCGAATTATAAATCATTAATTTACTAGTAAAATTCTTGGCCTGGTTGTGCAAAATGTGGTTACAGAATTATCAACAAGATTTTTAGAGTTGTTGGTAATTCTGTAGCCCTGCCTACCCCACTATGGGAATGAAGACGTGACTTTATGTATGTTATGTATAATTATAAAGGTACGTCATGCGAGTTGCAAATCGGGTTTTGGTTTTTAATTTTAACGATTATTTAATCAAACTATAGTATACATTTATCTAATATAAGTATCTTTGTTTATCGTTGTCTTGCGCAGTCCAAGTCAAAAATGTGTTTACACTTTCGTACCTTGTCCGGAAGTGCTAGTAGAATTTTGACGTGTAAAAGTGCCCGTGCGGCCTACTTACTGAGTAAACAACTTTTATCTTTAGTCCTTTTAACGTCTATTAAACTGCCATGTAAAGAAAGAAAGAAACACACGGACAGTACACAGAAGACAAACAAATGGACATAAATAAAAGAAAACAAGGTACAGCACGGAGTCAGGCTCTGGCTTGGCATTATACTGAGGTGTCAATGGCTCTACTTTGAAATCCGTAATTCGAACTTCGTCTTTTGCTATCCCTTTTGCTCTCGCTGCGTTACTAATCTGCAAAAAAGTGACGGGGTAATTTTAAAGTAGAGCCGCAGACAATTATAGCGCTGGTTTTCAGCCTGTACCGTCTCGGTGACTCACATGAAATTGTCACAACGATTAAAGTGACAAGGTACTACAGTGTAAACATATGGCTTCCACTTTACCCATATCACAAGGTCTAGACCTTAGTTTGGGATTTGGGATTAGTTTAATTCGTGTGCAATAACATGTGCCGCTTGATAGGTATTTATTTATTTAAACAGTCATGCGATTAGAAAATAGAGAATATTTAAAGCTCTTTGAAACCTGGAACTCCCAACTTTAGAGTGACGTAACTTTCCCCTTCTTTTTACGACTACAACTGACATGGTTTACGTTACCGATGTCACGGGATAACCCACCCAATTGTATACAAGTATTTAATATAGCGACCCACCCTCGCTTCGCTTCGGGTTAAAGTATTATGTATAAACCTTCCTCTTGAATCACCGGATAAAAAGTAGCCTATGTTCATCAGGGATAATGTCGGCTTCTAATGGTAAAATATTTTTTCAAATCGCTCCAGCAGTTTCGGAGCCTATTCGAAACAAACAAACAAACAAATCTTTCCTCTTTATAATATTAGTATAGACTAATCCATGTCTTCAGTATTCCACCTACTTCAGAAATCTCCAATGATTTCTTTCGTGAGTATCTCGAGTTCCACGTCTTAGGTTAAACAAACCCCCTCATATTGCACCTTACCGCAGATCGTCCGAGATGCCGAGGTGCTGGCTAAGCGCATGGAGCATCGCGGCGCGTGCGCCTGCGACAACGACACCGGCGACGGCGCAGGAGTGCTTACCGCCATCCCGCACCAGTACTACTGTGCACAACTAAGGTATGTAACTTAACTTTAGCAAGGAGCTTTTTTTATGTCAGAGAACGTACGAACACATGCAAGGCCACCTAAGTGGGTTCTGGGGCCCATAGACTTTTGCAATCTTAAGACGGCAAACCCAAGACTGCAAAATGCCCTGAGACCAAGATGGATGCTCTTTGCAAGTCATTTCACAGGTCTTAATCCCAACATTGGTGCTTGGCGGCAGATAAAGGCTTTTTTTTTTAAAGACAACCAATCTGGTTCATCGTTATATGCTGATCAATTTTAAACCAGGTTACAACACATAGTTATGTTAGGAGGATATTATACCTTAAAAAAACACTTTCTTCCGTTACACCTTTAACGATTGCTCGCTGTCGTCATTTTGTACCGTTTTACATACGTCTACGATTCAATACAAATAATACTTACGTCCTAAAGATTCCATATTCTGTCGTTGATGGGCTTATGCTTATCCACTGACACTTGTCGATCTAATCGTGCGTGACAAACTTGTAACGCTTCCCTAATCCACAAAAAACGAACTAAAGCGAACAGGTGCGAAATTGATTTGCAAGACTGGAAATAAAAACGTACTGAGAATACAAACATACAAAGTTAAGCAAAGTTAAATAATAGCGTGTAAAAGATCAACGCCATTTAAAATTTATTTTGAGTAGCACAAGAAATAGAAAAAAATAAAATAAAAAGATGACGTTATGTTAAATAAAATCCCTGCCAGCTTTGTGCCGCAGGACCAATCCCAACCTTTTAAAATTGACGAGTGTAAATATTAGCGAAAGACGTAATAAAAGTAACAAAACCGCGAAACATTGTTAAGGGTTACACACTCAATGAACTTAAACACACTCGGAAAAAGCGTACTAATTATACCTAAAGCATATCGAATGTAGGCATAAGCATGTTCTACAAAATTTATTTCGTCGTGCCACTTGGCATCCTGCCAGTTACAGGCACAATCGGACGTAACCTTACACTTGGCGCGGTGCCAGAGTTCTGTGAGAAATCGATGGCGGCGCTGGAGCGCTGTGGGGATTCGCCCAGGCGGGCTAAGGGCAAGCCGATGTGGGCTTTTGGTTAACCTTGAATTTCAGCTGCTATTATATCGAGTGACCTGCATTTGAAAACATAATTTACGTAACGTGGATAATAAATAATGAAGGATTTCTAATACGACAATGCTGTTTGGTAATGATTACTCGAAAATATTTGAAACTAGCTGTTGCGCGCGACTTTGTCCGCGTAGAAGTCGTTTAAAATCGCAATTTCCTTGAATCAGTCAAATCTTCCGAGATAAAAATTGCACTATGTCCGTGCGTCTCTGGGATGTGTTTGTACCCGCTCATTCCCAAAATAAATACCATTCTACTCGTATTACCAGAATTACTAAAACTTTTGATTGATTTGATATTGGGTGAAGTTTATAAACAATAGCTTAATTTAATTTGAATGTTTAGTTATGCGATTTAAGTATATTGAGAATCTGCTACTTTGAAATTCTGGTATTTCGAGAATGAGCGTCGGCACCTACCAAGTTTCACTTCGATCGGTGAAAAGTTATCAAACAAACATTGTTTCTTTCGCATTTAATATTTGTATGGAAGTTTAGATCCACGGCGTTTCCCGAAGGTATTTATATCAACCCGAATTCTTTAGGGTTCCGTACCCGAAGGGTTAAAACGGGACCCTAATACTAGGACTCCAGTGTCCTTCTGGTCTGTCTGTCTGTCACCAGGCTGTATCTCATGATCAGTGATAGATAACAGTTAAAAAAATTACAAGTGATATATTTCTGTTGCCGCTATAACAACAAATACTAGAAACAGAATACAATTAATATTGAAGTGGGGCTCCCATACACCAAATTTGTTTTTTTATTGCCGGTTATTTGCGCGATAGTACGGAACCCGACGCGCACTTGGTCGGTTTTTAATTTAATTATCACACTGTTTCTTCTATATGACCTGATTGGTTTCCGACCACAGTGCGTTTACACTTTACGCCAATTCGTTATCATATTTCATTCAGAACAACACATCTTCCCACTTGTCTACTGCTCACATCCTAATTTACAATCGTTGCCCTACCACAACCAGAGCTGGGTCAAGTGCGCACAAATGCCTAATAGATATTGATATCCTTGCTCGTTGCTATGTAGCTGTACTATGTCTATTGCGTCTCTGAACTACGCAGTTGCTCTTGTTGATTTATTCCTTCTATGCTTTGGTTAGTTTGTATTTGATGAAGTAACTGGGGTATTGTTGGTCAGGTTTTCATTTTTGGGCAGTTAATTTGTAAAGTAAAATCCAAAGTTCATAGTGTAGTACAACTTGTAGTGTTCTTTGGTAGAAATGTTGTCTTCATAACTTACTTGACTCTTTTGTACTCAGAAAAACATATTGCTTTTGACATGTTATCGTATTGTCAAACTTATGATAACTCTTGTGTACTTGACAGTAACGGCGACCGAGTTGAAAACAATACTATAACGTGTCAAAGCAACATCCTTTTACAGAGTAGATGCCGTGGATATTGGATGGTTATTTACAAACATTTGATGTTTTTGTAAAATCTCAGCATGTATGTATGTACCATTAGTGCTTCAAAGTAATGGACTTGAACGCTTTAATTTATGTCATGTTCTATTGCCAACTGGACAGTTCCACTATATTTGTGTTCAGTGCAAATAGTGTGCATGTGGCATACATATGCTAATAAAGTTACCTTGCTCGTGATTTCATTATTTTGTCTCATGCCGCTCTGGTATGAGGCGTCATGGACTGTGATTAGCTGACAAGGACAAATCTATGCTCTCGACTGTGCATGGTTTAAGTTATTCCATCAGTGAACAACATATACATAAATCAATGTCCATATTATTGATTGGTAAACCCGATTCTTGCGTATTGGATTGCAACTTATCAAGAATGAGATGGATTAATTTATAATTTTCACGATTTTACTAGATACATATAAACAAACATTTGTAAGAATCTGGCGTTAGCTTTAAATTACCTACTCAAATGAATTGAGTATAGACGACAACGACAAATTGATCGGCAGTTTCGATTAAAGAATTCCTTACCCACGCCACGGCTTCTTGCGAAAATTCAATAAACATTGCTTTTCGAATGTCTTCAATAAATTCCAGAATGAGGAATTCTACCTACCTAAATAGATATTTACTTTTTTTATTGCGTTGAATCTCGTTCTCTGGACAGTAATAAATAATCAAGTAACGTTATAATCAAAACTACAAAAGCATTAAAGTTATATGAGGCGATGGAAGGGATAAGTTTACCTTTGTGCATTTCTATTTTGTAAAGTTTGCGTTTATTTTGTTTTTCTTTTTTAGCAAAAAAGTGTATTTACATACGAATGTAAAGTTTTATTAAGTCGCCGTCTGACGAATTTCTTATCACTGTCCGAGATCATGTCTCTCAAAAAATATTTTAGTGCAAGATTATCGTCAAACACCACATCAAACAACGCAGATTGATGGCTATTCTTAGATGCACTAGATCTGACAGTGTTTTAGACTGATCTTTTGTAAACGAAAATTCAAAGCTGCTGCTTCACGTATGATTTATGCCAGTTAATAGATACCTAGGACGCTAAAACATTTAAAACTTGCATATGGTTCTTAGTAATTCTTTGGTGGCTTGTTACTCTTTGAAAAAAACCTGTAATTCCGTTATGGGTATCATTTAAATTTAGTTCAACGGTCCTAGTAAATCAGATTTTGCTACAAACTCGGTTACAATATTAATTTCTCTCTGGTGTATAATATGTTCTTGGTTTTTAAAACGATACGAATTTTTTTACGGACGGATTTATGTTGACGATGAACGGGCGTCACATTTGGCTTTATTGAGTACCTTTATAAAAAATGAAGAAGGCAGACTAGGTAAATAGTCTCTTTTCAGGGACATATATTTCCTCTTAAAATCTACAGGAAAGATCGGTTATTTCATTTTTACCTGCTTGACGCTCGACCAAGTGTGAAAATTTTGCACATTCATAATGAAATCTCGTCGCGTCTTTAGCATTGATTAACACTTTTCAAGGTTGGACTATTTAGTTCCATTATTACCAGTAATAACAGGTTGGGGCTGGATATTTTGTATGTATCTTTATGGATTTAGATCCTAGATAAGATTAGAGGATTTTGAAGAATATCGACTTTTGTCCGTGTGGAAAAATCGATTGCGACAAACTGTATCTTGTAATCAACTAGCGACCCCCTCGCTTTGCTCCGGGTACTGTAACGAGGTTCCCGACAACCCGTGACAGTTCTACTATATATATATATACCTATATGAGTAAACCTTTCTCTTGTATCACTATATCTATTGATAAAAAAAAATCCGTTGGAGTTTGGTTTTTTTTAGCTCAACTTTACAAACATCGAAATATTTTAAACAATTAGGGATTAGAATTGCTATACACCAAATTGGGTGCCTGGTTAATCCTAAGATGCAAAATTCTGTTGCGATCGGAAATGCCCTTGGCGCTTGCCTTATCACTCTTATCAGATAACGATTACACCTAATAAGTTTGAGTACCTTATCTTCCCTTCTTATCTGTGATACCGCGTTAGCTTATCTCGAAGATAGTTCTGTATTTACCACAAGTGCAAACTATTATGTACATTAAAAACAAAACAATAGATGTAATAGATATATATTACAACTAAAATTAAAATCAATAATATCAATACATCAAGAATGATTAACCGACTTCAAAAAAGGAGGAGGTTATACACGAGGAGGTTAGGAGGTTGACGACACGTTGGCCTAGTTGGGAGAGACTCTGCCTCCGTAGCCAGCGGTCCTGGGTTCATATCCCGGTAAGCGCGAACATTTGTTCCTGAGTCTTGGATGTTTTCTATATATATTTAAGTATGTGTATGAGCTTAAAATAACTTAACTTTCATATTAACTAAGAAGTGGGACTACATAACATCGTATTATGATCACTAAAAAGTATAAAATAAAATAAATGTTTTAAAAAAACGCAAAAATAACTTCTTTTAAAATTGTAGGTACCTACCCAATAGATTAGTCCAACTGAAGTCGGCGACCACAATATTTTCAACAAAAAAAGCCGACTTCAGTTGGACTAACCTATTACATACAATTTTTAAAGAAGTTATTTTTGTAGTATTTTGCTGTTTAGGTATGCTGTTGTTATGTCGTTAAATAAAATTGCTAAGTAACGTAGTTATAACTAGGTAAACTAGTTTTTTTCAAGTCTATTCAATGCTCCTATGTCATTATTTTGTGCGTGACCAGACTGAATTACCATTATAAAGGCTAGCGGTAATACTGTAATAGAAATTTTATTAGTGTTCAATTAGTACCGGTGGTACAGTCTAACACAGTTTAGTACATAGCAAGGTTGGTTCTGGATGGTAAGTATGGTAACCAATCATGAAGCACTCAATTTAAAATTTGGTATGAACCATCCTTCTCACTCGTCATTTGTTACTAAAATAAAAATTGTTTTGGAAAATGAACAGAGTTTTGCAGGGAGTTTCGTTAGCATTGTTTGTTCGTAGATAAATGAAAGTGCGAAGTTTTCGGCATAAGACCTGTAGTGAAATCAGGTGATATAACGTACATAGTTTTTCGTCCGAAAATTTTGTAAGCTAATTGAGAAAACAGATGAATCCGAACTTACGATGATGTAGGTGCGTACATAGTTATTGCTCACTGCATCTGCGCGAACTTTTTTATGCGAAAAATTAGTAGGTCATCGTCTCTGTAACATTGCAGGAAAGCACAAATGAACTATCAATGCAGGAAAATAATTTGGTATTTATTTAGTCAATCGTGGCGTTCAAAACTATCTTTATAGCGATAAGCTAAATACTAAATAAATACCAAATTATTTTCCTGCATTGGTAGTTAATTCATGCTCCTTTTCCGGTTTTAAAAAATGGTTACTATTTTGCTAAATTAATTATTAGTAATAATCAAGCAGATGTTTAGTTTTTGTTTATGTAATATTTTGTTACAATTCATATTTAATATTTTATTTAATGTCAGATGTTGTAAAAAACGTGGAATGTTTAACGGTTTAACCTGTCGTTACCCACACCACACCCGCGAATTCGCAGAAAAAAAAATTGCGAACCAAATTTCCCAACAAATTTGCACCCATTGTTACCCGTGCTTGGTCCCCAATTGAAAAACTGCAAGCACTTACAAACACTTTATTGCAAGGAAGATACAGTTCCTATTCCATTGGACGTTTTCTACTTTAAACGCGATTAAATTAGTAACAGACAGGTACCAACCGAAGCTTAAAACCCTTCTAATCTGTGAGCTTCACTCTTCATATTACTTGTGTCTTGCTCGCGTCAGCTCAACTTACCTCGGGTCACTCAGGACCTCCCACGTGATCACGTGACCGGGAGAGGCGAGTATCAAAAAATCGGTCACGGGAATAGGTTATATTTTTTCGGGAGAGAGAGGAGAGGTTAAAAATAATCATAGAGTTGATTGTGAAGTTGCACAGTATAATGAGCGCCGAGTTCCGATCATTGTTTATTGTTAGTTAGCTTATGATTTATGAATATGACCAACTGCAACAATTAGTACCTACAAACCTTATTGCCTGAAATTTCCATGAATACAAACATCTTGATGATATATACTTACTACTATAATACTCTCGCCGTTCTCAAAGGCTCGAATTGACAGCTGTCAACGCAGTACAAATTATAACCTCGAATAGGCCTCCAACACATATTTTGTACTGAGTTGACAGCTATCAAAACGGGCCTTTTAGAACGGCGCGAGTATAAAAAATAAGTAAAGCATAACAACTAAGGGAAACATTACCATTGTTTAGCAGGATTTTCTTTGGTTTAACCCTAGAGCCCGTTCAACATTTTTTTAGGATCACTGTTTCCTATTTTTTATAACTCATTTTTTGTACTTTATCAAAATCAAAAGAGGTTTGAATTCACGACTTTTTACATTTTTGCGAAGTAAAGGGATAAGTTACATAATTAGATAGTAACGTAGGAGTTTTTCTTCCATTTAAATTAGTTTGTAGTTTCGTAGCGCTTGCTGGTAGGTAAAATAACAACTCGTTTGGGATAACTGAACGTTTGAGATAAGTGAAAAAAATCTCTGATGGTCCTAATAGATCCTCATCATAATCTTTTTAGTAGTCAGGCATTGGCTGAAAATCTGCCAATTTGTTTTGTAGTTAAAAGCTTTATCTTCCTGTTTAACGTTCAAGAATAATCATTTTGATATATAAAAATAAACTTTATTTAATCTAATACCATGCATTTCCATTAAGTCAATCTTACTGCAACAGTTATCTTGAATGTTGATACTGGAAATATTTGCCGACAGCTACATTACTTACTATCTCAACGAGTATTATAACAACTTAATGGTTTGTTTGAAGTGATGTTATTGTGTTTGCTTTTCACTTCATCTTTTATGATGCAAATGTTGCTTGCTAATTTTTGGCACTTGGTGCCTTATCGCATTCATCTTGGTATCCTGAAAGAGGTCGGCTACTGGACATAGGCTTCCCTGAAAATTCGCCACAATTGCTCGATATTTTTTTCTCGATATTAATAACGGCATCTGTTAGATGCTTTAAATATTCACAAAATATTTAGTTGTATGTTGATTTTCAAAATTAAGGTTGGCATTTTTCCCATACAACAAACGTGTTTTTTTTGGCGTTTTTGCTCGATATTAATAACGGCAACAGTTAGACTAATAGGTTTAATGTTGCATAGATAATGTTACGGAACCCTTCGTGCGAGAGTCGGAGAGTCCAACACGCACTTGGCCGGTTTTTTTATCACCAGTGTAACTTCATCAAGTGATTAAAGTGCATACCTAATGTCTCTCGGTCGCCGATGATTTGACGTAGATGTAAAGGATTAAGTTACCGACCTTGATGTACCATACCGCGAGCACGTGGATAGCCCGTGCCAGCCTTTATCCGTATCTTAGTTTACCGCACGTATTTAAGCTTGAATTAAATTCAGCTCAATGTGCTCAGGTGCAGTAGGACTTTGACCGTGCAAGGTGTTTTGTCAAATGGCTTGCAAGGTCGGTCTTTTTGCTAAATTAACGGTAACTTAATCAAAATCGATTACATAGAAAAACGTCCTAAAATGCTCGCGGGTAGGTACATCTCGTTTGATTATACCTACATAATTTGAGATAGTTTCAAAGTTTTTAGGGTTCCGTAGCCAAATGGCAAAAAACCCTTATGGATTCGTCATGTCTGTCTGTCCGTATGTCACAGCCACTTTTTAAGAACTATACTGTTTAAACTTGGTAAGTAGATGTATTCTGTGAACCGCATTAAGATTTTCACACAATAATAGAAAAAAAATATTGTGGGTACCTACCTAACTGTTTTTTTTTTTTTTTTTTCATTAAACCCATACGTGTAGGTTGTCTATGGCGAAGGCTACACGTACAATAAATACTGTGATCTACTCATATTTATCATATACCTATCGTGATATTTACTGATCGTGTGGTCTAGTGTATTGACGAATGTCAATATTTATCACGGAAATCTAGATTTCTGGATTCTGGATGGCAGTTTGTGATAAATATTGAAATCCGTCAATACACTAGACTACACGATCAGTAAATACTGTGACATTTCAGTATAGTTTTTATCTTCATATCCAGTACACGTCTGAACTCTACGAAATACGTTACAGTACTGACGTGATAAATATTGAACGTGTAGCCTTGCCTGTTTATTGCGTTAATAAAATGTAATCTATCAGTTTTTATTGTATTGATGGACCAAAGTATTTATTGTACGTCTAGCCTTCGCCTATGGATAGGTCTTCAAAAATGATATTGAGGTTTCTAGTTGGCGCGAGAGACACTTCCAAAGTGGTAAAATGTGTATCCCCCTGTAACTTCTAAAATAAGAGAATGATAAAAGTAAAAAAATATATGATTTACATTACCGTGCAAACTTCCATCGAAAATAGGTTTGAACGAGATCTACTTGGTAGTTTTTTTAATACGTCATAAATCGTGTTGCTGCTACCGAACCCTTCATGGGCGAGTCCGTCTCGCACTTGGCCGCTTTTTATATAAGAACTAACTGACTCGACAGGCGTTGTCCTGTCTTAACTATGACAATTGAATTCTAATTGGTATACTTAATTAATAAAAAAAAACATAAATTGACAGTTGGCGCCATTGACAGAATGCATGCTGCAAAATATCGTTTAAATAGATGCATTACATAACTATTTTATATTTTTTCGTGTTACTTTCTTATTTTTTTCTTTCACAAGAACCTTTTCCCGATCATAACTTACACAACAAAAAATATTTGTGAAATCGGTCATATTTATATACATATACATATTTGTAAATTAATTACGACTATAGAATAAAACCCAGACATTCTTCTGTAAGAAAGGAAATATTGATATGAATGCAGAATCATTTCAGCATGACTCATGAATATTATCCACACCGTTGTTATTATATAAAATAGTAGGATCTAAAGTAAGTAAAGTAACTAATATATCCAGTGCTCATGTTAAAACAAAAAAAAAATGGCGGAGACTAGCTAAGATACGCTACGTGCCTACTGTATTACGCCTAATCATCAAAGAGTCACCTGCTAATCATTCCGGCGTGTAGGTAATGATTATCATCAGCCCACCGTGTGCTCACGGCGAGATCATTGACAATCCTGATAACGGATAACATTTGCACACCGAAATAATTTAATCATGCGAATACCCCACATCTATATGATAAGATAAAATAATAGTACAGCCGAATAGAGAAGGGTCTTCATAAATATTATAACTTATAAGGTTTAAATTATTACATACATACATACGTTAAATCACGTCTGTTTCCCAGAGGGGTAGGCAGAGACCACTCATTTGTAATTATTAAGACTATATATTAATTATTTTTTATACTTTAACAACAAGAGGACTCTTTTCCCGCTCTCCCTCTATTTCTTTTCGTTTAGGGTAGATTTCCAAAAAACTGTTTTTTGGGTAATCAAGAAATATTATTTGTCTGCTTGTCTGCGACACAGTCAGTCACGGAAGTTTTATATGCTTGATAATTATGTTGGCCGCCTTTAACGTATTACAAATGTTAAGAGCACAGTTAAAGACAAGACAGTCGTGCTAGACAAATATCATATCAATGACCTGCCAGATACACTCGAAAGTCGAATTGCCGAAGTCACAGTAATCATCTTTTGAGGGTGTTGTGTCCGATCATTTATATTAAATAAATATCACAAATATCACAGGACAATGTCACACAAATTGACCTAGTCCCAAACTAAGCTCTAGGCTTGTACTATGGGTACTAGACAACGATAAACTTACTTATATAGAGAAATATATAATTAAATACATAGAAAACATCCAAGACGCAGGAATAAATACTCGTGCTCATCACACAAATATCTGCCCTTACCGGGATTTGAACCCAGGACCCCTAGCTTTGAAGGCAGGTCAAAATCTTCAACAACCGCCTCATACAACTTACTGTTGAACTTATACTCCCCGTTTATTTAAGGTCACTGTCAATTGTGTGATGCCCCTGCTTCCCAGGGTTCATCTTCCATACAATAATCAAGAATTCAATATCATTGTCCTTACCCTTCAGCGTATAGAATTAGTCAGTGACTGACACTTATAAATAACCTGGTTTATTTCTAATTACAGTTGTTGCTGTAGATCATAATATGGCCGCGTCTGATTTATCCCATTCATCCAGAGCCAAGCGCCGTTGGCAAAAGATTAATTGTTTTTCTAACCCACGCAACTACTGTAATAGAGACTTCCTTTGAAAATTTGCTTAATGAATGCCCATCGCGCAAATTCCCAAAGGAAATCGAGATGCTACTGCGTTTCATACATACAAAACCAAAAATGTATGTACATGTTAAATGGCGTAGAATATCTATGTTATGGCGAAAAGTGAATGAAAGAGAAATGATTTTCTTTAGTGTCTGCCTGTACAATTATAAAATTTATAAAGTAAAGTGCAAACTACTTATACATATCATAATCATTTATACAAAGAGACACTCAAAAGGCGACCAGCTTAGCATAAATGTTGAAGCATGTAGCCACATCGCTGGGCTGATATTCTACGTGGTAAAAACGATCACCTGTGTGACAAAACTGTGCTATCTACAAATTTGCAACAAACAATGTTGTCACAATTTTGTCGCCAAGGTGCGATTGCCTTTGCCGTGTTTTCTTGTTGTCAACGTTTTGATGACTCTTATTTACTGGACAGTAATGTCGGTCTAGTTAAAAACGATACTAAAACACGTCAAACACAGTAGAATAGAGGCCCTGATTTACAGCTGGACCCACCGATACAAGATTGATTACACGTATTCATGCGCATCCACACTGTAGGGTACCAAATAACATGTTTCTTAAGACCAGACAAGCATGGCTAACATAGTGATCCCGTAGGCGGCGGAATACTGTACCATATTTTCATGGTACTGCGGATGTGGGTGCCAAGACCGCTAAGCTAAAGTGGGACTGGGCTGGACGCGTGTGCCGAGAGCATACGGATCGGTAGGCGGAAGGGGGGAGGCCTTTGCCCAACACTGGGACACTACTGCCCAGAAAAGCCGAGGATTTATATCGCGCGACTGCTAGACGACGCGCGCTCTACTGGACCAGCTGAGTTCATCGTAAAGATAAAATAAATAAATATCACAGGACAATGTCACACAAATTGACCTAGTCCCAAACTAAGCTCTAGGCTTGTACTATGGGTACTAGACAACGATAATTTTACTCATACAAATTAATATATACCTACTTAAATACAAAGAAAACATCCAAGACCTAGGAATGAATACTCGTGCTCATTACACAAATATCTGCCCTTACCGGTATTAGAATCCAGGACCCCTAGCTTCGGAGGCAGGGTCACTATCAACTAGGCTAGCGTGTCATTATTCATTCAAATATAACGATATGAATTAAGTTACACACAGAAGAAGCAGCCGGGCGTATTGCCGTTTACACAGTGCTCGTAACTGTAACGCATTCTCCGAAAGGCCTTCTTACAGAGCGTAATGTATACGACAATATGCCAACCTCCGCGCCGCATCCGTTTGCTGTGTGTTGACAACTTTTCATATCTTCACGATAAACTCATCTGGGCCTCTACTCTACTGCGTTATAACGATTTCGCGTTTGACGTGTTTTGGAATCGTTTATGTTACATTCGTCACTATCGTAAATGACATAAGAGCTATCAAAACGTTGACAATACAGAAACACGTCAAATACGATATCGTTATTACCGTGTAGAATCCCAGCCCTGGTGTGGACAGCTTTTAAGACGATTGTTTTGTCGACGACGCCAAAGACTAAAGTGATGGAAGAAATGCAAAACACTTGTCGCGCCTTGTTACCATATGCGCTAAGTATAAACACAATAAATGAAGCGTATACAGAAATTGTGTTCAAGTCGATTTTACAGATGACTTGTTTTATTTAACTACGTAGTATAGTAATGCGGAAGATGTTGAATACAGAAATTTAAATAAGATTGAATTGACTGCATCTCCAATAGACTACGCCTTGACCTAGATACGCGAGCCCTTCAAGGGCGCACCAAAGCGTTTTACCAAGGCCCTTAGTTATCTCTATGCTTGGTGATGTAGACACACTCTTGAAAATTCAAGTTAAATAAAATAAAAAATAGGTCAAATTATTTAAATAAATAAAGTCTTTTGGTACCTTTCCTTCAAATTGGCTTGTGTCATAATTATGTATGAAAACTGAACTTGTGACGGTGGCGTAGGAAATGGCTAGGTCTCCTTTGATCCAATTGGTATTAATTAGAGTTCAAACGATTTAAAAATAAATTGTTTTTAACCCCCGAAACAAAAAAAGGGTTGCTATAAGTTTATTGTGTAGATCTACGCATGTGTGTCTGTATGTGGCATCGTAGGTCCCAAACCGATTGACCGATTTGAACACGTTTTTTTTTAAAGAAAGTATTTTTAAACGGAGTGTTTCTTGGCTAGGTTTCATGGTTTTTATCAATTTATTAGTTATTTTATTATGAATAGAGTCTTTTGAGTTTCCCTCTCTTTGAAATTGGTATGCGGTATATGTTATGTTCGTGTAGGTGTAAAGGTCGTTAGGACGCTATTGATGTTTGGCTTTTATTGAAGTTCAAAGGGCGCGCTATATTTAAATAAGTAGAACTTCTAAAAATCCTGTCATGTTTTTACCGGTGTAATAATTGGTATTAGCTGATGATTTTCAATTAGCGCTCATATCGATCACCATCCGATTCATATGTATTAAGTGACAAGCAACAAGGCTTACCTTTATTACCTATTGTATTTTTTTATCGGCGTAATAAGTTTAACTGTACAATCGTTATCCCCTGTGGCTTTTTCCTTATCTACTATCACGGGTGTCTAGAGTGATGTTTTCTCTCACACCGCTCCGCTACCTCGCACAGCTTTGGTGGAAACGCAGCCTTAGATCATAGTGTTTAGGGTGGTGTCTAAATTAAACAATCTGGATTTTCGAATAGAACTTTTAATAAGTAAATGTGTTCTTAAGTAATGTTGTAGTGGTAACAGTAATATCAATGTTTAATAGAGTCACATTCATACATACATAACAACACGCCTTCATTCCTAGAGTGGGGTACGCAGAGCTACAGAAATACCAACAACCTTAAAAAGAATTGTTGATCATTCTGTAACCACATTTTGCAAAATCATGCTAAGATGTTTAGCCACCAGTGTATTAGTGACAGGTAGCAAGCCCATCGCCTAACAGTAGTTAGGCGATGGGCTTAGTCGCCTCTTACGACGTCCACGGGAAGACATGTAATAGAGTCAACATCAGAAAACTATCAACTACCATAGTTGTATAGGTATCCTCACCAAGACTTAGTGTTTACGACGTCCACGGGAAGACATGTAATAGAGTCAACATCAGAAAACTATCAACTACCATAGTTGTATAGGTATCCTCACCAAGACTTAGTGTAGTTAGGTACCTAATAGATAGATAAGATAATATAGCGATACCTAATTTCTGGAAAACTGCATCATACTAGTTTTGGATCGGTATTATCATGAATCATGATCGTATCTATCGGAATATTTCGCCATTCACTCAACTTGTGTATATCGGGTCGTTGTACTTTGATAAAAATATGATTACAATTATATCATTTCATAAAGATGTCACCGTGTGAATTTGCACGCGCGAACTGTGTTTAAATTTGCTAGTTTATGTTGTTACTACGAAGATAGTTGTATTTGTTAAAACTTAGTGGTGGGTCACCACGTGCTCGTTTCATTGTGTATCTCTTGTATGTATGCTTACTTACCAACTGACGTTCCCTAAATATATTATAATCTTATGGAGCACTTTCTTTTTCTTTATGTTTTTTTCCGTCCTTCCTACCTTTAAAGAGCTGTATCTTTTGAACCGTAATGCAACGGTTTTTTTTCAGAATAGGTACAGCGGATTCATGCACAAATATTTTTTTTAATAGAAAGAAGTAATACTACTGAAGCCAGCGGCCTGGATTCAAATCCCGGTAAGGGCAGATATTTGTGTGATGAGCGCGAATATTTGTTCCTGAGTCTTGGATGTTTTCTATGTATTTAATTTTCTCTATATGTAAGTACGTTTATCGTTGTCTAGTACCCATAGTACAAGCTTAAAGCTTAGTTTGGGACTAGATCAATTTGTGTGAAATTGTCCCCTGATATTTATATTTGTATCTAATAGAGGGTGTCTCCATACAAGAAACTTATTTTTTCCAATGACCCTATTTATTTTTATTGCATCTAAAAACGGTAAAATGTATAAGCGTGAAATTTAGTACGTATGATTATCATTACAAACTGAAGAAAAACAACAAATACTTAAAAATGGTCATGTTGGTGTTGGGCTAGAGCTGATTAGATTTGAAATATAATTCAAATCGGATAATACATATTGTGCGGCGGGTATGGAAACCTCGGTGCGCGAGTCTGACTCGCACTTGACCAGTTTAAATATTCAGCGTACGTTTGTCCATGTATTCGAAAATGCTCGAATGAACGTCAAACTTCGAGCAAGCTTGCCCGCGGAAACGAACCAAAGTATCGTAAAACCAAACTATGGACTTTTATATCTCTTCACGGACCATATAAATGTCGTTTACACTAACGTGGCGACTCTGAATGTTTCCTTCTAGTGATACTCTAGCTTTTAGAGCACCGAGGTCTCTCCGTGAACGAATAGGTAAACTTATAATGCCGTAGACATTATATCTCGTAGTTTTAATTATAGTCGGTATTACAGCTATATACATCTGCAATTTTATCGATTTGTCTTTCGCGGAGTTTCAATTCAACTTCAGATAAGTTCTTAACGAGTTTCTAGCGAAGTTAACTGAACGCTGTGAAGTAAGTAGTCCAAGCTATTTAATTAAACTTTTATCGTTGCATGCGTCCATTAAGAGTAAAATATTTTAAAACCAACCCACATCGTTATGCTATGACATTATGCCAAGAATGTCACAGAGAATACATGTGCAGATTGTGCAATAAATAAACATCATATTTCATTATTATATCCAAATGTCTTGTCCGTTTTTAAGCGTAACATGGTTTTTCTTATAAAGTAAAAAGAAGTAAATACTAACTTCCTCCATATGTTAAATATCTTTTTAGGAATGCTATTCCTTTCTTCTTCCCTTTCTTGGTTATTGCAAGAGCAATATGTATGGTAAGAACCAATCTTTCCAAATCCTTTATTTAGAGATTTTTATGGAGAAAGTCGAATGCCAGGGTATAATTTTTCGGTAAAAATCGCTAGGTCTTCTACGTTTAATTCAGTCTGTGATTCGGTGGACGGTTTGAAGCTTGGACTGTTCCTGGATTGTTTCTGTTTTGTCATTTGGTTGACTGGTAGAGAATGGCTTAAAAGGATCAAGTTTTGAAGAAGAGTAATGAAAACACAAAACTATAAACATTTTTAGTATCATACGCCGGTGACATAGAAATATAATCGGAGCCTGTTGTATTGACTGCCTAGAATTTAGGTCAATCGATCGACAGTGCAGTGCCTTATGATTCTTACACTTACAATCATGTAAGAGTATTGATATCAAATCTATATTCAGAATCGTAGCGTTTTCCAAATACATTTTGGATTGGACAGTGTGCGGGATTTTTCTGTGGTTAGTTTTGATAGGTAATTCTTCAATAAGAAAATACATAACTATTTGAACATTTGCGTTAGAATTTCACCATTGATTTATCATTGTTCACGTTCCAGTTAATTTGTGTGGATCACATCAATTAACCTTGTTTTATTTTACGTAATGACGCATTTGCCATGATTGACCCATTGGAGTTTAAAGAGTCCGTTGAGAAGTGTGCAAAACAATATCAAACATCGCGTGCAAAATGTTGATAACACGTGGAAACATTTGGCGCTATTGATAAGTTTGAATTATTGTAAGTTAATGACGGTGGAAAAAATCATACGGATCATTTATTCCTATCTAAACTCGTAGACATAAAAATAGTGCCCGACTGATTGTTTATACCCGACTCTCGAAAGAGGAGGGTAATGTTTATGACGTTTATGTCTATGTATGCATGGGTCTATGTTCCCTCGTAGAGTCTCAACGGTTGGCCCGATTTCGACAGACGTGTCTTTAGAGTCGTTTTAGCTTTAATTTTAAAAGTAAGCTTTAAAAGGTGGAATTAATAATATAAACATAGTTCTTAACATTGTATAGACGACAGTATTCACTTTTTGTTAGATTTGTTTACAAAATCGATCAGCTCGCTAAGGGTGTTATTACACTTATTACACTAATTGATCGATGCATCGATTAACATCGATCAATCGTCGGTCGATTGGTGTGATAAGGTTACTATCAACACCGCTATATCTATTTGTTGTCCTTCCTCTAAGAAAATGTATGATTGGATGTTAGAGCTTTACTCTTTCTTTTCTTGTTGGTACTCGCTAACAGGAGTTGAACTGTATTGTCCAGATTGAAATAAATTCATATCGATTATTATTCTGACATGGTGCATTGTAACATTTGTGACAGTGGTCAAGGTCATCATAACATAATATGTCTACCTAACAATAATTTATTAGTTCGAATTTCCAGAATCGTTATTTCTTGGTAGCAGAATTTTCATTGCCCAAAATATGTTTTCAGTCTTTTCTCTTTGATTCATTTTTCTCAACTCCGGAAATCAATTTGACAAAATTTGACGCGATTTGATTTTGCGCGGTGCTCATATTTCTATGTGTCTTATCCCTTAGGCCCTGTTGCACAGCACAACTGACATAAGCTAAAGTTATCTACCTAAGTACCTACCTATTTTGAACTACCTGTTACGAGAAATCCGCGTCGGAAAGTATACGACTGGAAACAATTGAACTCAAAGAAGAATTCGCGTGAAAAAAATATCTAAGAACTCTTACTCGCTCGGTGGCTTTCTCCATGCCATAAAAAAATACACTACATAACTACACCTTAATCAAGGCTATCAAAAGACCACTAACAATAACTAAGCTAAAGCTAAGTAGCTATCGTAAATACCAGCTGGCCCGCGGCCAGGCCGCTCGATGCATTCCGGGGTCCGTTTTAGCGTCGCCGGCGCCGCGATCACGCCATGTGCTCGCCCATGTGACAGTGTTTTGTACAGTCAGTGCGAATCGGACCGGTTTTATGACAACTTCAAGATTATACCGGTATTATAATCAATTCATCTCTATGTATCTTTTCTACGAAACACTCTTTTAAAGTCTAGAGTCTAGATAAAAACAACTAGTGAATGTTTTTATTCGGTGGATGAGTTTCTAAACGTCGGAGACAAAAACTAGATTTCTTATGAAAATTTAGTAGTCATAGATATGATATGTCTTCGAAGCTACCCTCTGTTTATATTTAGACTAAGATTGGCATGCTGTTCAATATTTATTTTATTTTAATCCGTAAATTTGATTTGAAATTCAATTAGTAAAATTTGTTCATTGACATAAATTCTCCATTCATATAACATACATTTTGTATTCTTTTGTATAATTTTACGTGCTGTTCCGGCGGCAAAACATGTGATAGTTAATCAATAATTATTAGCCCAAGACCTGTATGTATATACGATGTTTTATGTAAAATGATTGATTGATTGAAGAAACTGCTAGACCAAAATTACAAAGTCAAAGTACCGTTTCGTTTGAAAGATTGCTTTGATTTATTTTATTCTTGTATTAAACGTTAAGAGATATAAGGATGGGCATTTTATAAATTCGTATTAGTTGTCTCTACTTACTTACTAAACTTTTGCGGTGCAGTTAGTATTTTTGGGATTTGTGGTATGTAGTGAACTCCCCAGTGATCTTCTGCAAGCTAATGAATGGGCGTACGTACGCACGCCAAAATTCTCTGGAATGTCTCCAAAAATAATGCAAAAAAACATGTCCGGCTCATGAGGATAATGCCAATGCAACTTTATTACGTCGACGTTGTGTTTTACGCGCTACAAGATATTAAATGCTAGTGACAATCAATGATAGAGCGAGTAAGGTCAGTGCTTAATTGCTGTATACTCTATCAAAGTACAGTTTTCGAGGATGTTCTGTACAAACATTTATTAACTGAAATAAGGGGCAATATTTTCTAACCTTCCCGGCGTCATTTCTCCCCTAGGATTCTAATTATATTTTGCTGGGAGACGCTCCCCGTTGGGTGGGAAGTCTTACGTATTTGCCATGGCGACAGAATTTTTCCTCGCAATAGCCGACTCCAACACCATCATAACATTTATGTATATTTCATAAGTTGTGTGATAAGGAAAATCACAGCGATAACTACATACGTACATTATTCTAGGACATAGTAAAATCGTGTTTCGCGATTAAAACCGCTTTTTTGCGGTTATGCGGTTTCTCTACGAGCCGGTAATCAATGAAAATAGTGCCGTGTACTATGGATACGAGTAACTAAACGTTTTGGTCAAACGAGGCTACTATACTGTATTAATACCTATACAATGTCATTATATTAGCCATACTGCAGTTTCAGAGCAATAGCTCTTAAAGGTCCTTCGGGATTATTCCTCACTAGTTTGCTCTCATGCGCTGAAGCTTAGCCTAATACCCGAACCCGAAAGACTATTGTATAGCACTATCTTGGTAAGATACATAGTAATTGCAACCTTGTTAAATTAATCATAGGGTTGCCTTTTATATTTGGTATTATGCCTTCAAACGAGAACTTGCACTGAGCGACATGTGAGATAATTTGCTTGTGCTAGCCGTACAGGGGTTGGAGTTTAGTGCGTAGAGATATCATTTTGAACGAAATAGATCAATTGCGATTGTCATTTTTTATACATATACCTATACACGTTTAGAAACGCACGGTTTATTTACACATGCAACAATGATCGGTATATTTATAGGTATTATTTATTATGTTTGCTCGTGTTTAGCTAATAATTTACGTTTGTTATTCGTTTATTCATTATTATTGAAAGTTTTGCTATTTAATCAATCTAAAGCAATCTTAATCGAGCTGCTAATTTGTTCAATTTCCTAACAGAAGCAAGATGTAGGTGTAATAACCCTTCTATGTGTTTATTTCTCTATATTAATATGTTTATCGTTGCCTAGTACCCATAATACATACGTAAAGCTTAGTTTGGAGTCAGTGTTTAGTAGTTCAATGTGTGTTAGGTGGTCCGGCTATATTTAATTATTTAAATCTAGTCGCATAACATCCATTTCAACGACGAAATCTTAGTATTTGTCCCATTTTACGGATTCATGTATTTACTTATCTGTATTCACTATAATTAAAAGTTTACTTAGCTTAATAGATTGCGGATAAGCTGGTTTTTACATCGAAGGTCCCCGTTAATACCAGTCGCTCCAATTCCGAGATAATAACTCTTAATCTCTGAGCATTTGTACTAATCGCTTCCTAATTTGTGTTTACAATACGAAATAAGAAAACTTTATTTGTGTTTTTTTTGTTTGAACCATTGACATGGTCCAAGTAGGTACTTAGGGCGTCGGCTGTATACACACGTCATAACTAGCCAAGATCCGTTTTTTCAATACACTGATTCTGACAAAAATTCAACTTGGAATACGTTTGTCTGTGGAGAATTTTATGATTGCTATTTCCCTTAATCTATTTATTAAAGATATTTCTATTTACATCGAGTTTGTGTGATCGATACTAATACTATGTAAGGCTAAAATAAAAACGCAAAAAATTATCGCAACCTTAGACATAACAACACGCAGAGAACATTAAAGGAACTGAAAGATAAGCAATCCTTTATCAGTTTATATGCGCAGGTATCGTCGGATGTTGACTTGCATTTAACAACGCATACGTTTGATAATAACGCATAACTGATAACGGTGCATTGAGATTTCTGTGAAGCGGCGATTGTACGCAGCACTCAACATGGTCTTAATACAATGCATTCAATAGATCTCTGAGAATCGAATCGTGATCGATTTGCTAATTCAAGCGGCGCTCAAGTTCGTATGTTCTCACGGTTAATGAAGGAAAATGATGATGTTAGCAACACCCCAAGATATATCAATGAATTAACTTTGCGTCACCTAAATAACATGATATAGTATTTTTTATTTCAAAGAGATGCATGTGGGGGAATCGGTAGAAGCATATCGATATTCGAGATATTATGTTTTATACATCAACTGTAACGTTCGATATTTGCTTGGTAGGTAAACAAAACAAAGCACGAAGGTAATAAAAATAAACACTTTGCGACTGCTTGCGCTGTAAATCTTTTTTTTTTTATTAGTTACCGTTAAATACAAGAAAGTTAACGTGGTAATAACTGTACAGGGCTTTATCAAGTTGAACAGAGGTTCAACTTGATAAAACCATATTGTTTTTAGCTCTGACGCCATTACTGTTAAGTAAATGAGAGCTATTGAAACCTTGACAAGACGAAAACACTCTAAAGCAATAAGCTTTTACCATGTTCAGCGTGTAAATTTTACGCTGTAGAATCTCAGGTCGAAAGTTCGTATTTGTCTTGTTTTCTCCCCAAGCTTTAGTCCAGTAGCCAATAGAGAAAGCAAGATGAAAATGAACTTATCCGATAAAATGAAAAGTCGTACATTTAAGCACTACATCAGTAACTCTGAGAATACCTACTTTACTTCTTACAACTACTATTTTTGGGTGTATCAGCTCTTTAAAATCTCAACTATATATCGCACTTTTAGAATTTAAGTGACCTAATTTAAACATTTTCAGCTTTCGATTTTGTGTCATAAATTTAGTACTATAGAGACCTAAGTTGAAATTCAAAATATGTGGACTAGGTCACTATAATTCTAAAGATGCGATATATATATATATAAAGCAGATACTAAAAACTGAGGACATTTCTATCGGTTTAATACTGGTATGGCGTGACCAGAGCCAGTAACAGGAGTCATCAATACTGCGAGCTTTCAATTACTACAGCGGTATCTATTATATACCAAAAAGTACAACGTTGTGTAGCGAAACGAAAGAGGGAATTTAAATGGATGGGATGTCTAATCATTTGGACGCTATCCCGAGAACCCTCCCGGATTAGTAAACAATTCGACGGTCACTGGTTTATGTAGAAAATAGACTGGATGAAGGGATATCAGGAAAGTATGTTGATACGTGTATTAAAATTTTTATTTTGAAGAGAATGCATTTATTAGGTTAAGAAAAGCTAAACTGAATAACATCTCGTATCTAATATCGAGTTAAAAGTAGTACCTCCACAGCTCTAACTGATCCTGCACTTGCCTTACAGTATACATATTGATATCAGAATTTGGGGCAGATAAGGGATAATGACTTTGCAATCTGAAGATTGTATTTTTTAATGTTTCTTTAGATATTTTATTCTCTCATTTAGATTTTTTTGGCCAGAACTTAATATTAAACTACTCTCGCGGTCAAATAATGCGGATCAGAATGCGTTTTTCACACAAACAAGGCTTTTTCGAAGCCTTCGTTCCTGGCCTGGGGTTGTTTTGAGTGAGGTTTAGTGGTGGATACTCTGATTTCAACCGAGGAGCTCAAAAGTTCTTAAGATACCTAACTGATCGGTGATCGCACAATCAGTTAACATCACAGCGAGAGAGTTTGGGTCAGCATTTGGATTTCCTTACATTTTATTGCCGTTTTAGATGTTTTTTCTGAACATGTACATCCGGCGTTACCCGCAAATTCAATCTTTTGGGTATCCTAGGCACTCTGGAAGTCCTTTATAGGATATGCTTGGAGTATCTATCATCAGATTTCACTAAAAGCATCCCCTGGCGATGAACCAAGGCTTTGAAATACCATATTTAGTATGAAAACACACTCTGACCCGTATTATTTGACCGCGAGAGTATTCTACTAGTGCTATATTCTAATTAACTCTGATTGATCAAAAGTCTGAACTGAAATGTAATACCTATCTCCATGGCTGACATAGGGTACTAAGTTGTGCGTACACCTTTTTCATTACCAATCTATGGTATATACTGTAACTTTATATAATTGTGTACTTCAATAAATAATTTATTTTGAAGCTAGCATAATGGCGGCGTAGTCGCGTCTAATGATTTGAAATTTAAGCTATATCTAATAGGTCCTTGAAATTTGCAACCAAAACAAGCCACTGTGTCACCCAAACGTCAAACGATTCCTTAATGCCTGATAAAGCTCCGTAATTTAACGTCTAGACGTTTCTGATCGGCCGTGTTTCCATCAATAGCGAAAAAACTCAATGTCCAAGTGGCATTGTTCGCAAAGCATTTCTGTGTTGACAATGTGTCGACACTGTGCCTTGGTTGCGTTTGATCGGGGGGGCGGTTTGTTTGGTCAATAGCCGGCGTGTGACGTCACGGTTAGCGCATGCGCTGTTACTCCTCACCATCTGACCTTTACGATTTGCTGCAATTACATCCTAAAACGACAGGTGTTTGAGATGTTAAGAGATTTAATTATCTGAAGCGATTTATGGTGAATGGGTGGCTTATGATGTACTAGCATCATAAGTACTAGCTATAGTATACGAGAAATGGAGTTATTTGTTCACGTCGTCGCTTATTTCTTACTGTATGTTACGTAATAATATAATTACATACCTAAGCCGGGAAAACAAATGTGTCAGGTCGCAGGACTCCCGAGCTGACGGCGAGAGCGATAAATATGCGATCTGACGCTTTCTTTCTTTGTATTATGTACCCGTGGTATGTACTTACACAATTTAATGTTGTCACGTGGCCTGGCACAAGAAATAGGTTTTTTTGGTAAATGCTCTTTACGGCCCAGGGAGGCGATCATATTTTATGATTATGGCGACACCGGTTGTGTTATTGCGCCACTCGTATGAACTCGTCACAATAAATAATTATATTTTAAAGACACCGGTGGGTGCAGTTCCAGTATATTACTGTGCAATAATTTTAAGAACAACGACGGTACACGTAGCATGTATTTTTCCAAAGATACGAGAATTCACACAGACAGACGGTCAATAATTAATACGTCAGGCATACCTACTTAGAACCTTTTCGAGATTATCCTCAACTAATAAGTTTCCCAACCCTCTTGCCATAAGTGAGATTTGCAAGCCCATTATTTTATATTTAATAATATAAAATAATGGGCTTGCAAATCTCACTTATGGCAAGAGGGTTGGGAAACTTATTAGTTGAGGATGTTCTAATGAACACTAAAAGAAATGCACCATTTTATTAAATTATTTAATGGAGTTATGGTGGCGCAAAGGCATTATAGGATCAAATGCAATACGTAGGTACTACGATGTCACTACAGGAGCGAGAGCCCAGCAAGGAAGGCACATCCCACTAGTCAGAAAGTGTAGCTCTATTTAAGATAAAAATAATGTCAGCAAATATGACAACCGACAAATCTCTATCGTTACAGAGACACGCACCAGCTAGACCTGCCGCCGTTCGGCAAATACGCCACTGGCATATTCTTCCTCGACAAGCTCCACCACGAGGATATAGAGAGGAAGTTCTCTCAGCTCGCAGATGGCTTGGGCCTTCGCGTTATCTGCTGGAGGACAGTGCCCACCAACAACTCTACCATCGGTGAGTAGGGACTTGCTTTTGAGGATGATATCATCTTCTGGGTATTCAGAAAGATTCTTTGACACTAGTTTAAAGTTACTGATAGATGCGAGAAGGTCAAGACCTACCGTTGGCGGTGTGGTGATCCTTAGGGAATATTTCTACTGGCAGTAGACGTCTTTTGACTTTGATTTATGTTATTTACTGCCCCACTCACAGACGTCGATTAAACTTAATGCTTGATTAAAGTTGCTGCTGTCACTTTCTTTGCTATAGCAATAGAATAAGACGTCATGACGTCACTAAGCAAGTATTAAGTTTTCAGTGGTGGTAGGACCCTGTGCAGGGTCCGTCCGGATCGCTACCACCATCTTATCCATTAACCACACGCCAAGCAACAGTGTTCGCATTGTTGTGTTCTGGTGTGGGAATAAGACAACCGGAGAAGTTACTAGCATATAGGCATTCCATCTTAGTCTTCAGGGTTGGTAACGCTATTCCATTTACCATCAGGTGGCCAGAGTGCTCGTGTGCCTACTCCTTAAAAAAAAAAGACTTCTCTGGGTGCGGCATTAAGACTTATTTATTCCGCTCAAGAAAATTAAATGATTGAAACTTTTCCTCGTGCACCGCTTCAGTCTTCTCATGGTTGTAAAGCGGGTTTATTTTAATGTCTCTGTCTGTTACTTACCTGGATTTCTAGGTATTTTTTACGTCGTCCGAATCAATTTAAATTTGAAAGAATCTTTCTGAATATGAAAATATAGAAAATGAAAAATAAATTATTAAAAAAAGGAATATAATGGATTTTGTGAATGTTCTCATTGAATCATTGCTTTTGAACTAGATGTTGCAAAACGCATGTTGTTCTCTGGCTATGATACCTATGTTCTCATGTTTAGTTTGTCTATGTTTCTTTGTTGGAATGCTCTTGATTGACCTAAAAATACATCAAATTGATAGGTGGAAAACTTAAGTAAACCTGTTGTACATGTGTAATTTATAGCTTACGTCAAATTTCAAATATAGAATGTCGAACGGTTTATACAGATTTGTTACAACTACATACAACGGGGCCTCTATTCTACTGCGTTATAACGATATCGCGTTTGATGTGTTTTAGAATCGTTTATGACTCGACCGCTATGACTGTAAATGACATTTAAGAGTTATCAAAACGTTGACAACACAAAAACACTTCAAAAGCGATATCGTTTTTATGCGTAGAATCTCGGCCCAGGTCATTTACTTGAGTTTTTATCTACACTCCTTTTTAGAATGAAAATGAATCGTTTTTCTTTGTACAGTCAAGGTCATAAATATGCATACACTTTAGTACCTTGTCACTTTAATCGCTGTGACAATTTCATATGGCAGTTTAAACATGACGTTAAATAGACAAGGTAGGTACTAAAGTGTATACATATTTATGACCTTGACTGTACCACACACTTTGATTTGGGTATTTAAAAGTATAATTGTGTACAAGAAGAATAGAAAAAAATGGGCCGTTAATTTAAACACTAGAAAACATCAATTCTTCCTAATAAAAATGAGACTTTGTGATAATGTTTTTTGTCTGTTACTTAATTGCAACAACAATTAAAATAGCACAGGTAATCTATTATACCCTTTAGAACATGAGATACATACTTTTCTTATAGTCGCAGGCAAAGGCGAGTTAGTAGTCTAAATAGACATTGAATATGTGGAGATTTATGAGTGTATGGACTAAAAGGAAATATGGCGATGTATAAAAATGTCCACTTGAATAATTTCGTCCCTGTATAATTTTGACAAAGTATAAAAATGTCCACATGTATATTAGACGACATATAAAGATGTTGCGACAGTAGACTAAAAGAAAATATGTCGATGTATAAATATACTAAAAAATATAATAATCTTAACTACGTAATAATCTAAAATAAAATAATATAATTAAATAACTAATCTAAATACAAATCAATTAAAACTAAATAAAAAACTAGAAAAGTGAGGGCCCCCGTGGCAAAGTACCACAGATGCTGGCAGCATTTCCTCGTTGTATAGCAATGCTAATACGCTGTCCGAGGAAGCTGCCAGCTCTGTGGTCACCGGTTGTTTCAATTAGCCTTTTTGTCATGTCTTTAAAAAGGCTAATGGCACCGGGTCCCCACGGACCAAGGGTCTCGACGCCAAAAGGAACAAAGTTATATTCTGCGCCGAGACCCTTGTACTTATTATTTTTCATTGTTTCGGCCGCCTCAGCCGCCGCGCCTGCTTTATTTACTGTTCCGCGGAGGTGTGACGAGGCTAGGGTGTCTACACAAGTAGCGTCCCATACCAGCACTCGCCCCATACTCCACGGAATTAAAGACATACCGTCAGGCCTCTTGCCGTCGTCCCTAGCGATACCGGTTGGCTCCAGTAAAGCGGGAACGTTGAAGGAGGCAAGAGACCGGCGGATAATGTCATTGAGCGCGGCGTGTCTAGAGAAGCGGCCTGCGCTTTTTTGGCATGAAAGTCCGTGGTGACCCAGAAAATCAACTTCATTGCCACAGGGGCATATGTGTGGAGTGCAGACCCGGACACCAAGACGTAAACAAACAGAAATTCGGAGAGTTTCAGGATCTAAGAAAGTACCAGTATTTGGCGATGGGTGTGCATGGAGCCAGTAACCAGCTTCTTTGGTTCTCACCGCCAAAAGCCTGGCTCGCTCAGATCCTGAGTTGCTACTTACAAGGTTGTTAAAAGTTATATTACAGGTTATTTCATCCCAACTCCTCTGAGACTTTAAATTTTCTGGATAATTACTGCTTGGGTAGGCAAGATTCCAGGCATTTTTGGCTTCCTCCAAGTCGACAGTCGTGTAGTTTGATGGCAAAGCGCAAAGGATTTTACCTACTAGACTAGCCGAGCTATGAACGGAAGACAAAAAAGCTGGAAAAGAAACACAAGAAATTAAATATACTTAGATAGTAGTCATTTTTATATTACGACTTGATAAGACTTAGACATTTTGAAGTATTGGCTTTCTAATACTCGGACCAATTTTTATTTTATATGTAGAGATTTTTATACATCGCCATATTTACTTTTAGTCCAACGACGCATAAATCTATGTGGACGAAGACATTTTTTAAATGAATCCATCAATCAGGAGCACTCTCAACTGTCATTACCCTGTCCCTCCTAACATGGCGTCTTTTAGAACAGGTGTTGCGATTTTTTTTGCGTACATTGCAGGTCGTACCGTAGTAACAATCGGTCGCGTTCCGTCTGACGAGGTCATGCGCGTGACCATCTGGTTTGTTACGTTTTAACTTTGGACATTGTGGAACAATGACGTTTATACCCTAAACAATCTAAACATTACTCATTTCACAGCCACTTTAGCGTGCAAATCGATTGTAGTCATTTGTTCTCAAAATTGTTAGTTAACTTAAAGTGCGGGGTATCAACGTTTTAGTTCATCTGAGAGACAAACTTATTCGTTAAGCGAACAAGTTTGCTTCATATAGTATCAATTATTATTACAAAATTGTTGATATATCAAATTGATAGAGTAGTGTATTTACATGAATTACTCGACTTGATGTTTGTTTTGTATTAGTGGACTAAGTAACATTAGAGTAATTGCCCTTTAAAACCTTAAATTAACCTCTCGTCGAGCGATACATTTCACAAGTCGATTAATTTGTGAACATTATACAGCTTTGGGGAATCATTTAAACTCATGTGATTAAAATATCCTTTCAATATCTTTGTGGGTATCATGAATAGTAAAATTGTGTTGCACTTAGATGGTAAATTATCGTTGATTCAATTGATCCAGTCTTCATACATGCTTAGATTTTCTAATTATTTATCTTAACTGGAAACTAACAAGAACAAAGCATTTGTGATAGTTAAAAAGTAAATACCACCCTACCATCAGAGTGTAGCCTTCGAATGTAGCTCATAAAATTCCTTTTCATGACATTAAAACCAATTCACCTCAACCCAGGATCAGTAAGTAATGGCCTATTTTGACTGGCTTTCAGGTCAGGTGGCTCGTAACTCGGAGCCATTTATGCGCCAAGTGTTTGTTACCGGGGATGTCGAAGACGAGAAAGAATTCGCCAGGCAGGTAAGAAATAAACGGGCCAGCGAAAAAAAAAACAAAAGAAACAGTATGAATTCGAATTAAGAACGGTGTAATCCGAATTCAAACTCGAGTATTTAAATTTAGAAGGTATAGGCAAACTCTCGGAGGACTTTTTTCAGATCACCGAGCCCTGGCTGGCTGGAGCTGGGACGAGCTACAAGCGAACGTAAATTGACACCCTATATTCCCTTGTGTGTTTGTGTCGGACATGTTCGAACGTTTTCGTGTGTGTTCGCAGATCTTCGTGCTGCGCAAGCGCGCGTCGCACGAGCTGGTTGTGCCAGGCGCCCGGTTCTATATATGCAGTTTGTCGCTGAGGACCGTCGTCTACAAGGGACTGCTCACCTCCAACCAACTATGGGTATGTAAGATCCCTCAATAGTAGAAAACAAATTAAAACTACGAAAACGTACTTGATCTTTTGGATAGATAATATTATTCAGACTGGGTTTTATAAAGATCAAATTTCGATCAGGAATGTCAAAAATCGTATGAAGTTACTAAAATTTGATCTGACATATTTACTAACGGGCCTTTATAAAACCGAATCTGAGACTATTTAAATTTTATTCGTTTAAGAAAGCCTATTTCTGTTAGATCCACCTAACAGAAATAGGCTTTCTTGCTCTCCAGGGCAAGCAGGTGCAGTCTTTAATTCCATAACTATTTATTTGTAGGAGTACTTCAAGGATCTGACGAACCCAGCGTTCACAACGTACCTGGCGCTGGTGCACACGCGCTTCTCGACCAACACCTTCCCCAGCTGGGAGAGAGCTCACCCTCTCAGGTCAGTTGCTTATGTTTAACTACCTCAATTTCAGGCCTAGCAAGAGTGCCCTTTGAAAACCATTTACAGAAACATGCACATTATGACAAGAATAATACAAATAAACTTACAGACACACACACAAACTGGACACAACTTTGGATTTAGCAAGAATCAGAGCCTTGCTATTATGCAAAAAACTAGTTAGATAAAACCAACTAATCAACAACAATGATGTTTTTTAGTGTAAAACATATATGACGTATACAATGTTTCTCTCTCTTTCCAGAGTTCTTGCTCACAATGGCGAAATAAACACGCTGCGAGGCAACGTGAACCTGATGAAGGCTCGCGAAGGAGTCATGAATAGCCATCTCTTTGGAGATGGTAAGATATGACATAGTATTTTTATTACACCATAATGAAATTTTTTTCAACATCTATACTAAGCTTGTAAATTAAAAATATTTAATCATGTTTTCATACTTATTCCAGATCTCAAGAAACTGTACCCGGTAGTAGAGCCCAATCTATCCGACTCTGGGTCAGCCGACTGCGTGCTGGAATTCCTTTTGCACTGCGGTAACCGTTCTCTCCCCGAAGCAGTCATGACCATGGTGCCCGAAGCGTGGCAGAACGACCCCACCATGCCCAAGGAGAAGCGCGACTACTACCAGTGGGCCTCCAGCGCCATGGAGCCTTGGGACGGGCCCGCGCTCATCTCCTTCACTGATGGAAGATACATCGGTGAGTAGTTCCCGTTTTCAGGAATATATGATACGTAATAACCATTCTAAAGGTTGCAGAGTATTAACTTTTACCCACGGAGCTAAGACGATCGTATAACTGAAATTGTTTAATCTTTTGAGATCTCGGTGTGTTGGTGTGACGAGATATTTGTTAGCGATATCTGTGAGAATCGAGGGGTGTAATTTATTGGTGACCCACACCATCCATTCAACTAGAAATGGTGCTGATTTGATATCTTGTCTTTGTATTTAATATTTAATTTTATCAACTACCTACGATAAAAAAAGAGAAATATTTTCGATTGACTTTGAATTTAAACAAGCCAAGTTCTCATGATATGTTTTTTTTCCAGGCGCGATTCTGGACAGGAACGGGCTGCGTCCGTCGCGTTTCTACGTGACCAGCGAGAACATTCTCGTGATGGCGTCAGAAGTCGGCGTGTACGACGTCAGCCCGGAGAAAGTTATTCACAAGGTAAGGAACCCTATTCGACTAAACTGCAACTTATGACTAACAGGTTATAAAACTCAGAAAGCTGTGTTTATTGATTGGTTTCATGTTTTTTGTTGTATTATCCTAAATTGTAAATTTTGAAATGTAATGTAACCTTAATTATTCGATTTTCAGAGTCGCTTGAAGCCTGGCCGTATGTTGCTGGTAGACACGGTCAACCAAAAGATAATCCAAGACGTCGAGTTGAAGATGGAGATTGCAGCCAGCCGCCCACACTCCCAGTGGCTCACTGAACAGGTGACCACTCATTCTGCACTAGTCTTTGTCTTCGACTTCGCCTGGGACTCATATATCGTTTTTCCTTCGGGAACCATCAAGCCATCTCATATGTGCCAAATTTGGTTCAAATTCGTTCAGACATTACGTAAATGAATGTTAACACAAAAAATACCTCTGTCAATCAGCTAATTATAACTATTTTATCTAACTTTGACTATCAGTTATACTACTTGTTTTTTACAAGACTTAAGTTATATGGTCTGCAAAGTTAGTTCAAAGAATTATCACAATCGGCCCACTTTTTGAGTTTTTAAAGTTCAGTTAAAGACAAGCCAAAGAGACTGAACTATCTAACCGCTGTAACTCTCACTCGTGACTTCATTCGTCGTAGTCTTAAGTCAGTTTGAACAGCATGGAGGTACTTTTAATGCAACTTTTGTCCAATGCTTGGTGCATTCAGCTTCGTCAAAAACAGTGCTAAAAATCATTTTGTCCAAGGTTGATTTGGGCAGGGCTCGGAAACGGTTTAAAAAATACCGGTTAATACCGGTTTATTTCGGTTTTGCTCCGAACTTTTCCAGGGAACGCGAACGTTTTGAGAACATTACTTTACCCTAATTAACCGGTTTAATCTACGAGCAGCGAGTCGAGACACCAAAAGTTTTGCACTGAATAAAAACACTAAGCAGCGCTTGTTTATGGTGCGTGACTTGCGTCTGGTTAAACCGGTTTTTTTTAGCTTTATACCGGTTAATTCAAAAATAACTTTATATAAACGGAACCGAAATGAAAAGTTTTTGCGGCAAGTATCCGAGCCCTGGATATGGGAGCAAAGCTTGTTTCATTTTAAATTTAAGACCTTTTTCCTGTAACATTAATCGTATCGTCTCATTTTATTAACTATGGGGGAATTAAAAAGTGACCTTTTACATTTTATTTTTATCTGAAAAACTAGGATATTGTTAGTCAACGCTGCTAAATATGTAGGTAAGGTTAGTTACTGTTACCAAATACAAATACGTTCACGTAAATGTTCGCAATTCTTTCAAATCCAAATTTAACCTTACCTGCATGTATCAAATATTATATGCATAAAAAAACATCCGCTAATCACTACTAAAAATAATATCATTTTAAAGTGTCTTGTCACTTCTTTACTCATATTCTTACTCATAACTTCATAAGTATAACCTAACTCATAATTTAATTGTAATCAAGTGCTGTTCTATCATCATTTATAAAGTGTAAAGTATGTTTTCTGTTCTCTGTGCTGCGTATTGGCGATGGGATTATATTTTAAAATATATGCCAGATGGTGAGTGTTTCGTGTTTGGCATGGGTGTCGAAATTGCTTTTATTTTAGAACTTGGCGCTGACACTATGCGCTTTATTTGTGCTGGAGCTTAATGAACATTATTGTTCGTCTAAATCGCTTTTTTGGTTTTGGTAGTTGATTAGAAAATTGAAGGTGAAATTGACAAAATTACTAAAGTACAAATTAATGATACTTGAAAGAAGAGCAGTTCCATTATTTTTCTAGGCAGCCATAAATGTACATATTGTTTTTACGCATATATTGAGTATATCCAATAATCAGAGAGTGGAATTGTCGTAGCAAAAAATTAATGTCATAGGGATAATATAACGTTGTATTTTATCGACTATCGACAAATAATTCTTACGTCACGGAATCTTTCACGAAATAGAATTATACCTGCTATCAATACTTTCTTTATACTTGCGTAAAATGATTTACTGGATTTAACATATATTAGAAAAATATAAAATTAAAATCTAAAATAACAAATAAATTAGTGTTTACACAATATCGATAACTGGAAGCGTCGATAACACAAAATGTTCTATCCCTGTGTCATTTTCAATATTTGCTATTGAAATTCCGCAAGCTGCCAGCTTTGTGTTTAATTTAATTTAAATAATATGAGGAAAATACGACTTCCCTCAGTTGTATCATACTTTTGCCGCAATTACACGATAAGACCTTTTATTTGTCTTTGGCTTATTTTAAATAGTAGATTACTCTTTTTCATGTGATGTGACAAAATGTAGGGTTGCCGTAATCTTTCGATCTATCGCGTCCGCTCTTTATGTCACTTCCTTACATTTTAATAGTTAAGGGCTATACATCTTGCTAGACCCCCAGTGCGCCTAGACAGGTTGCATCCTGCGATTTACCGACTGCCAAAACAAAGTATACGAAATCGAGTATAAAGTAAATTGAAGGATTCCTATGACGGTCAGTTTTTTGGTACTACTCGCATCCATCGGTCTCCTGCGATTTTCACTAGATGTTATAAATCAGAGATCGGATTTCCCGGTGCGATACGGTGTGAATGGCCTCAAACATTATGCTAATGCTTTTATACGAACGTGGTCGCGGGATTAGAGTCGTATCCATATTGAGATTACGACTCGATATCCCGCGAATTGCATCCGGAAATCCGATCACTGTACTAATAAACTGACGAACAATCGGTCACGCACGAAACTTGACTTCGATTGGTAATAGTCGGATGAGCCCCACCCTGCGGACGGATTAAACTGCGGGCAATTCCAACATAGATCACCTCCTAACATGACAAATTCACACCAGCTCCATGATTGTGTTGCAGATAACCCTGGAAGACATCCACAAGTCCGTGGACACGAGCAACGGCGTCGTGCTCCCGAACGGGCACAATGGAGTTATAACGGGACTGTGCGATCGGCGACTCAGCTTGTATGGATATACCATAGAGACCATCAACATGCTGTTACTGCCGATGCTACAGAACAAGTGAGTTTGAGGCACCGGGCTGGGGTGGTGGTAGGACTTTTACATGGACGTAATCCTTAGGGTTGGCAACACTGGTACTCGTTTACCATAGAAAAACTAATGTCTAGACTATAGACTTCTGACTAATTACTTGCACAGTATGGTCAATAACGACCTAATTAATCATTAATGGGAGGTGGCACGCTTAGATCCAAAGAGCTTTGCTAGGTTTAATATTAGAGCGCGTCTATAAAGGCGCCAGCGCCTAAGCGTTCGGTGTGAAATAGCTCCAATGGTTAAATAGTAGATTCGACAAGGGACTAAAGTAAGCCATTATGACACGAGATATTTATCCATAAGAGCAAAGCTAGGGTGAATGAAGTTCGAATGTCAGTTTGGCTTTTTAGTCTTGAGTTAAACACTTCTACTTTTCACTACGATCGCGGGAAAAATAAATCTCAAGTTATAATAGTTTTACCATAGACACGTAAGAAATACAAATTAATAGCGCTATATTTTTTTCTCTCAACCCGTCACTTTAATGCAGAAAGAGACAACAATAAGGTTGTTTTTGCGGGTTAAAACATAACAAATAGTCCATAGACAACATTTTCAAAACGAAGACTGAGGCAGTGGAGGTTGTATGCACAGCCCCAGCCTGCCCTCCACCGGCTCCACCGCGCACTCCGACGACAAGGGCAACATCATCAAATGGCAACATGGACCTGGCTGTTTGTGTTTTTCCATGGCTTTTATTACGGAGATTAAAAAGAAAAAATGCCACACTTAGTCCGCCTATACATGCTATTATGAGTCAATTTAGAGCGTGAGTAGTGAAAAGCCTATTTTGTTTACAGGAAAGAAGCACTGGGCAGCATGGGTAACGACGCGCCGCTGGCGTGCCTGTCGCAGTTCCAGCCGCTGCCCTACGAGTACTTCAAGCAGCTGTTCGCGCAGGTCACCAACCCGCCCATCGACCCGTTCAGGTACCACTCGCAAACAATTGCCGGTAGGTGGCAGTGAATGTATTAATACTCTGGATTATCGACGTGCCTGGAAAGCAGTTTAATGACTGAGGTTATAGCGTGATAATTGTAAAACAAAAACGTTTCGGCGCATGTTATTAGGGTGATATTATAAATGGGTTTTAAGCAAGATGCGTCATGCAGGTTCTGTCAGGAGATAGAGGAGACGGCGATGCACGTCCTATGCTCATGCGGCGCGGACCACTAATGCGCAACAGAAATATCTACCTAGGGTGACACATCATACACCCACAAGAGTTACAGCTTTTAACTGCCCAAAGCACCTGGATATTCCTGGACGCAACGGGCCTTTGCAGTGAGTTCTAAACAAAGGGCTACCACAGCAGATCAGCAGTGGTCGAAGTGGCACACAAGGCCCATATCACTACCCCGTAATAATAATATATAATTGGGTGATATAGTTTTTTTTTTTACCAGGTTGTCTCTGCAGATTTCATAGTTTAATGCAACCCATAAAACTTGAAATTGAGTAATGACTAATGACAACTCTTTAACAATTATAAAATCACTGAGACATTTTACTTCTCAGGGCTATAAGTAGTGTCACTCCATGTCTTCCCGTGGATGTCGTAAGGGAATACGAGCTTGTAGTACTGTTAGGCGATGGGCTTGCAACCTGTCACTATTACAATGGTAACATCTTGACGTGATTGTGCAAAATGTGGTTACAGAATTACCAACAAGTCTTTTTAGAGTTGTTAGTATTTCTGTAGCTCTGCCTTCCCCACTCTGGGAATGAAGGCGTGATGTTATGTATGTATGTACTTCTCAGGGAGAAGATAGTGATGTCGCTGCTGTGCCCCATCGGACCTGTTGCCAACATTCTGGAGCCCAGCGCTTCCTTCGTACACCGCTTGTTCCTGCCGCAGCCGATTCTGTCTCTGCCCGATCTTTACGCCCTCAAACACACTACGCACCGCGGATGGAAGGTGAGAGATACATACAGCCAAACCTGACTTATACACTCATTATAAGTTAACCTATATCTAATATATAAAATTCTCGTGTCACAGTGTTAGTTACCAGACTCCTCCGAAACGGCTCGACCGATTTTAATAAAAAATTGTGTGTATATCGGGTAGGCCTCCAGGGCCTTTGTGCGGGTCCGTCCGAATCGCTACCACCATCTTATCCATTAACCACCCGCCAAGCAACAGTGTTCGCATTGTTGTGTTCCGGTGTGGGGATAACACAACCGGTGAAATTACTAGCATAGAGGCATTCCATCTTAGTCCTCAGGGTTGGCAACGCATTTGAGGTGTTAGGATTATATTCTTGAGAATTGAAATGTCTATGAGTCTCAGATTCCACTTACCATCAGGTGGCCTGAGTGCTCGTGTGCCTTCTCCTTAACATAAAAAAAAAAATGAAAAAAATAGTTATCATACTCCTCCGAAACGGCTCGACCGATTTTTATGAAATTTTATATGCACATACAGTAGGTCTGAGAATCGGCTACTATCTATTTTTCATACCCCTAAGTAACATAAAAGAAACAAAAAAAAAAAATTGCATCTGGCGAAGCCGCTGGCGGGTCGCTAGTAAGTAATACTATATTATAATGTTCCACTCTAATTGTATTTCACCAGTTTTTGTATTTGTTGTTTTTGATTTTGTACTATAAAATACTTTATAAAAAAAAAAAACAATTCTTGTAAGGGGACCGTCTTTGTTATTTTTGTTGTAGGTGTTAATTTAACCCGCCATTTTTTATCAAAGTCACAAATAAGTTCAGTAATCATTAATCTCAGATATCGATCGACAGGGTGGCTGCCAGGGTTAACATTGTTTTTGGCTTTGATAGACAATTTCTTTGTTTCGGTACATATTTTTGTAACACGTTGTAAAGTCCTGAGGTTAGTTGTCAGTATGCGATTTCATTGTTGTTTTGTTCACATACTGACAAATCAATTTAAATAGGTTAGCTTATTTATGAGCTCAGACACAACATAAGGTTTAATGTTATGATATTTGTGATCTAATATATGGTCAAAATAAATGATATCTAAATTGATTTCATAGACGAGTATATCAAACTATACAGTCTGCGTTTTATATCTTACATTTATATCTTTTATTGCATAGGAATATAGCTTCTTGCATTTTTATATTTTGAAATGACTCGTTTTGATGACTTGAACTATATTTATAAAAAAAGTCCTTAAAGTTCATTTTCTAACAGATAATTTAAGTAAATTTCAAACTTATAATGTATGCCGTAGCTTTGTCATAATTCAAATTTGGACATGTTATTTAAAGACAGCGTTTCACTTTCTATAGAATTATACTAGTATATATTTGGTTATTTATCCTTTTTATTACATGTATATGTTTATATGTATTTGATAACTATTTTTTAAATAAATAAATAAAATATCAGAAGACAATCTCACACAAATTGACCTAGTCCCAAACTAAGCTCTAGGCTTGTACTATGGGTACTAGACAACGATAAACGTACTTATATAGAGAAATACATACTTAAACGCAAAGAAAACATCCAAGACTCAGGAACAAATACTCGCGCTCATCACACAAATATCTGCCCTTACCGGGATTTGAACCCAGGACCACTGGCTTCGGAGGCAGGGTCACTCCCAACTAGGCCACTGTGTCGTCGGTGTTTTATCTTTATTCTGTCTCTTTAATTGATGTACGTTTAGCAATCCGCTGTTTTATTTCTATCTCAATCGCACAAAGGGATAAGTTCGCCTTAAACATACCTTTTATGTTTCTGTTTCGTTTTTTTACTTTGTTATCTTTTGTTTGTGCAATAAAGAGTTTACATATGTACATAAATACATACATTAAAGGGCTAAAATGTTTGTCAGACGAAAGTGATAGACTGCACGTTCGATTACCGGGTGGGCGAGACGGGCCTGGAGCCGGCGCTCACGAGCATCGCGGGCGAGGCGCTGGCGGCGGCGGGCGCCGGCTACCAGCTGCTCGTGCTCTCCGACCGCGCCGCCGGGCCCGAGCGCGTGCCCGTCAGCTCGCTGCTGGCGCTCGGTCAGTCCACCACTTCACTAACCTATCCACGCCCGTTTCTTAAGCTGGGTACGGATCTGAGCGGCTCAGCCTGAGGCATGCTCGCCCTGCGCGGCGAGCTGCGACCCGACCCGAATTGTTGCACATAAACATGCGCGGGTGAGGCAGTGTGCTTGACGCGAGCCGTCATTTCAAAATGGCGTTGGACACGATGACAGCCGCGGCTGCATTTATCATAATATTCATAATTCACCGAATTATTAACAAAAATAATAAGAAAACGCCTCGGTGGTGCAACGGTTCAGCAACTTTATCTAATTTGTACGCGCCTTGCCCACAGACAAATAAGAACTTGTCGTTCTCCCCGCGGCACGCTCGGATACACGTCCAATTTACGCGAGGCACGCACACCAAGGCGCCTTTGAGCACGGTCAAAAGACCGACTCTCGACGGCTCGCCGCGCGCCGCTCGCCCACTGCTCGCGCACAGCGCGTGAGCGCGTACGAAATTGATCAAAATAAGTGAGCCGTGCGTGCCTCAACCCGAGGCTGCTCTAATTCGTACCCACCTTAAGAAAGTTTGTACCTAATTAAGGAATAAATTAAGAAACGTTAACTTTTCCACTGAGTTACGAAAATTACCTATACCTACTGTTAAAGACATAATTATGGTGATATTTCAGACAAAACTCCTGTAGCCAGTGCTAGCATATTTTTAACGAGTGAGGATTGAATCTCCTTCATTTATTGAATTTGACATAGGTACTGCTAATTGGCGTTGAGTATATAAATGTAAGACAAATTTTCGTAACTCAGTGGAAAAGTTATCGTTTCTTAATTTTATCCCTTAACTAGGTACAAACTTTCTAAGAAATGCCCCCATCTACTCTGTGTTTCATTTTTCTCCCTTGGCAATTTTTAATGAATTTGCTCGAATTCTTGGTTCATCAAGGAAAGTAAGAAGGGTTTACTAACGAGAGTATTAGAAGCCCGATGCTGAAGGCGGAGACCTTTTAATGACTTGAATTTGTTGTCCCCTTTACTGCCTGTGATACACACGATGTTTTTCATCACATTTGCAAAAAAAAAACTATTAAAGAAAACAACAATTAACAAATGAATGGCACTCGACTCGCTAAAAGAGATTGTCAACATGAGAACTTTTTTCAATCATATAGTCTTCCACGGATAACGCTAAGAACTGCCATTATTTTGTCAACTTGACAGGCCATAATGCCAGATTGTACCGATTTTCAAAATTTAATTTAATAAAAATACTTGCAAATGTCAATGGTTTGTAGCCAAGTTTTGAAAATAGGAATTAAACTTCGGCTGTTTTTAATCCTCCATAGTCTGAAATGACGTACGATACTGGGTTCAATATTTAAACATTATACTCGTAACTCCCTCGGGAGTTATAAAAATCCATAATTCCTACGGGAGGTTGCTTCCCGGGCAAGTGTGATGAAAAAGCTGTTAGGGTAGTTCTTGGGTGGAAGGCAAGGAGTCAAAACATTAAAATAGCTTTGACCGGTGGTCACATGTTGCATCAACTTATTTTTTTGTAACACCTATGAGAGATGGCGTTAGTGAACAATTATCTAAAGCTTGTTCTTTATCAATCAGGAGCGGTCCATCATCATCTGATCGAAACGCGCATGCGTATGAAGGTGGGAATCATTGTGGAGACCGCCGAAGCCAAGGAAGTGCATCACATGTGCGTCTTGCTGGGTAAGCTACGTGTTATCACCATTTCCAACTTAGATACCAGATAGACGATAAGATGTTTGACGGCTGAAAAATGTATTGCCTAGCAGCCGATTCAGATTTAACCTTTTCAACGACATTGACGGATATTTCCGGCATGGTTGACAGCACAAAATAGACCTGAGTATCCATGAGGCAAAGTTGACATTCACATGGCGTTGAAAAGGTTGTCTTTTCAATTGATTGATGAACTTACATAAGTCGGGAATGTTTTATAGTAAAATCATAACTACCCTTGATACTTTTAAGTTTCCCTGGATGGCGCTAGTGACATATTATGTGCCCGACCGCTATTTCTGTACATTGAATTGACCTGACTAAATTATATTCATATTAAGTCTGTTAAATTGGTTAGTGAAAATCCGACGCATAAGTCGAGGAGAGGAATATTTATAGTAAAATCATAACCGCCCGTGATATTGTGTCCCTAGATGGCGCTAGTAAAATATTCTGTGCCCGACCGTTATTTCTATACATTGAGTTGATCGGAATATATTATGTTAATATTTAATCTGTTAAATTTGTAAGTGAGAATCCAACTTAAAAGCCACGGGGATTATTTTGTATAGTAAAATTATAACCACCTGTGAGTGTCCGTAGATGGCGCTAGTGGTGTGTAACAAAAAATCGCATGTTTCACCCTAGCTCCTAAACAGTTGAGGTCTCATTAAATTCATCAAAAACCGATAATTATATAAATATAAAAACATTGGTGACTAGGGATTTAGTTTTCTTTTCCATTATTATAGGTTACGGTGCCGACGCGATCTGCCCCTACCTCGCCTTCGAGCTAGCGTTCGCGCTCCGCAACGACCACATCATAGACCCCACTCTGACCGACGAAGCCATCTATAAAGCCTACCAGACCGCCATAGAGACCGGCGTGGCCAAAGTCATGGCGAAGATGGGTATCAGCACACTCCAGTCGTACAAGAGTGCGCAGATCTTCGAGGCCGTTGGACTCAACGAGGATGTCATTGATAAGTGCTTTAGAGGAACCCAGTCGAGGATTGGTGAGTATATGTCTAATCCCGTAAAGGATGATTTTGAGTGGGAATTAGAATCTACCAGCTAGGAAATAAAAAAACAATTATCTTTTCTTTTAAATGCCATTTAAAATTAACTTTATACTCGTTCAAATAAAGTTTAAACTAAATTGCTTTGAATATGTATCCTATTAGAGATCGTAAGGAATCTCGGAGAGTGTAAAGTAAACTGCGTTCGCGTTTCAGGTGGCGTAAACTTCGAGATTATGTCAAAGGAGATATTCGAAAGGCACGAGCTAGCTTACGGGACTAACAGAGATGCGCTCGTTCTCAGGTAAATTTAAATTGGAACACACATTTCAGCTATGCGGTAATAATATTTATATCACGATATACGTAAAATTTATTGTGTCCGTGTATTAACATCATTAAAGAATAACATTTTTAACTTAAATAGTTGCTTTTAATAAAAAAAAGTTGAGCCATTTTTTTAACTAACGAGTCTAATCTCGGTGGGTCCACGTTAAGTTCATCGGAGAGACATCATCATCAGATCAGCTCTTGGACACAATCCTACTAATATTATAAATGGGAAAATATGGATGGATGTTAATGAAGTCTGGAATAGAAACTTACAAATGTATTCTAAATACCAACTCATTCCAGTCACCGGTTTAAGATTGACATATACTAACATTTAGTTACAATGTGTTCTCAGGAATCCAGGACAGTACCACTGGCGCGCGGGCGGCGAGAAGCACATCAACGACCCCATGTCGGTGGCCAACCTGCAGGAGGCCGTCGCCAACAACAGCTCCTCCGCGTACGACAAGTTCCGGTACGATCACTTTACTTACATATCCAATATCGTTGACTTGCTTACTCAAACTCGTATCTGCATATTTTTTTGCTGTTTTAGTCAACTTATTTCTTCTAAGTATTAATGAATGAAAACTAAATTACCAACAGCAAAAAAAATATGCAGATACGAGCTTGAGTAAGTAAGACGACGATATTTCCAAGGATCAAAAATATCTACATTATTTTGATATTTTGTAAAAGTGTGTTTGTTGCCTTTTAAAAGTCAAACGGTTTAACAGATCGTCATGAATGGTAACGTAAATCTGTGGGGCTAGTCTAGTTGCATTCGACAATCGTTAGCGATTGTTTCGTTTGAATAAGGTATGGAATTGACGTAAGCCACTGAGATTGTACCACGTGGCTATCTCGGTGGCTTACGTCAATTCCATACATTTTTCAATCGAAACATAAGCGCTAACGGTTGTCGAATGCAACTTGACTAGCCCCAATGTAGAGAGAGACTAATGTTACTTTTGTACCGATGTTTTGCAAGGATTTTAAATATCTTATACGTAATAGAAACATGAGAAATGCGCCTTTTTTCTTCTTTTTATTTGTCAAATTTTAAAACTTTGAAATCCCAAATGTGTGACGTAATTTTATTAATTCACTGGGTTGCTCCCGCCATCTCTCGGTGAACAGTGTACCTGCGAACTTATTGTTTTACGACTAATAACTAATATAATTAATCGATTTGTTAAACTAACTACTAACTACTTGTCAAGAGATGGCGTTAGTGGTCGCATAAAACGGTCATATTATTCAGAAATTATTCTACGTTATTTTACAATACGGTAACTAGAAGATATTATCAACAAGCAGTGAAAAAGGCGAAAAATTCAATGTAATTTCTTACATTAGTAATCATAGGGTTACTATTTTGTTCACCGGTTATCACTTCCCGAACATTTTATGGCAAATTTTATTTTTGGTAAACATTAACTTGGCTACTATACGCTTTCCATATTTTCCTTTGAGACAATTAAATTTATAATAAACGTTTGTGCGACGGGGCGTTAGTACGACTATTTCCTTGCTACCGTTTAATCGATTACTATTTTTTTTATGTTGTTTGAGAAGGCATACGAGCACTCTGGCCACCTGATGGCAAGTGGAGTCTGAGACCCATAGACTTTAATCCTAAGACCTCAAATGCGTTGCCGACGCTGAGGACTAAGATGGAATGCCTCTATGCTAGTAATTTCACTGGTTCCGGACGGACCCTGCACAGGGTCCTACCACCACTACTATCCAATCTATATCATCCATCATTGTATTACAGGGAGAGCACGCTGGAATCAGTCCGCGCGTGCACCTTGCGCGGTCAGTTAGAGCTGGTCAAACTGGACGAGCCCATCCCTCTGAGCGAAGTCGAGCCGGCCTCCGAGATCGTCAAGCGATTCGCTACTGGTGAGCAATGGTTGATTCTGTACATCGTTTTTTTTTAAGATGATTTAATAATGTTCAAATTCACACACGTAGCGAATATTCTAATTCTTGTTATTAATTACTTATAGTAGAGACAATTGTTTTCAATTTCTAATTTTTACTCCGTTAAAGGGAAATACGGGTTCAAAATACAGGCACTGGCTCATCATAAATAAAACGGAGTAGGATAGTCTTCACTGAAACACATACTTTTTTTACGCATGTGTGCATGACCTTGACGCGTGTTGTGTTGTGTTCTGACGTGATCTTCGACCAGCTTTTATTGATAGCCGATGACAATATTTCTAAGATACCTCCAAAATGTTACATTATTTTGAACTCCATATTCGCACAGCTCAATATAAAATTTTCTTAGGTAAAAACATTTGAAAAATCATAAACAAAACGAACACTAAACGATTTACTCACATATTAGTCAGATAGCTCGAGTGTGAGGGAGAACACAAAATCAAATTTTTTATTCAGTAAATAGGCCACCATAGGGCTCTTTCACACCCGCGATAACGTACTGCCCTGATGAAGGGCTCCTAATGAGTCCGAAACATGTCGGGCCGTTACCAGGGCCGAGATTCTACACAGTAAAAATGATATAGCCTTTGGAGTGTTTTCGTATTGTCAATGTTTTGATAACTCTTATGTCATTTACAGTAATGGCGGCGGAGTCATAAACGATTCTAAAACACGTCAAACGCGATATCGTTATACCGCAGTAGAATAGAGGCCCTGGTCTATCTAATATGGTAGTAAACCATTTATCCTTCGTTTTGTTTATAATAATGATTCGCACTAGTATAAATTTTGTAATTTGAAAAATTTAAGAAAATTCTGTGCAAAAGTATCTTTGAGTAGGTATTTCTCACTCATTCGCTCATTATACACTCTGAGGCGAGTTTAGCCGAATTAACCTGAATGTATTTCCCAGACCTGCTGTCCTGGGGTGTCTATCATTTCATCGAAACACCTTTCATCGAACGCCATTTTCTGCTGAAACCATAATGTTTTCAGGGTATCTTAAACATCTAAGCTAACCTAACCTATGTATTTAATGTTTAAGATACCCTGAAAACATTAAGGTTTCAGCAGAAAATAGCGTTCGATGAAATGAAATTCGACGTAATGATACATTATATGAAGTGATGAGTTTCCGTTGTCCTGTACCATTTGCTATGCCATGCTATAGGGTGAGGCACGAATCGTGCTCAAAATGGAAGTATTCGTCACTTGTTTTATTTATTTTCACATTTTATTGTGTGTTACAGGGGCGATGTCGTTCGGCTCGATCTCTCTAGAAGCGCACACGACCCTCGCCATCGCCATGAACCGCGTCGGCGGCAAGTCCAACACGGGAGAAGGCGGAGAGAACTCCGACCGGTACCTTGATCAGGTTAGACTCAAGCTCGCTAACACAGCAGGCATATTGATATAGACATTTAGCTCTGGATATTCTTTAATATTCTGGATATTCGTGAATCAGTTTAGTATGCTCATTTAAATCGTTTATGAGTATAACACCGTTAAATATTACTTTTTGAAATCGATACAGTTTGAAGAATTCGTATCATTAACTTGTAAACATTTTTGAGGGTGTTAAGCACCCATACAATTAACAGGGTGATTTTTGTAAGTAGGAATGTGAATCTACTAGCAAGACAATAAAGTTCAAATACCTTTGCTCTTAAATAATATTGTCGATTGTGACACAATTTAAAATGAACTTTATGCTTGTTAAAATAAAATAGAAACTAAATTGCCTTGTTTATGTATTTTTTCTATAATTTTTCTTTTATTTGTACAGGATCCTGAGTACAACAAGCGCTCGGCCATCAAGCAGGTGGCTTCGGGCCGGTTCGGCGTGACGGCCTCCTACCTAGCGCACGCTGACGACTTGCAGATCAAGATGGCGCAGGGTGCCAAGCCTGGCGAGGGTGGTGAACTGCCCGGTAATTATTTTTGATATCAGTTGAAGAGAGCTAAGGTCTTGTGAAAAACAATTCCTAATGTTGACTTAGTTAACATAGATACTACGTTTATTTGAAGTTTTCATTTTTACGATACCTAAATTACGATGTAGCGTAGAGTCTTTAGTATTTAAATTCGTGTTCATGTGTTAGGTAAGGTTACAACTAATGTCCCGTCTTTTTGTCTTTATACGTACGTCGTAGACGCGAGTCTCACTTTCTTAACTGCGACTAAGAAAAAACGTTTGTATTTATGTGAAGTCTTAACTGCACTTGGACATCTACAAAACATGTTCGCATCAATATATCTCATATGAGATCTCTTCCAGTAACCTTTGAGTAGAAAAAACAAAATAACAAATCTCGCCGATGTTCGGCAGCCAGCTACACGTCATAGTTTAGGTACAGCTGATGCTAAGAGTCGTTATATGCTTCATAAACTATTGACGTAGTCGAATGTAACGTTCCAAATGTTAATATTGTATAAATAAATTGCAGGTTACAAAGTGACGGCGGCGATCGCGGCGACCCGGTGCTCGGTGCCGGGCGTGGGGCTGATCTCGCCGCCGCCGCACCACGACATCTACTCCATCGAGGACCTCGCCGAGCTCATCTACGACCTCAAGTGCGCCAACCCGCGCGCGCGCGTCTCCGTCAAGCTCGTCTCCGAGGTCGGCGTCGGCGTCGTCGCCTCGGGCGTCGCCAAGGTACTAACCTCGACAATACTTACTTCTGGCGTAACGTCGTTCTACAATCCATGCAGTTGGTTCTTGACTAATATATACATACTCTGCTTTTGACCTTCAGTATTTTCATCTTGAAAATCAAGCGCTGAACCAATTTCAATGATTTTTTGGTATAGAGGATATCTCCGAACTCCGAAAATATTTTGATTGCTTTTGAAGTATGACAATATTGACAGACAGCGTAGTAAGCTTAGTAATAGGGTCCCATTTGACACCCTTCGGATACTGAACCCTAAAAAGCGTAATGTAAAAACTGAATAAAATTGTTTTGATTCAGTGCCACGTTGTTTAGTCAATTAATATTTAGTTAAGTACCTACCTTAACAAATCAAGTATAGTGAGGTAAAGCATCATACAGGAATTAAATGGTTTTTTATACACTTTATACCTAAGAAATGAAGGTTTGTAGCGACCCTAGGGACATCTAATGACAAGTACCTTCAAATGAGTCAAAATAAAGCAAATTATTGTTATTTTCAGGGGAAAGCCGAGCACATTGTCATCTCCGGCCACGATGGCGGCACTGGCGCCAGCTCATGGACCGGCATCAAGAGCGCGGGCCTACCCTGGGAGCTGGGCGTGGCTGAGACGCACCAGGTCCTCGTGCTTAACGACCTGCGATCACGGTAACTAGACACATAACGATATAAAACCATCCTGATAAAATTATCTTTAAACGTCAAACGTCACACCTCTTTCGTAGTGGGTTGTAAAAAACAACTGTCAGCCGTAAATCAGTGTTCCAATCATTACATTACAAGGAACAGATTCAAGAAAAAATGTTTTTTGAACACCTTTTAAACTCAACATTTTGGGGATTATTTTGCTACCATATGGTCATATTATGGTAAGATCATAAATAAATAAATAAAATAATATCACGGGACAATGTCACACAAATTGACCTAGTCCCAAACTAAGCTCTAGGCTTATACTATGGGTACTAGACAACGATAAACATACTTATATAGAGAAATACATACTTAAATACATAGAAAACATCCAAGACACGGGAACAAATACTCATGCTGTAACGCTTGATTGTTAGTAGGAGGATGTTCCTCTCAGTATATAGCACAGGCTAGCTCAATCAAGGAGTATACAGAAAAGATATATTTTATGTATCGCTTTACAAGCGAAACTCAAAGAGTATACAGAAGAAAGAAGTTATCAAACCTCTATAGCACTTGACGTACTACAGAAAAGCAAGGTTGATTGAAAAGGAAATGAAACTCATCTGTCAATGGTGTGTGGTTCTTTATTCCATTTGTTTATGTACTTAAAATGACTCACACCATGACAGACAGAGAGACAGGGTCGTGTATCACGATTCGAGTCTTGGTAAATTTAACGTGGATCAGTAAGCGTTATGTACTGAAGGATTAACACTAGTTTACATAGAACTTACGGGAGGGCCGCTCAAACCTTAACAGTCTGCCACACTGAGGGTTTCCCTTCGCACTGGTGTGCAGATGAACTTGCCTCGACGGCTCCTACTGTTCTATTTCCGAAGTGTTGCAAATGGGAAGCTTCCTGAGCTTCTTTAAGTTGTTATGATATAATCCTATGAGTTGCTTGACGTATATAAAAGGTCATGTCTGTGCCATGATGTCTTGTTGTTGTATAAATGTTTAAATGTATTAAAAGTCTTAATGTTTGTAAAGTCAGTCCCACCTGAAAATACAAAGAAGCTTTAGCAGGCGTTCCCTAAAACTCTGGTTAAAAATGTCTAACAGGGATTGTAGAAAGGTTTCAAACACTCACCCGTTGAATCCGGATATTATTCCGTTTCCCAATCCCAATAGAAAAATTGACACGGCGCGTTTGTGCACGTGTCGTGACTGAAATAAAATCATCACTTTAAATATCTAACCTGACAAAACTGGTAAGGAACCAGGAAGACCTTAACAGCACTCACCTGTGTTGCTGCAGTATGCAAGCCTCAGTGATAGTCTGGTATTAACAATATAATAAACTATTTCTTATCCTGCAAAGAAGCACGAGGTTATGAGTTTACGAAATTTCCAGCAGCTCACAACTATCCTTTGTTTTCAATCTTACCTAAAGTGGCTGCTCCAAATTTGAGTATAACAAACTCATGGAGGACGGAAAACCTCCGATCTACTCCGATTCAGTTTTGAAAATAAATTCGGTATCGCCCGCCATCGCAGACCTTTACGTTGACTGATCGTTGACAGACGTCAAAACTAAGAACTGTCACCCTTACGGTCACGTTCCAGTTTGCACTAAAACGGCTACTACATATTATCGAAAAAGTGTGGTAGTTTCACACGTACGCAATAGATGTCGCTAAACGTTCCGTTACAATACCCCCTCCCCTACGAAAAGTTTCGAGAGTATGGAGAAACTGCGATGTCCTCAGCGCTATTAAAAGTTGAAACTAACACGACTCTGAGCAAAAGAACAGAAGCTTGACTCAAGTAGAGTTAAGACGTAGCGAAAGCTCTACCAGAGTCACTCCGATACTGACACAAAATAAGCTTTCAAGACGTGTATGAAATATCAAGAAAACGTGAAGAGATATAAAGAACCACTCTCTATTTCCTAATTAAACAAACTAGCTAAAACCTACTAACACAATATTCCCCACAATTTCAGTCTTCACCATTCATTCCTCACCTTCCGAATTACAGCATCAGCCTTACTCTCACTGCTTACCGCCTACAAACATACAAAATCCCGAGTCACTCCTGTCGATCCCAGTGCGACTCCTAAATCCCAAACAATCGAGTAGTCGTTTTTATTTGGCAAACGCAACTCTAAGGTTTTACACTTTATGTGTAAGCTCCCTTAATAAATACCTACAAACTAATGAGTAGTTTGAGCTAAAGCATAGCTAAAACTTATAAGATTGTCAGAAGTTAATCTGTGTTCAAACAAAGAAAATTTCTAAATAACCTTGGCGTCGCTGGTGGTAACAGTGTGTCACCAACCAACACGTGAAACACGTCCTACGGCTAAGAAGAACCTAAACCTAACGACAATGACCCAAAGTGATCACTCATTTAAAGTTTTATATCCTTTATGTGCCAAGTACTTCTTGACCCTCAGACAGCTTAACATTACGTCTTCGTAAGTTATACGTCTTCGCGTTAGCTGCGTGAGCCTTCTCCAAGTTTAACCGAACCTTTACAAAAATTTGCTCCAATACGCCAAATTCACCCGCATACTCTTCCCTCGGCATTGCCACTACATAATCAGTATCACTTGTGTCTTTATAAAAATCGCCATTAATTATTGGTTCTCTGCCATGGACCAAGAAAAACGGAGAGAAACCCGTGGTTTCGTTCACCGCACTGTTTAATGCAAATTGCACTTTAAAAATGTTTTGATCCCACGATCTGTGGTCATCCTTCACATAGGAAGATATCATCGTCATGACTGTTTTATTGTATCTTTCTACCATGTTTATTTGTGGCGTATACCTCGGTCCGTAGTGAATACGAGGAACTTTATATGCTTTCATTAAATTACGGAACTCGGATCCAGTGAATTGAACCCCATTATCGGTAATCACTGTTTCCGGAATGCCATGAGCTAAAAACACATAATTTTCCATATTTTTCGCCACATTAGCGCTTGTTGCGCGTCTTAAAGGAAATAGCATGGTATACTTTGAAAAACAACATGAGACAACTAAAAGGTGCATATAGCCTGATCGTGACCTTGGAAGTGGTCCGACTAAATCTACTGATATCACTTGAAACGGTCTATAGCATTGCTTAGGTTTACCCATTTGTCCTGGTGTAAGAGTCGTTTTGTGTTTATAGGCTGAGCACGTCGAACACTGTTTTATAAAATTTAATACGTCACGGTACATTCCCGGCCAAAAATACCTTAAACTTATCCTTCGGTGTGTTTTAAAAACTCCCATATGACCTGAAGTTGGTGGTTCATGGTTTTCGGAAATGACCTTAGTGCGATTTGACTCAGGAACGACTTCTTTCCAATCAAAATCGTTTGTCAAAGAATACTTCCCCTTACTGTATCTGTAAAGAACACCATTTTCGATGCGATAGTTCGGGTAGTTCCTTGGAAAAGATTGACAACCTGAGTAGACCCTATTAAACCACACGTCGCTCGCGATTGCTGATGTTGTAGTATTAATTACTTCCACCTTCATCAATCGAGAGAGAGCATCAGGAATAACATTATCCTTACCCTTTCTGTGCTCTATTGTAAAGTTATATTGCGACAAGCGACAACCCCAACGGGCAAGACGTCCTGTCGGATTTTCTAAATTCATAAACCATTTCAAGGATGCATGATCAGTGACAACAGTAAACGGCCTAGAACCTAGGTATGGTTCAAATTTTTCAACAGCATACACTACCGCTAACGCCTCTCTCTCTGTTGCACTGTAATTTCTTTCATTTTTATTTAAAGATCTACTTATATAAGCTATTGGATGGTCGGTTCCTTCTACTTCCTGCGTTAGCACGCCTCCGATTCCATAGCTAGAAGCATCACAATGTACTGTGAATTGCTTAGTAAAATCCGGACATATCAAAACTGGAGCTGATACTAATCGGTTCTTTAAATCGACAAATGCCCGATCTGCATCAGTGGTCCAAACGAACTTAGTCTTTGAACTAGTAAGTGCATTAAGAGGTGCAGCTATAGTAGAAAAATTTCTAATAAAACGTCTATACCAAGAACAAGTACCCAAGAACATTTTTACTTCTTTCGAGTTCTTTGGCACTGGAAAATCAATAACCGCACGCACCTTACTAGGATCCGTTCTTAAACCGCATTCGTCCACAATGTATCCTAAATATTTGAGTGATTTTCGGAAGAAATTACTCTTTTCAAAATTAATCGTTAAATTTGCCTCTTTTATCCGTTGATGTAATCTATTAAGCAATAGTAAATGAGTTTCATAATCTTCTGATACTACTATTACATCATCTACATAACAAAAAACTAGTCCTTTACTCACTTCACTGCAAAATGGAGTACCAAAAAGCATGTCCATTAACCTTTGCTGGCGAGCTGGAGCTCCGCACAGTCCAAATGGCATGACCTTAAATTTAAAAAGACCCTTACCGGGTGCTGTGAAGCTAGTCTTCTCCTGTGACTGTTCATCTAACTTTATCTGCCAAAAACTTGCTTTAAAATCTACCGAACTAATGTATTTTGCATTTCTCAGGCTATCTAAAATTTGGGGTATGTATGGTATTGCATAAGCATCCCCTTTGCTAATTGCATTTAGTTTTCGACAATCTAAACAAAATCGCCATGTCCCGTCTGATTTGGGAACCATAAGGACTGGATTATTCCACGGGCTTTCACTTGGTGTAATCACATCCATTTCAAGCATTTTATCAACTTCCTTATGTAATTCTTTAAGCTTTTCCGGAGACATAGGATATGGTCTGCACTTAATTGGCATAGAATCGCCAGTATCAATTTTGTGTTCTACTAAATGTGTTCTACCCAAGCCTTTACTTTCAAAAGATATTTCTACAAACTTTTTTATTACTATTTCGGCTAATTCTCTTTGATCAGAAGTCAACGTATCATAAGCTAATACATTGTTGAGTTGTGTATCTATATTAGCAGCATTTTTAATATATTCTATTGGCTTTTTGATATAAGTTATATTCTCAATTATTTCAGGCATTAATGAAAATTCTTTCCAAAAATCTACTCCAAGAATGATATTCGATACTATCGATGGTATGACATAAAATTTAATTATTTTAGTCACTCCTTTAAAAGAAATCGGGAGTGAGATAAAACCAACAGTACTACAGACTGAACCATCTGCTACTGTGACTGATTCCAGAGAATTCACTATCGAGTAACCTAAGTTAACAAAACGTTCATGTGCGCCATTCCCTATAATCGAAATAGCTGCACCGGAATCCAATAATCCACAAACTGTCAAATCCAAAATGTCTACATTTAAATAAGGCCGAACATCGTTGTTGTCAGGTTTAAAGAGGACCGTGGCGACGGAGTTGTGCTTAAAATAATTAGCTACAATTTCTAACCAATTTTTACTATCAGTGGGTACGGCTTCCTCTACTGATTTAACACTACGACCCTCGCCAACCCGTTTTTTGGCTTTAAATTTAATCTACACTTCGGGCATGAGCGGGAGGTGTAACCCATCTCACCGCATTTAAAACATAATACCCGTTTATCGTTACACGCCTTGGTACTGTGTGAATCTACTTTGCACCTAAAACAATAAACCTTACCGACCTGAGGGGTCTTTTGGTTTTGAAACCGGGGTGCAGGTATATACTGTCGTCGCTGTTGAACGAACTGTGCCGGCTTGTACTGCTTTTGATGTTGCGGCGGCACAAACTGGCTCTGCTGAACTGCAGTCGAGGCAACAGCGGTAATGTCCTGTTTCGTATGTTTACCCTTGTATGTAAAATCTGGGTTTAAAGTAGATTGTCTAGGCGGTTCCGAAAATAATTTGCCTTTTTGGCGAGCCGCCTCAATTTTCCTACAACAACGTCTCAAAGCATCTACAGAATTTACTTCGTGCAGAGCTAGCTGTTCTGAGAACGACGGTCTAATATTATGTAACAAAATCTCTAACTGATCTTCATCACTTAGAGGTTTTAAAAGTCTTGAAAACATTCCGCTCATCACTGCAAAATAAATATGGGTTGGTTCATCCTGACCCTGTGTGCGAGCGTGAATTTCATCTAATAATCTGTAATCAAAATCTACTGGTGCAAATTCCTCTTGTAACAAGATACCTAACTCCTTCCAGGACCGAAACCTATGTTTATTTCCTCTGTACCACAAGAGACCTTGATCAGTGAACAGACAACAAGCCGCATTAAATAGTTTGTCATCACTAATACCAAACGCTTGGGCGCGCTCATTGACTGCTTCCAAAAACGAATGAACACTGGTCAGCCCGTTAAATTTGGTGCTGATGTGTTTTAAAATGTTGAAATTGTTTGCTTCATTACCGGACTCAAGCGAATCTGGAATACCGCCAGTACCAGAACTTGTTGAACCTTCACTGTCCTTTTTAGGTAAAAGGTTTTCTAAAACTACCGAGCATTGCTCTAACTTGGACTTCAATACCGAATGGGTCTCCTTTTCTATAGGCAAATCAAATCCTACTACCCTTTGCAAACGAAATAAAAGATGACAGTACAAAGACTTGACACGAACTAACAGCCATTTATCCTTTGATTTCTCCAGAGTATTTAGTTTAGCCTTTAACTCCTTTATTTTTTCTGTGATTATGGGTAACTCAATGCTAGCGTACAACTCTTCACCTAAAATCTCTTCCGGCAGGAATTCAGCGCTTAAACACTTTAACTGTCGTTTCATTTTTAGTACTGTATCGCCTGGTGTCTCGGCACGAATTGTTATTTCATACATTAACTCATCCTTCAATAAGGAATGATAATATACTCTCCGTAAGTCCATGTTTGCAAAGTTAAAAAAAATAAGATCAAGTTTTAAATTTATGAAGCAAGACTAATCTCCGTTAACTAATCAACCCTATCTCTCTATCTGTGGTGGTATCAGAATACACTTGTTAAAAGTTATAAAAGTTCTGACTAATATTAATCTTTCAATAATCACCAGTATTTGATATTTATTAACATACCACCTAGTAGTATGTTTGTTTAAAATTAACCACTTACTTAAGTTTGAGACATGAACATTCAGAGTAAATGTTTCAACTTTAAGTTATAATTGTTCTCAGTTAAAATAAACTAATTTTCTCTTATAGTAATAAACTCAAGTTTTAAAATTTTAATCTTGATGAATGTATTACTTATCAAACAGTATTTATTTTATCTAAAGTGTTTGCAAAACATTAAGTTCCTAAGTTAAATTATCATTGATAAAGTAAACACTATGTGTTCTTAAATTTAATTATTAACATCAGCAAGTTGCTATAATGTTCATGAAAAGTATTATACACCAGCACTATCGCTATGATGTATGTCTAAGCCTAAATTATTAATAACATCAGCGCTATGCTATAATGTTTTTAAAAGAAATCTCATACACCAACTCTTAAGCTATAATTTTCATAAAAAGGTATTATACACCAGCACTATCGCTATAATGTATATTGAAACTTAAATTAATAATCACATCAGCGACATGCTATAATGTTGAAAAATTGTCACATACACCAGCCCTTAAGCTATAATGTATGTATAAAATAAGCAGTAACACCAGCAAGTAGCTATAATGTTAGCATTAATGGTTATTCACCAGCAGTACAGCTATAATGAAAACCTAAAAATAATTATTAACTTCAGCGAGCAAGTTATGAAGTTAATATGAAAAAAATAATAGTTAAACACAGTCCTTAGACTATAATGTTTCCCTAATTATGAATATAACATAAGGATGTTATATTAAAACAAACACAAATCAATTTGGAGCCACCCACATTAAAACTTATATGACTACTAAACTTAACCTAATTGTTTGTTGTTGATACCAGAAAATTACCTAAAAATATGCACAAATGCATATAAAATGCAATAAAAAGGTGCTAAAAACTAATCAATACACTTCATTGCATGTGTTATTGATTGTATAAACTTGTCCATTAAGACTTAAATGTCAAAATCCTAAAAAAAATCTCTTTCTTCTATTGTTTACAAACATTCAGTACCAAGTACCCCAATATGAGTCCACTTTGTATCACCATTTGGCAGCTGGGCTTTGAATGTATAAATGTTGTGTTAACATTTACTTATGTGTTTATATTTAAAATATAAGATGCTATTATTGTTTTTTAACTAACCTGTTCACTGTTCTAAATGATATTGTAATTGAACACTAGTTATTTACTGTATATTTTAAAATTGCAAACTGCGGTCAATATACATAAAACAAATATCACTAATTTATTGATTAGGTACTATGTATTTTACTAACTAGTAAATTATGGTTTTATTAAGTACTCTAAATGGCAGTTACTTTTGTTTTATTTTCATCTAATTGTAAAATATATTTAAACACACAAATTTATATCACTGTAATATAACTATTTAAATGTTTTATAAGCATCCTACTCATATTGAACTAATCAATTTCAATTTCAAAAGTATTGCACTGCACAGTTTCGTTCAAAGATTGCAAAGCACCAGTATAACAATAGATTTGTGAACACACATTAGCTTGTAATTGCTTTAATATTTTACACTCACAAATTCTGTTAAAACACAAGAAAATTAAGCATGTAACAAGTTTCACTTATTCAGTTGACAAGGAAGAAAGAAATAAAACGCAATACTAGCTACAACAAGCACAAGCAACTAATATCTTAACAAATTTGGGAATTTAAGAGAGGAAAGAAACCAGCGTAGACACGCTTCTTTTATTGGTCTTCCAATCTGAAATATTCCATTTTAAAACGATAAATTTACCAAGAAAATAAGGGGCGCCACTGTAACGCTTGATTGTTAGTAGGAGGATGTTCCTCTCAGTATATAGCACAGGCTAGCTCAATCAAGGAGTATACAGAAAAGATATATTTTATGTATCGCTTTACAAGCGAAACTCAAAGAGTATACAGAAGAAAGAAGTTATCAAACCTCTATAGCACTTGACGTACTACAGAAAAGCAAGGTTGATTGAAAAGGAAATGAAACTCATCTGTCAATGGTGTGTGGTTCTTTATTCCATTTGTTTATGTACTTAAAATGACTCACACCATGACAGACAGAGAGACAGGGTCGTGTATCACGATTCGAGTCTTGGTAAATTTAACGTGGATCAGTAAGCGTTATGTACTGAAGGATTAACACTAGTTTACATAGAACTTACGGGAGGGCCGCTCAAACCTTAACAGTCTGCCACACTGAGGGTTTCCCTTCGCACTGGTGTGCAGATGAACTTGCCTCGACGGCTCCTACTGTTCTATTTCCGAAGTGTTGCAAATGGGAAGCTTCCTGAGCTTCTTTAAGTTGTTATGATATAATCCTATGAGTTGCTTGACGTATATAAAAGGTCATGTCTGTGCCATGATGTCTTGTTGTTGTATAAATGTTTAAATGTATTAAAAGTCTTAATGTTTGTAAAGTCAGTCCCACCTGAAAATACAAAGAAGCTTTAGCAGGCGTTCCCTAAAACTCTGGTTAAAAATGTCTAACAGGGATTGTAGAAAGGTTTCAAACACTCACCCGTTGAATCCGGATATTATTCCGTTTCCCAATCCCAATAGAAAAATTGACACGGCGCGTTTGTGCACGTGTCGTGACTGAAATAAAATCATCACTTTAAATATCTAACCTGACAAAACTGGTAAGGAACCAGGAAGACCTTAACAGCACTCACCTGTGTTGCTGCAGTATGCAAGCCTCAGTGATAGTCTGGTATTAACAATATAATAAACTATTTCTTATCCTGCAAAGAAGCACGAGGTTATGAGTTTACGAAATTTCCAGCAGCTCACAACTATCCTTTGTTTTCAATCTTACCTAAAGTGGCTGCTCCAAATTTGAGTATAACAAACTCATGGAGGACGGAAAACCTCCGATCTACTCCGATTCAGTTTTGAAAATAAATTCGGTATCGCCCGCCATCGCAGACCTTTACGTTGACTGATCGTTGACAGACGTCAAAACTAAGAACTGTCACCCTTACGGTCACGTTCCAGTTTGCACTAAAACGGCTACTACATATTATCGAAAAAGTGTGGTAGTTTCACACGTACGCAATAGATGTCGCTAAACGTTCCGTTACAATGCTCATCACACAAATATCTGCCCTTACCGGGATTTGAACCCAGGACCTCTAGCTTCGAAGGCAGGGTCACTACCAACGAGGCTAGCGTGTCAGGCGTGTGTGTGAATAATAATTCTCAAGTCATAACTACCAGACTCCTTAGTCCCGTGTGGTTGCCTGTTTAGAATAGTGCCACTCCATGTCTTCCCGTGGATGTCGTAAGAGGCGACTAACGGTCGAACCCTTATTCAAACCGCGGACAGATAAGGCTTACTTCGGATTAAAATTTGACACATTTTGTATGGGCAAATGTCAAATTTCAACACCAAGTAAGCCTTATCTATCCGCGGTTTGAATATAGGGTTCGGCCGTAAGGGAATAAGGGCTACTAGTACTGTTAGGCGATGGGCTTGCAACCTGTCACTAATACACTAGTAAACTTCTTGGCCTGATTGTGCAAAATGTGGTTGCAGAATTCATAGCGTCTTTTTAGCGTTGTTGAAATACTTCTGTAGCTCTGCCTACCCCACTCTGGGAATAGGGGCGTGATGTTATGTATTTATGTAGGATCCTGTGCAGTTTCCGTCCGGATCGCTACCACCATCTTATCCATTTAACCAACCGCCAAGCAACATTGTTCGCACTGTTGTGTTCCGGTGTGGGGATAAGACAACCGGTGAAATTACTAGCATAGAGGCATTTCATCTTAGTCCTCAGGGATCGCAACGCATTTGTGGTCTTAGGATTGCAGTCTTAGATTAAAGAATTAGAAAAAAGAAGAAAAGAATCTCGAGAATTCAAATGTCTATGGGTCTCAGATTCCAGCTACTATTTGGTGGCCTAAGTGCTCTTGTGCTTTCTCCTTATCATAAAAAGTATTAAAAAATACAAAACTAAATCGTGGTAACTTTCAATCCATCGGTAATTCGTATAACCGGGCAATTTGTGAACGTCAGAATCTGTTTGCCGCAGAGTGGTGGTGCAGGCGGACGGGCAGATCCGCACCGGGTTCGACGTGATGGTGGCGGCGCTGCTCGGCGCCGACGAGTTCGGCTTCAGCACGGCGCCGCTCATCGCTCTCGGTAAGATCACACTCATAATACCCACTGTAACTCATGATGCCCAAACTAATCCATGCTTAATCCCTATCTGTCATTGTGAGATTTGAATGCGACAGGTAAGGACAAATCATGGATTAACTACATGACTTGACAGAAGACCCCATGTGCTTCTGTTTAGTCCACAAGACAAAATACTCTTTTTACCGAACAATTGCCCTCGCGTGTCATATCCATGGAGTTATTTCTCTAATAACTCCATGGGAATATCTATAAATAACTCGACATTTGCGAAATACACCTCAATAGGAGTGAAAGCTATTAATTAAAATTAGATTTGGTATTAACTACTCTACGATCACTTCACGTTTATTATTAAGGGCATGACTGTGCGCCGTACTAATATACTGATCTTACGCGATGCCAGCCTTAAGATCAATGCAATATAAAATTGAAATGGTATAAAACACAGTTTTGTATTGATCACTAGAATAGCATGTCAGGAATCCTAGATTCATGAGAGATAGATACATGTTACACGCATAGGATTACTCTGTGTCAATGACAATTACATACATAGTGACTAAAGCACGAACGCTGACGACGAAGAATTTCGTTCATTGACCTTTACCACCGGCACCGTATTACTATAGGAAAAAGGTTTACAATCCATGATGCCGGCAATCAATGTCGCTGAGCGAATGCGACGGCATTATTATTGTGCGCGAGTGATAGAGACTAGTAATGGTGATTCAATGTACTTAACTCTTTGAAAGCGTAAAAATTTTAACTGCTTAACTTTAAACTAATCTCCAGCAGCGGCCTCTATCATCTAAATTGTGAAACTTGTTGGTAGGTTGCACTATGATGCGCAAGTGCCACTTGAACACATGCCCCGTCGGCATCGCCACGCAAGACCCAGTGCTGCGCGAGAAGTTCGCCGGCAAGCCCGAGCACGTCGTCAACTACCTCTTCATGCTCGCCGAAGAGGTAACTTATACTGCCGTAACACCAAAGAAGGCGGTTAACTGTAATATAATAGTCGAAGCATTCTATACTCTACGGGTAGCTACAATAAATTTAAAATGCTTATGAAATTACTACAAAGTTAGCTGTCTTTGGTATAACGGTAATCTAGTACTGCCTATGATTCGAAGGACTACTTTCATAGATAAATGTTGCCAAAGAAACTATTCGTAACAATGGTACATAACTTTAAAAAAAATGGTTGTTTCGTTCTGATAAGAGTGTTATTGTTGTTAGTGATGTTCAATACGAGTCTGACAAAGTGTTAGATACATCGGAAGTTAAACTTATTGTACACAGTTTTTATAAACCTTGGACCAGACTTCATTCATACCAAAGTTCCTACGGTCCTGTTAATAGTGATTACGAAATTGTTGTTTTTTCACTATCAACTTAACCTACATGGTACTATCTATACAAAAGTACTCAGGAGTTACCACGTAAAATAAAATTTGCCATATTCAGTGGTGCCTTCGTCATTTTCTACTCTTCTTTTTCCCATTTGTGTACGTTATTATACTTAATTCCGACCAGGTCCGGCAACACATGGCTGACGTGGGCGTGCGCACGTTCCAAGAGCTGATCGGGCGCACGGACCTGCTGAAGGTGCGCGAGAACAACGCCAACCCCAAGGCGCGGCTGCTCAACTTGGGGCTCATCCTCAAGAACGCGCTGCACATGCGGCCCGGGGTCAACATCATGGGAGGCTCTAAGACACAGGTACCAGGGTGTTTCACATTTGTATGAAAAAAAAAGACATATTTTGCAGACTTTCGCGCTCATAATATAGTATATAGTACATACATAACATCACGCCTTCATTCTGGAGTAGGCAGGGCTACAGAAATACCAACAACTCTAAAAATAATAATTCTGAAACCACATTTTGCATAAACAAGTTCAGGTGTTAGCGTGTGTGTATGTAGAATATGACGTTTAGTATTTTTTAACACACATTTTGTTAAACCTATTTAAGTTTGTAGACTTTTTTAGTTTTGTTTTTTTATTAGTGTCCTTGTGAAAATACTCAAAATTCGTGATAAATTAAAAAAATAGGATGATTATTTCAGATACTGCCAGCTTTTAAGAAACATACGGAATTAACGCTCTACAGCGTAGCTTGATACTTACAGATTACTTTGCATGAATATCGTTGAGAAAGAAATGCTTTTTTCGGGATACGTTTTTAGCATTCTTTTTTTTGACTTACGCACGCAAGACAACGCAAAGGTTTGAGTAAAGCCTTATTAGTTCCAACATTTTCCGCTAGATGTCGCTGTTAGTACGAGTTCTATCACCGCGAATCCTGTATCGCGCTGTTAAGATTTCCCCATCGAGCATGACCCTCCCGCGCGACTGTATTGAATTTATACTTACCTGGCGTAAGGGACACCGTGATCAAGTAGGCGGTTCCCCCAGGGCGAGGCCTGCCCATTGCACTGCGGGCGGGTTGACCCTTGCGATTATCCCTAATGTGGATAACTCGTACGCGTTATTTTTGGTAGTGGGGACTGCGTACGCGCCGTCCCCTACACAATAATCACAATCTCTGTGTACTTGCACACGTCTAATTATAACGCTCACTAGCTTTCGTCCGCGTAGATTTCGACGGTCTTTATTTTCTTGGGAAGTTTTAATTTTTCCGGGATGAAAGTACAGTACAATTATTTTGAGTTTACCGCTAACTGATAAATTGCCTTCATTTAATTTTCCGCATTAATCTCATACGAATAAAATATTCTGAAAATTGATTTATTTGTATGAAATTAAAGTTGAAAATTAAATGAAGGCAAAGTCTGTCAGTGGTAAACTTATAGCTATCTCCTTGCCAAATTTCATCTTAATCCATCCAGCCGTTGCAGCGTGATGAAGTAACAAACCAACACACAAACTTTCACATTTATAATAATTAGTAGGATAGCCAGATTATATTATATAAAATTGCAAATAGATTAGGTTAATTCGAGTTAAAATCTGGCGCGTACAAAATGTATAAAATTAAAATGTACGGTCTCTATATTGGGACCGGATATTGAAGGACACAATTACAGCTGGGATGTCGTGTTGGCAGGACTTCCAGCTGGAGAAGCGGCTGGACAATCAGCTGATCGAGCGCTGCGCCGGCGTGCTAGAGGGCCGCGCGCCTCGCGTCGACATCGCGCTTGCCATCACCAACGAGGACCGCGCCTTCACCTCCACGCTGTCTTACCACATCGCCATGTGAGTTACTTTGCGCTCTTTTCTTAAGTGGTTGGAGTGGCAGGTCCATCCAGATCGCTTCCACCACCTTATCCTTATCTTTTTTTTTATATTTATATTCGTAAAATGTATGTTACATGTCAGTTTGTATATATAATCGTTATAATAATTTCTTACGTAATAGAAAATCAATGAAAAAAATATTAATAATAATAACTTTTCATAATGTTGCATCATTGAAAACTTACTCGATTATGTATCTAATAAAAAAATGCGATAAATTAATTCAGTATATGTAGGTCCTAAGCTATAACCACCATTATTAATGTTTCAAAGCAAAAAACTCATTAAAATTGTAAAAAGTGTGCTTGAGAAGCTAATTCTTGAGTTTCCTTTTAAAGGAGTTCAGGGAGGGTGCCGAGCGAATTGTATCGGGTTGGCTGGTTGAAGCTTTAAACCCTTGGAGGGCCTAGTGCCGTATCTAGTTGGTAAGACCCGATCGAACGCCGGTTACACAAGGGTAATAATCGTGTAACTTTAAATTAGTCTGTACTAGATAGAGTTCTAAATTGAAGGGGAATTTGTAAAAAAAGTGAAAAATTCTCTAATCCATAGAATATTCAGTTTTCGAAAAGTGATACCACTTGAGTGCCTGGCCTCAAGCTTTCAGGCTTTTAGGCACCCCAAAAGTTAACCTACCGCTAAGCAGCTCTGTTCGCATTTTTTTTGCAGCATAGAGGCATTAACCACCCGCCAAGCAACAGTGTTCGCATAGTTGTGTTCCGGTGCGGGGATAAGACAACCGGTGAAATTACTAGCATAGAGGCATTCCATCTTAATCCTCAGGGTTGGCAACGCATTTGAGGTCTTAGGATTATAGTTTTGAGAATTCAAATGTCTCTGGGTCTCAGATTCCACTTAGCATCAGGTGGCCTGAGTGCTCGTGTGCCTTCCGCTTAACATAAAAAAAACCATCTAGTCCTCAGAATTGGCAGCGCAATTGCGGTTTTAGCACTGTCTTGTGATTGTGGTCTTAAATTCTCAATAAAAGCCAATCATTGCACTGGCTGAAATGTTAATAGGTCTCAGATACCACTAATCATCAGCAGGCCTGTGTGCTCGCCATGCTTTATGCCATATGGAGATGAGTGAATTGCTCGGTTTTGCCTCTATAGTCATAGTCATTGTGATATATATTTATTGCGTTATGTTGTACATGAGGTGTTAGAAATGCATTAGGTAGTTTCAACATAAACCCTGCAAGGGCACGGCAACAGGACACTTAATGCCTATTTAGAGACACATTCGTCACTACATAACTTATACGATATAAGATGAATTATTATTATTATTTCGATATAATTATTCAATACACACTACACACATGATTTGGCCACGCTATTTTTTATTGGTTGTTGTAGCAATCCATATCTTCGCCTTACTTACTCAAACTCGTATCTGTATATTTTTTTTGCTGTTGGTAAACTTATTGCTTCTAAGTATTACTGAATGTAAATGAAATTACCAACCGCAAAAAGAATAAGCAGATACGAGTTTGAGTAAGTAAGACGACGATATGAGATTTTAGTTTTAGTGCAGCAGAAGTATTCACATTGTTGTTTCGGTGTGGGGATAAGACAGCCGGTGAAATTACTAGCCTATGCTAGACTCAGATGTTATGCCTCTATAGGCATAACATCTTAGTCCTCAGGGTTGGCAACGCATTTGAGTCTTGAGAATTCAAATGTCTTTGGGTCTCAGATCCCACTTGAGTGCTCGTGTATTTATTCACAACACCCTAAAATACGTTATTGTTTTTAGGAAATACGGTGAACCGGGACTACCGGATGGGTCAAGTATAAACATCTCGCTGCGGGGCTCTGCGGGACAGAGCTTCTGCGCCTTCCTGGTGCGAGGCGTCACTGTGCGCCTCGAGGGAGACGCCAACGACTATGTCGGTAGGTCACGCGAGGTTTATTACATTACAGTGCAAAATATCACATAAAATAACTAATTGATCAATGGAAGTGGACAAAAAGTGTGAGTGCAGAGTTAACAGCGGATAGAGGAGAGAAAGAAGATAACATGTTGTGCCGAACCCATGTAGTGTGTGATAAGGGCAGGAAGATGATGATGATGACTTGAAATAATAATGATAAAGTGTATGTACATATAAATCGTCATTAAGACCATGCTCGTTTTTCTAAAGTATGTTATTACAACTGATGAACAGTAAGAACCATCGCGATTAAGGTCTAAAGTAAAGTCTGACCCGTGTAATAACATTATAAACGTGGAATAACCGTGGGGAAACCTATGCCATGCTTTGTCACTTTCTGTCAGATGCAAATGTCACAATTACAGATAACGAGAAAGCATGGCATAAACTACCCCACGGTTATTCCACTTATATAAGTAAGGATATTTGTCTATAAAAAAAGAAATTAGTAGTGATGCCACTGACAAACATAGAGACACTCATTATAACAAACCCTATTTTTGTCGGGATAAAAAATGACCCGTATGCCGCTTATGCCCGCTTTAGCATAATGCCTTACCTTAATTGAAAGTCACATTAACATTTATAACATTTGTTACAGGCAAGGGTCTGTCGGGTGGTACAGTGATCATCTACCCGCCGAAGACCTCGCCGTTCGAGTCCCACCTGAACGTCATAGTCGGCAACGTGTGCCTGTACGGGGCTACCTCTGGAAAGGCTTTCTTGAGGTATCCACACATTTTTATACATATCTCGTTTCAATACACTCATGACATTTGTATGTATATTTTACTCACGTGTACGGACGTTGTTAAAGGCCAGTCAACTATACTTGAGAGCAAACAAATCGAGCCACTTTCCATGTAAATTCAGTACTAAGTGTCTCGATTTCTTTGCCCCCAAGTTTAGTATATTTTGTTGAAGTTTGACTTCCATGGGTAATTCATTTCAAAAATACGGTTGTAGTGGTGTTTTCACTTGAATTAGCGGTCCCAGATTTGATTTCCAGGGGCTAATACGCGTGGTGAATTCGATTATTTGTTCCTGAGTGTTGAAGGTAATAAGAAGCTACCGACTTTAGTACCTTACCTCTTTAACAAATCATAGGTATAAACGTTCTGTGAAATTAGGCCGTTCTAACGTGGTTGGTAACTTTGTATATGCGCTTTTTTAGCGTGATAAATTAAGCACTAAAGTGTTCAGGTACTTATACGGCCGTACCGTACCGTAGCCTAGTTTGCCTATTGTCTGCCCGACAGTCATAATATATGCTAGAATCGTCATTAGTCCGAATTTAATTTGCCCGAATGTTTCGATTGCTAGAAAAGTTATTTGCTCTTGGTTTCCTGAAAATTTGATGCTACAATGATACGAATACCATACATATTGTTTTCCATATTATTAAGTGCAATAATATTATTTGATAGAATATTTAAATGCCCTTCTAAATAGTGTATTTTCCCGAATTATAATAGTAGTATGGTGGGATTAAAAAGAATCGGTTCTGGAGCCTCGCCGGCCGCTACCGCGGTACGCTCGCTTTGCTCGCTCGGCTAGCGTGCTGTAGGGTCGCAGTTCTGCCTAACGTTCCTCCTCGCTTCGCTCGTCGTTTTACCTAATGGAGATCTGCCTTAACGCAGAATAAGTAGGTTATTATAATAGTAGTACTTATTCTAGTACTACATTATACCCACTGAGCGTTATATTATACATAGGTGGCAAATGACAAATGTCATGTACATATAATATTATGAATTAATATTATTGGAATCAAAGATTCTGATATTTGATTAATACGGCAGATGAAATTCGGACGAATGAAACTCTGCCAAGTAAAGGTATCCCCATAGCGTAGCGGAGGGGTTAGTTAGTGAGTATACCGATGTGGTGTGTCGTGTGGCAGGGGCATCGCGTCGGAGCGGTTCTGCGTGCGCAACTCGGGCTGCGTGGCCGTGGTGGAGGGCGTGGGCGACCACGGCTGCGAGTACATGACGGGCGGCGCCGTCGTCGTGCTCGGCCTCACCGGCCGGAACTTCGCCGCCGGCATGAGCGGTACACACTTTACATATAAAAAGTTTCTGACTATTATTTCATTTTTGAGACAAGCTCCTGTGGCGAACTGTGCTTCTTACTCCTTATCAAGACCAATCTAACGAGTTCAAACTCGGTGGGTCCACGTTAAGTATAGCGGAGATCCTGTCGCCACCTTCCGACTCCATCATCAGACCAGCTCGATGGTGCCATATTATTATAGTGTCATCGAGGTTACGTAGGTATACCAAATTTCAGCTCGATCGGTCTGCGGGAAATGGTTCAAATGTTTCTTGCAAAATTCCTCCCGGAATATGGTAATAAAATAAACTAGTACCTGGGCGATCGATCTCTACCTGGGCGATCGATCTCTACCTGGGCGATCGATTATTAAATCAATTTTATAGTGTCGTCCCACGAGAGTACACCCCGAAACCCGATTTTTCGGCAGAGCCCGAATTTTCCCGAAGATGACTTGACAGATCAATTTTTTAACCTGCAAATCCCCTGTTCAGCTACAATGATCAAAATCGTTAAAGCCATCGACCAGTTTGACTACTAAAAAATGCGCAAATGTTGCCGCAGTTTATTTTGCCGTGTGGTTGCCGGGTTAGAATAGTGCCACTCCATGTCTTCCCGTGGATGTCGTAAGAGGCGACTCAGGGAATAAGGGCTTGTAGTATTGTTAGGCGATGGGCTTGCAACCTGTCACTAATACACTAGTAAACTTCTTGGCCTGATTGTGCAAAATGTGGTTACAGAATTATCAACAAGTCTGTTTAGAGTTGTTGGTATTTCTGTAGCTCTGCCTACCCCACTCTGGGAATGAAGGCGTGATGTTATGTATGTATGTAGAAAGAGAAGCACAGAAGTGTAATCTGTCATGAAAAACGTGTTCCATATACATACTGTACTTCTATTTTCTTAATATCTTTCGGCTAGCTGTCGTTGTCTCACACGCACGCGCACCTGACAGTGTATCTGTCACTGAGGTTTCATATAAAAACAAGCTTGACGAGATACATTAAGAAAATAGATGGTCTGTACTGCTTCTTTTGTAACGCAGGTGGCATCGCGTACGTGTACGACATCGACGGCTCGTTCAAGCGCGGCAAGTGTAACACCGAGATGGTGGAGCTGCTGCCGCTGGAGCTGGAACAGGACTTGCTGGACGTCAACACGCACCTGCAGGAGTTCGTCGCCCATACGGGGTACGGTGGTTTAGTGGAGTGCTTCCCCTGCGGTTTCTAGGATTGCCCTGCGAGCTAGTGCCTCGCGCGCGCGCTGTCGTGCAAAAACTCTCCTTTGCGCGGTACCTTATCGAGCCTCAACGTATTTTTTTTATGGCATTGAGAAGGCAAACGAGTACACAGGCCACCTTATGGTAAGTGGAAACTGTGACCCATAGGCATTCGCATTCACAAGACTGCAAATGCTTTGCCAACCCTGAGGACGGAGATGGAATGCCTCTATGCTAGTTATTTCACTGGGTGTCTTATCCCCAAACCGGAACTCAACAATGCGAATACTGCTGTTTGGCGGTAGCTTAATGGATAAGATGGTAGTAGCGATCCGGACGGACCCTGCACAAGGTCTGTTTGCTTGGCGATAGGCGGCTGTGTGCGAGGTATGCTTGCGATTCTGTGAGGAGATGGATGCTCGTCTAGACTAATGTGAATGGCTTTGTTTTTTGTTACTAGCCTGAGTTTCATGACGCTTGGTTCTTATTTCTGTAATGTCATGTAAACGTGTTTATAGATGAAGAGATAAATGATCTTGTTCACGTTAACGATATTGATAAAGAAATTAATAGCGTGCAACATTGATGTTAGTTATGGAAGTTGTGTGGCGTGCATGTAAATGACAAATATATTTTAATAGTTGTTTCGTTTGAAGGCGTTTATAGCTATTCCCTCAGGTGCCGACCTTTTTATTGATTATTCTTTCGCCGTTTCCACCCCGTTTTAAATTGAATAGTTAAAATGGAACTAGTGGGAAAAAACCGGCCAAGTGCATGTCGGACCACGCACAGTGAAGGGTTCCGTAGCTGGGATGAACGTTAATGGTTGATATTCAATTTTTTTATTTATTTTTTATTTTATTAAAACCTCAAAAACTACACAGCGTATCGTGTTCAAAACAATTTTAATTGGAAGTATTTCGTATGTTCTACTACTGTAATTTTTATTAGAATGTTCTATTTAACAGTTCAAAAGCTACCCACCCCCTGTATCATTTTGGAAGCCCTATCTAAAAATACCCCACACGCTAATGTAACTGAAAAAAAAAATTCGTCCCCTACTTACATGTATGGAGTGCCATCCCTAAATATATTTTTTTTCAATTTTACTACATCATTGTATAGCGGTTCATAGAATACATCGATTTTCCAAATTTCATTTATATAGTGCCAATAGGCTCTGACTAAAATGGCTGTGACATACAGACGGACAGATGGACGGACGGACGGACAGGCGGACAGACGGACAGACGGACATGACGAAATTATAAGGGTTCCGTTTTTGCCATTCGGCTCCGGAATCCTAAAAACTATTGTTATAGGACTATAAATAATGTTATTACTGAGACGATAAATTCACCGAAGCATGGTTCTGACTAACAATCTATAGCCTCGAACTGACGTAAGTATCTTCCTCCACCCAGGTCAGAGATAGGCAAGCACATCCTCGACACGTGGCCGGAATCAGCCAAGCTGTTCGTGAAGGTGTTCCCGTACGAGTACCAGCGTGCGCTCAAGCAGATGGCCATCGAGGCGGCGCCGCCCGCGCAGACCAACGGCCGCGGGGAAGCCGAGATCGCCGACATCGAGGACGCTGTGCGCGATGTTGAGATCGACAAGAAGAATTTGGAGAAGATTCTGGACAAGACTAGGTGAGTAGACCTATTTAGACAAAAAGACGAACTTATTTCGAGTATTAAAACTGATTTCAAGTGAGATTTCGGTTTCAAGGCGCTTATGAAATGATAGTTTTTAATACTTTGATGAACTAAATACTCGAGTTTAATTAATTTATACTCTTATCTCATTCATAACATCACTCCTTCATCCCCGTAAACTCAATAATACTTGTTTATAATTCTATAACCACATTTTGTACAATCAAGCCAAGAAGTTTACTAGTGTATTACTACTAAAGGAATAGGGCTTGCAACCTGTTGCTAATACACTAGTAAACTTCTTGGGCTAATCGTGCAAAATGTGGTTCAAGAATTATAAACAAGTCTTTTATAGTTCTTGGTATTTCTGTAGCAGGGCTCAAAACCGGTTTAAAAAATACCGGTTAATACCGGTTTTCTCGGTATTGCTCCGAACTTTTCCAGGGAACGCGAACATTTTGAGGACTTTATTTTAACCTTTTTTAACCGGTTTAAACCACGAGCGGCGAGTCGAGAAACCAAAAGTATTGCACTGAATAAAAACACTAAGCAGCGCTTGTTTATGGTGCGTGACATGCGTCTGCATAAACCGGTTTTTTTTTGTTTGCAACCGGTTTTTTGTAAAGGACTAAGCTTTCTCCAAAAACCGGTTTTTGCGAACGAGACAGAAATGAAAAGGTTTTGCTCCAAGTACATGATAACGGTTCGAAAATTTAACCGGTATCCGAGCCCTGTTCTGTAGCTCTGCCTACCCCACTCTGGGAATAAAGGCGTGATGTTATGTACGCATGTATGTATGTTTCGCAGGGGCTTCATAAAGTATCCCCGCGAGACGTCGATCTACCGGCCAGCGGAGAAGCGTCTCCGCGATTGGGAGGAGATCTACAACTTCAACCACGTGCGGCGCGGGCTGCGCGTGCAGGCGGCGCGCTGCATGGAGTGCGGCGTGCCCTTCTGCCAGTCCGGCCACGGCTGCCCGCTCGGGAACATCATCCCCAAGTGGAACGAGCTCGTCTTCCGCGGGGACTGGCGGCAGGCGCTCGCGCAGCTATTGCAGACTAATAATTTCCCTGGTGAGTACTCTCACTCTATTGTCGATAAACTAGCTTCTACCCGCGACTTCGTTCATATAGATATTGCCTTAAATTTTTGTTAACCTTTCCCGGATTTTAATGCCATTGACGGATATTTCCGTAATGGCTGACAGCTCAAAATAGCCGTTAATATCTATAAGGCAAAGTTGACATTCCCTCTGGTTTTGTATTTACCTTCATTTCCGTGATGTCTTAAAAAAATATAGACATCATGTACAGCATACTAGACTTATACTCTCCTTATACTTTTTCACTGGAATCACAGAAATGCTATGTAGGTGCGTTTAATTTTTACTTAAATTAGTTTGAAGTTTCGTATCAAGATGTCAAGAACCTAGCAATTAATAGAGAGAAATAGCGAGCACTCCACCAACAAGAGCATAGCTCTTAAGTTATGAAAAAAAATATGATTGAATGCAAGCTTACAAATACGCCTACTCCATAAATTCCAAGCAAAACTCTCATTGTGCCACTGTTAGAGTTAGGAACCCACGACCCATTTTAACTAAATATAACCTCTACCAGAGTTCACGGGGCGCGTGTGCCCGGCGCCGTGCGAGGGCGCATGCGTGCTCGGCATCTCCGAGCCGCCCGTCACCATCAAGAACATCGAGTGCGCCATCATCGACCACGCCTTCGAGAACGATTGGATTAAACCAGAGGTATATAAAAATCCATTGAGCCGGGTACGAATCTGAGTGGCTCAGCCTGAGGCATCCTCGCCCCGAGCAGCGAGCTGCTCGTGAGCCAAATTGTTGCACATAAACATGCGCGACTGAAGCAGCTTGCTCGCCGCGAGCCGACATTACAAAATGGCGTCGGGCACGATGACAGCCGCGGCTGCGTTTATCATAATTCACCGAATTATTAACAAAAAAACGAAGAAATAGTCTCTGTGGTGGAACGGTTCAGCGACTTTACCAAATTTGTATGCGCCTCGCCCACAGACTAGTTAGAACTTGCCGTTCTGTTCGCGGCACGCTCGGATACACGTCCAAATTACGCGAGGCACGCACACTGAGGCGCCTTTGAACACGGTCAAAAGACCGACGCTCGACGATTCGCCGCGCGTCGCTCGCCCGCTGCTAGCGCATAGCGCGTGAGCGCGTTCGAAATTGAGCAAAATAGGTGAGCCGTGCGTGCCACAACCCGAGGCTGCTCTTATTCGTACCCACCGTTACAAGCTCTTTATAGGCAGAGTCACGTAGAATAGGACCATAGAGTGCCCCATGGTCGTCCACGCTTTTGAGAACGACTGGATCCACCTTGAGGTAACCCTAGAACGGATATACAGCCAGCGTTTTAGTTTATTTCTAGAGGACGCCCGGGACTTTGTACGCATATAATTAGTTTCACGCTACTCACTTTTAACCCCTTAACCCCTTAACCCCTCGTCTGTCAGAGGTGAAAAATTACCAATTCTTCGGATTATGATGTCCGAAGAAATAAGTTTTGAGCACAGATCTGTGTCAAGACCGACGAGGGGTTAAGGGATGAATTTCCAAAAATCCCTTCTTAGCGCACCCCTAAATTTAAGGAATATTCCCTCCAAATTTCAAGTCTCTAAGGCCCGTATTAATAAACTGATCTCGATTTAAATGCCCGTCTCAAGATACGTCAAAAAATTACAGAGTTATATGGTTTGACGTTACTTTGACGTATCTTGAGATGGGCATTTAAACCGAGACGAGTTTATTAATACGGACATAATTTTTATATAGTTAATTTTTAATTTTTAAGTCCAGTGGTGGCCTGTGCGTTGATGTATCAACAGTATTCCGGTAACCTTCGGGGAGGGAAGATGGCCTATTGAAAAATGCCCGGCCTTTATGTTAGATTTATTCGGTTTACTGATTATATTCTCATTATAATATCTCTCGGTGTAATCACTACACCGTGGTCCGCCATTATTTATAAAGAAGAAGATATATCAACAACCAGTTTAGAATTTTACAGATTTCATGTATTTGACTCAGAAATGTAGCAGACGGGTGGAATTAAAGTATAACATATTTGAACAGATACCTGAATATCGGAACGGGAAGACAGTGGCCGTCGTTGGGTCGGGCCCGGCCGGCTTGGCGTGCGCGCACCAGTTGAATAAGGTACGTCGACTTCGCTGAAATAAACTATATCGTCCAAAGGCCCACCCTGAAACAATTTTTTTTAATGAAATATGAGCGTATTGTGAACCGAATAAAGACACTTTTGTAAATTGACAATACGTTACAAATACAAAAATAAACTTTATTCCGATGACTGTATTAGGTGCTTTTTTTACAAGGGACCTTAGGAGGTTAAGCTTACTTTTAAGTTGTTATATCCTCTTGACGATTGGGAAATTGGAAACAATTTATATGAACTGCAAATACTTAAGGCAATACTTTGTTTCTTTGTAACCTATTTTTAGGATTCCATACCAAAATGGTAAAAAGGAACCCTTATAGTAACACTTCGGTGTCTCCCTGTCAGACAGTTTTTCACAGCAACTACTAAACCTATCACATTTAATTTCGGCATAGTTGTAAAACTTAAGTTCAATTTTATTCATGCGCTAAAGATGGCACCACACGAAAGTTACTCGTAGATTGTGCAAGAGTTAGTTTTATATTTCAGTAGATCACGAAGTTTGCCTAAAGGGCATTGCAGAGTCGTGAAATACGATTTTTTAGTTTCTTATGGTACTTGCCGTTTTTTTGCTACAGTTCACGTTTATTATTCGTAACAAAAGGTTTTTAAAAGTATATTGAATAAAAAAATTATAAACATACCTAGGGGCATTCATTTATTTTTTTCGGTAGCATGCGACTGCCTAATTAGTACTGAAATGTAAAATCATGGGTTAAGTTTTAAGTTCATTATTACTTGATTTCTATAGATATAGTAGAGATTATAATCCCGCCTTCTTCCCGGGTTATTCGTTTTTTTTTATTAAGATATTATTTGGCAAACTGTCTCCTTAAAAAATTGAACTTTCTATACTTAAATTCAATCTGTTAGTTTGTTTTTATTAATTATTTTATTAAGGACTACTGCCTCGGCTTCGATATTTTACGTAAAATATTAATACTTTATACTAAACATTAAATATTGGGAAATAGTTCTGATGCGAATATTAAATATTAAATACGGATCCCTCGGTGCGCGAGTCCGACTCGTACTTGACAGGGTTTTTTTCCCTTAGTCGAATTGTCAATAATTAAATCCACCATATGGCGTCCCAACACTCAATTTGACGTTACCGTAATAGCGGTACTTTTGTTGCAGTATTTGCGAAATACTGCTCTCAAGTCTCTGAAATTTGGCATCATCATCTTTAAATCCTATTGTCTTGCTGGGATGTGGAGCTATTAACAAAGGGTGCTGCAGGACATTTGGCATGCAATGTTATTTAAGCAACGATATTATTAACAATACCAAATAAGGATTGTAGGGACTATAAGGTAGTTAATCCCCCAGGCGGGTTACTCGGTGACGGTGTTCGAGCGCAACGACCGCGCGGGCGGGCTGCTGCAGTACGGCATCCCCACCATGAAGCTCGGCAAGGACGTGGTGCAGCGCCGCGTGCGCCTGCTGCACGCCGAGGGCGTCGCCTTCAAGTGCAACATCGACGTCGGCAAGGACATCAGCGCATCCGACCTGGCCAACGAGTTAGTACACGTAACAAACATAATTTCACCTTACATACATGCATACATTAAATCACGCCTGTTTCCCAGAGGGGTAGGCAGCAGAGACCACTTCTTTCCACCTGCTACGATCCTGACAAATCTCTTTCGCTTCTTCCACATTCATGCATGCACGTCGGTTTCGGGTACTTAAGATTCGATTTTCACCTTGGTACCTCAAAAAATGTAGTTTTTCTGTTTAAAGACAGTAGGCAAAATTCGATTTTGCTGCGAGCGTGAGACTACGTGACTTTTAAATTTTTGTTCACAATATAAAGGTTGTCGTGGTGCGGCGCGCGGGCGGCTGAGGGATGTCGTTTTATTTTTACCTTGCTTTTTTACCTTAAGGTTATATTTTCTCGCTGCTGAGGTGAAATATTGTATGTGCAAACACGAGACCAAAGTTATTTGCATCCCGTGTTTTCATTCTAACCGAAAGTGTTAGCAAAAACACTCGCAGCATAAACCAACTTTGCTCTCTTATTGCACAAATAAGTATTATCCATTTAGATCGCTTTTTGATGTCAGAAATTGTCAAAATATTATACCCTCAGGTACAACGCGCTAGTCCTCTGCATGGGTGCGACGTGGCCGCGCGACCTGCCGCTAAAAGGCCGGCAGCTGAACGGCATCCACTTCGCCATGGAGTTCCTGGAGTCCTGGCAGAAGAAGCAGATGGGCCCCGTGCACCCCGCCAAGGACAACCCCGAGCTCATGGCCAAGGATAAGAACGTGCTGGTTATTGGAGGAGGTGACACTGGGTCAGTATAAGTCTGGTGTATCTATGGTCTTAAACTGTTTTAGTTACGGACGTTTTAAAAACCTTAAACGTCGCGGTGCACATTTTGAGCATTGTTATCGTGAATAGGGTCGTGGATCAAAAGTATTCTGTTTAATATTCGAGCAAGCAAATAATAATAATAATAATAATAATAAAATCTGTTTATTTCAAAATTTGTGTTGGGTTTACAATTTTATACTTAGCCTAAATCTTTATCTATTTAAGATTATTTGGCTAAGTTAGTGAGGACGCTATTTATAAGAATTAATTAGAATTAATTACAAGACATAAGAAATCTTTTAACTATATTTTTGGTAGACCCAGGTTTAGCTTCCATGCGTTCTAATACATGTTTAGGGAAACTATTCAAAATATGAGGTAGGAGATTTGACCAAATTCTAGACCCGTATAGGTTATTACTTCTTGGAGTGATAAATGACTTTCCTTCTTTTAGATTTCGTAGATTATCAGATCTTCTATATTTAACTAATTCCCCCATAGCATCTCTGTATTCAAGTACCATAGCTAGCTTCACCTTATCGAACACACTCAGCACTCTACAGTATTCAAATAGACTGTCATAGTTGTGTCTATGTTGGTATTTGACTTTTAGAGGAACAATCGCTTTTAACAGTCTTATTTGAATACTGCAGATGCGCTGCAGATACGTTTTATAAGTTCTTCCGTAACATGAAATTCCATAGCCTATTATAGAATCTGCTAATGACATGTATAGCAGGCGTAGTACGTTGTAAGGCATTGTTTGTTTAAGTATGCTAAGATTACACAAAATTGCTCTTAATTTTTTACACACATGGTCAATATGGGTGCCCCAGTTAAAATTGCTGTCTATATGTAGTCCAAGATAGGTATGATGCTTTACTAGTTCTAGTGGCTCACATCTGCAGTGTGAATGATGAGCATGCAAGCACGAGTGCTCGTGGGCCGTAACTTTAGGAACTGTGTTAGATTTAACATATGGTGAGTGCAAATGCATTAATTTAGTTTTTTGGTAGTTAAGTGATAGGCCAGCATCATGCGCCCACCTACATAGCACATCAAATTCACACTGCATCAGTTTTTCCGCAGCTTTCAAATCTTTATTTGCTATTATGAGACAAGTGTCATCGGCAAACTGGTATACCGAGGCGTGGGCAAATACGTTGCACATGTCATTCACATAAATTAGGTATTCGGTCGGACCGATTATTGACCCTTGTGCTGTCCCTTGGAGGGCCTGCGAGATCTCACCTTGCTCTCCAGCAATGCTGACCATGTTATACCTATTCATGTGATAGTTCTTAAATAAACTTAGGGCCGGCCCCTGTATACCACTCTGCCAAAGCCTGTTGTAAAGAGTTTGATGATTAAGAGTGTCAAATGCCTTGCTAAAATCCACCAGCACCAATAAAACATGCTCCCTTTCGTTCAAATGGTTGTTGACCTCATCTGCGAAATAAGCTAATAATTGAGAGGTGTTTTTATTTTTCTGAAATCCAAATTGTCTGCCATGAATGATTCCGTTGCTTGACAAGAAATCATTAACCGTTTTACCCAAGTATTTTTCAATTATTTTATCTACAGTCGGTAACAATGTGATGGGCCTATAATTATTAGTGTCAGTACGGCTACCTTTCTTAAATATTGGCCGAATTAACCCTATTTTCAGTTTGTCTGGGTAAGTCGAGAATTCTATACATTGATTTAATAGGTGTGTGAGCACTGGGGTTATTTCTTTAGTTATGTATTTAATATCTTTAGCTCTTATTCTATCGTAGCCTGCACTTTTATTTTCATTCATATTATTAATTATTTTGTACATGTCATTTTCTTGAATTTTGTTGAGTTTAAGAGCTAAAGTTGGAGTATTGGTATATGATTTCTCGTCAAGCAGGGGGTCACTACATGTGTTCAGAACCTTCTTTACATTGTTTTCGAAATCTTGGGCAAACCTATTACACAATTCTTTGGCTTTACTTTTAAATGCCTGCAGTAGCATATCATCAAGCGCATTAATTATTCTACCAGTTAGTCTATTAATGATATTCCACATTTTCCTAGGGTTCTTAAAATTATATATAGGGTTCTTAATATTCGCGTAATTGTCAATTATTCCAAATACGTTTGTGAAATGTCACCAACACAAAACGTATTATTTTAAATAATTATGTTATGCCCAATACGTATCGGACTGTCGATATTAGGCGAATCAGACAGAACCCTATGTAGTATTTTAGGGACCCGATAAATGAAACAAGCTGATGCTCTAGTGACATGTAACTGATTATATTTTGGCCTACCCTTATATTTATGATTATATAAGTAACTATAGATTTAGCTTTTACAACACCCTATTCATACTTTTCAATTATTGACGACGGTTAAAGAATCAACACTTTTTTACTCTGGGAGTAGCGCATAGCATAGTGGTATGCGTGAAAGTGGTATCTGGGACTCACCATCCGAGAGTGGCAGGAATACTCACAAAAACCCATCAATTTTGCCTCCACGCCGTTGTTGGCGAAGGGCGAAGGTTCTGTTTGCGTTTTCGACTACGACCAAGATGAACACTACCCTGATTTGAGCGAAGATCCTCTTTGCTCTCATGTATGAAGCCGTGCAACGTGCGCGCATTAGCAAATGGAAAAACTGTATATAAGATGTTGCTGACCTCACGTGACGTTTGCAGATGCGACTGCATAGCGACGTCGCTACGGCAAGGCGCGAAGTCGATCACGACGTTCGAGATCCTGCCGGAGCCCAAGCCGAAGCGCGGCGACGATAACCCGTGGCCGCAGTGGCCGAGGGTGTTCAGGTATAAATAGTATTCTATACTAGGTATTCTATTCTATACTTCTGAATTATCGTTATCTCGTACAATTTATCGCTTCATATGCAGTCAAAATTTATAAAATGATTAAAAATAATCAAACGAGGGGCCATGCATTTGGCGAGCGTTATCGTTGTCGAAAATGTATAGGATTCACGTAAGCTGCCGGACGGTCGCGCCGAGTTCTTATGTCAATTCAATACGCTTTGAATATTATCGAATTTCGTTAACGTTAGCGTTAAGCATCTCTAGGGCCTCAAAATCAAGCCTATTATATCGTGGTACTACTGGATAGTGACCATGTATTTCTTTTGCTTTGCTCTTTCTTTTATTATTTTCGTTATTCGAGTAATATTACTGTGCGTGTTGTTAGTAAAAAGAAAGAGAACCTAATGTAATATTTAATTGCCCCTTTAGAGTGGACTACGGCCACGAGGAAGTGAAAGTGAAGTTCGGAAACGATCCTAGGAGGTTCTCAACGCTCACCAAAGAGTTCCTAGATGACGGTAAGTTGTTTCTAAGACTGACTTTTAGTCCATAACCTTCGAAAAAAAGAATAAGGCTGTTCTTTTGCATAAATCTATGAATCTACGCACGGCGAACACAAGTACCTCGTGCCTATTTTTTTATGTTGATTTGTTTTCATTGTTAAATATGCATAATTATATTGTATGTGTATTGTGTATGGCATTTTCCATGGTTGACTTAAACTTTTCAACGCCATGTCAAATATACGACACTCAAACACCTATGACAGGTATAAAACGTACTTGGAATTTAACTTGTGCGTTCAAATTCGTATGTGCAGAAAGTTCATGCTTCAGTTTTTCCTCGCCCATTGTAAAACGAACCTACAGATTGGGAATAAGCAGGAGGCCCCTATTATTATAATAATCATTTTGGTTCATAGTTTGTTTTAGTATTTTCCGAGACTTTGGAATTCATATTTTTTCCGAGGAACTATCCAATTTCCCGGGACAACAAGTTAGTTCTAGTTTTAATCCGGGACATGAATTTGTGAAGCGTTGTATTTAACTCCATTCGTATATGATTGATAGACAAATGTCGTAACTATTTTGAAATTTTAATGGAATTATGAATGATGTCGAAGTTGACGGTGGCAATGTTATTATCATCAAAGGCTTTGTGTTATATTTTCTCGGTTTGTTGGATAAAAACACTATACAAGCCTCGGAAGGGCCGTTGCTGCAGTCATGTTTAGTTAAGTCATACTCTGTCTCCGCAGCCATGTAGTAGAGTGTTGTTTGTGTGGCAGGCGCGGGCAACGTGTGCGGCGTGGCGTGCGTGGAGGTGGAGTGGGCGCGCGGCGCGGGCGGCCGCTGGGAGATGCGCGAGCTGCCCGGCACCGAGAAGGTCTACAAGGTGGAGCTGGTGCTGCTCGCCATGGGCTTCCTCGGCCCCGAGAGATACGTCGCCAACCAACTAGGTAACATTACACTATTACAGGTGCACCTAATCAAAAAAACACACTTTTGATTGTTTTTGTAGGTACCATTTTTAAGTCCAATGTTCAATTAACGGGAAGAATGTCACCGTACATTGTTTTTTATTAAGAACTTTGAGAGGGATGAGGATTTATACAAAGTTAAAGGTCAGATCAAATATACATATAACTAGTCGAAAAGCCATATTTTAAAAAATCTGACAACTATTGTCGGCTATTGAAAAGTTGTTTATAGTAAAGAAGCGACCAGGGGGATTATTATCTATATCTGACGAGTGCAGTGCGAGATTCACAGATGCTTTATCGACCGCGATAAACACGACCATGATACGAGCCCAGCCCTCGCTTCGCTTCGTTGTTTGTGAGTTTTCCGTAACACCCGTACATAAAGCAGAATTTACACTCATGGACAAATAATATGGGTCAGAGAGCGTTTTTCATACAAACGAGGTTATTTCGAAGCCTTGGTTCCAGGCCAGGGGTTGTTTTAAGACAGGTTTAATAGTGGATACTCCGAGGTTCAATAGAGGAGGTCAAAAGTTCTTAAGATACCTAACTGATCGCACAATTAGTTAACACCACCGCGAGAGATTTTGGGTCAGCATTTGAATTTCCTTACATTTCATTGCCATTTTAGGTTTTTTTGAACATGCGCAATTCCGGCGTTAACCGCAGATTCAATCAGTTGGGTAACCTAGGCACTCAGCAAGGAACGAAAGCTTCGCAATTGCCCCCTTAGTATGAAAACGCACTCTGACCCGTGTTATTTGACCGCGAGAGTATTATTCATAAAAACCTTCCGTGAAATCGTATCTGACTGAAACTGATGGTGAAAACTGCAACAAAATCCGTTGCGTGGTTTAGGAGGAGTTAGCGAATATGCAGGACAGGCGCGGAATGCGACTTCTTTTCTTTATACCATGTAAAGATAAAGATAAAGAAGATAATTGAGACTAGGGCAGAGCAGAGAATATCTAACTAAACCACTAAACTTACCTATTAAGAGACTGAATAAGAGTTAACATCGCCCCGTGGCTGAATATTCATTTGTCGTATATACGAACAATCAATGTATAAAGTTCTTGTATCTTGGGACATATCTCCAAAATCCATAAATAACATAAGGTGCACATAACTATATTACAATAAGCAATCATTATATAACATACGTCATTGACAGACCTCCCCTTGGACGCGCGGAGCAACGTTGAGACCGACAAGAAGAACATCTACCAGACACCCGTCAACAACGTGTTCGCCGCCGGAGGTGAGTTCCACCATAACCTGCACGCGAACAACGCGGAAATACGAGTACCTACGAGACAAAAACATGACAACTATCTGTTAACACACTTAGCGCCCAACACCATTTTGTTGACACCGTACAATAACAACAGCATATAAACGTTTTAAAAAAACTACAATATAACTTCTTTTGAAATGATAGGTTTAAAATTATTTTTTGGTGGTCACAGGTCTAACTTAATCTTATCTACGCAATTCATGCTTAAGATAATCTGAAAACATTAAGGTTTCTGCAGTGTTAGCTTTCTATGAAATGAAAATTCTGCGAAGTGATACATTCTATGAAATGAGTTTCGGTAAAACAAGGGAACACCCTACTAACAGACAAACAAACACAATTTAACCTCTTCATAATAGCAGTATCAATAGAAGTATTTCGATCTAGGCCTTAAATCGTGAGATTGATAATTTCCACGAACTTCGTACCTTCCATAAAAAAAAAACTAGTCCCATAATGTGTAATGCCAATTGGTGGAGAACATGTTCATATTCTTACGCCTAAGAGACTAGAAAATCAGTGTCTGACACGTGATGATGTTGGTGACATCAGCATAAGATCACAAGTCAAGTTTTGGAGTAAAATAATGCAAATAAAACTCAGTGAGATTACGTACGTAACGAAGGATAGACTAACAAAGCGCCATGACGTAAGCCACCTATCCATTGTGTATAGTTTTAAAGGTACTAATTTGGTTGTAAATATGCCGGTTACGTGGGTGTTTTCAAAACGTCACAAATTAAAGGTTAAATTTGGAACGAGCTACTGAATTGGTGCACTTACGTATTTATGTTACTAAAAATAAACACAGACTATTGATTTTTGCATTGGTTTAACGGGATGACTACTTTTGCTTTTCCTAATAATTCCTATCGTGATAAGAATAAAAATAAGTCAATCTACGTATTGTCATCGAAATTTCGCTCACGGTATACGTGATTTCCACACCAAAACTTTCGCCCAATATGCATAAGGTCAATGTTTTATCTTTCTGTATTTCTAAAATCGCCGGTATATCCTTCCACTTTCTTAGGATTTGAGAAATTGCTTGGCTTATTCTTGACCCTTCGGAGCATAATGTACAAAAGACAAAACGCAAAATGTACAACAGGGTTACGTACACAAGTTTTTATTTGATACCTACATCTGTATTTTTCAATTGACATACAAATTAGATTAGGTATAAATTTATTTTCATTTTATTCAACGAAAAATGCGATATTTTTTAAAATTTTGCGTGTGTACATGTTGCGTGTGTACATTTTGCGTGTTATGTACTTTTTGCGTTTTGTACATTATGCTCCGAAGGGGTTCTTGATTCATGTAACTAATTATTATAACTTGACGAGGGGGTTGGCCTGCTCGTAGTTGGTAGTGACCCTGCCTACGAAGCGTATTTATAAAATCATCTTGTTTTTGAGGCCCGTCACAAGTTACTTCAAAAATGACAGTTTTCTATGGTTTGACGTTTACTTTGACGTATCTTCAAATGGGCCTCAAAACGAAGATAAGTTTATAAATACGGCTCTTAGTTTCGTTCCTGAGTCGTGGATGTTCTCTATCTATTTATATGTGTCTTTATATGCGTGCGTTTATCATAACCTAGTACCCTTAGTTCAAGCCTAGAGCGTAGTTATGGTCCAGGTCGATTTGTGTCAATTGATCCCCGTATGGAATGAGGGCTTCTAGTACTGTTAGGCGATGAGCTTGCATCCTGTCACTAATACACTGGTAAACATCTTAGCCTGTTTGTGCAAAATGTGGTTACAGAATTACCAACCACTATTTTTGTAGTCGTTGGTATTTCTGTAGCTCTGCCTACCCCACTCTAGGAATGAAGGCGTGATAGTATGTATGTATGTATGATCCCGGATATAAATGGAATTGGTTTATCAGATTGCCGCCGCGGGCAGTCCCTGGTGGTGTGGGCGATCGCGGAGGGGCGGCAGGCGGCGCGCGCCGTGGACGCGTTCCTCGCGGGCGGCTCCGTGCTGCCCGGGCCCGGCGGCGTCATCGGCGCCTACTGAGCCACTTCACCTGCCCGGGGCTAGGGGAGGGCCTTTACCTATCTAGGCTAACCCTGAACCAAGGGACACGAGTCCTGACCTGAGAGCCCCCTGGACCATCCCTGTCCAACACACACGCGTAGAGTAGTCAAAGTTAATATCTAGACGTTAGAGCTGCAAGGCAGAATCAAAAACTTATCCAACTTTCGTATCACATTACTCGCATACATTAAAAGCGAAGCGTGAGGTAAGTTGTATGAAATGGGATGTTTTTAACGAATGCCATTTGTAATTAAACCCGTACGTTTTGATTCGTAGCTCATTTAAATTTAAGGACATTCCGTTTGTATTTCGAATGTTAATCGCGACTACAAAACCGAGCTTGCTCCGTGATCTCCGCCATGTGTCATAGCGTCGTGTTCCGTTGTTAACATTTGACTGTTTTTAATATTATTATCGTTTCTATTGTTATACGCGTAATTTATTCGACGATATTAACTATTGTTGTAAATCTCTAAATGAGGTGCCAATTATTACTAAATCATCTGATTTGAAATGTTTTTTTAAAGTGATTTATATGATGAAAGATAATTAGATATTTCGCGGTTGCTGGTGGTCGTCTGCAGTGAGTTTGACACTTATAAGGGCTTTATTACAATTTGTTTTAACTACTTTAGCTTCTATTACATAATCATATGGTTCACGTTATAATTCCTTTATTTACTTGATAGTAAGAGCTACTATAACGGTAACATTATCAATGCGCTAAAGAACATGAACTTCGAAAGGCCAGGCAAAGTATTTAGTTATCAAATCGAATTACACGTTATTGCGATAAATTTAAACTAAATTTTCTGTGGCTTAGGTTTAGTGGAAAAGAAGACATGGAAAGTCGAGTTCCTAGTTCATTGCATTAATTTGTATTGTGTTTTGTTTTCAAAATATGTCAATGTGTACCAACCGTTACAGTAAATCCAATCACGAGCGTGGCTGATGTGCAACTCCCACTATTAACTTTCCTTTACTAGTCCGTGGCCCTAGACAAAATACATAACGTGAACGATCATCGAAAACCGTCAAGTATATGGAATTGACATAACGTGCCTTTACGTTCTCAACCTCTTATCTGATCGAATAGTTTTATAGAAAATTAGTCTTTATTCTTCCTGAAGTGCTTTTCCTACTAAACAATGAGCTAAGATACGAGGTTGAGATAGTAAATGGACGTTAAGCGCTCGCGCGATCGTCCAGCAGCCTACGTCGACCCTATACATTTTCGGTAACGATAATATTCGCTGTATGTATCTTTTCTAGTGCCTCTGGATTGTCAAATTAGTCCAATGGACTAATCCTGATATTAACAATGATTTTATATAAAGCTTAAAGTAACTTACTGCGTTTTTTAACCACTTTACAATTAATTCTGTAAGCGCACAACAAGCGTTTTAGTATTTATTATTTAACTTTGCCTGTGATGTAAGTTTTTATAAGAATAATGTTGCAGTCAACACTATTTTGTCATATTATATGTATTGAAATAAGTTCCTATGTTGTAAGAAAGAAAACGTCGCGTCTCTTCAGCTTTAACTGTGAAATTATCAGGTTTTTGAAGAATGGTGCGACTACAAAATGATGTATCCACTTTTTCACCTTATTGCTTAGTCGAATGTGCATTATAACCTTTTGAAGGCCACGGTCGACTACATCTTTACGTGCCCCATAAGCCAACGACGTCATATGCCGACACCGAAAACGTATGGACCGTACTGAGCGTTCGGCTTCCTGGGCCTCTATTCAACTGCGTTATAACGATATCGTTTTTGACCTGTTTCCGTATTGTCAACGTTTTGATAACTCTTATGTCATTTACAATAATGGCGACGTTGACATAAACGATTCTTAAACGTGTCAAACACGATATCGTTTTAACGCTCCTGAATAGAGGCCCTGGGCACGAAATCCGTTGACGTGCACAGCCGACTGCGGCCCTCAAAAGTTAATAAAACACACATGAGAACTAAAGAAATTAAAAGAGAGAAATAAATATATCCAAAAAAATTCGTAAATCATTTGCTTTGCCAACTGAAGAGACAATTATTTAAGTGACAGTTTAGATTTTAAGTTTAAAATGTTTCGATCTAGTATATTGTAACTAATTTTATCAACAGAGCGCATAACGAAGTATGTGACGTAGTGTTCGCAAGATGGTTTTATTTACGTAATTTGTTAATCGTTTATTTCATTTATTTCGATTAAACGTATTATTTGACTTTTTGTTCTTTTTTCTTACTTAGTTGCATAATGATCAAACTACTAGGAAAAAACTGCAAAGCGAGCTGTACCCTTGAATACTATATTACACTGGGTTTCTATATTCAAAACGTCTCGTTAAAATTTGACACATTTTGTATGTAGCAAATGTCAAATTTTAACGAGACGACATTTTTACGAGACGTTTTGAAAATAGGAATCGGTTAGGTAAATCGATTAAGGTGTCCCAAAGGACATACCATCTGATCTATTATGTATTATTCTTTACTAAAACGAACGTAGCAACGTCTATTTGCGTTATTTAAAGAAAAGCTCAACACTACTTATTATAACTTGAATACAGTATTTCATGTAGGTATGGATGGATGGACCCGCACCTTAAGAATTATAGTTATCTAATTCCGTCGAGCACCTAACATTTTTTACCACCATTGGTTACGATATAAGCTCGATGTCTAATTCAAAGTTTCAGCTTTCGACTTCAGAGTATTTTTTATATTTTAGACCTGACTCGATTTTTTTAAAATTTGTCTTTACCTTTTAATTTTACATTTAATACAAAATTTTCGAGATTAGACCAAAATCTGTCAATTACTGATATTAGAAAAAGAGCCACATTAAAATACAGTATTTTTGATCAAAATAATTGTAGTATTCGAAATGGAAATTTACTATTCGAAATGGAAATTTACTATTCTAAAAGTACTATTCGAAAATTTGAATGTCAAATGATTAAGGCTAAGAGAGGTTGCGTCATCCGATCTCATATTTACAAAGCTCTACTCATCCAGCACCTATCATCGCAATTTCTATAGAGTTACGACACCTTAGTGCGTCATTGGTGGTGAACGTCTTAAAATACCGCGTTTAAAGTTGTCAGTATAGCTGATAACTGAGAATTTCTCGCGGTTTAATATCACTGAAAATTATGTAGAAGATTCCGTTAGGCGATGATTTTATGGTCTAAGAGTCGATAAGTACACTCGCTCGATTCAAATCATTGATATATCAGATTATTAGCTCCGTTTGTCATTAATTAATTACATAAATCGATCCTAATGAGAATCTTACACACCCTAGCCAAACTACACTATTATGTATAATCAAACTTCTAAATAGATGGCATGATATCTAAATATTTTTGATAAGTTTGTTGGACAAAGTCTTACAATTACCAGGCAACTCGGCGAGTATTATCGTCTGGTTAAAGTAGTTTGTTGAAAAAATCTAGTCGTAGTCAGTTTATTCTTCGTTTAATCGCCGCGTCCATATTTGAAAGGGTATTTCTACTGATTTTTAATAAAATATAACGTAAGCAAGAAACCGTACTAACTGCAAAATAAAATGAAGTTTAATCGGTAGAAATACTCTGAATGCTAGAAGCATATATGTTGTCAGGAGAGACAACGGCGATCAAAGAGTTGTTGAAATTGTGGACGTTTCCATATCGTATAATTATACCATTGACAATAATTAAATGTCTGTTTTAGTGGAATTATGATATCGATTGTAACATTGGATAAATAAAAAATACAGCACATATTGTTTCGTTTTCTTAAATTTTAATTGTACCTAAGTAATTGATCATGATGAACCTCATGAAATATAACTAACATGCGCAAGACATTAGTATTGTGGTTTAGTCACCACGTGAAAGTCTTATGACGAGCTATGAGAGCCTTTTTTTCAATGGAGAAATCTCTAAATACCGTCTTTGGTGAAAAAACCTGGTTTTGTGGAATAAAGGATGAAGACCTTAGTGAAGCGTAGTTAACCATACAAACAAGTAACAACGTAGGCGAAAAAAGTACCGTTGTGTGACGAAAAGTATCCTTACTTAATAAAAATTAATTAGGTACGTAATTTAGGTTAGGTTAGATGTTTAAGATACCCTGAAAACTATAGTTTCCGCAGAAAATAGCGTTCGATGAAATAATACATTCGATGAAATAATACATTTGATGAAAGGTGTTTCGATGAAATGATAGAAACCCGGCTTACAGTACATACCTATTATCTTTGGTAAAAAAACTCTTCTTTCTTCTCCAAATTATTTTTTGCCAAGCCACTAAGTACTAGGTAGTTTATTGATTTCAAAATAAAATTACTTTATCCCGTAGGTACGTATAAGACTCGTAGGTAGCGAGTAATTTATGCTCCTGTATTTTGTCTTTAATCGAGTTGTCACTCCCATTAGTTTATTCATTTGGAAACAACATGTCTTCTCTGCGCATAGGTGCTCTTTTACATAATTAATACGACGTGGAAATTTCACTGAACTAAATAATCGAAAATCTTACCTTAATTACTGAACATACTCGTATTTTAGTATCGCCTCAAACGCTCCGAAGATCAGACCTTCTTCGGTTTTCTCTATAATGAAGATTAAAGACAGATTAGTAGTCTTGTATCAGACATTTGATGATAAATTTAAAGAACAGTTTGGATTTAAATTCAATGAAACTACCTTTACGAAAGTCGTAAAGTATTTGTACGAGCCGAAATATGTCCCCAGTTTAGCCCTTACCAGAATTTTATTTGGTGAGTAATTACTAACAATCGCAAACATTACTTTTAAAAATTATCTAATATATAAAAGTTCAAAAGTATTAGGTGATATTTTATGTGGTTTTACTTACAATCCTTTTATATAGTTCGATAAGAAAAAGGTTATTAAATTTTGATTAGGTAAGTAAATGTCCGCCGAAGAGATTTAATATTTTAGTTACATTTAATGTTTGTGATGCTCGCGATTTTGAAATGTTTTATTTGCTAGTTGTAAGCACCAAATCTAAGTTTATTGCAATGGTATTTTTTTTTTTTTTTGTATCATTCAGCATCAAGAAACAAGTTTAATTTTTCACTTACATTATTTTTTATGAATTAATCAATGCAGATAGTTCTATAACATAAGATAAAGAACATGATTGACGGTTTGGTAACGCTTGCATTTTATTTAATTAGCCTAATACCATTTGTTTTAGGCTGAATCTGAATTCACTGAGTTTTTCAGGTTTTACTACAATTTAACTGAGAATACTGTTCTATTTTCTAGGTTTTACGATGTTATTTGACATTCCGGATGAGCGCGGTGGTTCCTTTATGCACAAAAGATGGGGAGAGCCCAAAATGTGTCATTTCCCACTTTTTAATTTCATCCAAGCTGTACCAATGCCCTACATGGCTCTCGTCTACGCTGCGTTGTGGATAGGTAAATATTTTACCTTCATCGATATAAAGCAATCATTACCTTTTTACTACGGTTTACCGTACTTTTGACACAGGTTCGTACTAAAAGACGAATAACTCGACATTTTATGTCCTTACAAAACTTTATACACGGTGACTTTGAATTAGTTTGCAGGAACCATTTTTTCTTAGTAATCGATGGCAATTAAATTTCGATTAGAGGTTCGTAAAACAAACATGATGTTAAGGATCTTTTTTTTTGCCTGGTCAATCTACGAGATAAATTTAGCAATAATACAAATGTAAAGCCTGACAAGTTTCTATTTGGCCCTATTTCAATAAAAGTTTGTATTGAAATAGGGCCAAATAGAAACTTGTCAGGCTTTAACAAATGTAAGAAATATAGGGTGACCATACAATTAGTGTACATAATGTTTTACTGTTAATTATATAATTCAGGATTGAATTAATTACACACACATATATAAAGATAAATTGGTTCCCGTATACTAATTTAAAGTCATCGTGTATATTTGAATAGAGCAAAACACATTCAGTTGTGTCATATTTGGTATTTTACAAGTCATATACAAGCTGAGGTTTTTTAAAAAAGAATGTTGCAAATAACCTCGGGTTGGGGAGTTATTGTAAATACTGTAATAGATGGGTATTGTTCTGGTTTTGGGTAAATGTTGGATATCCTGTTGTTTAAAACGTAGCAAGTGATATTTGGTAATTTTATTTAATAACCAGTGAAGCTATTGCAAATTGGTCTCACATTTTATTAATAGGAAAAAATAAATAACACAAGCTTTTGCTTGCAAAAAATAAGTTTTATTGTATGGTCCAAACCAATTGCCTTGTCTTATAACTTCAAAATGCATTGATTTTGGCTTAAATGGACGTTTTCTGTTGAATAAAGCAACTAGAGACCATATTTTCCTGATTTAAATCATGGATGGTTTTTTTTTGACAAAATTGTAATTTTAGGCGAAAGAGAGCATTTTGATGTTATGAAAGTGTTTACTAAATAAGACAAGTCAGATGGTATAGAGTATAGGGTAATTGCAATTAGTGAAGACATCCATATTTTGCTGTAAGATTAAGAATAAAAATACGCATTTTAACATTATATGTAGGTACATTTAATTTTAACAGGGGCTCTAGGAATCGCGCTTGGTTATAAATACCGAATCACGGCGCCACTTTTCACGGTCTGCTACTGGTACCTAATTCTTATTGAGAAGAGTTTTTGGAACAATCACAGCTATCTATTTGGTTTAGTGAGTCTCCTATTGACTTGCACGAATGCCCACTGCTACTGGTAAGTAATGTTTGTCTATTTAACATTTCAGGTAAGTTTTTAGCGCGTTGGTTTTATAGCAGAAGTGAACCGGCCATTTAAACAGCTATTATTTCATTCCTAAACAGGTCTATCGATGCCTACATCAACCCGGAAATATTAAGCTGGACGGTGCCATATTGGAACTATTTAATTCTGAAGTATCAATTTTTCATCCTATACTTCATGGCTGGCGTAAAGAAGGGCACGGCTGAGTGGCTAACTGGTTATTCTGTGCAAAATCTTAGTAGCCATTGGGTGTTTACGCCTTTCACGTAATCTTTCTATACTTTTTAAAATCATCATCATTTTACACCTACACAGCACCTACATGGTACACCTTGTCGATGATAGGTGCTACTTTCAGGCTTCCTCTAATATACTCATTTTGGATAGACATCTTTGTCACACCACACATTCATCTCAACATTCTCATCTCCGTAACATGCTGTCGCTTTCTATACTTTTAAAAATACCCTTATCTTTTTTTAATTTTATAGAATGTTTAAATTTAATGGACTAATGTGATTTTTTTCAGCTTATTTTTAACAGTTGAGCAGACTGACTACTTTATTGTGCACTGGTTTATATTCCTGTTTGATCTGACGGTGGCATTCTGGATGATGTGGTCCCGCAGTCGCCATGTTGCTATGTTTTTCTGCGCATTATTTCATCTTATGAACTCAAGGCTCTTCACTATAGGTTAATCTAGTCGTTCTTATTATTTTTTTTTGCTGTTAATATCCATGTTAACTTCACTAAACATTTCAATTATTTCTAGGTATGTTTCCGTGGGTATGCTTGGCAACCATGCCGTTGTTTTATCCATTTGATTGGCCAATTTTACATGTTTACTATATACAATCATTATGGACGACTTTAAAAAACAAGACAATCAATCAAATTCGTAACAGTACTCCTAGAACTTACATTGTTAAAAAGTATGCTGATGGTCACATTGATGAAGACGATGAAGTTTTTGAAATAGATAAAAAAAATGATGACGATGTTAAAAAATCAAGCAAAGTATGTTACAAAACAGAAAATAAAGAAACGAATACGGTACTTCTTAATTCAAAACACGATCTTATTAAGTCTAAAGACACAGTAAAAGAAAAAATACTTATTAAACAAGATTTAATACGAGTAAATGACGAATGTAGTCGTAGAGATAAAACGTGTAATCACGACCAAGTTAACTGCAAACAAAAAGTGACAACATTACTGATTATCATATATATGACAATACAATTGTTTTTGCCATTTTCCCACTTCATTACCAAGGTAATCGCTAATATAACTATTTATTCCATTTAATTGTGCTAATAGGTATATTGTTAAGTTTTTATTCACGGAGATAAATAAGGTGAGTGTATAAGATCCACGTGTGATAAAATTAAAAATATGTGGTTTTCAGGGCTACAACAATTGGACTGATGGTCTCTACGGATACTCTTGGGACATGATGGTCCATACTTGGGATGTACAGTCAGTAATAGTCAAAGTAGTTGACAACGAGAAGAATGGATATTTTTACGTCGATCCTGATGCGTTCACGCTTAACGACCGTTGGTCCAAGCACGGCGATATGGTCCTCCAATACGCACAGTGCCTGAAAAATCATTTTGCAGAAGAATCCCGTTACCAGCAGTCGAAGCGAGGGGTGCTATCTCAGAATATTTCTATTTACATAGATGTGTGGTGCTCTATGAATGGCAGATTCGTTCAACGCATGTTTGACTCTCGAGTAGATCTATTGCAAGCTTCTTGGAGTCCTTTTCAGAAAATTCCCTATTTGATGCCGCTTCTGGACGAAGCATCCGAATGGAGAAGCATTTTAGATCGCATAAGAAAGGAGGTACATTCTTGGGACCAGCACAGCGACGTCATATTCTTTGCAGATTTTCCAGGTTCGTGTAATTTGTGTAAAAGCTAATTAACTAAAAAGGTATTTGTAAAAATATTGAAATTGATTTCTGTCCACAGGTTATTATTTGGAGAAGTATATACCGCCCGAACTGAGAAACATTACGTTGACAATTTTACAAGGACAAGTTGGATTTGAACCTGAGGTCACGATGTTTAAAAACGGCTATTCATATAAATTAAGTACAGGTCATGGTATAAAATTAGATCCTGGTATGTTTCATAAAGTTCTTAACATTGGAAACGAAACGGCGTTTTATATGTATACTTTTTACAATACAACAGCATTAGCAGTTAATAAAAATACTGTAGAGCCAAAATCGAAATTGCCTGTAATCGATGAAATAGGGAGAAGATTCAGAAATATGATTATTTTTGCTAATATCGTATTTCAAGCAATTCATCAGTTGTTTTTTCGGCTGTCGCTGTTTTTAGTTTGAATTATTTCAATATTTGTTTAATTGCAGTTGTATTTGTGTTTATATTTACATCATGTAATATGTTTAACATTACACAATTTCGTGCGTTATGATGTCGACGGTCTAGATGTGACTCCTCGTATATGCAAACTGACAAACTTAACAGGAGCGACATAAAACTGCTTTGAAAACTTACGAGTTTCCACCACACAACCTTGATAGGTCGTGTTGCTCTAGCTGTTGTGGGTAATAAATATATCAATATTACCAGTTGTCACTACTGTCACTAGTAGTGTAGTAATCTTACGAGGTAACACCGATCGAATTGTTACCAATGCTTGTTAGAAGATGTCACTTCAAGTAGTTTTTTGCCGACAAAATGAATTGTTAGCCAAGAGTCATTTACTGGAAATACTGCTTACTTGAAACTTTATGCATCCACATCTCATTTTAATTACCAAAAAATGTTACGGGATGTCTAACTAGACCGACGATATGATGTGTTTAATATTATATTATTTAACTGAATAAGTGGCTAAACTTGAACTATTTACCAATCACATTTCAAAAATATTTAAAATATACCGGATGGCAACGATTGTGCTGTAGAAACTTCCATAACTTGTAAACTACGATGTACTCCTATTAGGTAGGTAATTTCAGTCATTAATTTACATTTGCCGTACATTTCCTGAACTTAAAAACTTGAAATACAATAAGGCAAACTAAAAAAATTGCTTGTAAATATAACTTTTATCGACTTGAGAATAAAGTACCATACCTACCTAAAGTACCTTCATAACCATTTCGATAACACACACACATATGAACACGCATACGCACAAACGCACACGCCCGCAAGACGCAATATCTCATATTTATCCACTAGGAATTTTTACTTAAATTAGTTATAAATGTTGCATAGACAATCCTCTTGCTGAGTGGGTTTTTGACCTGTATTTCGATCTTTTTAATATTGCATTTCTTTAACTCTAAGCAATCGCCACGGTTCTTCTTCTTTATATTAATGGCGGTCCACCGCGATATTCCGCAGTGATTTCGCCAATGTCAAGTAAATCAGTAAAGAGAATAAATCAAAAGTAAAAGCCGGACGGATCTTTCAATCGGCCATCTTCCCTCCACGAAGGCACGAAGGTTACCGGACATCGCCACGGTTTTCGGTCCGGGAATATTTCACATTAGCCAAAGAGTAGGTATTGCCATAAACTTACATACATACATAACATCACGCCTTCATTCCCAGAGTGGGGTAGGCAGAGCTACAGAAATACTAACAACTCTAAAAAGACTTGCTGATAATTCTGTAACCACATTTTGCACAATCAGGCCATGAAGTTTACTAGTGTAGTGTGTAGTGTATTGCCATAAAATACAGAATTAATGTACTCTAGCACCTAATAAATAATTAATTGAAAAAAAAAAGTTATATTATGAATGAAAGAGATTATTTAACAAATTGACTAACCCAAATGCTATGTGTACTGCAGGAACTTAATTATAATTTTTTATTATTATCTCTTAAGGCTTCGTAGTAAAGTTAATAAAATAAAGTACACTGCTTCATGAGTTAAAATAAAATTGTAAAATAGTGTGTATACAATTCGCAGAGGTTATTCATTAGTAACTTTTTTTTCTCAGTCTTACCAATCTGTTTATCTCAACTCTTTCTCAAAGCATTCCCGCACCGAAATCCCCGAGGTACGATAATAAGTACTCATAACTCGTGCTCCCTCTTTAAATTGTATGTAGGTATGCAAAGACCGATGTGGTAAATTTAACTAAATAAATATATTTCTATTTTATTTTATTGTAAATGTATGATCCTTATTTGTTATTTACCGACGAGTAGTATCGTATAATCGTTGTATTTAACGAAATATCAGTATTTTAGTTTAACTTTGTATATTGGTATGGGTATTATAAATATAGTGGCTGATAATGTATATCAGATAAACAAACTGTCATAAAAATACTAGGTACTTATGATTATAACAAGGTTCATACGAACGCGATAGTTTTTTGTTCAAAAAATATAGCATTGCTTTGATGGGATCCTTTGAAATAATATCATAAGTACCTATTGAATTTGAATGATTGTAGTTGCAATGCAACAATTTTTCTTCAGATTTATTTTATTTAGATGAAAAATTTATAAATATAAGTGGACTAGGTATCTCACACAAATTGACATCTCAATTAAACTAACCTTATGCTTATGCTATGGGAGCTATACAAGATATACGTACAGTCGAAGTCATTAATATCTAAGTATACACCCATCGCATCAATAATATTATGTAAACTTAAAAACCTTATTGTTTGTGGCATAGAAGCGTGTAGATATTTTTGGCGTTTTGGGAACGTGAATATATTTATGATTTCGACTGTACCTACCTACTTAAAATGGTAAAAATACTTACCTACACAGAAAACATCATTACAAATATTTTCCCTTACAGGGAATCGAACCCCGGACCGCCTGGCACTATAATTAGGTTAATATAGGTGATGTCTGTGACAGCAGTACCTGTATCGTAATTTCAAACATAAAAGCGATATAAACAAATAAAAATAAGTGATTGATCATTTAAATTAATATAGGTACGTCGTTGCAACATTTTTATAAATGTAATATTTATGAAAAGTCAAAAGAACAGGTGTATACGTAAGTACGCAAAGGGTAACTCACAGATTATGAGCGTTGTTTAAAGAGTAATTAAAAGTCTATCATTAAATTTGCGCCTTACGATGATATTGTTGTTGACAAAACATGCAAACCAACATCCTGCAGGCTCTGTGGGATTTAGGCATTCGGTAGTATGTTTTTTTTTTATAATGTCGCTTATATTCATTCGTGTAGTCCAAAAAACGCATACATACAGGGCCTTTATTCCACTGCGTTATAACGATATCGCGTTTGGCGTGTTTTAGAATCATTTATGATAGTCGCCATTATTGTAAATGACATAAGAGTTATCAAAACGTTGACAATACGGAAACACGTCAAATACGGTATCGTTATAACCTTGTAGAATCCCAGGGCTGTACAACAAATACACTTTAATCTGAATCAAATGAAATAGCTATCTTCATGGGTTTTACCCACCCGTGACGTTAGCGTTAGTGTAACCTAACCATAGCACTTGCAAAATCCATAGAGCACAATCCAAGTGACAGTTCCCCGTCCGTAGAATAAACGGTTGTCATGTCATGTCAAGTCAATTCTGTCTGTGGCAGCGGCAGCGCGCGGTGGTCACGTCAGTAGGCGCGGCGTAAAGCAAGTTCATTCATCTTTTTCCTCTTGTAGCTACACAACTGGGCAAATAAGATCGAGCTCCGCCGACGTCTTGCCGCTGATAAATAGTCAACCTGTTTTAATCAAAAGCTCATTGCTGTTTTAAGTGTCTTAAAGGCAACACGCCTTCGCACGAAATATTGACATTAGTCATCTGTGATATAACGATTACTAAAACGATTTAGGTTATAATAACCGAACACCGGCGCGGTGATGGTTAGTGCACCGTGAGCTATGAGCTTGAATTCGAGACAGTGATCAGTGACATTATTTATATTTTATTTGACAATTAAAACTTTCGCCATGGAGCTCGCTACTCACACCACACCGAATTACTCGTACGTTTTCGATTTTGAAAGCGAGTTTATTCACCAGAATTCTAGGAAATGGATGATGGAGAATTGGACTGTGGCGTTTTACTACGTCGGGGTGTATATGGCGTTTATTTTCGGCGGCCAGTACTACATGCAGTCGAGACCCAGGTACGTTTTTAACTTTCCGACCGACTGCTAAAGTGCATCGTGTGTTGTCGAACCGCGCTTTCCAATCGGAGGGTTTTTTCCTACGACATTTAAACTAATTGCCGCGTTACGGCATGGCAACGGCTCGCAGTTCCGAAAACTCACTGCCACTTGTTATCTTTTGATCCCAGATTGTAAACATAATTATTTCAAAAAGTTTATAAGTGGTAATTTGCGTATAATAATCTTTATTATCTTGTTTTTTCACATTCAACCGTGTTATCAATCATGAAAGCTAAATACCTTCCAATAGGTATTTTTAAATCCTGGGAAAACATTATGAGGAATAGGTACAATAATTAAATAATCAGTAAAGTAGTTATTGGTAGACACAAACAATTATTGGTTTGATAAGTTAATTTGTATCAATGTTTATTGCAATCTGCAATCTTTTTAAATTATCTGTATCTATGGGGACAGCGAAAGTCCATGCTCTTTTCCTGATTTATACAATTCTTAGCAAAGTACAAACTATTGTTTTTTTTTTTTTCATATTTCTTGGTTGAAAACATGCTACTCTCAATATCCAATAGCCGCAACATAGTTTTTTCAAGTGACTAGTAGGTAACATTTAGATAATATTGATATTATCCTTTACTAAGACTACCTGGGATGTAGAGTTCCAGGAAAAAACATTATTATGTGGAGCATATTAGTTACAAAAATGGAAATGGTTTTGATTTGAATTTCATAATTTAAGAGTAATTTTTAAAATGACTGCATGATATAAAAAATTAACACCATGATTGTGTCATATGAAACATCAGAGTTATCTCCCTACAGACAGTACTATTTGCTAGGGTTTAATCTTTACGGTTCACTAGGTAACTACTTATTTCTGTCACTTCATAAAAAATATCTTAAACCTATCATGTTATCAATATTAGGTCTTGTAGTCATATCTCATATCATTTGTAATAAATGTAGACTAAAAACTGTTGTCATGAGCTGGATATAAAGTTAAATTAAAAATATAATTATTTAAAAAAATCTTATTGTCATAGTGTACATTTATTATAATCCTCTCTCTAGACTACTCTTATAGAAACCACAAATGCCTCAACATTGTTACAAAAAAATAAATCTAATCATAATTTAAAACTTATTTTCATTGTAATCCAAATAATTTTCCAAAATTTTAGGGCCCATTGGGTACTAGTTACCTCATAAATCTATATATATATATATATCGGGGCGAAGCCTCTAACGGGTAGCTACTTATTTATACAAACGCTCCGTGAAAGCTGCATTATTTACAAACTCTATTATCAATCAGCTGATGAGGTTATCACTTTAATTGGGTGTTAATAGGCTATCAAAGTCATTATATCAGTCAGTCCATCCTAAACAATGTCCTATTATGTATTTAATAGTATATGAACATCATTACTCATTGGGTTTTAACTATTATCACGCACATATGATTAATAATATTTTTAAATGTGAATGATGCTTAATTTAGTTATATCTAATCTTACAAAGGATAGGTAGCTACATATCTTTTCCTAAAATTATAAAAAGGCTTAAGATATTTTAACTAAGATATTTATTATATTGGCTTGGTAAATGATAAAGAAAAAACATTTCCTACTAGCATGTGGCCTAAAATGACGGGATTCCAAATAAAACAGTTAAAAAAATATGAATTTCTTTATTTGGTTTGTGATCCACATCAGCCATGTTTATGCTCTCCATCCCACATATTATGGTGGCCTTTACAATACAATACAAAAACATTACAGAGAAATAGCACAATTTAAAATAATTGGTAAAAAACAGGTTGTGGTTTTATTGCTCATTAGCAATCTCTTCCAGACAACCTTAGAACAGATAAGGTCTAAAGTCTTGCATATAATATGAAACTATGTTAGTTATTAAACATGAATACTAAAAATACTTGAATAAGTAATAAATATTGTGCTTACCAAACAAATAAATACATGATAGTTACTTACATAAATAAATATATAATTATAAATAAAGAAATACATAAATTAATAGTAATACATTAACATCAGGGAAAGAATTAAACAGAGCCACACAACAGAAATTCCCTCAGGCTAAGGATACCCCTTGTGGTTGCCGGGTTAGAATAGTGCCACTCCATGTCTTCCCATGGATGTCATGAGAGGCAACTAAGGGAATAAAGGCTTGTAGTACTGTTAGGTGATAAGCTTGCAACCTGTCACTAATACACTGGTAAACATCTTAGCCTGACTGCAAAATGTGGTTACAGAATTATCAACAAGTTTAGAGTTCTTGGTATTCTGTAGCTCTGCCTACCCCACTCTGGGAATGAAGGTGTGATGTTATGTATGTATGTGTATGTAAGGATACTCTAGACCGGACAAGTGCGTACCTCCACCCCTTAGATAGAGACCGAGTAGGTACACTTACCTAAGCATATTCCAGATAGGTGTATTTATTATAAATCTTATTGCACAAACATTCAAATTTGATTACCAAAGGTGAACTTAATGCCTAATGGAATTCTCTTAACATGACATGGTCATATGACATATGCATATTTTTTTATTTCAAAAATCGATAGCATTTGTGATTAGATAACAAAATGAGTTAAAATTACTGCTCTACAAGCTTTCATTTTGTACAAAGCATTTTGGGGATGAGATTTTTTTTAAATAGGTAGCCCTTGTTGCGTTCTGCGAAAGCAATGATCTGCAAAATGTTGAGAGTACAATACCTACTTAGTCGGCTCCGAATTCTATCGCCCAGTTTATCTTACGCACTATATCATCTTTTGTAAAACTAGATTTATTTTTTAATTTTTCCATAGAATTACGTAAAAAAAATTGGTTTGTCTGGTAACCCCGATTCACTACACCAACTGGCCAAATTGCATATACCACAGAAAAAGATGCCAGCCAGCCGTTCTTTATCAAAATTAAAATTTAAACCACCTATGTAACAGAGACATAAATTAATATCTCCTGTGTCTCTAATTGAGAACTCTACAAAACTATCTTTCTCGATCATGGTAGGTATTGTTATTTGCGTGTCACGTCTAGAGTATCCATACTCTGAGGAAACTCCTCTTTCTTTTCTTAATGTTGGTGGATAAAGAACAATGGGCAAAAATTTATGGAACTTTGTACCCGCCCCAATGGACATAATTTATACATCAATCGAAAGGTATTTTTAAGTAGAGAAAAGATAACTAGGGCGCTTATTTCCTTTATATAAAACTTTCGCACTCCCGCACTTGCTGCTCAGAAAGTGACAAGATGATTTATCCACGTCGATAAACACGACCATCGATAAGTGCCTGCAGCAGTAGAACTTTTTAACCTGCATGGTAGGTAGGTATATTGAATTATTAACCGAGGCTATCATGAACCTAATTAGTGAACCCCTCTCGTCAATACTGATAACTTATGCGCCCTCTTAACGTAAGAAAATTGAAACAATACTGGGTAGTAACTCGGTTTATAATTGGTTAGATACCTACCTATTTATCTTGTAAACATTTTGCTCGTGTTCTCGAACTTTCGACATGCATCTACCACGAGGTCATTATGTCGTAGGATTAAATAACTTTTCGGTCGTTTCAACGTCACCAAGATGTAGCAGTAGTAGTTATGTAACCGTGAACTCTTTATCTTAATACCTAGGTAGTTATAGGAGTACGTTATTCTATCTAAATCTAATGTCGACCGACTCCGAACTTGGACTAGTTCCTTTGCCAAGGCGAGGGTTTCGACACTGCGCCATGAGGCTGTCGTTAATTGGTAATAAATGGAAATTGTTTCCAATTTGTGTGCAGTTAATCCTTGGCTATATGTATATAAACTTGCCTATGGTTTTTCAAATGTGATTGGATCATGTTTTTTTTTTTTTTCATTTTTTTTTTTTTTTTATGTTAATGGAAGGCATCCGAGCACTCAGGCCACCTGATGGTAAGTGGAATCTGAGACCCATAGACATTTGAATTCTCAAGACTATAATCCTAAGACCTCAAATGCGTTGCCAACCCTGAGGACTAAGATGGAATGCCTCTATGCTAGTAATTTCACCGGTTGTCTTATCCCCACACCGGAACACAGCAATGCGAACACTGTTGCTTGGCGGGTGGTTAATGGATAAGATGGTGGTAGCGATCCGGACGGACCCTGCACATAAAACATTATTTTTTATTCATTTAACGCAGATTAAGATTTAATAAAACAATAGAATCTTAAGTTCTGCCCACCCATTCATTGTTTTGTCATTCAGTAAGAATTATTTTACATTTATTTTAAGAAGTTTTATTTAAAAAGCTCTCGCGCACTTATATCTGCAGGATATTATTAGCCCAACCCAATGATTAATTTATAAAGCAATGCGGTAAATACCACAGTGGTATTGTATTTTCCTTACAAAAATTCTGAAAACCAAGTAGGTATTTTTGTTTCTTCCTCTATTGATTTTTAAATTGGAAGAGCGATTTAAACGATCTGCTTTACTTTCAACCTTATCGTGGGTATTGCGTCGAGCCTCATGTTATGAAACTGATGCTTGTGCCAATAAATATCAATATTGTGTAGTTAAGATCTGCATCCAGGTTTATAAATAAAGTATTCATAACGAAGAGAAATAACAATTTACACTCAAATAAATTAGAGCCAACCAAGAGAGATTTTCTCTTAGTTGACCTAACATGATATTATTAGTAGGTACCAACATCAAGTTCTTGAGTGATTCAACTAACATCTTAGTTGATGTATCTAGCGTCTTGTTAGCTCGTATGGAATCAAGACGCTTTTGCACAACAATCACAATCTTGTTAGAAGCGACCAAGTTATTTTTTCAGTGTAACAATCCATTATAGGTACTAACACCTTTTTAGCGTTCCGTAGTCAAGAACGATATAACTAAGGAGAACTACCTACTTTTGCCGTTTCCGTCTGTACATCTGTCCTCGTTTTAACTTGGAGACTCTCGGTACTAAAAAAACCGGGCAAGAGCATGTCGGACCATGCTCAGTGTAGGGTTCCGAAGCCGTTAAGTACCTACTACAAACATAAAAATCATCAAGTAATCACTAATTTTCCATTTAAATTCAATTGGTGCCGTCGTAGATGATTTTAGTAGGTATAAAATATAAAGGTTTTAAGTTATGACTTCGCGTGAGCTCTTAAAAAATCATTATGGTACCTATATAAATAAATAAATATCACAGGACAAATAACTAGAAATAACCGGTGGAAAACAGCCGACGGTCCTGTACTTATAAGGGGTAAGTATTATAAATATGGGAAAAACAAACAATAGATGGTGAAACAGTTGTAGCTCTTCCGCCAGAAAAGCTGAATTTGTCGCAAACAAATAGGATTTCGTTCCCACGAGAGACGAAGCTTGTTAGCTTAAAAACAGACTGGGATGACTTTAAAACGTTGATGTGATATGCCTTGAACTAATCAAAGCAGACTCGTGTGCAAAAAATAACATGCATGGTCATACACAGATTTCGGTTATAGTCTTTCCTGTGGACACACCGGAATTTCACGTTTTTAAGGCCTAATTTTCTGGCTAAGCCCATTCCCGCATAAACGCCGTCAGGACTGCTTTAGACCTATCATATAAAACCATAACTTATATGGTTCGTTTTCAAAAAAAATGTACATAGTTAAGGGCTTAATGAAAACAAAATCACGATCGCGTCCTTTGTATAACGAAAGTTAGTCATACAACCTGTATGGGTAACTTTCGTCACACAAAGGAATCAATTAAGTTTTGTTTTAATTAAAGCCCTTAACTATGTACAATTTTTTTGAAAACGACCCATATGCACACAAGCTTTTAATTATTGACCATACGAAAGGCAACTTTTATTTTTAAGAGTGTGCATGACCCATAAGACAAAAGATTGACTTCAAATAAAAAAAGTCTAGGAGCATAAGTCATAAGTAACTGTAAAAAATTTCGAAAGTATCATATATGTGCTATTCCGGACTGTAATCTATCTCTGCGCCAAAATTCATCCAGATCCTTTCTGTCGTTTTGGCGTGATTGATTAACAAACAAACATCCAAACTCTCGCATTTATAATATTAATACTTGTAAGATAACGTAGTAAGATGTACACTATTTACACATACCTACAACTTACATCCCTTTTCGCTTACATACTTTAATCCAGAGACCTGTCACTACCGAGTCTGGTACATTGACACATCGTTCGCCTCCTCGCATTCGATACCGCTTTTATGCATTCTTATGTGACGACTTTCCCTTTCTTGAGTTACATCAATGTGACAGACATTATAAAGGAACTAGCATTGGCTCACAGCTTGCGACCTATTTCTGTCTTTTTCACTTATTAATCTACGAATCGATTCGTTTTTATGGGCTCTCGTTTTTTAACTCAGCATAGCATGAAATCGCCTCATGTTTGCTACTCTGCGCATGTTGAAACTAATTAATATTGCATGAGCCAATGAGCCGCAAAAGTAAACCACAATACCGTACATCCTCTGCTACGGATGCTCCCATCTTTAGAAATGGGAAGGTTGATGGTAAACTGCCAAAATTTTCGACATCATTCCCGCCTTTTTATGATGAGTTTGTACTAAGGATTAGACTGTAACAACATTGTACTTGACATTAAACCAATAAAGCTATTAGGTCGCGGATGGTCGTCGGCGCCTTGCCCCACTGCCTGCGCGAAGGCAATGATTAGATCTTATTATGGCCGCGATACCGGTTTCTCGCATATTTCCTTGCTCAAGTCTTGACTTTTCTACGCAATCGGTTCTTTATTGTAAATAAGCGAGCCATTCCGCGACCCATGAACAGCTGGAATTCCAAAAGAATCGAGAATACATTGTCGATCATTAACCCTGGGTTTCTATATTCTAAACGTCTCGTTCAAATCTGACGTCTTGTTAAATTTTGACACATTTTGTATGTAGCAAATGTAAATTTTTAACAAGACGTTACATTTTAACGAGACGTTTTGAATATAGGAACCCAGGGTCAGTAAAAGGATAAACTCGTTTTTTTTAGGTCCCTTTTTGGGGAGTATTGATGCCTAATGATTTGATCATGAATTATCTTATCTTATTATCTTTTTTATTATCTTTTTTTGACTGAGGAAGCAAAGCGTTCCTGAATAATCATAAAAGAACTAAGATCAAACTATCGATCAATTTTTGTTCTCGCATTAACGTTTCTTAAGGAATTTGTTGAATTCCAGAATGTTTTTTATATGTGCCTTGTGATATTGCCCTAAGCGGAGGCTCTCGTGAATGGGGCGCCGCATCTGATCTGCAGCGTTACGTAACTCGAACACGTTTGGCACGCTTTCCTGGTTTTAATGGGGTAAGCCTCACAGTGGGCCGATGCCGAGATGAGAGCTGGCCAAGTGTCAAAAGATGAGTGTTGACTAAAGAGAAATGGCCTTTGTTAAAAAAGTTTAGAATCTGCGTTTGTTGCTGATGTATTCTGGTGATTTTTTAACATATAGTTTGGTAGATGTGGTTTGAGCACTGTGTAAAAAAACACTGGGGAAAATAAAAAAAATAAACTCGCATTAACTCTGTCGATGTTTGGTGTTCTACAATTGTTTTCGAACCTTAGAGCCTCGCTGTTTTACATAATTGACGTACCTACACAATCAACCGTAATAATATATGTCAGAGTTTTTAACAGGAATTACTGGAACATGTTATTCTAACCGGTTTAACTGGAATTGTGGACACACAATTTGCAAGATCGATACCCTGACCGACGAAAAGTTAGTTCAAATAAATGGCAGGCTTTTAAACAAAACCATCTAGAGATGTGAATTAGGTACAGACAAGATCCTAAATATGTTTACACTTTAGTACCTTGTATATTTATTGTCATGTTTAAACTGCCATATATGAATTGTCACGGCGATTAAAATGACAAGGTACTAAAGCGTACAGATATTTATGAACTTTACGTAATTTGTCTTTTTGTAAATATTCTTATGTAATTAAACTGAAATATTTATCTTTCGAGTATCCTAGTTTATGTAGGAAATACCATTGACGTTTCTAATGAGAACCGTTTTATCCCTTATTTGTTAAAGACACTCGTTATCTAACAATTATTTCAAGGTTTCCTCATGTTTAATTGCTGCTAGTGGGTGACTTTCGTTTCCTCCGTGTTTATGCGTAATGAGTGGACACGAGACGCGAAACGTCTCTTTGCGTAACCAATGGACTTTGGTTGTTCCTTGTCCGTTTTATTTGCAGTTGTTACAGATATGGCCTCACCTGCTCGCTAAAGTGTTTCCCAATAGGATCTTTTTCGCATTATTAACATTCGCTAGAAGTTATAAGTGTGCGTGGACTTGTTAAGGGAGTGAAAAAACTCTGGAAGAGTGAAAATTACAGTTCCGCACGTCGTTTTTAAATACATTGCGAAAAATGACAATGTAACAAAAATAAGACAGTAATTAAAAGAGACAATTTTACTTAATTCTTAGAGCCATATTAATAAACCGTTCTCGACTGTGATGCACGTCTCAAATGCTACAAAAATGATAGTGTCCTATGGCTTGACGTTTACTTTACATATCTTGTGAGCATCTCGGGCAAGATGACTCTTAGTCTGTTAAAAAATCACAGTCTAGTATACAATTTGAACAATTAAGGGTAAAACAATGGAAAAGTTAAAAAACTAGTGCGAAAAATCGAACTTTCCGCACGATATACAACAAAAAGTAAAAAGGACTAGTTCGAAAAATCCAACGGCTTTCGTTACATATTTATAAATTTAGGCCATAAGGTATGTTTGTCATCCATATTAGGTTGTTCTGTGTATTTTCAGCACTGTTTTGAAAAGTATTTTGTACATCTATCATAAAGCATGTTACTGTCACATTGTTAAGACGAACTGAATAAAACCCTCCCTTAGACTAATTTATTTTCAAGAGACGTTCTCTAAGGTTGTCACCTTAGAGAACGTCTTTATCGACTATTTTCACCCCCTAAACCGCACTCAGCAGCGGTTCAGATTCTTTAGTGAATTTTCGTGACCAAAATTCTAAAGCCCAGGCTTGCGTGATCCTCGTTTTCGTTTTCGTTTTCCGAATACTAGATTTTAAGACATTGAATTACCAAAAATTAGGCGTCACTCATTTTAATTTGCCTTATTACCTAGAAACCGAATACTTGTAAGATAACTAGTAGAATTTTAGTGATCGTTCCTAAAACTGGGATAAGAACTGTTGATAAATCCTAAAACGGTGGCTTTTTGCCGTCTCTATTGTGAATGCTGCCGATGCTCCGAACCCCAAACACAGAAAATTGGCGGATTTCTGTGGTGGCTGTTGTTTAAAACGTCGGAACAAAACCACGACCTTGTAGCTTGTAACCGCAAACTCCAAATGAAAGTGGGTATTCTAATTCAGAGGTATCGCGGTTTTGGGGCAACGTCCTACGTACGAAATAATACCAAAGCAGGCGGCTAACTACACAGTAATGGTATAACCATTTCGAATTGAATGTGGTTACCAATAGAGTATAGAATGCTTCCACTACTATATTGCAGTTAGCGCCTTCTTTAGTATTACAGCAGCCTACGAAATAATACCCCTAATTTACTTTGGTTCAAGTTACACTGGCGGGCGTTGACTTCTAGGTGCGGTTCCATGTGGCGATGAAGTAACTGAACTTGAAAATGTCGCGCGAAGCGATTTGTTTCCCATTTCTTTCGCTCTTGATGGAATGAATGCTCTTATCAACGCAATAAAATGTATTTAGTCTAAACGCATTAACCGCTTTAGATAAAGGAAGTCGATAAACTTGAAGAGGCTATGAATAACGTCATTTTTAATTGCGTTAATTGACTTGTTGCTAGGCCTCTGTTCCACTATAATGTGAATCGTCTAACTTTGATTCGTACCTTTGAACCGTATTGCTTTTTACGCTACTACCGTAGAGTGAATATTATTAGCTGGCATAACCGTGAACAGTATAGTGTAAAACAATTTTTAATTTAAGCATTGTCCATTTGTCGTTGAGTTTTGTCTTGCGGTGAATTTAGTTTTTTATTTGAATTCGATTTGATTGGCCTGTGAAAAATGTGCACACATCAACACAGAGGGAGATGTTAGATTAAACACGACACTTGACCTACAAAAGGCACAAGCTGATTGATTATCAAGTGGATACAGTAGGAAACCCCACGACAAAACCAGTTCGATCAGGTGATGGGAGAAACGGGAGCTATGCTAATAAAAATGAGAAATTTAATATGTTTATACTTTTAGGGTTTACCTTCAATTTCTTTCATACCCAGTGAAGTTTATAATTTCATCGTACATCTTTCTTTGTAACTAGAGAGTCAAATTGTAAAAAGAAGCAATTTTTTATAAATTTAATTTTTTTTTATACCTACGTACCTACGAGTTCCGGATGGCTCTTAATCGTCGAAGCATAAATAAGTTATATTTATTATTTAATGTACCTACTTTTTGTAAATTTACTTACTCTACGTAAAACACCAAACGATAAACTTATTTGCTCCAGCTTTTTTTTACAGCATTCATCCTGGCAACACTGACCTCGTTAGTGACAATTTCTTTTTTATTAAAAGGACCACGGTTTTGTAACAAACTGCTAACCTCTGGAGCTGAGTTTTCAGTTTTTATTATATTACGTACATGCATAACGTCACGCCTTCATTCCCAGAGTTGGGTAGGCAGAGCCACAGAACACTAACAACTCTAAACTGGTTGATAATTCTGTAACCACACTTTGCACAATCAGGATGTTTTCCAGTGTATTAGTGACAGGTTGCAAACCCATCGCCTAACAAGCCTTTGTTCCCTTAGTCGCCTCTTACGACATCCAGGGGAAAGACATAGAGTGGCACTATTCTAACCCGGCAACAACACGGCAAATTTAACGCCGTGTTAAATTTATTTACTATATTTTTTTTTAATTCATGTGATCTTCTCGTACACCTCTTAAGCCTTTTAAAGCCGTCATAGGTTTGTAAAGATGGTTCCAAGTTCAAATAATAAGCTCCTAACTAAATTAACATCAGGGTAAGAATTAAACAGAGCCACACAACAGAAATTCCCTTAGACTAAGGATACCCCGTGTGGTTTCCGGGTTAGAATAGTGCCACTCCATGTCTTCCCGTGGATGTCGTAAGAGGCGACTAAGGGAATAAAGGCTTGTAGTATTATTAGGCGATGGGCTTGCAACCTGTCACTAATACACTAGTAAACATCTCAGCCTACTTGTGCAAAATGTGGTTACAGAATTACTAACATGTCTTTAGAGTTGTTGGTATTTCTGGAGCTCTGCCTACCCCACTCTGGGAATGAAGGCGTGATGTTATGTATGTATGTTACTGGTGTTATGGCAAGATTACATAGCATTTTTGAGCAACTAATTTGAAATTATTGAATCGTCGAGAGATTTGTCTTAATGTAGTATTTATGAAAGAAACAAGCGTAATACGTGTTTATATGAGCTGTCACAGAATCTTATATTGACCCAACTAATTATATAAATAAGCATCGCAGTGATTTCGTGCAGACCTAGTGAAACTACCTGAGTTACTACCCGGGTAAATACGAACTTTCTCTAGTTAACGATTATCGAATTGTACGCAGTCTTTTAATAATTTTGCCCGTTTAAAAACCGTCACGTTTTTGTTTAGGCCGTACCTAATTACCTACCCACATTTTCAATTGGCATCAAAAGTAACCTATTAGCCAGGACCAATTCTGCGTTTTGTGGTGTTCTGTTAATTGGTTTCAAACTTTAAATTAGCCTCGTACCAATTTGGTAAATTTCTACAATTACCTCTCTGTTCATTGAACTTCTTCATTACACCAGAATCCTTGTTAAATCTACTGACGATTACTAAACTTAAATTAAGTCCTTTATTCCTTTATTTATTTATTTTATTTAGTCCTTTAGTCCTTTTCATTAGGTAAATGAACAAGCGGAAGTTAATGATAAAGGAAAATACAAAGTATAAATATATTGATGATTCTGTTAGGATGATTACTTAAGGTGGTATTTTGAGAACCAGTACCTAGTCCTGTAGAATATTGACTTAACATCTCTCCATTATCTGCAGGTCATTGATAAAATAGTCTTTACCGCCTTTAAAGGTTTGTGTTGTATTCCTATATATATATATATATATATATATATATATATATTTTACGATAGTTGTTATGCTTTTCATGAAATTATGCGACTTTAAATGATCGTTGATTATCCCTTTGTTCTAACAACTTACCTCGCTGGTTTCCGTGATAAACTAGGCTGTAAGGACCTTGGATACAATAATTTATAATGACGAACGCAGATCAACTATTATTTTTTTAATCATGTGTTTGGACTAATGAATTCTCATCAGAAATCAACTTTGAAAGACCCAAAAGAACTCGTTTTCCAGTTATTGACATTATTTCACCACAGAATTTTGTAAAAAAACTTATCTAAAAAGCAAAGACAGAATATTATGCTAAAACGTTAAAGGTTTACTGATTTTTAAAGCCTGACACAAAACCCTGTGACCCTGGTGTTGTAGGGGAGACCGAGAAGAGTTTAAACAAAGGTGAGTTGTGACAAAGCCGATTTCTCTGCACCTATGACAGTTAGCAAGCTGACAACTTCTTGCAAACTGTGGAGTGACAAAAGAGCAACGAATTTGCTAAGTTGCCAGCTCGATATACTGTCACAGGTACAGAGAAATTGGCTTTGTCACAACTGACCTCTTTTACAACTCTCTTCGATCTTCCCTTTATTATTATAAGTTCGAGCCTATGTCTGTCTGTAGGTAACTCATCAAATGTATCATATCAACAATTTTTTTTTTTTGAACGCTATTTTCTGCTGAAACCATAATGATTTCAGGGTATCTTAAACATTAATTACGTAGGTTAGTTTAGATGTTTAAGATACCCTGAAAGCGGCAAGAGATAGACGCTTGGAATATTCACAGAATATTTAGTTGTATATATTCAAAAATAAATAATTAAATTAAAATAAAGTAAATAAAGGGGGCTCCCATACAACAAATAATTCTTTATAAAACTTATAGTAGGTATAGTGTCTAATTTTGTATAGATAATGGTACGGAACTCTTCGTACGCGAACGCGACTTGCACTTGTTTTTATTCGAAAGCCAGTTTAACTGGGCCTCTATTCAGGTGCGTTAAAACGATATCGTGTTTGACACGTTTAAGAATCGTTTATGTCACAGTCGCCATTATTGTAAATGACATAAGAGTTATCAAAACGTTGACAATACGGAAACAGGTCAAAAACGATATCGTTATAACGCAGTTGAATAGAGGCCCTGGAGTGATGGTAACCTAGGTTTGATAAAAATCTGTTTTCTCCATGCTTTGGGTTACGGGCAATATTCGTTTTAGGTACTTAGGTACATCTTTTTATGAAAGATTCCTCTCTCTAACAACATTACTAGGTACATTTGATGTGCAGTTATGACTCTTTTTTTTTACCAAGTCAAGGCAGGTTTTTTGCTGCTAATCAAATTCCGAATTTTAAGCATGCGTACTTACTTTTTTTACATAAATTATCAACTGACGTCGTGTTTGTATGTGTTTTTCATGACGCAACACTACGTTGATTCCTTGACGTAACTATTTTATTCCTATGTTGAAGACCTATTGATTTTGTCACTTTTCAACAGAAATAAAACACAAATCTTTGAAAGTATACATCAATGCCACCTATTAGTTTATAAGTAATTGTATTACCTAGAAAGGTTCAATTAACTTCTCCTCGCAGAACAATGGTTGCTGTCATGCACTTTCAATGAAAAAAAAACTTCTTCCTATTATTTTCTGTAAATCGGGCTCGATGCTTCCGTAGCCGCAAGGCGTGGATAGTAATTATCGGGCACAACGTGTACCAAATTCAATCACATTTTGTCAAAATAAGTTTGCTATTTCAATTGCCTCTATATAATGTATACTAGCTGTTTCCCGCGACTCTGTCCACGTAGAAGTCGTTTATCGGTAATCCCTCAGTAACCGTCCAATTTTCGGGTATAAAAAGTACTCTATGTCCATCTCCGGGACTCAATTATCTCCATACCAAATTTCATCTAAATGGTTCAGCAGATCCGTAAAAGCGTAAAAAACAGATCAATATATTAATTACACCGTATCCACGAACTTGTCAACATTCTTGGTACTATTAAGATTTATATTCGAGCTGAATTGGAAATCCTTGGTCGTTATAATTATGCTCTTGAAATAGACCGTGGTTACATCTTTTCTGTTGTGCAGGTTCGAGCTCCGGCGGACGTTGATCGTGTGGAACAGCGCGCTGGCCGCGTTCAGCATCATGGGCGCGTGCCGGACCCTGCCAGAGTTCATCCATGTTTTGCGGAACTTCGGCATCTACCACTCGGTCTGCGTGCCCAGGTGAGCCAACCAGCGTCAACTAACGTAAATAGGACCCTCCTCAAAAAGGGCCGTTTTGCTGTTTAAAGACAGTGAGCAAAATTCGATTTTGCTGCGTGCGTGAGACAAAGTAACTTTTTCATTTTTGCTCTCAATACAAAGGTGGTCGTGGTGCGGCGCCACGCGGCGCGGGGCGGCTGGGGATATCGTTTTATTTTTACCATGTTGTCTTTTTTACCAGTTATATTTACTCGCTGCTGAGGTGAAAAGTTGTATGTGCAACACGAGACCAAAGTTATTTGCATCTCGTGTCTTTGAATGCCTCGCTGCACTCAGGATGTTAACCTAGAATCACTCGCTACGCTCGGGATTCAAAATCAACACTCGCAGCAAAAACCAACTTTGCTCTCTTGTTGCACAAAAAGGCTATTTCTATTACTATTGCTGCTTATAACGTCGGTTACGTTAGATTAAACTTTTAAATATAGAAAATTTAAAACAGCTGCGGCGAAATTATAGCTTTTTGGTACAAGAAAATTTGTGATATGATCCCTATGAATACTTAGATGCTTAAAACCGCATCAATGATGCGGTTTTTTTTTAATAGATAGAGTGATTCAGAACACGTTTTATATGTATAATACTTTAACCTGGAGCTCGTTAATATGTATACGTTCCCAAGACGTCAAAAATATCTATACACCTTTATGCCTCTGGCAAAAAGGTCCGTATATACATACATATCGCATGTACAGAACAATAGTGACCCAATTCAAAATATTCTAATATAGGTATTATTTTTTAGCGGTAATAATTTGACAATGTAAATACAGGTATTAAATAAAACCGGTTTTACAATCCCTGCCATCAGGTGACCGGTTTGCCTTCTACATGAATAAAAATATATTTAACAAAATGGGACTTACTAAAGGGTCATCAGATTCATACTCTAAAGTCTGTATCAATCATGATACTCGATAATCACGTTCTTTTAAAGATCAAGCGAGGTCTTCGCAACAATTTACTAGATCATTATATTAATATTAAGTTTAAGATGAAGTAACTATTCATTATACGTTATTTTGAATATAAACATGCTTGGTAAATATTTGAGGTTATGTGTCACACAGTACTAATTTGTTTACATCTTTAGCAAGCTCAATTCACAGAGAGTTTAGAGTATACTCCAATATATTAATTTATATACACACTGCACTAGCTTTATATCCCAATCCTTAAAGTAGATTATATTGAAAATATTTAGTCTTGGCTTTCGGAACCTTACGAGTGTCGTCTGAAAAGTTTTTGGCCTCACTAAGAGAAAAATCCTCTTTGGCATTATAATTAGACTTTTTTCAGGAGTTATATGTCAAAATTGCCGCCATTTTTGACAACTACTTTTTCCTTAACGGCTGATTTTGCAAACCAGTGCCCGTGTTCTTTGGAGAATGGATAAAACTGAGTGTCGAGCTGTGATTAAGTTATATTTAAAAAACAATACGCCAACCCAAATAAAAACTGAGATGGATTCTATTTACGGCAAATCTGCTCCATCATTTTCTACAGTAAAGTTTTGGGTAGCAGAATTTAAACACGGTCGTACCAGCTTATACGATGATGAACGCGTAGGACGGCCAAAAACTGCGACTAACCAAGATATTGTCCAAAAAGTAAACCGATTGGTGCTCGACGACCGTCGAATCAAAGTTAGGGAGATTGCAGAAGCGGTAAGAATATCTAAAGAAAGAGTTTGTCACATACTAGTTGAAGATTTGAAAATACGAAAGCTAACTGCCCGTTGGGTGCCGCGTCTGTTAAATTCGGACCAAAAACAAGTTCGTATGAACATTTCCAAAGTCCTTTTGAAGCGATTTAAGCAAAACACGTCAGATTTTTTGCGTCGGTTGATAACCGTCGACGAAACGTGGATCCATCACTTCACGCCGGAGACAAAATCACAATCCAAACAGTGGACTGCAAAGAATGAGCCTGCTCCAAAGAAGGCGAAGACGGTTTCTTCGGCCGGAAAAGTGATGGCCACCGTGTTCTGGGATAGTCGCGGAGTTATATTCGTTGACTATCTAGAAAAAGGAAAAACTATGACGGGGGCTTATTCTGCCGTCCTCAAACTAAAAAGCCGTTAAATGCAAGAGGGTCATTTTGAGTTATGGCCAAAAAAACGTTTGAAACTATGTCTCTACAAACTGGTGCACGATATCGATGTAATTTTTTTATATACTAAGTAATGAGGGTTGCTTTATATTTTTATATGAATTTGATATTTTTTTACTTATTTTTTATACGTGAAATCTTCAATTTTCCTTTTTAGCTATGGACCCGTTGAATTTAATGTAATACTTTACATAGCTTAATGACGGTTAAAGTATGTTTAGCGGCCTTCTAGCTCAGTAATTTAGGATATCCGCGTTACATTTTTCAAATATAACAAAAGTTATATAGAAAACATAACTAAAAGACGGTGACATGACATAGCCACTTTTTAGCTATGCATGTCTAGTTAAAACTATGCAAACATACATGACTAGAAAACGGCCACGCGACTTTAACTGCCTTCTAATTAAGAAAAGGTAAATGAGGTGGGATCTGACATATAGTTTTAATATTCAATGCTTAAGAAAAAGGCAGTTAATTGCAGAACAAATCACAATAACTGCTTTTTTGTTATGCATTGCAATCAAAATATGTTTTTATATCCAATGAGTTGGGGAAGTTACTGCCACAATGTTATTTGGATCCCTTAGAGGAGTGTGAAACTACATTATGCAAGGAAAAGAAAGTTGTGCTCCCTGCGTAATACGTAAAATAACTGCAAAATTACTGTTTTATTAAATAGAGGGGTATCCCAGAATTTTACGCAAATATTATTTATATATTAGAAAACCTCTTCCATACCGGTCAAGAATTTAGTTTTAACTTTCTAATAATATTAATTAACTTAATAGTTATAATGGTTCTCATGATACTGGTAAATAACCATGCGGCACGTGATGTTTTAAGCCAAGGAGTACCACCCTTGCCTCCGTTGGCTAAAAAATGTGTAATTTATAATTCTAATACTTGAGAACTGTAAAGCTGGAAATTTAAATGCAGTCCTAAAAAAGCTCATAACTCACTAGGTACATTTACTTGTCAAAAATACACTACAACACAACCGACATATTATTATTAGGTACAAAAAGAGCAAAATTAGAACATATTTAGAAATGTTGCACTGCACTGTGAAGCCAAATAGGACTCGGCTTATGTTCTGGCTGCAGCACATGCTCAGTGCAGCAGCCGAAGCAGCAGCGCTGGTTTTCAGCCGAACCCATGTATAAATAAATACAGCCTATACAATAATACGAGGGAACTTCAATAAGCTCTCGGTATTGATATTTTTCAACCTTTTTTTTTTATAACGGCCGCTAAGTATCATTCATTAAAATTTGAAAAAGTGATATTCAAATATTCGTTGGTTTGATTTTCTGCAATTACGTAATAAACTTGATTACAGGAGTAATTTGCAATGGTAATTAAATTAAATACAAATATCAGGGGACGGATGGATTATGTTTATGTTTATAAATTTCACAAGTCTGCTCATTCTCTATCTACAATTCAAAAGTGGTCAAGTGAATTTAAACGTGGGAGGGAAAGCAACGATGACGACCCTAGACCTGCTGGGCCTGTTGAAGTTACTTCACAGGAAAATGTATAAAAAAGTGGAGAAAATTATATTGGAGAATGGTCGAGTGAATGTAAAATCGGTAGCTCAAACAACCAATTCTTATTAATTAATATGTATTTCTACTGTACAACGATATCGTCCTTAATCATCTTAACATTGTCATAAGTTAGTGTGAAATGGGTGCCGCGAATGCTGACAACGCTTCAGAAAGATATTCCTGTTGCTTGTTGATCTGACTTTAACTATCTATGCAATGAAAATCCTGATGAGGTACTCCAAAAAATTGGTACTGGAGATGGGTTCATCATTACGACCGAAAGAGCAAACAAAAGTCCATGCATTGGCACATTAAAGGAACACCTCACCCCAAGAAGTTCAAGGTCGTCCCTTCAGCTGGCAAGCTCTTTGCCAGATTATTCAGGGATTTTGAAGGAATATTACTGATCGATTATAGAGATAAAGCGTGTAAATATCACAGGACAGTACTACGCTAATATTTAACGGCAGTTAAAGAAAGTAATCAAAGAGAAGATGGGGTAAATTACCCAGGAATGTTCTGCTTCTGCCCGACAACGCCCTTGTGCATACTGCTCATATTGCCGAGGCTGTTGCTTTTGAATCTGGGTTCTAAACTATTATTCACCCACCGTATAGTCCAAACTTGGCCCCCAGCGACTTCTTTTTGATTCCTAAACTTAAAAAAAATCTGGGATGAAATCGATTTTCTGACGATGACCGTTGAATATGTCGTGGATATATTATTTGAAACTAGGTCTGAACGTTTATAATATCACTACATAGTATAAAACAAAGTCGCTTGACGCTCTGTCCCTATAGGTATTTATGCCTCTAAAAATACGTAACGGATTTTGATACGTTTTTTTTTAATACATAGAGTGATTCAAGAGGAAGGTTTATATGTATAATAATTTAACCCGGAGCGAAGCGAGGGCGGGTCGCTAGTACTTAATATTTCCAGAGTGCCTTGGATGGGTACGAAATTGAATCGATTGAATTCGATCACTTAGAAGAAAAGCAAGCTGTAACATTATTTTTTACCCATATTAAGTAGAACTAGTTACACGATTTCGAAATTTTTAACTTTTGACAACATGCCACCTTGGTCGAAAAAAAATACTTTTCCTGTACGAAAAGTCAAAAGTTGTTGAATGAAAAACGAGAAATATAGTGATGACTTAAAAAGTATGAATTTATTCTGAATACGTCAACATTTTGGAATAATAGTTTAATGCAATTTACTTACGTTTCTACGTCATTGAGAATTAAATATCAAATTTTAGAATTACGAATTATAGGTAATTTTATAGCCAAGGGAGGCAAAGGTAACATTTTTTATCACAATCATCAAACCTTAATATCTGTAAACTAATTAACAGAAAATAAAATTAAAACTAACTAACGTATTAGAAACTTAAAACTATAGGTATGTAATAATATTTACGTCAATATCTGGGACACCCTGTATGTTATAAACTTTGAGTTTAACAGCGAAGTTTTACTATAAAGAAAATAAAGAGACTAAATTCGCTACAATACGGTTTTTGGATTATTTCTAAATACCCAATATTTACTGAAATACAATACTTGGAACTCGCAGACATTTTCAAACGAGACTCTTGCGCGGGGGTCGCCTTGTCGCCTTCTAGTTAGGCAATGTCGTGTAGCTGTGATTTAATTAAGCAGGGATGTATTTTTATTACTATTATTGCTAGCTTATAAAGCCGTGACGGCATTTATGGTATGTATTTTGATAAAATTAAATTTTATTTACAAAACAATAAGGTGGCTATTGGACTTTAACCGCTTTTTTATTAAGTATACACGGATTGACCGCGTTTTAATCTGTGACCTCTTTGCGGGTGAGTATTGTGTTTGTAAGCTATAAGGCGGCAAAACTCCAAAAGCCGCTGTTAAGTCGTTGAAAATCAAATAGCCGCTTTTAAGTCTTGTACAGTATTACGTAAAATTGGCGGCTATCAACTTTTAATCACCTTTAAGTTAAGCAAGTGTTAAATAACTGCCTTTTTAGTAGCAATAGCCCAAAAAAACGTCATTTAGCCGCTAGAGCGAAGGCTGTATCTCGGTGGTTTTTAAAGATATTGGCACCAAACCTAGATAGATCGATAGCTAATAATTAGCTGAATCGCGCTGTATAGATAACTCAAAAAGGTCGTATGATCCTTTAGTCGCCTTTTAGTTTAAGGACGGCAGTATTATTCATCGCTACTGTCAACAAGCTGTAGGAAGAAATTTCGAAAAAACGGCCGCATCTGCAAAAAAGAAAGTGTTGTTTCATCAAGATAACGCACCATCTCACAAGTCAAAGATTGCGATGGCAAAAATTCAGGAGCTGCAATTCGAACTGATTGAACATCCACCGTATTCTCCGGATCTGGCTCCTAGCGACTTCTTCCTGTTTCCCAGATTGAAAACTTAGCTCGGTGGACAGAGATTTTTAAATAACGAAGAGGCCATAGCCGCCGTGGACGCCTATTTTGCAGAAAAAGACGTCAACTACTACATGGACGGGTTGAAGACATGGGAGCATCGCTGGGAGAAGTGTATAATTTTACAAGGAGACTATGTTGAAAAGTAGAAAAGAATCGGACCGAAAAACACCTCTTTCCATGTTAGGCCAGAAACTTTTCAGACAACCCTCGTATCTATAATTATCTCGTGAATTGACTTTCTGTATATTGGACGGCTGCGGCGCTTACGTTGTTAGCATTTACCTAAATAAGCCTATTCTTTTAGATAATAATAATTTACCCTTATGCCAATTATGCCTTCGTTTTTTTTTAAGGTCAAGGTTGTAATTTTACGTAGAAAAATCAATTTACGCTCTTAGACAAATTAGAAGGTTCACAACATAATTTACCTCTAAATAAACTAGTCTCTAGTTTCACAATCGATTAAGTGGTGACTTTGAAAATATTAATTTAACGACTGTGTTTTGCATAATGTTGAATGTTAGTTGATCATATAAACAAGCTATGTATTCAGATTGATACTCTGTGAGTAAGAACTTTCTTGTAATGCTTACAATGTTCATACGATAATCAACTGGCAAGCTAGTTAAAAATATCGATTTATCGATCACCCATTACATTGGCACACATTTAACCGCTTTCTTTTTATCGTGAACTATAGCTCGATCGTACGACCGTCTATTTAGCACACCAATTGCATGAGAATCGTCGTAGAGTACATAGATTACCAATAACTCGAAATTCGCACCAGATAAAAGTTTCAAAAGAGTGCGTGCCACCCCCAGCCAGCCCCAGTGCGTATCATCCTTCATCCTTCATCATCCTTAGCATGATAATGAGGGGGGAGACTGCCCCTACATACGTCATTGTTGTTGACTACTGCGATTAGTGCGATAAGTTACTAACAGGTTAAAGCAGCTGCAACAATAATATGAGTTGTATTTTTCTCAAAGAAATGTTCTCTTTTCTATTCTATTATATACAGCGATCAGTTAAGGTAGCAATACCCATGATCGGAAGCTGAGCCTAAGCTCCTGTGCTATGCTGACCTGAGCTTAGTTCCACCCATATATACCAACCATTTCTAGAATAGTTTTAGAACCAGAACAAACTCATCGTAACGTTTCCGTTTAAATAAAGTATATACTGAAACAGTTTTTTCTTTTTATCTGGGAGCTTCTTGCGAAAGAATAAGTGATTATATGATGCAGTAACAAGTAGAAAAATAAAATGCAGTTCCCAAAGGATTGTCACATGGTTATCTCTATCTAATAATAGTAATAATACCTGTTGTTTTGTTACTATGGGCGGATACCGCCTTAGTAATTATGTCAATTTTATGATGACATCGGACTGTTAACCAAGCTCTTAGTTAATTAGTTTCGTACGCTATTCCGTATCACGTTCCCACTAACCTTTTCCGATGTCTCGTCACGTACGTACGCTGCGTATACTTGCGTACTTTATTCCGGCCGTGTGTCTAATGTTATTCAAGTGGTGTACGCACGCGAAAGTATCGGCCGAATGTTGGTGCATTTAAATTTTTGATCAGGTTAGATATCACTTTCAAAGTATGGCTGAGGTGTAAAAATCGTAGGTCAACGTTATACGGGGTAATTTTTTAATAGGTGCACAAATTTAAATATTTGCTTCGCTATTGTTAATCAATAACACATGTTGTGTTATTTTCACTCTAGCTTAAAAAATATTAGAGATATTGCCGATTCAATGATTCCACTAACTTAACGATATTCATGGACCCTCATGCAGGGGTGCGAGAAGAGGAGTGTAGTTAAGTAAGTTAATAAATGAAATTTCATATTTAGAATATCAGTAGGAGAGGGGCTTGTTGTCTGATAAGCTGTACTGAAATTTCAAATTTCGAATATCAATACAGTGTATCGCATACCTACAGCTTGACTACCCATGTCATCATTTCTAGTGTGACTTTGTGTCCAGACGAGAAGGTACAAGAGAGATAATTTGCAACAATTCTTTTTTTTTAACTCGTTTTACTGTCGTAATATATTATATTAACGATACAAAATCATATGTTAAAATTTGTGCACTGATAAAAAAATTACCCTGTATACCTAAGCACATTTCTTGGCGCCTATTATTCATTTCTGACGAGTAAAAAAGATTGGTCCCACTTTAATGTTTCCTTCCGATGATAATGCGGCGTTTAACAAGGCTCCACTGTGTCGGTTATCGCATGCAGCTAACACGAAACTTATACAATTAAACTAATTAAAACCAACTTCCACCGGTTTTGCATATTTCAGAGTAGCGTTTTATCCTCGTTAATAACCAAATGTGATGTTTCTCAGAATTATTCTCACAACCCTGATTTGATTAACCCTCAACTTTGTTTTGTACTCGCGTTTTTCCCGAGCTTACGAGTTGGTTAGTCGCTGTTTCTGTTTACTCGATTTGTATAGTTCCCAAACGACTATAAATTATTGGTACCTATTTGATATTGTTCCAAATTGTATTAATTTCAAATCGTCGATGAAACTGCAAAACCGCGTAACTAACAAATTGAATAAGTAGCAAAATGTGCCTTACTGACTTACTTGTTAAGGAGTATTTTGGAACTAATTCAATTTGTTAGTTACGCGGTATTGCAGTTTCACCGACGAAATGCGGCTTTGCCTGTGATAAAGAACGTTCTAATTTTGTCTTTGTTCCATCGGGACAAATAATCTAAATTCTGTACTGACAAATTTGCAATCGGTAATCTTTTCGAATCTATCGCGTTTAAAATATTGTCAATGACCAGGATAGCGTAAATTTTAAACCAACATTACTTCATCGCCCGAGGCATGGAACTTCACCGCTAAAATTAAACCTAATGTCAATAGGTCGGGTGCCCCATTACAAGACCAGTATGGAGTTGCCCAACATCCTATACACTATCCGAGTCATAGTTTTGGTAAACATCATAACATATGATGATTGGATCACGTTTTTAAAGAAATTGTGACGTCCTAGATAAAGTGGTCGAACGGCTTTAGGATTACATCAACAAAAACAACTTATACACAAGTAGTCAGTGTTCTGTTTCTGTGGCCTGCTCTTTTAGAGTTAATGTTGTGGTCGACATAATACAAACAGTATCCATGGGCTTATTCAACTTTGGCTAAGTGATACGTAATCAACGAACGGTAGCATATCTTGCTGTAGAGACATCTCGCATTAGTGACGATGGTAACAAAATACAGCGTAGGATGTTTGTAGACATGTTGTTGGCAATCGTGAAACTACTGCGAAAAGTGCGCTAGTTAAATTAAATTTTCAACGGTTCCTGTTTTAACTTTGTTTAAGGCAAACTCCCTTGAAATAGTGTTTTAACTATTCATTCATTATTAGATTCAACTTTATCTTGTGATATTTACCTTTCTTGTCATAACGTTCCTAAATTGATACGGGAGTTCTAGAAGATATTACTTACTTGTGTTAAGATTTGTATACTATTTTGAGACGCGAATGTAAACAATGAATCTATGATAGGTATGCTAATTAAATTAGGAAGGTTGAATTGTCTTTAAACTAATATACAACAGGATTTGATAAAAATGCATATTTGGTTTGCCATTACGTATTTGGTTTATTTTTTAACATGACATGTGTCACAAGTGTCCTACATCGCCGACAATGTAGTGATTGGTTTCTAAGTATTTTATTTTTATTGGTGTGATTTGTTGCACAAAACCAGTTAGATGGACGTGGTACTTATTGTAAACGTAAACACTGTAACACACAAACATAACTACCTCTACTACACTATATTTAAAAGTACAATGAAATATGATGTCCAATATGTCAAATTCTACAATTTTCGTCTAGTTATTTTCCCTGTAATTAGCTACGTAAAGTTCATTTCAGGAGTTAGAGCGCTCAGAAATAGCGCTCAGATGCTTGGCATGCTTTCTCTGAAACTACGTCACACTCCGGCATTGATTCAGTTGCAGTTATGATATTCCCTAACATTCGTAATTCCCTGTTCCAACGTCTAAACCATCATACTATGACCCACACTCCCGTAGCACCTACCTCGAAGCGGAGTACGCGTATGCTGGTTCTTCCCGCCAGCATAGACTGACCTCTGTTTGCGACTGCTTACTCTAGTCTAGAGGTCTAAATATAATGGGAAGTTTTACTTCTTGCGATAATGAATAGCACTATGGTGCCCATTCAACGAGCTAGGTCATTCACGAGCGTTATTGACTGGGGTAGCCCTCCCTCGACTCCTCGTCCCCGTAGAAGGGGGGGGGGTCTTTCTTTTCTTCGTATACCTACCTACTGGGACTACCCTGCCAAAACTTTGTAGGTTATTAGGCATGTGGAAGTTGAGACAACTTTATTAGTGTGAAAACTCTATGGCTGCAATGTTTTAACCGTTTAAAGAAGTGGCTTCAATCGAAATAAGGGTGAATAAGTTGCTTAAAACGGTAGTTTTTGTACAAGCTTTTATTATAGATTGTTGTTTTCTATACAGTCTTCAGTGAGAGATAGGTCTACGATAGCTACAGCGGAGATCCTGTTGTAGCTTCTGCCAACATCATTAGATAAGCTTTTATCGGAAATGTTAAACTTAATAATTCATACAGTTATGTAATTTATAAACTTGTCGACGGCAGTCACAATTTATCAAGGTTTCTAAAACACGTGTGAGACAGGTATTTGATATGTAATAAATAAGCTTTATGGTCAACAGGTTTATTTTAATGTAACATATTATTAAGATAACCCATAATATAAACAATTTCCAAACGTTTATAATTTACTGTTCCTTAGGGATGGGTTTTGAACTTTTCAGATTGTACTTACCTAAGTACTTACCTTACTTAAGTTAGTAGCGTTTTATGTTATTGACACTAACTTTTAGGTCTGTCACGCCACCTGCTTTCGCTCTTCAACTTTTAATTAAACCTGCCCTTACCCCAAACTAACAACTGACCTTTGCAAAGCAATACAAATTTATCCAGATTTTAATCCTACTAAGCGAAGTCGAAGGTTTCCGTGGAATTACATACTAAGTCAAAATCGTAAGAGGCGACTAAGGGAATAAGGGCTTGTAGTACTGTTAGGCGATGGGCTTGCAACCTGTCACTAGTACACGAGTAAAATTCTTGGCCTGATTGTGCAAAATGTGGTTACAAAATTATAAAAGTCTTTTAGAGTTGTTGGTATTTCTGTAGCTCTGCCTACCCCACTCTGGGAATGGAGGCGTGATGTTATGTTTGTATGTATGTGACAATCGCTTGGCTATCAACCATCGTATTTGTTTGTACTCTCGTAGTTTGCAAACGGATGTCATTTTTAAAGTAAACAAAGCACGTCCTCCTATTGCTGCCTCTTTATAAAGGACGTATAGCCAAATAATTTTGACTGACATAAGATTCATTTTGGAACTTACATGGGCCTTACGATGTTTAAATCGTTATGTAATTAAATTACTCTTTTTTAGCATATTTTTTTGGAATTTGAACAAACATGAACGGTTCGGTTTGTTTTGTTTTTATGATGTGTGGCCTTGTCTTCGGGACCTCGGAGGGTCAAAAATACGGTCATGGTCATTCTTATGTATATTGCTGAGTGAACTTTAAAAAATCGTTTAATTGATTATTCAAGATATTCGTGCCTTGAAAATATTGCTTCTTGTATGTAAACAGCTAGGTATATTTTTTATAAAAAAGCGTTTTAGTGTAAAAAGCTAAGTTCTATCAAAACAAAGATAAAGATAGAGAGACATTTATTCGCAACAATACAAAATTACATTATGTAGGTAGATGATACAAAAAGAACAAGACAGGGAAATGGTTGCGAAACGGTCCCAACTCAGCATTTGCTAGCCGTAAAGCCAGCGCTGGTCCTCCGTTGGAACCGCTTGGTGAAAAGACGTAAGGTGACATACACACTTAACACAAAACAACGTAAAAAGAAAAACCACATGGGTTATCATAAAATTTGCAACCAGTTATACAAGATTATGATATGATGAATAATTAGGAAAATTCCGTCATTATTGTGGCGAGTTCGAATTTAGATTAATTAGAAATTAATGGATTTTATGGATAATCTGTTACAAGTTTGTAAATATTGCGTCAGTATTCTTAACTAATTAATAATAATTTTAAATTAATTTATTAGTGCATTAACTTAATTGTCGTATGTTTTGGGCAGGACAAGGCGATTCTTGCGTTTAACTCGGTCACGGGAGAGATAGACTGAAAACAAAACGAATTTTTAATTTATTGCTGTATATTTGGAAAAAGTTTTTGCTTAAGTTGCCATTAAACGCTCATATAAAAGAAACAGTTCCTATATAGACACATAAAAACACAACTAACTGAATAATGAAGAATTTCGTTCAGGTTTTAGAAATACAATTTCTATACAAAATTATTATCCTATTATTTGAATAAAATAAGGTTTTACCGCTTTATGACAGCCTAATTTTTTTTTATAAAAGGAAATGAGATACGACACGGCCCACTGAACAGAAAGTGAAAAAGAAATAACATTTCGCGCCGCGGGCATTTTGCCATGGCGACTTCATGCCAATTTTTTTGTTTGTATTTGCGATAATAAGTCAAAAGCTGATAATAAAGCGCAATTTTTATTTTATTTCATCAATAAAGTGCACTTTTTTTACAAAACACTAAGTAAGAATAAGTCAGTATTTGGTTTTAGGGGCCGTTTTGTAGCGTCTGATAACGTGACTATTTTGTTTATCGCTAACCATGCTTCATTACAGGATAGATATTAGTTTAGATTACTTTAGATAATCTAAGTTATCATATCATTGACAGTACCTACTTTGTATATCGGTTCAATGCCGACGAGATTACTTCACGTATGTATTCGCTTAGAAACTCGTGTTTGTTTTGATTTTTTAAATTGTGTTAGTGTAAATAAGAGTTCTGTTTAGTATACAAATAGATAGTCGTAACAGCGACTTATTAACATACCTGGGATAACTCGGGGCAAGTTTTAGGGATTTGATATCGATAAAAAAGATGTCGATGTAGTTAAATACTGTTTACGACACCATGAACAAAAGTAAACAGTCTTATAAAAGGTGAGGAAATTCCAATAACCTACATGAATGAGAAATTGGCTTTGAGTTATTATAGATATTTTAAGAATGCCCCGTTAACCACCGTGGACGTTGAGAGAACGTTTAGCAGTTCAAAGTGGATATTTTAATCTCGACGGCAATTATTAATACTGACGATTATGGGAAAAATATTAACCGTATAAATACACGTTTTATTTTGTTTATTTTTTATTTCAAAATGAGGAGAAATTAATTAATATTTATTATGTCGAATAATATTTAGATTTTGGCAGTAACATCGATATATTTTTTGTCGATAAAATAATTTGCAACAACACTTTGGTATATATCCCAGGTATGCTTATTAATAACTAACTTTGCTATCTGTTGCAGGTTGATTTGTTTGTAGAAGTAATAATAGGTTAACGATTAATTTAGTCATAGTTAGTTATTTTTACAGTTGTATTGTTATATTCAAAAAGAACTTGTGTACTGCGGTAACGCTGAATTAAATATGCCTTGTTTAATTAATTAATTAGCAAGAGGCTCCGTAAAGTTGACCGTCCGTGTCACTCGACATTAATTCCATTACTTGCAAATTAACATTGACGTATGTATTCGTGAAACCAACAAGGTGCGGTGGCCGAAGGGTACGCGTTTATTTGTACTGATCACAACACCAGTAATACCTACACCTTGCTATATACGTAGATGTCCGATTATAGCTGGAAATAAATGATTCTTTAGGGTTGTTAAGTGGTAAAGGAGGTAGGTACCTATCTATTTTTTCTCTTACTTACCGATGCAAAAAACATAAATGAAACTTTGTTTTCACGAGAAAGAAATCGTTCTTTCTCGCCATGCTCGCATTTATTGGAAAATTGTAAGTAAATTTCTTTTTCAAAAGTAAGTAATGTTTTGCACGACCAAGTACACATAGGCTTTTCTTACATGGATGCAACGCGGGCAGAGTCGCACGCCAAGGGTAGCGTTTTTTGTTTATATCCCAGTATACATACTCGTATATTTAAAGTGAAACATACTAACTCCTAACTTCGATCAGTAACTTCAAAGTTTAATCTTTTATTAATTCCTAACCGTTCAAGATTTTAATCGGATTTTTATAAATAACGTATAAATAAAATATAAATTGGTATGTTTTATAAAAACTAGTAAGTATCTACGAATAAGATTGGCTTTATAAATATTGCGCGGGTTGCGTCAATATTGACGTTGTCCTAGCCCATGTCCGTGTTTGGCTCATTGCCAATGGGCTGAGCAAACATATTTTTTATTTCTATAGACAACTTATACTTAGCTGTTAACATGACTATCATCATAACAGAGATGCCTACCTGTGTCATTAGGTAAGGTACTTTAGCGGTCATTGTTTAAAATTTACATTTTAAAAAGCAATGCGGCAGTTTTCCATTCTGCTTGGTTTTTATAATATAGATGTTTTAAAAAAGACTTCCTGGGTTAACACTCTCATAAAGAACGTTTGTCTTCGCAGAATTTTCATTTCACCGACACACAGGCAATTTCCACCGCAGGAGTAAACTTTTGTACCTACTTTATCCTGATGTTATCTTATCACAATTAACTCAGCGGAAAATTGGTTTCGGTAAAATGTAATTTTCTGAAATGTTAGTCGTTCTCAAAGGAGACTTCAATATTTTAAACGAAGCTATTAATATTTCAGAAATCATTTGAAAAAGTTTTGGATATTAACCAACTAAACAAATCGACTCTTCCACTCGATTGTTCGCAAAGGCTCTCGGCGGTATCGATTCGGCCTTATTTGCAGGCGGAGCTGCGGTCACGGCCAATTCGTCCAGATTTAGTGCAGCAGGCCGTAATGGTTTAGGCCGTTGCCAGGCGGATCTTTAAAGTGATACTTCATTTCACAGTAACTGCTCAGTGAAGTGCCACTATTATTGTTACGTGACATTAAAATGCGACATGAATAGCGAAAAAGATGTAACGGAGTCATACACACTATTAAAAGCAAAAGTTGTCTGTCCTGTGGCCAATAGTTAAAAGCTTAAGATAAGATAAGACAAGATATAATTTATTTGCGTTAAACATTACCGTTAAATGTATACATCTAGGTCTTATTAAACTATTGGCAGGTTTACATGTTTGTCGGTTTACTTGTGTGCATATGAGCTATGTTTTTTATGTGATAGGTCTAAAACAGCGCTGACACCGTTTATGCGGGAATGGGCTTAGCCATTAAATTAGGCCTTAATAACGTTAATTTCCGGTGATTCCACAGGAAAGACGATAACTTAAATCTGTGTATGACCCAACAATTTTATTTGACAAAGGGCAACCAATGTCGCAAATTAATGAAGCAAAACAATTATCAGTACCTTAATTAGCTGATGCTGTAATTATGCTTGTGCAACACAATGTTAGCAAACTTAAACTAGGTCCTTTCCATCATCGGCTGTCTGACGCTCGTCAATTATATTTTCACATCGTATAAAAAGTTATGATTCTGTGGATTTTATTATTTAACTAAAATCGAGATAATTATAATCTCTTCAAATTATTTTTACCACGGTTATAAACCGTTTTATCTTTAGTGCCATGAGTATTCAAAATAGTCCTACCGCTGGACTAGCTGTCATGTCTTCCTGGTTATGTCTATACGCCGTATCCAGACAGCCCTTCCGTGCTAATCAAAGTAATTCACTCTCGGTTCCGCTAGTGTCGCCGGTCACAGACCGCATTCCAGCACGTGTAGGTATCGGTAGCATGCAATCTCTAATCTTAGACGTGCCCGCGTCGTCACTATCTGCGATAACGGTTTGCTTGCTCTTTGACATTATTTGCATTAACTCATTCATTGCCACAAACTTGTTCTACGGGACCATTATGAATACATGAGATAAAACTCTGTAAGTTAATTTCTTCAGCATCCATACATACCTATTGTCAATGATACAAGAATGATCAGTGGTCCGTCCTCTTATGTGTGATGGTAAATGCAACTCTTCTTTTATCATGACGGTACGATAAAGGTTTGTATGAATGTTTGTGCAGTAGTGATAACACTGACGCAACCACAACTTACATGACATAGCTTGACTCTACATTATTGAAATGTAAAAAAAAATGTAAGTAAAATTATTCTTCTCATGTAGCTCGAGAACAAACATTTTAATCATACGCCTCTGTTGTTCTAAAACGTGTTCTGAACCTATTCGTAACACGAACCCCTCAATCAGACTCACGTTTTCATACATTATTTTTCGTTTACCTTTACTACTCGTGTTACAAAAGTAAACATGAATTGATAGCAAGATGACGCTATCAAATTTTAGTACTACGCGGCGCTAAAACCAATGTTCATACTTACACATTTTCTTAATGACCATTCGCTAACGTTATTTGGTCGGTCGGTAGACGGTAAAAGTTGATGCTCGCGGTACAGTATCGCATATTGAAATGTAAGTAGATTATGGAGGTGTGTTGATCAAGTCCAAAATAATATTCTAGACTAACCTTAAGCAAAACTTGTAACTTATTTTTGTTTTTTTTTTTTACTTTTTTATGCGAGATGCCTCTCGTGTTTGGTCACGTGTATGGCCAAACAACGCTGTTAGAGTATAATTACTACTGCCAACGATACTCGCAATTTTATGATTAGCGAGTTCTGTGAAGCGAGTTCCAGTGAAGAGCCTTGTCAACAGATGACGACAAAAGTCGGTTTTGCGGCGTTTGCGCACATCACACTTGATGTTAAACCTACACTCGCGGATGTTAAGTCTACACTGGCGTCTAGTAAAGTGGTATATTTAGCAAGCTTGATCCGGATATGTCCAATTATAAATACATGACTACAACAAGATGTAACATACACTTAGGAGCAATGAAAACTGGTCACTTTCTTTCACTGGTTTCTTTCTTGACTGTATATGCGTTTGCTCTTGCCTGCGACTACTTCTGTTGGGGCCGTTTATCGCTATTCACTTGGTAACTATTATCCTTCCCTAGAATACATTCAATCTCTTTGCCGAATTTCATTTTCTCTTCATTAAGATCCTTTTAGCCGTTGTGTTGTGAAAAGGTAAAAACAAGCGAAGAAACCGAGTTACTTTCGCATTTATAATATTACTATAGATTTATGTGACGTGTAGAAATAAATACCCAACGATTATACCGATATTGCAAATAAAAAGTTTTTTGGTCTTAAGTGCACTTTTAGTGGTAGCCTTTTAGTGGTCATGTTTACTAACTATAAAAGGACTCCTTATTTCAAAATATTAAAATTTGTAGTTTTTACATATTGTTTAAAATAACATCAACTCAAAAAAACATTAGATAGTATTTTCCCAAATGTACTAACTTTAAAAGAACGCGGAGGCTGAATTGTGAATTACTGACGTAAATTTTATTACTAAGACGCAAAATCCAATTTCCTAATGTATAAAATTCCGACGAGGTATAAGTCCGAATACAATTTCATCCTAATATGACATCTAAGTTGTTGTAACAAAGTTTAAAACTATGATGTCTTTTGATCATATTTCTTTTACTCTTACGTGCGTAATGTAAGCGAAGCGTCTATCTGGTGCTAATTAATTGGACATTTTAATTACATCTGAGTGCGTAGTGGAGTAACTTTGTTAAGAGGATTCGCCTTGTTAGGCTCATTGTTCTAGTATAAAGATAAGTAAGAACCTTAATTGTGAGAAATTAGGTGTACTTGAACACAAATCGAATTAAACTGCTGATTATTTCATGAAAGAAGTCTTCATTTGCGACAGAAAGGTAGGATTTTACGTTAAAAAACCGTGGAATTCACAATTTTGTTTATAATGGTGAGCTTTGGCAGGAGCAGACTCGATCGTGACTGAAATTCTGAGATTCCACTCCTAAAACCGAAGTTTAAAGCCACTTTAGCCTTTCAGAATGTAAGATGAGAGGGAGACTGCATCTGAAGTATCAGATTTAAGCTTGTTTCCTATATTTAGTTATAGGGATAAATTTAGTTAGTTTGTTTTTTTAACATTTAACACAATTTGTGTTGCAAATGTCAAATTGACCAGAACACAGCATGCATTTTTTATCTTTTGTTTCGCAACAAAAACCCGGGCATGTCAGACCATTATGCTTGCACCCGTATTTATAGACATGAAAAGTAATTACTTAAGCAAAAGTAATGACTTAAGAAACGATTTTAGTATGACTTTTGACATTACTATTAGTAGTATTACTCATACTTTTCTTGTCTATAAATACTGTGTTAGTGTAGGGTCCCGAAGCCGTTACTACAAACAAAAAAGTGCAACGTCAAAGGAGCGTAACTTTATGACACTTACGTCCATTTGTTGAGAAGCGCAGTTTTTCCGTACGATCATATTGAAAACCATTTACGTTGAAAGTTTTTTGTTTTGGACATACGGTTTCAAAGATACGGGCTCAATCTATGCAACTTTCAGAGCGATTATTACCGAGAATATTCACTTAATCAAAAGATGCTTATAAAATTTAGTGTTTTTTAAAAGACTCTGAATACGTGCCGAATCTTTTGTTTGCTGAAAAAAATAATCAGCCATGTTACATGTAGGTAAGTTTGTTATTTAACTACCAAACTAAGTAGCGGATTTCACAAGACACCTACACTGCAAAATTTCATTAATATACATCTTGTAGTTTTCAAGTAAAATGCCTGTGACATTCCAACGGACGGACTTGACGAAACTGGGGTTTAAGTGCAAATAGTTTCGGTCGTAGGTATCAGGTAATTGTATTACATTGTTTTGCTACGTTCAAATGCAATTTACTTTATTTGTGTGGGTATATTTATTGCATTACGCATCATTATGCTATGTAATTGACAAAACATGTCCTATAATTCCGGTTTAGCGCAAAATGATCTTGTCAAAAAACTTTCCTGTCCGTAAACAGCTCGTTAGGAACTAATTAAAGATTTTCCGCTGATTTCAGAACATTAACTACAAATTAAATTCTCGTTTAACGCGTAAATATTGATAATAAGGGGTCAGAAACCTGGGGACTCCATTCACTTTGTTTTAAAATACGACATTAGTAGTAGGTACAAGGAACTAACTTACATTCTTGCGTACTAATAGGGTTATTATTAATTATTATACTAGTTATGGTAAGGTAAAGAACAATTATACGAAACCCGTGCATTACGTGCTTATGTGACACAGTGTTATTCTCACGATGTTGGAGCAGCTTATCACTACATAGTATAAAACAAAGTCGCTTTTTCTGTCCCTATATCCCTATGTATGCTTAAATCTTTAATACTACGCAACGGATTTTGATGCAGTTTTTTTAATAGAAAGAGTGATTGAAGAGGAAGGTTTATATGTTTAACACTTTAATCCGGAGCGAAGCGAGGGCGGGTCGCTAGTTAAGAATATTCCTAGTAGTACTTATTGTAAAGGCTTGAAGTACTGATAGGTCACCAATATACTGGTAAACATCTTAGCCTACTTGTGAAAAATGTGGTTACAGAATTATCAACAAGTCTTTTTAGAGTTGTCGGTATTTCTTTAGCTCTGCCTACCCCACTCTGGGAATGAAGGCGTGATGGTATATAATGTATGGATGTACTTATTGTACCTTTTAAGGTTGAAATCCCACTGATAAATTGTAATTCGGCGTAATAGTAAGTTGGTAATTTGAATATTTTAGATGCTCAGAAGTAATTTATCTCTGAGAAGCATGCGACATTACGTTGGAATGTAGCTGAAGTCTTTTGATGTCAAGAGCACGAAGCGCTGAAACGTTCTTGCGTTAAGATTTAATTTAGATCGGGGAACTCAATTTTGATAAATAAATCGTGTAAGGCTCACAATACTGAGTTCCTTGTCGTTTAAGGCGAAAATCAATTTTAAATGAAAGCAAGATTAGGCACAGGTAACGCTAGTTGAAAAATAAATGGTTTCTCGGCTACAACGATCAAACTATTGACATATTTTCAGCACATTTCAAATGTTGGTAATGAAAATATTTTTTGTCTAACATACCAAGCCTTGATATTGTTCGAATCATGTCATCCGCATAATTAATGTCACGTTTTGCGTCATCCACTCATTGTTCAGAAGATACTGATCCTTTGGCCTTTTGCTTCAGTTAAAAATGGTTATTGTTTACAGAAACCATACAACACATCTCTTTTGTTTTCTCAGTTTTTTTTTTTTTTTTTTATGTTAAGGAGAAGGCACACGAGCACTCAGGCCACCTGATGGTAAGTGGAATCTGAGACCCATAGACATTTGAATTCTCAAGACCATAATCCTGAGACCTCAAATGCGTTGCCAACCCTGAGGACTAAGATGGAATGCCTCTATGCTAGTAATTTTAATGATTTATTTAAGCCGGATCTTGAAATATTTGCAGTTGATCTTGGTGAATGTGAATAACGATTTAATTTAGTCTAGCTAGGCTATTGTTTGTCATGCTACGAAAGAACAGAAAAAAGAAATAAAGAAATAATCAATCGATCGTGAATCATAAACATGGTTATTGTTTTCTAAGATTAGCAATAATATTTTTTCCTCAATTTATCAAACGTTAGAGGACGCCCGCGACTTCGTACGCGTTGCATTAGTTTTCCGCTACTCCCCCCTATTTTAACCCCTTATGGGATGAATTTCCAAAAATCCCTTCTTAGCGCACGCCTAAGATATCGTAGGAACATTCCCTCTAAAATTTCAAGTCCCTTGGTCCAGCGGTTTCGGCTTTGCATTGATCGATCAGTCAACCAGCCGGCTTCTTCTTTTATATATCGATGGATTAGATCAATCGTGCTAAGTGCATCGATGGTCTAAAAAACAAATGTACTAAGTGCAAAGAAAATAAGATGGACTTAGTACATTTGCCTTCTTGGCCATCCAAGAACTTAGCACGATTGTGTTCTAGACCATCGATATATAGATTAGTCGGCAATAAACGCCGTTTAACTGCCGTTTCATTCGTCAACGACGCTTCATTTGTTTTGTGTAGGAAATAGATCGTGTTAGGTTACTTTATTGAATAAATAATATGCTTCTTAATTCTTTCACGAATTATTCACCGGCGAGCTTAAGTTGCCTCGTTAGAACTTAGTGCATGTGTTCAATGGTCGCAAGTTTTTGTCGACAAAGCAGTAAACTAACCTAACCGAACCAACGTTACGTAACCACGTGCGCGGGGGAAAATAACATCACCGGTTAAAAAAATCGTTGATGAATTGAGAAAAGAGGAGAGCAGCAAAGGTCTGTGCCAGGGAGCAAGTAAAATTGAAATCAGCTGTGACGCTTAGAAATGATTGTAATAAGTTCTTTGTTCTTTCCTTCAAGTCGATGAAAGCAATGGTTTACCAAATATATACTGCGGTATTCGTACATAATATTATAAATAAGATTGCTTACGATCTTCAAAATCCTATAAAACCCTCGGAGCTGCCAGCTTATGAAAGGCGCAATTTCTACTTGTCTTTGTAAGCTTTGTCTTTAGGCACTTAGTAGTTGACCCGATATGGCCGTCAACTGCCAATTTAGCGCATTCTATTCTGGGCTAGAGTGTATCTTGACCTGCATCGGTTACGTCATCTTACGGTTAATATGAAGGCATTTAACAGCAGAAATACTGCAGTAGGACTGCTACTCTTATTTGCTCACTGCATTCTTGTACTTACTGCTTATTTTTTTCATATTCTCTTGAATACCTACCTCCTCCTTAGGTTAAAACTTCTTTTCATTCCACCTATTCGAAAGTTGATTTAATCTACTAAAGAATTGTGTTCGCTGTGTTCAAGATTAAATATACCGCTCTCGCCGGAAATATGTAATTTTCCTCCATTGTGACACAATTTACTATTGTTATTAATTTGCGAAGAATTAAACAACAAAAAACTTTTTCAAGTCGGTCCAGCGATCTTTGAGTAATCGGGGAACACATAAAAAAAACTCCGACGAATTGATAACCTCCTTTTTTTGAAGTCTGTTAAAAAGTTTACTTGGAAGTTATGGAAGTGATGATTACAAAAATTTGGCCTTCAAATTATAGTAGTGCTTGGCTGGTTCCGTTAAACAAGTCGCTAAAGTAACTTTCTCGGCTCCGGAGCCTGAAACACTTTAACTTTCAATTTCTTCTCGCCTGGGCTCTACAAATCTTTTAACAGGTTCTTCTGGTGCTACTTCCGAGAAACGTATGCCATTAACCTCGTATTATTAGCCTGATGACGATATACGATAATGAACTTCGTCAGTGTGGGACCTTATATCATGTGTAAGTTAACCGCAAAGTTCTGCTTTCTGAGAACGAATGTGATACTGGAATTTCCAATTAATCCTAAGACTAAAATGTGATTTTCTGCTTTGTCACAAGTGTCGCGTTTTAAAAATATCGGTAGGTAGTTTGAAAGGTGTCTGTCACGGTCGGTCAGTCTTATAATCTTAACTTTCTTTTAGTAATTAAACAAGACTTGCTTTGAAACATTTTTAGTTGCATCACACAATCTAGTTTTGGACTAATTTCGATTCTACCAAAACTGACTATTAAGAGATCACTCTTAATAAGAGCCAGTTAACACGTTTTTAAACCGCATAATGAACTGTAATTGATACACATTCGCAGCGCGCGGGCAGAAGCCGAATCCGAAACACCTTCTCTTTCACTCAACTCTACTATTCCACTGGTGCAAACGCGAGAAGAAACGTCTGACGTATTCAGTGAAGATTTGGTGTTTCGGTGTAGTTTCCATTATGTAACACCACTTTCTAACAGACAGTCGGTCAGTTGGGCAGCGCTTGGCACGTGACATAATAGACTTGTTTACATATTACTTAACGAGGTTTTATTTGATTAAAACGCTTAAAGCACAGTAACCTTGTTTCACAATAGACGGGATCTAGGTGACAGACAATTTCGGTAATGTATCAGTTTCTTTAGTTTAGACTGTGATCAATATACGTGTAAATTATTTTTGGCCACAACAGCAAGCAACAGATTAATAAGTAATTCTTAAACATTTTAAAACGTGGCTGATGCATTGATGGTGCTTAAAAACCATTTTGCTATTTATTTTATTCCATAATTTACTGATTTCGGTCAACATTTTGCTATAAATACAAATTGAATTTTTATAAGGTTAAATCTGGACGTGTGTCTGTCAACATAAAATCATTTGACGCTGTTTTGTGAAGTACTTCTTCTAATTAGAGTTATTAAATCCAAAGGACCTACTTTTGTATTCAAAATCTGTGTGCTCTCTAGTCTTTGTCTTCTAACTACTACTTCACATAATATATAATAATTATTATTTCCTGGGTTTAGCATAGAAAAACAAATCACCGTACTACTTTGGTATAGTCAGCATCAAAAGTATATTATAAACTTTTGTGCCTTGTCGCGTTACAGTCACGTAAGCAATATCAAATAAGATTTTCAAATGTGCTAATGCGATATAGGTAGTGCCTACAAAAGTGATCAACTACATTACACACTAACTGTACTAAGAAATTTACCGTTTGACGATACGTTGGCCTAGTTGTTAGTGACCCTGCCTATGAAGAGCGGTTCAAGGTTCAAATCCCGGTAAGGGCTGATATTTGTGATGAGCGCGCGATTTGTTCCTGAGTCTTGGATGGTTTATATGTCATCACCATCATCACCACAACATCACGCCTTGATTTCCAGAGTGGGGTAGGCAGAGCTACAGAAATGGGTGAGGACCAAAAAGTTGGACCATAGTTAAGCGTAGTTACCAAACCATGCAAAAAAGCGAAGGCGAAAAAAGTTATGTTGTGCGACGAAAGTTATCCTTACAATATATGTATTAATTATCGTCGCACATTTTTACCCCATACACATTTACCCCGTGTGGTTGCCGGGTTAGTGCCCATCATGTCTTCCCGTGGATGTCGTAAGAGGCGACAAAGGGAATATAGGCTTGTAGTAGCTACTGTTAGGCGATGGGCTTGCTACCTGTCACTAATACACTGGTAAACATCGTAGCCTGATTGTGCAAAATGTGGTTACAGAATTATCAACAAGGTCTTTAGAGTTGTTGGCAATTCTGTAGCTCTGCCTACCCCACTCTGGGAATAAAGGCGTGAGTTTATGTATGTATATATGTATCGTCGCAGAACAGACAAGTTTCATAGAAAATGTAATTGCTTGAGTAAGCGTGCCCAACTTACTCAGTCCTTAACATACAGCCCTGGTAGTTTTAAAAATAATTAAAAAACGCTTGTTCGGGTTATATTATTTTGGATTTTAATCAAAGGAAGAACTTATATCATGTTTCACGCATGTGACGCACGCACAATACTACGAGTAACTAAACATAATATTAGATTGCCGTAAAAACCGCACACGCTTCAACAATAAGGTTGTTAAAAAAAGACATTTCATATCAGTTACAAAAAAGACGTTCATTGAGATTAATCGTCGCTGCCGTCGAGGTTGAGCAACACATCTATCCATCTATCTATCTGTCTCTTTTATTGGCTTCGATAGTGATATCGATTTTATCGATATAGACGTCGTTTTATCAAATCTCGGTAACCGTTGGTAACTTTTTAGGGTTTCGTACTTAAAAAAAACACCTTAAATGGTCACTTTGTTGTCCGTCTGTCCGTCTGTATATCTCTCAAGACGCTTTTGCTTAGGAACGCGTAGAGGTATGGAGTTGAAATTAATATCAAAACTCATTTCTGCAATCCCTAGGAGCAGGGAAAAAACAAACTTCTAAGTCAACGCAATGAAAAGATACGGCCGTTATGCCGCATATTTTCACACTTGCAAGGGAATCAAAAGCTATTATAGAGTGCCTGCAGTAGAATCATGAATATCATGATAAATGCCACGAAGCAATGACTTACAAGCACAAGAAAAGGAAAAATTCCGAGAACTGTAAATTTGTCTTTACATCACTCAAAAATGTTTTTTATCGTTAGAGGTTCCCGATTTGTTTTCTAAAGCAGGGAATAATCTTGTAGACTCGATTTCCGTGATGGATGAACTATTTACATACCTACAAGTTTGTACGGGACCAACAGTACGCGAGTCCGACTCGCACTTGACCGGTTTCTTTTCACTGGCTGGCTCTTATTATAGGAACAAGGTTAGAGGAGACTTTAGAAGATACAATCGTTAGAACATTTGTAAACCAAATGAACAATATAACAATACTTTTATGCACGTGGCCTATTTGCATCTTCAGATACTTATTTCAGCACAAGTAATTCAGTGATCGCTATCGCAAGTTGATCGCTGCAGAATGGCAATGGTACACTCACGTGCATCGTATTTTACCCGCATAACATAATGATATGATGTCAAACGAATATGATGATATGATATAATGTCAAAATGTATGAAATGACATGCCAACGCGTGATTGTGTTCTCCAGTCTTCGCAAATGTAAATTCTCAAGGTACTCCGCTAACGTTCTAGAAATTATTAAAGCCAAAGTCTTTGGTTATAGTTGTTTAGAGATAACGTCCAGGTACAGTCAGCAGCAGAAGGAAAAAGAGTTCAAAATACACACGACACACACGGTGGTCTAGTGGGAGTGACCCTGCCTCCGAAGCCAGCGGTCCTGGGTACAAATCCCGGTAAGGGCAGATATATGTGTTATGAGCGCGAGTATTTGTTCCTGAGTCTTGGACATTTTCTATGTATTTAAGTATGTATTTCTCTATATAAGTATGTTTATCGCTATCTAGTAGGTACCCATAGTACAAGCCTAGAGCTATGTTTCGGACTAGAGCAATTTGTGTAAGATTGTCCCCTGATTATTATTTTTTTTTATTTTTCTACACACAGTCTTGTTGTCCTGACAATAGAATCGTGTCTGACGTTGAGCTCTTCGACTGTCCACCTGCTTCTGCTGCTGACTGTGTATACATGTAGATTGGTACCTATTATATCACGACACGTTTTACGTTATTACTCGTAAAAACTAACGTGGGTGCTTGCATGCCCACGCGGCCGATACTGCTTATTTGTAAACAGTAACTAAATTAACCACCAGTTTGTCGGCTACAACAATTTTAGCACCTTTTGTTGGTTCATTATAAACATAAGAAATATTACAGTAATAACAAGTGTCTACGTGTGGGACCGTTTATTGTATATTATGTATTCCATTATTTTTTACCTTTAAGGCCTTGCGATCACCGACGTGATTCCAAGTTAAAGCCGCAAACGCACATAAAACCGCCTCGGCCACGCTTCGGACACGCACCGCACCGCGTTTACGGCTTAAGTGATTGTTAAGTAGTGGTCAATGTCTTATCGAAGTGTATATGACTCACTATTTCTGTTTTTTTGTCTATTGTGTATGGTACGCAATATACTTCGAAATATTAGAAAAAAATGTCTTTTTTTTTCGAAGCGTGTGTCTAGCTGTCAAAATATAATTCCACTTCTGTATTCAGTGCTTAACTCTGTCTGTCAGTTACTCATAGTCAGTAGAGGTGCAATTATGTCATTGTTTATTTATAAGTGGGTGGTATTGGCTCATATAAAATTGGTTTTTCGATTTTTTATACACATAACGATTTGTGGCTGTACTCATCATTTCTCCGAAGAATTTTGCTCATATTTTTTTGTTCATAATTTATATTCAAAATCATCGCAACTCCTAAAGTGAAATTTACTGAAACCGTTCTGGTTTTAGGACGTTTATAAAATAAACCTTACCTAACCGTATTTATCTGTTGGATTTTTTTTTAAATCCTGAAAATAATCAGTCGTATGACTAATATTGTTTATGAAGAGTGAACATTAAGATGTAAAATTGTATGAGAAATATTTTTATGACGAGTGTTAATTGTCATGTAAAATGGTATGAGATACATTTTCGGAGTTCCAATAATCTAATTTGCAATTTTATATGAACTTTACCAGTCTTGCCGGTTATTTTAATAACTGATGAGGTTTCATTTGGAGTACCTATGCTTATCCAGAAACGTTCAGATAGAAGACAGTTTAGATTCTTTCCGTCCACTCCGCTTGGAAACTGTTTGTCTGTGTTTCCTCTAAAATAGTTAATTTTCCAATTAAAAATAGCTTTTTGTCTGTGTTGAAAAAACATACGTTTTCGTTTATATATGTAATATGAATGAAGTCCCGAACTATCAACTTATGGGTGATAAACTAACGGATGTTCATTAGGATTTCAGGACGGTATAAATAAAATCCGGCACGAAATATACGCTACGAAGAATTCTCCGCCACAGACGCACGTCAAACGACAATGCCCAATTGACACCTTTTAATTGTCCTTTTCATTATAGTTGATTCGATTATAATCGAATTAAGTAGTAAGTTTCTGGACCACTAGCGATTTACTCGAAAAATTACGTCCGTACTATTAAAACAAACGTTTGATTAAGTAAGCGTCATTAAAAAATATGAAAGAATCCACCATTTAGGTTTTACACCTTGAAAATGAGAAAGGAATTAATATTCATGTCAGTTTACAAGTACCTACTTACTTCTATTTTACCAGTTTTCACTGAATTTTTCGTCCGAATCAATCTGTGACTATTAAAGAATGACCAACGAACAAATTTACGCATATCGCACTAATTTTATTCAGAGTTGAATTTATAAAATAAATGTTATGTCTGCATGGTTAATCCGTTTTGTGCAAGTTAGACGTGAGACTGATGTTAACAGATATCGGAAACTATGAAATGTCATATTCTTGATACAATGTAACTTTTTGTTATTTACCACAATGACCATACACGTCGTGACGAGTACCAAGTCAAGGACTGACTGAATATGGTGATTATAATCAATAAATTATATGCACCTTATAAATGTTTATAGTTAATAATACGACCATAAATGCTAAAAATCACTAGAATCTGAAGTCACCATTTCTGTTTATGTGACCAGCATTTTGTTTTCTAGAACTAATGAATCAATTTTGGTAGTAGATACAGGCGTGCCTACGTATGAATCGTGAGCAAAGACGAGGTTATAGATCATTTATCATTACATTCATTACAGAAGATGTTTTTCGAGGAAATATCGAAGTGTAAAATATCCTCGCATTTTAAAGTCGTTCTTAGTACTTTTAAATATGGTTCAATAGATTTGCTTGTTTTTCTTGCAGACCTAGTTTTTAACAGTGATCTTTCCCAAATTGTAGACTTTTTGTTCATATACCTAGTTCTGGTAAACCGGACATGTAAAAGGACCATGTTAAAACCTAAAAAAACTATTTATACTCACAAGTTAGTCGTTTTAGTATTTAGCGTTACTAAGCAATCTTAAATCTGCGTTTTCTGAGAAATACACGCGATTGTTGTGATTACCGATTCGACGGAACGATATTGTTCCATTGTTCATCTTCTAGTAAATGGTTTACTTAGAAGGTAATATCTAGGCTGACGGCCATAATGCGTGATTGTTTACTTCGACTGTCATTTTTCAATAAATTCTCCATAGAATACAAGTTCTCGCTCAACTGGATTCAAGCATATAGTGGCGCATGCTCTTTTAGAATGATGTACAGTTCAAATCAATGTTTTTCTATGAAATAATTTTATTTGAGGAAAACAAAAACTATGATTTGTATTGTGTTTATTGTAGCTGCTCTTTCTATAAAGCTTATTTATGAACATCATTGTGGCCATCAGTTACCGAAAATATAACCTAGCTACATTTTCTTAATCCCCTTTGGCTAGATGTCGCAGTCTCACTCGCACTCGCATCTGACAGTATAATTGTTACTCGAGTATTCATATTAAAACGAAGCTTGCCGAGGGGCATTAAGAAAATAAAAGCACTGTACATCACGTGTGGCTGCCTGTCAATGTCGTGTCCGGAGTCGTATTAAAATGTTCATAAGCAAATGCTATGATTATGACGCTTTAACATGACATCAGTTATCACGGTAAAGAGTTCAGCTTACGTTTCATAAATCCGTACCATTTTACCGACGCATTATAAATAGACTGTGTCTGATTTATTAATGACTCAATAAACTTCACGATTATAATAATTAGCCAAAAACCGCAAGAAGCAATGTGTGAATCAACAACACGATCACTTAATAAAACCCAGCGACGCGTGGAGTAGGTACAATCATAGCCATTTCACGGTCAATTGATTCTACACAACTGTTATTTTTGCTTCTCTTTACTGAAACATATCTCTGAAAGACTATCAGACTTCTTATTCTTACTGGTACACGCGATCATCTGCGGCTGACGATCAAAGGCTGGAATATTTAATCTTGTGGCTAGTTTAGCGGAGTCCTTCGGGCGCAATGCTATGCATTTTCGTGCTCTAGATCTGACGATCATTGGCTATTCTTAGAACATACTGCTCAATGTATAAATTTAAGATTTCTATATGCTTACATCGAAGAACTTTTAACTAGGTTCAAAGTTTTAATGATATGATAATACGACCAGAGGATGTTGTGTTGGGAAAATTTTGCTCGTTAATTCTTACAATTTTGGTGCCGGATAAAGAAGTTCTTGGAATAATGAATTAATGACACAATCTGTAGGTAAAACTCGCCGCTTGAGGGTTTTTAATGAAACTACTGGAGATTACTATTCTATAGCAGCACAAGATCTACCACTCTACTGGATGAATTATTATTACGAGATAGTAACAGGAGAAAATAGTTCTTGCTAATTTATTTCTGGGTTTGGTAGGATTGGAATAGACTGTGTTGGCTTGAATTTAAAAATGTATGGAAACCAATTGGTAATTATTAGCGCTTGAATCACCGACACGCATCTTATCGAATGTGCCGTTTCACTGATTTTTATTTGATCGACAGCTAAATTCTGGAACCTTATTGATATTAGGTTATCTTAAGCATGGGCTACGTAGGTTAGGATAGGTTGGACCTCTGACAGCCAAAAAATTATAACTCCTGCACGTGGAAATGCCTACAGATGAAATGAAAGTCAGTGATTCAAGGGTAAACCGTTTTTAGGTACGTTACGCCGACATTTTAGCCTCTGTTAATATTTAACTAACGTCAAATTCCTGTGCCTTTGTGCGAAGGATAATTCGGTTTAAGAACAGCCTCTTTATTATTTAAACGCGTTAAAGGGCACGTCAAAAGGAGGAAAATTCTGCGGGAGGGTAGCCTTTTGTTGCCCTGCTTTGTTACTCTTGAAATTTAAAGGTTGCGCGGTATATCTCTCCTATACAAAATAAACCACGTTATTTAGCGTGTTTACTTTTTGAATAGGTACTGTAAGGTTTCAGCTGCGTATTTTCAAAAGATTTCCTTTTTTCCTTTATCATATTATGCTGTAAACATGAAAATTGCTGACTATGTATTGATGTTTGATACAGCCCGCACAAGCGAATAAAATCAAATGGCATGTAGAAGATCCTTTTAATAGTAGGTACCTAGTAGGGCATCCAATCTCGGTATACCGAGATCTCGAAATACCGAGATCCCGCGTCATTTTCCAGTCCCGCAAGGAGCGAGATTACCAGCGCGGGATCCGCGGGATTTACGGGACTGAAAAGTACATTCGAAGCAGTCTGGCAGACGAGACTTGGACACTTTTATGTTTCCTTCGTAAACTTTTCTAACAACAAGTACAGAAATAGAAGACTTAAATAATTAAAAGTAATAAATAAAAAATTCAGTGTTTTATTTACACTTATAAATACCTCTTTACAAAACACAATAGGCAGCTCATCTAACACCTGCAGGATCCCCCGCAAATACCGAGATCACAAATAACATGCGGGATTGGATGCCCTAGTACCTACCTACTTCCTACCCCATTAAATTCGGATATTCCTTAAAAAAAAACGCTGAGGTCCCGCGACTTCAGTGATTCAGCGCTCGTTATTTATGAAAGTACCTATGCAAACATTTGTAAACAAAAGTCGTACGATAAACTGCACCATGACGTGTAGGTATCGCGCGATGCGCATTATCGCACATGCGATTTACTTAAAACGCAAATAATATGGTCAATTGTAGATTCAATACGATGCAGTAGTCATCGTGGAAGTCAATTGAACGATTGACCTTTATCTCCGCAGTAGGTAGCATTCCATCTGCTTCTGGCTATTTTCGAATCATAATTCCAATTTATCATATAAACATATTCGTTGAAACTTGCAACTATGCATTTGTTAAAATATTACTGTAAAAAAAAACACACTAATACACTAGTATACTTCTTGGCCTGATTGTGCAAAGTGTGGTTATAGAATTATAAACAAGTATTTGTTGGTATTTCACTCCGGGAATAAAGGCGTGATATTATGTGCACTTTCCGACTGCATCATCAGGTCAGCTCCTCGATATCGTAATATTGTGCAATGTTATTGAGTTTACATGTTTTCCAAATTTCAGTCCCTTACCACTTCCTGTTATCGGAAGTGGATAAAAAATTGACCTGCTAGATTTAACCCGGAACGACAGACAAGCTCATAACGCCAAAAGATACTGTTTTGAAATGATCCCAATGTTTAAAAGCTTATACCTAGGTAACTTATGCAAAAAACTCGAGTAACTTAATGTAAACTAAAAAAAAATACTTGTTGAAGTATTTATTTTCTTTTAAATCTGCATTGTTATATGTTATATGTGTATAATGTCCGTTCCCAATACTCAAAACGCAGATGGATTTTATTTTTTAGGCTAAAATTGACCCATTTTGTACGTGGAAATTGTAACCCAATTAACATAATAAGTCCGCCGTTTGAATATTGAAAACACACAAGTTCCGAATGTCAGGTACAGTCTCATTTGTTAGCGTTTCTAAAACTCGTGACGCGTGGTTGGTAACATATCCACGCGTTGGCTGCACATGTGTAGCGATAAACGAGTTTCGAAAAACTATATTGGAAAAGAGTTTATGGGCAATGTCGATTAAACACCTAATGTAATGTGCTTACCGAAACTTGTAGCTATAGTCATAGCCACGCGCCTGCATAAGTAGCTATATTTGTAAGCGTAATCAAATAGATGAAAATCGCAACTGAAATTCTAGCTCACAAAAGTGCGATGACAAAATTGACGTGTGTGCGTCAATTTTGTCATCGCACTTTTGTACGCTGTTGCTCTGAATCATTGTGTGGGCTTACCACTACACCGGATCGGATCCCTCGAGGAATTTACCTATGCTTGCACGGTGTAGTTCCTTATGACTAGCAAATATAGCACCTTATAGACAAGACAAACATTGCTAACGAATAATACAAGTTAGGTAAATGAGGTACCTATTACTGTAGTTTCATAAGGATGGTTAACCCCATCAAGATGATGACAGGAAAATACTTACATGTCACGTTGGCTATCACGTTCTGAAAATTATGTTATTGTTTCGTTTTGCAAAAGGAATAGACGACACGAAAACGCAATTATATTACGTTGCATTACCAAATTAATTATATATTGGACTTCCTATTATACTTTTAGAATCCTCTCCAGATTTTTGGACCAATGAAATTCGGACTTGCAATATTAACAACTAACATCAAATTTCTTCATTCCAGTTTCATCGAAGCAGATAAAGTGTCCGGTTTCTGGACGTGGATGTTCGTGCTGTCCAAAGTGCCCGAGCTTGGCGACACGGTGTTTATAGTGCTGCGCAAGAAGCCGCTCATCTTCCTCCACTGGTACCACCACATCACCGTGCTGCTCTACTCCTGGTTCTCCTTCACTGAGTTCACCGCCTCCGCTCGCTGGTTCGTCGTCATGAACTACTGCGTGCACAGGTTAGTTCGCTATATTTCTTCATGAGGTTACTCTTCAACTTTCCTTTATAGCTTCCCGCGAAGTTTTCTATGTGCAACTTATGAAGGTAGTAGTCTGTACCCGGTAGTAGTTGCGAAATTCTTGAGAACAGCATCCATTTATTTGCTGCTATTTCTTTGCCGTAATCCGTTATAATTTTAAATCATAAAATAATAAATACTTGTGTATTTTTGTTTTATTGCTTAAGGCTTGGAGTATTCCTCCCTGACGAGGTTTGGAGACTATGCCAGCGATTAAAAATCATGCTAGGTTTCAATGCAATCTAAAGTAAACAAACGATTACCTAATGTTTAGGAATGGTTTCCATCTTGTGCATCTCTGACCTGTAACTATACATCACGTAACTTTTTGTTTACTAACAAAAAATACCTGCGGGTCAGAGATATGCATCTGTCAACAGCGTGACTAAACGAAAGTGTGTCTCGGTTGTGGTGTCATTCATTATATAAACACCTGTATTTATTGTTTTTTCCGGTCGTATATCTTTATACTACATACTTAAGAGAGCTTAACGCCCGTAAATGTACTGGTCTGTGGACATCTTAATACTGTCTAAGTACGTATTCACGTTAAGAAAACAGGTACAAAGCGTAATTATGAGTTGATTGCTCATTTCTCATTTATTCCAACCTTGGTTAGAGGTCACATTGTCTTTAAGGTAAATACTTGATCTTGTAATGATCTGCCGGGGACTTGTGCTCTATGCTGTATTTATGTCATTATCTTAGTAAGAACATTTAAAACTACCAGGTAAATCCGCTTTCATTTCCTATGTTGAGTATCCTGTAACTTTCAACGTTCACGTCCTGAGTGCGACATCGTGACAAGTTGTGTGTTTGCATAGTTTACAAGTATGAAGTAAAATTAGATATATTGGAATGTATCTATTTTGTTGCATATGTTTGCAATGCAAATACGGGTCCGTAGTGTGGGTGTACCGGGAAATCAGCGGTCGCAGCGTCCTCTGTTAATAAGTTAACCGTTTAGGGCGGTCGCCCACGACTTTTTGTAGCTTTGACGTTTCGTATCACTGTTAATTTTGCTCTCTAATGTGTGAAAGTGACAACGAGACCGAACCGACAGCCCTTAGTCGTTTCTCGCTGCTCATAAATATTGAGAATATTGGGGTGATGTTGGAGGAACGCATCGACATACACAATAAATATATCATAGGTCATAAATAATATTGTAATGTTAATTGCAAAGTTGCAGTCCCCTTCAAAGCCTCAGCTAGCACGCTATGCTCTAATAATATGAATTTTCTCCTCTTTCCAGCGTGATGTACTCGTACTACGCCCTGGTGAGCATGGGCAAGTACCCGCCCAAGTTCCTGGCGATGACGATCACGTTCCTGCAGCTCTCGCAGATGATCACGGGCTGCGCCATCAACATGTGGGCGCACAACTACCTCACCACCGCCGCCGGCTCGTGCGGCATCAGCCAGTTCAACATCAAGCTGTCCATGGCCATGTACTTCTCGTACTTCGTCCTCTTCGCCCGCTTTTTCTACAAAGCCTACCTCTCCCCCAAACCCGGGAAGAAAGCCAAAGCCGAACCCCTCCCCAACGAGGTCCCCAGCGCCAAAAAGAACCAAAATGGGTACCCCCGGCAACGAAACGGCGTCGTCGCCCACTAGTCCTAGTAAGTTGTGATATGTGCTGGTATACAGCACTCGTATGGCTGTAAGGGTACCGATCGGGTTGAAAGCGTTGGCCCGACCGCATCGCTGTGTATAAACAATTCAAGTACATTTTAAGCTATAAACAACAATTGACGTCAATTTCTGTAAAAAGTGAATACCTGAATATTTATGCTGAATAATTCTCATTATTTGGTAATTTGGGTGATCGCGACCCTCATCATAGACTTGACTTGTGCACAGTTGGTTGATGTCGTCATGTTATGTCGCTTAATTTTCAGTTGTGACTTGCACTTTAATTTTCTGAACACAATCGGCATTTAACCGATAGCGGCACGTAGTTACCTATTAAGATGCCAGATTTCAATAGCCAGTAATGATAAAGCGCACGACACAAAAGACTATTTAGGCGAGTAGCAGTACTTTGGAAACTGAACAATACAGAGATTCCGTATGAAGCAAGTTTCTTCAAAAGTTTACTAATCAGTCTTTTGTGAACGTGCGCGGTAATTGCTCAAAAAGTGACAAAAGTTGTATTTAAACGAACAAACATTGTTAAGTTAGTCGCGCTGCGGTCGGCCACGAGAGCCCGGGTGGGCGCGCGATACATTCCGCTGGTGTACATGGCTTTAGCGTGCGCTTCTGTCTAGTGGCGCCCCTCACAGTAAACTGATGCTTTTACATGGGTTCTATATATCTACTTAATCTTCGTTGATAAACACTTCCCAAGCTGCATCATAGACTAAGCCTACTAGTAAATCTTCTCTACTGCTCGTAAACCCATATAAAAGCAGTAGTTTTTGTTGTTGTTTATCGTATTTATTACTTAAAGAAAAATGAGTGATTTTAAAGTAATTTATTTGTAAATCGGTTTAATGCCTCTACAGTTAGTAAGGTTATGGTTTCGCTGTGTGACCGTATTGTTGTCTAGGTTAGTTTAAAACTTTGGATCGCTTGTCAAACAAGTGCACAAAGTGTAAGAATAACAATTCCTGTTAGTGGAATAAGCAATATTGATGTTCGGGGAAAATGACAGTGTGTTTGTGTTCGCCGCGAGCGCTGGTAAACAGTTTCAGGCCCGGTTATGGGAGCTGCCTTTTATGTCTTTGATTAATCGTGTGCGTGTTGGTAGTATTGTTCCAAATTGAAAATCACGTCTTTCAGTTTCGCCTTAGTTCCGGCACAGGCCGTGTGCGGTGATGTTGTAGAGTGCCACAGTTACCCCTAGTAGTAAATGGTGGTAGAAGCTACGTGCGTTATAATATAAAATAATTAAAATAACTACCATTATTTCATCTGAGCCTTATTGAAGACGAGTGTTGCACCCTCCTTCGCAACTGTTGTTATGCATAGATTGATTGAAATATTGAGCATAATATTGACAAAAACTAGATTTTGTGGTCATATCATTATTATCTCAACTTGATACTATTCCGTAACGTTAGGCCATATTGACAGAAGATATTTTGGGTATTTACCCATTAGTTTCGGACTTCGGTAAAAGTCAAAGAGAAAGGGACGAAACGTTTTCCGTTTTACAACATTTGCGCAAAATCTGCAATTAAGCCCAGTAAGACATACGCGAAAACTTTATTGACACAACGTTCGTTAGCCTTTTCTTTCAAGCGGTTGTGTCAAGTGTCGAGAGCGGGATCGATAGGACGAATCAATTCCAGAATTCGTGTTTCAGGGTTACAGGGAATTTGTCATCACATCACACACCTGGGGTTTACTTAAGTCCGTTTGAATCTAGACTTAATGTTAGGTTAGCAGGGCGACGTGACGCTAAGCTAACTTCGGACGCACACGAAATAGAGATTTAAGCGTTACTAATGTCCAAAATAGTTAGTAATTTTACTAGTAGTTGCATTCTGATAAAATAGATGTTCTTACATTTGGTCGCGATTGCCACGTTGCTCGATCGAGAGGTTTAATGTCAAGGACGCATTTTGTTCTTTGACTAATTAGAGCTGGACAGTCTTAAGTTGAAACACTTACTTTCACAAATACCTAGTGCTTTATGACTAAATAGTGACCTGATTAGTGCAAATACTATAGTGTTAGCTAGCTAAGGGTTTTACAGGTTTAGACAACCCATATGACCAAGTGTAAGGACTACCACAGACTTCGTGTCAAAGTGATATAATTATAATGTTTGCCTCAAGTACTTCATTGTAAAAAGTTCGAACCCTGCATTTAACGGTTTTTAATCGGGTCAAAGCGAGAGGGAAGACAAGTAATGTGACTTTTTAATCGAATCTGTTGTGGAGGTCTCTTTTCTTGCGTACCAAAAGTTTGAGACCGACTTAACAGAAAAACGTAAGCATTTTTCGTCTTCGCCTTCCCTTTGATTGAAACCAGATGAAAGATGTTTTTAAATTAGAAACCCGATGTTGAATCACCTCGCTGATAACGACATGCAGTCGACTGGCCAGTGGCCAACCCTAGCATAGTATTAGACCGTCAATTTCGTATAGTTCCACTATAGAAGTCACAATTTTGATGTAGGTCCTTATATATTTGTAATTTAGACAATTAGGCTGTTATTTTCCATTATCCAGTCCATCGTTTTATTATGGATTTAGGTGGGTTTAGATTTATATTATTAAATATGGATTTTTTTTATTTTTATTCCGAATTTATGTTTATAAATCATGTGGTTGATATGCAAACAGTTTAATCTGAGTTTAATTACATTATTCGTTAGAGAATGAAGATTTGTGATGGTGCCTACTTGTTTCGTGACAGTGTGTAAAAGTTTGTCAAAAATATTTTTATACTTTACGGTCGTACTTCGGATGCGGTGACCTTTTCGACGCTTTATCACTTTTTAGTTTGGAAAAGATGCGAGATGTGCCCAAAAACTCAGAGAACACCGTCGCGGCAGGCCATGATGGACAATTAGAAATAAATACATATTACGAACGCTAATGCCGTACGACTCAATACCTTGGCACACACTTATTTTAAAATATTGATGTTCTTTTTCCAAAACGTATTAACCTGATGAGGTGCAAATATCAATCAACCTTATCAACACTATTAAGGTTATATGTTACATGTAATTAGAAAAGTACAAATGACATTTTCCTGCGATTTTCATTGTGCGGGAGAAAACGCTAAAATTGTGTTTCATCTTGAGCTAGTAACGCTCTCGTTAGTTACTTGCACACTAGTGTAAACCTGTGAAATCGAGTTCAAAAGTTTAGTTAAGTACTTTACAGTACCGACCTAAAATGTATTTTGTTAAAGAATGAAGTAAAATCATTTTTGAAATGGGACATTGTCAGAAACACTTAGCATTTATTTGTTTTTATTTACTTGTATGCATATTTTTGTCGCATTTATGTAACATTTTATAAAGCTGTTGTTGTTCTGCCTAGGATTGGCTAGCGGTTATGGTTCCATATGCAATAAAGTATTTTTAAAATATATTTTTGTGAACATTTTGGGGTTACAACCTGAATAAATAATATTATGTCAGAACTCCGCTGTAATCTACGAAGGATGTGAAATTATTCTTACATTTATTATTTTGTATTTTCTGGGCGAATAAAGCGTTAGTGCGTACATCATTTGACTTTTTTAATTTCCTAATCAATGTTGTTGCATTTTGTAAGGAAACAATTCCACAATACACTCAAATGAGTTCACTCACGTTGTGTCGCTTCGGCATGGTGTTAACTCGGTGACTCGGTGTCTTTTCCCCTATTGTTATCGTATTTACAGTAATGCGAGCGAGTTAAAAACAATATGTTAACAATTGGTAGAAAAAAATGTACAGTAAGGCTCCTGCCGTATGGATATTTACCATACACCTACATCATTTGACCAAACGAAGCAAGTCATTTATATTTAGAGATCAGGTATCAGAGTTAAATGGAATAAAATTGGAGTTTGATTGCACATTCTGCATACCCTATTTTTGCCTTTATACGATATTGCCTTTGCCGTGTTTGGATATTGTATTTAACTCGTCCGCCTTTACTGTCAATTAAGTACAGAGTTATCAAAACGTTGACAATAAAGAAACACGTCAGAGGCAATATCGTTTTAGCCCGAATAGAGGCCCTGTATATTTAGTAGTCCACTAGGATCCACCAGTGGATTTAACCTTTTCAACGCCTTACGTCCGTAAGGTCCGCTACTGATTCCACACAGGCCATCTGATGGTAAGTGAGATCTGAGATCCAAAGACATGTCAAGACTAAATGCGTTGCCATTGTTGCCAACTCTGAGGACCAACATGGAAATCCTCTCTACGAGTCCATGCTAGTAATGTCACCGGTTGTCTTATTTCCACACCGGAACAGAACATTAAAGGATAAAGGTTTAGCGATCCGGGTTGACCCTGCACAAAGTTCGGAATAAAATTGGCAACATTAATTAGTTTTTATCCAACAACCAGCACAAGTTTTCTTGCTTGTCGCTCAGTACATCTCTATCGTAACACACTAGAAAGAAAAGGAGAGTCGAGCGACAAAAAAAGCATTTTTAGTAATTCCACCGTTCACTGCGTCAAACTCTTTTTAGTCAAGCACGTGTGGGGTTATGGTTCTTGTACATGGTGCACTTGAGCACAATGAGCCACTTGTGAAAGCTTTACAATGCATTGTGTAGGTAATTAAAGAAGTGGATGGGTCCAGAGACTCAAGTATACTTGACATCAACGCCATCAACCTTGAGCATACTGCTCGCGCGAGTAGCCCGCGCATTTACTTGCTCCAGCTACATGCACCGTGTACAGTCGACGTCATAAATATGTTTATGCTTTAGTACCATGTTACTTTCATTCATTGAGACAATTATATATTATACCGGGTGTTGCCTGTAATAGGAGCAATAAATTCAGGGATCGTTTCCACACTACAAACGTAACAACATTATTCTACAACTTTTGAAAATAACTTATTGTTAACTAAATATTAATGAATTTACATTTTCTAAGCAATCAATGTATTGCGAAAACTACGAAGTTTGTAGGCTGACAATAGATGTCAACTAGACTAGAATATTGGATGGAGTACCTACATTGAAAATGCTATTTACTTTGTTCGGAAAAATCCCGAATAATAATTACATTTTTTTTTAAAGTTGTAAATCAAATGTTGCTACATTTATAGAGTAGAAACGATCCATCAATTTATTGCTCGTATTACAGGCAACACCCGGTATATAAAATTGTCTGAAACGGAATGAAAGTCAAGGTGCTATAGTGTAAACATATTTATGACGTCGACGTATAAGCACCATAACTTTGGAGTTAGTTCAGTAGTCCCACAACGATTTTAACAATGACTCAAACATTTCATAACAGCTGACCGCTGCGGCCTGCGGTGGTGCGGTGTGGGATCCGTGGATCCGTCAGCAGTTTTTGACAGTGACTTTGACGTTTGTCTCAATTCTATCTTTTTCGAGCATAAGCGAATGCTTCTGAAAATTAAAAAAACACGTTCAAAATGGATCTTTTGAGCAATGAAATCCGGCCATGGGATGTTAATGATGTGTCGGAACAGTTCGGAGACAGTCTCACGCTGCTGCCTTCGAACGACAACATCAAAGAGCTGCAAAGCATTCTACGCGACAAGTAAGTGAGGTTACTAACGTGTGATATCATATTATCAATACAATGGGATGTTTTATACATAGTGTTTGTCATCCATTGGAAATCGGTTAATGAAATGACTATTTCGGTTCCTAGTTTGAATACGGAACCCTAAAAATTACCAGTGCACCTGATTGCCTATTGCTTCTAGGACTGACAGTCCTGTAACCTGGTTGTTAAACTAGTTCTTCTGAATGGTGAAAATGATTTACAAAATACTTTATTTTTTTAACGTTTAATGGATCCACACATACTGGTTATTTGCCCATCAGTAACACAAATGTAAACTAAGCTTAGGCCCTGAGATCTGTGTTGTTTAACAGATTACAGTTACCAATTAGGTAGATAAAATACATAATCATGAAAAAATCAACCAATAAATTGATCTTTAGTGCCTTATTAATAATAATAAGCCTTTATTACTCCTTAAGCACAGTTTTGTACATGTATATCGTTGGTTAATTAATTAAAGAAATAAGTTATAACAATTAGTTTTATTATTATTTTATATAAAGGACCCCTGTTGGGTATAGGGCTCCTCCATGTCTTTCCACTTGTCTGTAATCTTGGCAATGTTTGTCCAGTTTACTCCTGCTATGTTAAGCTGGGTATGAGTCTGAGCGGCTCAGCCTGAGGCATGCCCGTCCTGTGCCTCGAGCTGCTCACCAGCCAAACTGTTGTACATAAATATGCGCGGCTGAGGCAGCGTGCTCGCCGCGAGCCAACATAATACGTCGTTCAAAATGACGTCGGACACGATGACAGCCGCGGCATCGTTTATTATAATTCACCTAATTATTAACAATAAGAAGAAAAAATCGCTTGGTGGTGGAAAGCTCAGCAACTTTATCACATTTGTACGCGCCTCGCATACAGACAAGTTTGTACTTGTCATTCTGCCCGCGGCACGCTCAGATACACGTCCAAATTACGCGAGGCATGCACACCTGAGGCGCCTTTGAGCACGGTCAAAAGACCGACTCTCGACATACGAATTTGAGCAACATAGGTAAGCCGTGCTGCTCTAATTCGTACCCACCTTTAGAGATATCATCTGACCAAATTGCTTCGGGTCTTCCTACTTTATTGCCTACGTAGCACAAAATATAAGAAAATATTTCTTGGCTTCAGCACCAACATGCCGCTAGGCGCGACATAGAATGTTGTTCTATTATTATGTTATATTGTGACGTACCTGTAACTCCTCTGGTGCTGCAGGTGTCTATGGGTGACATTATTCGCTTACCATCAGGCGATCTGTCCGCTCGTTTGCCTCCGATTCCATAAAAAAAAACATTTCATTAAAATGAGTACTTTAATCTAATTAGCTGATGACTCTGTACCTTAGGGATTAGTTAAGTTTAACCAAAGAGAGTTTAGTTTGTATTTATAACGAGAAAATGGCTGCTTCCTTTATTCATCATTCACCATATTCAACAACATTCTCCTGCCCTTATCCCAACTAATTTGGGGTCAACATGTCTTTTTCTTCCATACTTTTCTCTATTAGTCACCATCTCAGTTTGGCTGCTCCCTTTATTGATAATTGTAATTGTAATGTTCACTACGTACATAGGTCAGATTCAAGACTGAGGGTACCCTGCAGATTTCTGGTAGACAGCCTCTGCCTACCCACATCCTAATATATAACATGCCTTTCCCCCGGGATAAGGAGATCATTTTTAGTCTTTAAATCCTTTCACCATTTTAGTTCTTAACCCTAAACATTGAAATCTCACTGTTCACTTTTTATTCACTCCACATACACAAATTAATCTAATTACACTATTTAATATAATATATCTATTATGAATTAATTGTCTGACGCATCACTCGCGTCTTCCTCACTTTCTACGCTATCCCCGCTATCATCAATTCCTTGCAGTGCGACACGCTTAAATGCAGATGCAGCTGACGGCGGGCTCTCAGAAGACCTAGCTCTCTTATTGACATTCACTGCTGAACTAGTTGACGTATCTACATGGCAATCTTCTGGACCATTTACCCCCATGATTCTAGTCCATTGACTCGGTGACGGAATTCTTATAGTGCCATAGGCCTCATTATCGTCCTCCTCATCTTCTATGTACTCCCTCTGTGTAATACATTTTTCCGCCCTATGTGGGACTTTATTCATTTCCATATTCTGTGAATGCTGTTTAACATTTTCATCTTTTTTCGTGAACCCCAGCATTTGGTTTACATGTCTTATGAATGTCTTGTTTCCATGCTCAATCTTATACCTCACTATGCCAATTCTCTTGATTACAGAACCGTTTAACCAACGTGGGCCAGCTCTGTAATTTCTAAAATATACACTTTCCCCGGCTTTGAACTCTCTCGTCTTCTTTGCTTCATTATCTGTTATTTCCTCAGTCTCCTTTGCTTGTTCTGAAAGGGGGTGAAATCTATCGAATTTGGTCTTGAATTTACGGTTATTAAGCAACTCAGCCGGAGTTTTCCCAGTAACACAACTAGGTGTAGTCCGAATACCATATAATATTTGATTAAGCCGGGTTGACCAAGGCAAGTTTGATAATTTTTTCAACTTCCGCTTCACTGTTTGCACAGTTCTTTCGGCTTGTCCATTTGATGCTGGGTGATAAGGAGGAACCAAAATGTGTTTAATGCCGTTTCTGTCTAAATAACGTTGCAGTTCCTCTGACACAAAAGCTTTACCATTGTCACTAACTATTGTGTCTGGCAACCCCTGTTCCGTGAATATTTCTTCCAACTTTTGGATGACCCCACTTGAACTCTGTTCGTTGACCATTTTTACTTCAGGCCATTTAGAAAACGCATCTATCAGAATCAAAAACACTTTACCCATGAATGGCCCCGCAAAATCAATGTGCACCCGGGACCATGGCTTTGGGGGTGTAATCCACCTGTGCGTCACTTTTGGTGGCATGTTCCTTACCTCTCTACACACCTGGCAGTCCTGCACAACTCTTTCTATTTCTCGATCTAGTCCTGGCCACCAAAAATAACTTCTTGCTACTGCCTTCGTCACAACTATACCATCATGATTATCATGAAGTTCTTGCAACACGGTTTGATGAATTTTTTTAGGCAAAACGACTCTACTGCCCCACAAAATGCATCCGTTATATTCTGACAGTTCATCTTTTCTTACATAATAATCTTTAAAATTGCTCTCAACCTTACTTGGCCATCCATTTCTTATCCAGAACAAAACTTTTGATAAAGTTTCGTCCTTACTGCTTAACTTCGCCACATCTCTAGCAGTCATTTGTAGTTCCACTGGAGTTTCATTTATCAATAATACATTGATTTCTTCTTTTTCATTTTCATTTACCCTTCCTGGGGCTGGCCAGCGACTTAATGAATCCGCGTTGCCTATCTTTGTTCCCTCTACATATTTAATTTCATAATCATATGAATTAAGCAACAACGTCCATCGTAACATTCTAGGCGATATTACGTTCGGTATCGGCTTTGCTGGATCAAAAATACCCAAAAGTGGTTTGTGATCTGTTCGAATGGTTACCTTGCGTCCAAATATATTGATAAAACTTCTGCAACCCGAAAACGATAGCTGCCGCCTCTTTATCAATCTGTGAATAATTACGCTCATGACAGCTCATGGTCCTAGACGCAAACATTACTGGCCTTAAGGTACCATCTTCCATCTTATGTTCCAACACAGCCCCCAGGTCTCAGTGACTTTATTAACAGTGGACCTATAATCACCACAAAGCCTAACTTTGCCATTCTTTTTAATTATCGGTACAATGGGACTAGCAAATTCAGAATGTGTGACTGGCTCTAACACATCCTCTGCAACCAACCTTTCCTGATCTTTAATAGCAAAAGCAACAGGTCTGCATTTTAAAAATGTGGGTTTTGCATCAGGTTTTAAAGGTATGGTCACCACGGGTCCAGTATACTTCCCCAGTCCAGGCTGAAATACATTTTGATATTTATCTAACATGCTGTTCATTTGTACACCTCCTACTTTAACATTTAAAATGCCATTGAGCTGTATATTTAACTCTGGAAACCAATCCCGTCCCAAAAGGTTCGGCCCTTCTCCTTTAGCAACCAAAACATTCAGTTTCTTCCTAACATCTCTAAAACTCACATCAACAGGAGCTTCCCCGAGTAAACCCACTTTACTATTTGTCCATGTAGTCAGGATTACTTTTGACTCACTCAGAGTCGGTAACTTCCCATTCCAGATCTCCTTTGCCGTACTCTCCCTAATCATCGTATAAGCAGCCCCTGAATCAACTTCCATATCCACTAATTGATTATTTATTTTGACACTTACATTATAAGGAGCAACTTTATTTGATACATAGTAGCACGGAGCATCTTCATACAAGCCATTAAACTTACTTTCTTCCTTAGGCTTACTTTTCTCTTGAGTGCTTGAACAAACCTCAGCAATATGACCGGTCCTTTTACATAAATAACACTTGCTCCATCGAAATTTGCAAAATTTGCCATGTACCTTGCCACACCGCCAGCAATCATTGCCCTGTTTCACAGACTTTGCTCTGATTTTATTAATATCCATTGGCTCTTCCCCACTGCTGGGTCCAGAGAGACTCTCACTAGGTACCAGTTCTGGTGTTGACATAACCAAAACCCCAGCATCTGCCATTTCTGCTGTCAGAGCTAATTTAACCGCCTGGTCAAAAGTCAATGCTGTCTGTAGTAGTAACTGCTTTTTAATTTCTTTAACCCTAATACCACACACTAAACGGTCCCGCAATGTCCTATCCAAATCAGCAAAGTTACAATCTATAGCAAGCTTCCTCAAATTGGCTACATAATCCTTAACCTTTTCACCCTCTAACTGATTTCTCATGTGAAATTTATATGACTGCACTATTTCATTCTGTTTTGGATTAAAATGACCATCTAACAATAGCTTAACTTGGCTAAAAGTCACTTTTTCTATATCCTCTGGCGCTATTAATGATATTATTAAATCATACAATGTATGCCCACAGACAGAAAGTAAATTAGCTTTTTTCAAGTCATCTGACTCAATCTTGTTCGCTCGCACACAGTAACTAAACCTATCAATATAGTTTTTCCAAGTGTCTTTGTCCGGGTTAAATTCACTAAATTTTACTGCCATTTTCACAAATTAACACTTTGTAACACTTTTAAACATTTCAACACTATGTTTAATGTATAATTTCGAATTTTATTCCTGTCGCCACATGTAATGTTCACTACTTACATAGGTCAGATTCAAGACTGAGGGTACCCTGCAGATTTCTGGTAGACAGCTTCTGCCTACCCACATCCTAATATATAACAGTAATTTGTGGTAATAGCAAATGTTTATTTGAAATATATACTTAATTATAGTTCAAGTTTTAGAATAAGACAACATAAGGTTGGTGCTGAGAAGGACACAATCAAAACGAAACGAATCTGCTTTGTTTATTGAGTTTAAGGGTGTTTGAGGGCAGTATGTAAATGTTATGATTAATTTTAGTCTTTAACTATGTTCACTGTTTTTAATAATAGGCCCGGGTAGGCGACAGGCAAGTTTAGCAATATGTGTATAAAATAAATTTTCCTTACAGAAATACGAGTAGAAGTGACTTTAAATTCTATGCAGACCGACTAATCAGGCTTGTCATTGAAGAAAGCCTGAACAAGCTGCCGTTCACTGACTGCGAGGTGGTGACACCTACTGGAGCATTGTATAAGGGGCTGAAGTATGGGGCGGGTAACTGTGGAGTCTCCATTGTTAGGTCGGGGGAGGCAATGGAGCAGGTGATCATATTTTACTTAAACATCACAAATTACATTTACTTATGCCCTGCGCCTTAATGCGTTAATTGGCACTCTGATAAAGATTTCATCATGATGTACATAGCCCTGTGTTTTACAAAAAGCCAGCAGAGAAACATATATATTAAAAGCCTTACCTGATCCTGTTTAAGGGTCTACGAGACTGCTGCCGGTCGATCCGTATCGGCAAGATCCTGGTTGAAAGCGACACGGACACCCACGAGGCCCACGTGGTGTATGCCAAGTTCCCTGAAGACATCGCGCGCCGGCAAGTGCTGCTCATGTATCCCATCATGTCTACGGGAAACACTGTCAAACAGGTATGCTTACAACGGTTTAAGAACCTTCAAAAATTGAAGTTATGTTAAGATATATTTTGCTCTAGGAATTTTGTTTGTTGTCATGACAAAATATATTGCGTTAGTAAACAAAAAAATGTGGTTTGCAGGCTAGAATAATTAAGACCAGAATAAACCAAGCAACACAGAAACAACAGAGAATCATCACAATATTTTGGAAGTTTTCTATGTTTTATATATTACTAGCGACCCGCCCTCGCTTCGCTCCGGATTAAAGTATTATACATATAAACCTTCCTCTTCAATCACTCTATCTATTAAAAAAAACCGCATCAAAATCCGTTGCGTAGTTTTAAAGATTTAAGCATACATAGGGATATAGGGACAGAAAAAGCGACTTTGTTTTGTACTATGTAGTGAAGTATGTTTTTCTTTACATAAGTATGTTTATCGTTGTCTAGTACCCGTATACAAGTTAGATCTCAGTTTGTGACTACACAGATATTTTTTATTTATTATTTATGTGCAAATCCGAGTGATTCAGTTTTAAACATGATAAAAAATGGTTAATATATGTTTTTTATTGTTTTACAGGCTGTGAACGTGCTCACCCAACACGGCGTGAAGGAAGAACGCATCATTCTGTCCAACCTATTCTGCACCCCAGCAGCAGTGCAGGCTGTGGTAGACTACGTGCCCAAAATGAAGATACTCACCGCAGAGCTCCATCCTGTGGCCCCCAACCACTTCGGTCAGAAGTACTTTGGCACCGACTGATATGAAAAGGACTAAATGGTGTTAATCATTGAATTGGATAGTCATGTGATGTTCAGTGATGTAATAGAACTTAACTATTGGAAAAAAAGGTGGAAAAAATATTGCACGAGACAGATTTAAATAAAGTGCTGTGTGGAACTACTTTCCCGACTAAAGGCAAAATATATAGACTTCATGGACCCTGGGTTCCTATATTCAAACCATCTCGTTAAAATGTTACATTTGCTACATATGTACAAAACTTAGCTGGACAAAGTAAACTGAGACGTTTTGAATGTAGGAACCCAGGGTTATGCTGACCTTTTCTTTTGGACGGTAGTACTGCCAGCAAGACTTCCAATTTTAGTTTGAACTAGCGTTGGGTGTTACTGTTAGCGTTTAACAAATATGTAATATACATAGGGTTGAATGATGAATGGTAAATTTTTGTGGATACATCAAAAGCGCTCTATAACCTGTGTTTAGATAAAGTATGCATTGTCCCTTTCTGTCAAATACAAATGTCAAATAATATATAATAAGGACAAAGCATATTTTACGCATTAGTGTTAATTTTACGTTGACTAATGTTACTAGTTTTGCATATGTAGATAAATAAGTATTACTACAGATTATGGCACACTACAAGGGCTGGAATTCTACAAGGTGATAGATAACGATATCGTTTTTGACCTGTTTCCGTATTGTCAACGTTTTGATAACTCTTATGTCATTTACAATAATGGCGACTGTGACATATACGATTCTTAAACGTGTCAAACACGATATCGTTTTAACGCACCTGAATAGAGGCCCAGGTTAAAATGTATTGTAATGTTTTGTTAATCGTTGTTGTGATATTGAAATATTAAAATAAAATCTCAATCATTATTAGAAACGTAAGTAAACGACAACTAAGCATATTAGGGAAAATTCGAATCGTATTTTCTACAGCCAATTTATCGATATTGTAAGAATAAAGTATTTTAATAATGTAGTCATTAGGTATTAATAAAAATAAATTGGCGTATTTATAAGTGTGATGTTTCATTTCTTTTTTTTTACGATAAAACAAAGATAAAGCCGCAAGTGTACACTGGTTAAAACCATATAGCATTTGACGTGTTATCGCATTGTTTTTAACCCTGCCGCCATTACTGTCAAGTAAATAGGAGCTGTCGTAACGGATATAATACGCGTATAAAAATAGAGGTATTTTGTGTGCGTTAAAAGTGTTCATGCTTCGCATTCGGAGCTTCAAGAAGCCAAATTCGAATTGAAGGTGAATAATCAAAAGACATATCAAAAATCAAATAATACAAGACATTGGCATATCCCATAGATTGACGTATAAGGACAATAAGGACACCACCAGGAAGAAAAAAATACGTTGACAATACAATAACATATCAAAAGCATTATTCTTATACCAAGTAGAATAGAGACCTATACATTCAACGCCACGCACTGTGATTTGCATACAGAATGGACCCGTGTCGGCGCTGAATGTGTCGAATGCAGTTGTAAATGCATTGGTTTGCTCTCCGCGCCGCGCATAGCAAGGGTAGACGAGTCGATATAAAATAACGTATTGCGTATTAATTTCATGCATTTACTATATTCATACTCTTTATTTCATTATGATATTATTAAATAGAAAAATAAAATGTTGACGAATATACCTACTACCACATTATATTAGCGTTCCTGCAGGCCCCGCTCGTGTTGTAAAAACGTGTGTAAGAATTGCACAGGCGGTAGCGGATAAATCACAGAATATGGGGGTATGTCTAGTTAAATATTTACAAAACTCGTTAATTGTTTATACGTTACTAAGGGCAAAAGCCTGTCACTTTTTATTTTATCGAGTTTCAAATCACAACGGTGCTAAAAGTGCGTGCCAGTCGTGGTAATAGACCGCGTTAATGCGGCCTTGTACGGCTAGCAAAGTTGTATTTTCTTGCGTATCGCTCAGTGCGTCTCTATAGTTACAGACTAGATGGAAAGGGAGATCCGAGCGGTAAAAAAGTCGCGGACAGCATAATTATGCTACCCCTTATATCGTCGGTGAAACTGCAATACCACGTAACTATGCTGTGTATCCTTTACGTCACCTTACGTAACTTACTATAACTATCGACGGACCACACGTAGATGTAGTTTGTCGATGCTGTAACAGTGACACTAGCGACATCTCGTACTAAGTAGAGGAAAGTATGAAATAAGCGCCTCCAGCGACAGCTAACCGAATTAATTTGACACGATCTCAACTCGAAACCGTACGTAAATTACTCAGACTAAATTGTTTCACCAGTCCTAAACTTCTTTCACAGACAAAACCTTTGTTGAGGAAATTATATTTAGCTATTTTATGGTATTGAGAATGCGAACGAGCACACAGACCACCTGATGATAAGTGGGATCTGTGACCCATAGACTATATTTTTATTGTTGTAGTCAGCTGATAATAATTGTTCAACTCGCTGTTTTGGTTTATCTTGGGCTGTTGTAATCAGCGCCATCTATTGGCGAATAGTATAACTACAATTCACATTACATTAACTATCATGATACTTATCGTATGTATCGTGACATATACAGTGGTGGACATATAATTAGAAACACTTGCGACGTATTTCACATTATACAAGGCACATTGCCGTAAAACTTTTGTTTTTGGAAATAAAACAACAAAATGCATAGAATACGTTGAACAACTTATAATTAATTAAAAAACAAATAAATATCCGAGTTTACAACTACCATTTAGATATTTAGTTGCGTACAAACAACTAAACGACATTCGCAGTACCATCCGTCATGGACAAGTAATTAGAAACACTAAAGAAATGAGGTAAAAATCAAAGTTATTGCCGTGTTAACGTCAACAATTTCAAATTATTTATGTAAAATAATGTTTGGTTTACAAAATTTCTTAAAAATTAATATTTAGTTGCATAGCCTTTGTTATTAATGACGGCTCTGCAACGACGTGGCATTGATTCAAGTAATTTCATACATTTATCGAGTGGGATCGAGTTCCATGCTTCAACAAAGGCTTCTTAAAGTTCATTTTGACTGGAATTACGTTTAACGGAGACTTTTTTTTAACGACGTACCACAAATTTTCAATAGGATTTAAATCGGGACTTTTTGCAGGCCAAAATCTAACATGGTAACACGTTGCTCACTAAGGATAACTAAGGATAAGGATTTAACACTGCGGGCCGTGTGTTTTGGGTCGTCGTGCTGAAAGATCCAGGTCACAGGCAAATGGTCGTCAGTGCAGGGAATCATTGTCTCTTCTAAGATGTTTTTGTATTGAAATTGATCCATTATACCTTCAATCTTACGGACGGGTCCAACTCCGCAACCAGAAAAACATCCCCATACTTTAATATTACCACCGCCGTGTTTGACTATGCTCCTCGTGTATTTATAATCAAAAGCATGGTTTATTGGACGTCTAACGTAGCGTTTGCCATCATAATTCACCATATTTATTTTTGTTTCATCCGAGAATAACACTTTTTTCCATTCTCGTACGGTCCAGTTAAGATATTTCTTTGCAAATAATAATCGCTTCTCTCGGTGTTGCTTGGTAAGAAGCGGTACCTTTCGAGAAACCCTCCCGAACAATTTAGCTTCCACTAATCTGCGGCGTACCAGTTTTAAGGAAATGTTCCTTGGGTCATCAGGTGAAAAAACTTCATTTCTAATCTCGTTGGAGCCTTTAAACGGGTCTTGTTTAGCTACACGTATTATTTGCAAATCTTCCCGGGAGACGTTTTCCTTGGACGAGATTTTCTAACAACACTTTTAGTAGTTCCATTTGTTTTATAATGAGCAATAGCGTTGAAAACTTTCTTCACAGAACATTCTAATAATGTTTAACAATTCTTCTATAAGTCCACTTTCGATCTAAATGTAATTTAACGATTAATTGCCTAGTTGACTCGTCACAACTCTTATTTTTACCCATTTTTAACAATACTTATTACTCACGTAATTCCAAATTGACGTTTAATTGCCGCCGAAACTACAGGAAAAGCGTAATAAGAGGTTTTTTTTAAAAATTTCAAAAATGGAACGAACCATGGGTCCTGTTTCTAATTAGTTGTCCAAGCGGCCAGTAATATAAATTCAACTATCATGATATTTAAACTCTTTTAATAATTAAAGATAGAACAGATTTATTTTTTAATAATATTTTATGAGTTTTTTAACTCATTGGCTATATTCTGGCATAGTTAATAGTGATTTAATCAATATATTTTTTACTCATAACGATATTTCATTCTGTGTTTACCTAAGTTTTATGTACTGTTTCTAATTATATGTCCACCACTGTATATATTTGAATAATTTATTTCAATATAAGTATTCAGAATAATGGGTTATTTAGCAAGCTATCTGCAAGATTTAATCCACAAGAGATGGCGCTGCCGTCATATTCATTCAATTGAATATATTTTAGTTCGTGATAATGTATGCGACGGCACATAATTACACATGAGCTCATAACCGCTCCGATTATGTACCGTCGCGTAAACTGCTATAGGGGTGGGGTTGGCTACGGAATAATACAAACAATAATTCTTTTATTGGTTTATTCAGTTTTGTAGTTTATACATCTATCAGTAGATAGTTACAAAGATTTAAATTATTTATTATTCAGATCACACGGCTAAACAGTTAAAAAGTGTACACATTAATATAAATTTATATTTTCAACATTCTAATATCCTTTAACAAGTACCCTTAAGTGATCCCTGGTCGTGGTCTCTTTCTGATGTTACCCTACGTCTATCATATTATTAAAAATAGCGATAACATTGATTACATTATTTTAACATATGATTTCTACTAATTCGAGAACAAAAATATTTTTTATTAGTAAAATCTATGACGTTACGTCAGTTAAGTGTTAGGAAGCGTCCGCCAGGTGGCGACACTGAACCCTCGCGTAATAAGTGCGTACTCCCGTATGAATAAATACTTACAATTATAACACATATAATTAAAATGTCAATAATGTCCTTAGTCTATGTTACGCATTTTAATGAAGCACTTATCATTAATAACGTTTCGAAAGCTATTGGAGGCAAAACAATAGTCCAAAAAGGAGAGAAGCTTGAATTTTGAGTTCTTACAATAATAAATACATGTCTCTACAATAGCTGTCTAGTGACTTCACAGCGAGATGGCAACTTATAGAGATTAAAAAAACAAAGCCAAATGTGCCGGCGGCCAAATGTGGAACTAATGCTCCTACGTACTAACTTCACGTTTAAGACAGCGCCACTGTCGCCGGCACAGATAACTTTGTTTACTCAACTACCTACAAACAGCGCCCGGTTACTCCGGGCTTGTTCATGTTGTAAATTATATCATTAAAATACATGTACAACACAAATTATATATAATATCCTCGAAATTGACTTAGATATTTTTATTAAGGCATCGCGTGAATCGCACTATGTAAATCGACAATAAAATCTAAGGGACTACCACGACGGCTAAAGCAAAATATATGGCAATTAGCATATAGATACATATGTATAACGATCCTAAGGGTTCGCGGGTGGATCACTGGATTAGTGACAAACTGAAGCTTACAGCCAAAATATATAAACACCTTAAATAAAAAAGCGAAATTGAATACTTATACATTTGTGCATCCACTTTGTTTTTTTTTGTGATTTTTCGATTGTTTTTTCTATAAAATATCGGTTAACAACGCTTAGTAACGGTCTACGTTGACTTTGCGAAAGCTAACGTCCTTTAGATCGAAGAGCTTGGGCGGTTCGCGTTGGTCCGAGTGGACCCATTCCCGCGCACTTGCGATTACCGGCAGAATGGTTTTTTCGCTGCGTCACAAAAACGAAGGTCATTTACATTTTGTTAAACAGAGACAATCGTGCTGTTATTTTTAAAAGAAGCGACAATCGTGCTTAAGCTCGCTGAATCGATTCCGTCATTCAGAATTCGAATGTTCATCAAGCTGGCTGGCAAAACAAAACCGTCGAATCTCAAAACTACAGAATCGCTCGACAGCTGCGTAGTGTTACTAGTGTTGGTTAAAACGCTCGATATACTCGTACAAGTGAAGCGATTGCGTACGTTCACAATCTCGCATCCCGCATCACAAGATGAAAATCCTGCTCTCGAGTAATTTATTAATCTGACTCGAGAGCCGCCTAGTTCACATTATGATGATAGAGTCTAAATGTTTTGGGATTGGGATCGGGCTTCGAATACCATCTTCAATTCAAATCTGGAAGTGTATTGCGAAGCACCATATCCTGATGCCGTATTCTCACTCCACAGTCCTTCATTTTTAACAAAAGGACATTTGATTTTGGGTCATATGGTAGCATAATGTGAACGGGGCCGGCTCCTAGGTGTTTACATGAGCTTCTGCTTGGCGCATTCCGGACAGATGATGTCCTGACCGTCGGTGATGAAGCCCTTGCCGACGAGCGAGGTCTTGCACTGCGCGCAGATGAAGCAGTCGTTGTGCCAGTGGCGGTCTTCGAAGGAGATGAAGCGGGTGCCGCCGATGCCTAGGAATACATAAATCATACATTATTTTTCTATTTTAAATGAAGGTAGGAATTTTCGCTCTCTCGTTATTATACCTAATGATTAAGTGAATTAAAGTTATTGGAATATTGGGAATTAGCATATTGGAGCGTCCTCACTGAGAGCATTCGCGTGCAATGAGAGTTCTCGCCGGCAGTGTGAACAGTCAGCGATCAAGTATTAATGCACGCCTCTCTTTTTCCGACACGGGATTTATATCTTTTGTTCGTTTTTTGAGCGAGAAATAGTCGATATATAATTGCTTCCTCACCCTTGGTGGGAACAGTGCCTAACGCTCGGCTAAACGTCTACACCACTCGAATATTTACACACGAATGCTCTCAGTTAAGATGCTCATCAAGACGTTTTTTTTGCCAGGGAACCCATTTTTTAGCAGAGTTGAGATGGTCTACAGAACATGATATAATTATAAGATTTAATTGGGAACCCCTTCTTAAAGTAATGTGAATAATCACGGCAACGTCACGGCCTCATGGGTAGGCAATGAAAAAAACAGCGTTAAGTAAAATGTAAGGTATTGCATGTAAGATGTTATGTTGTACTGACCGGTGATGGGCTTGGTGCAGGACGTGCAGCGCTTGGCGAACAGCTCGCCGAAGCACTCGGCGCAGTAGGGCTTCTCGTCGCGGGACGTGAAGCGCTGTCCCGCCAGCGAAGTGCTGCAGTTGGTGCACGTGAAGCACTCACGGTGCCACGGCTCGTTCTTGTATGTCACGCCGCCTTGCGTGATGATCTGACGAAGTAACAGGAGAATATTCAATGCAGGACCGTCCGTTGAGTAGTTTCAACTCAGATACTTTTAAGAATGCCAGTAACAAACGGATTTTCGACGATATTTACCAGATCTCTGCTGTCTCAAAAACGGTGTAGAAACGACATACAGTCAAATAAAGTCGGTAGACTACTGGATATTTCATTTCCAGCAAGCCTCTCCGAGAAACCGGCACAATAATTGGTACTTGCACTGCACGTACTTAGCAGATTCTACGAGTATGACTAGGACGTCAGTCTACACAATTGACATGTCATAAACATGACTTTAATAAGTCGATGGTCCTGAAAATTATTGGGGATCTATTAGGATATGGAGGGATTTTATTATTGTTCTAGATTAAAAGAAAGCACGTGACTGACTTTGCCGCGAAAGAGACCCTGATGACCAGCGGGCCCATCATAGTCGTATTTCGATGTGGATCATTTGGCCTGAATGGAGGGATGGTTCTAGACCAGTTTGAGCAAGACGAGCTTGGCAGGTATTTTGTTCAGGTATGTTACCTTATTACACTTGACGCAGCGGGTGGCGAATTTGTCCTCGTAGCAGCCAGCGCAGTAGATCTCCTGCTCGCGCGGGATGAAGCTCTTGGTGCCAATCGGGTTCTTGCACACCACGCAGCAAAAACACTTCTCGTGCCACTGCCGGGTCTTGTACTCCATCTTCTTGGTGCCTGTGGAAGAAATTAACTGTTGTAATACGAGTGGCTGACTCATGGTCATTTAAAAGACGCGTCTTCGTTTTAGCGCATTTGTTTCATTTTTCAGCGTTAATCGCAACAGTGAGACTATTGAACCTTAAAAACGACTTATCATCTCTAGAGGCTTAATCAAGTTGAGTTTTTTTGCGTACCTATTAACAAATACTGTCTATCAGCCGTGTGGATTTGTGCTTTTATAATAATTGACCTTAACTAACCGGTTTCTGACGGATTGCTTATTTTTTATCGACTCATTGGTGAGATCATAATAACTATATTAATTAATTCGATAACTTAAAAGGCGTGTTAAGAGTTAATTGGATTCTTGATCTCGTCAATTTTCGGCCAAGGATAATAAGTTTCAGCTATAAACAGAATTACAAAAAAAAAATGTTTAATTCTTGCATAGGTACCATCGTCAACATAAATCACTACGTAGACAAAGTACAAAAGTGCGCTGATACTTATAAGGCCGACTGTACGTGTTGTTTCTTTCTACCCGGTTTTTCTAAGGTAAACGAATCTTGCAATATTGTTATTAACGATCTACAACTCTATAGCTTTCAGACTTCCCTATTGGTTTTGACGTCGTAACTAGCATTGATTGCGTGTCTTCGATACATCAGATTTGTAGGAAGATGCGTCCTTGATTTCGAGGCTCGGTTTGCATGTGCCTTCCACATAACCAATACAGCCCAAAATAACAATACATATTATTATCTTGCTTTTTCAAGGATGCAGTTTGCATGGCAATTATGGCAAATAGTGCACGCGATGCACTGTTCGAGGGTCATCGAACTATATTTATCTACTGGATCCATCTTTTCAAGGATATTCGATTTGAAGTTATTGGATTTTCAAGGACTTTGGAACTGTGGGGCTTGGAGTTTAATGTCGTTTGCATGCAAAGTGAGACTATTTGCTGTTTACGAGAAATGTGAAGATGGGAATGTTTACCTCTTGTACACTTTTATTAAGAATTAAGTGTTGAAATGTTCATTCGTTGTGTTGTAAGTGTTGAGCCGTTAATCGTTTTCTCAGAAACTATCAAAAAATCCAGGATAAAAAGTTATACCTCGGATATAGATTAAATCAAATTAAGATTATTTATTACTGTAATGTACCTATCCTTAATTTGCACAGCATGTCATTAATTAATTAGATTGAGGTCGTCAGAATTACAAATAAAAATATTGAACAATGAAGAAGGAATAATTTAAGGTTTAGGGAAATCTGTATGCTGTTTCATCCAGCTCCGTTCACCTGTTTAGGTTGGATTGAAACACAAACATCAACTCAATGTCAATTTTTGGCTTTCGTTCGGTGTCTTTAGTGGGTGGTTTGTAAAGAACTCATTCTTCGAAAAAACATTTTCTATTTTAAATTCTATTGTAACTGATGCTCTCACGTCAATGACATTAAATACAATTAAGTATCCCCCCTATTCTTCACTCACTTTTACTCATTTATATGACGACACGTTGGCCTCGTTGGGAGGGACCCTGCCTCCGAAGCCAGCGGTCCTGTGTTAAAATCCCGGTAAGGGCAGATATTTGTGTGATGAGCGCGAATATTTGTTCCTGAGTCTTGGATGTTTTCTATGTATCTCTTTTATATTAATGGCGGTTCACCGCGATATTCCGCTGTGATTTCTTCAATGTCAAGTGATAAGAGTAAAACAGTAAACAGAATAAAATTTATTCTGTTTACTGTTTTACTTGATTCAATAAATCATAATAGAATCAGAATAGGATTGAAAAGCCGGACATTTTTCAATCGGCCATCTTCTCTCCCCGAAGGTTACCGGAAGCCTCTATGTATCTCTCTATAGAAGTCTAGCACCCATAGTTCAAGCCTAAAGCTTAGTTTGGGACTACGTCAATTTTTGTGAAATTACCCTTTTTTTTTAAATTGACTCCTAACCTGCATTATTAATATGCCGCTTTAATATTTTTGTTTTTTTTTTATAAAAGATTGCTGTATATTTCCATATAACATAAATTATAGTGATGATACTCATGTCCCCGCAAAACTTTTCCGCGTTACGTGAGTGTGCCACCCTAACGTGAACCTCTTCGGAATGAAATGGGGAAACTTGTTTGCGATGCAACATAAAACGGTTCTCGCGTGTAGACACGGACATATTCCTACCCAGTTGTTTAACTGCTATACAACCGCTATATGGGAACTATAGAGGCTTTAGCGTAGAGAATATAGGGGCCACTGAACTCCACGTGTATTTCGTTTTGAGGGTTTTCAACAAAACAATTCAATGATTGTAAATGCAAGAAATTCCATGATCAGTAAAGGATTAAGATCAAGGTTACTTTGCCAATAACCAAAAGTGTATAAAGTTAATATACACTTGTGCTGCTTTTTCATTTTGGCTGGCTGTCTGATATAATAGAACTTTGTTTTGTGCTAGATATACCTTTTTTTACACTTGCCCAGGCTTTGTTTGTCTCTCCATAAGGGGTTCCTCTGTGTGTGTGAAAAAGAGGCTTATATTTAACGTTGTTTCTATGAGAGGAAAACTACGAGTACCTATGCTAAAGCTGAACAACCCATAGTAGCTGAATAGACTATAGATAAGACAGACCCGGGGGATTCCATGATATGGCTAAACAATTCAGTTTAAGATGTGTTGACAATTAGTATCTACAAAAATTAAATAGTGTAGCGCTTTCGTGAATAAAAACTAAAGCAATATCATCAATCACATCATGTAAGGAAAGCCCAACAATTAAAAAGCTTTTGCTGAAATGTTCGCACCCACCTCAACTATTCTGTTAGGCCTAGCGGTTGGCTGGTAGAGAATTCCCTAAAGCATTAAGTCCGCCATTTGTACTTGCTTTTTATACTGTCCAAAATTATCCTCGCGGGTATCTAAGCTACTATTTTTTTTAAATATAAATTGACCACGCCTCGTTTTGTTTTCTTCCTAATTTGCATCTGCTGAATCGAACGTAAACTCGATTAAAGCACCGTTAAACCGCTATTGTTCAGCGAAAGGTCCGCGCGACACCGTCCGCGTCCCACGGGCGAAAATGTATTGATTTTAATTTTAATTGCTAATGATTGAGGCAGCGGTCCATTAATCAACGATCGAATAACTACAGTAGCATTGGGAGTTGACCATTTGATATAAATTTAGAAGGCAGGAATGTTTTAAGACGATTGAATTGTTGGAAGGCTTATGTAGGGAAGACCGAGGAGGGATGTAACAGAGGTGAGTTGTGGCAAAGCCGATTTCTCTGCACCTATGACAGTAAGCAAACTGATAATTTCTCGCAAACTGTGGAGTGACAAAAGAGCAACGAATTTGCTAAGTTGCCAGCTCGGTGTTTACCGAGCTGAAAGTTTTTTCATAGGTTCTGTTACAACTCTCCTCGGTCTCCCCTAAGGTCAACAACATGAACCTTAGTTGTTGAGCCGCTGTAGAACTCTGTCGCAGTAAGCTAATGATTAATAGTCTACCCTAAGTATTAAAACAAAAGTGGGTATCTCAGACTACACTCCTGTAGCAAGTGCAACTTAATTACTAACGGCATAGGATTGAATCTGCTTTGACGATGTAATTTGAGATACCGCGTTTTGGTTTATGGTTTATGATACTGATGATGTAGTAGAGTGTAGCAATATTCTCTCAATTCACAGATTATCATGTTTCAATTTATGTAGTTTAAACAAATTCAAATAAATCGTTTAAGATAAATATTAATTTCTACCTGCGCAATTTAAACATCTTTTTTCGATTATGTAATAAAAACCCTTATCTAAGTAGAAAAAGGAGTGAGTTTGCGTTCTTAAATCAAATTTCCACCTAAACTACATAGCGTTAAATCCTAATGCATATGCAACACCTATTAGTTTCAGCCGAGGCACTCGCACGAGCATATAAGGCCTGCAACACAAATCCAATAACCGTCGCAGCCTCAATTAGCATTCGCTCGATGGACGGTTACCCTTAGAGTTGTCCGTGACTAAGTGGGTACGTGCAGTACGTGGGAGGGTAACGGAGGTATTATTATAATTATTATTCATAATTGACCAATATTATTACAAATTCACAGTTAACGGTGGACACGTTACTATCGATTTCGCATACCACGCGACAAAATTGGAGTAAAAAGATAAGTTGTTTGTGAAACGACCATTAATTAGTGTTTTTTTCATTCTGCAGGTACTTTTACAAGTCTGGGTCTACCAATATTTTAAAATGGGTATTTTTTGTAATTTTACGCCGTCATAATTCCCATAAAAAAATATTGCTATGAAGTGATCTGCTAACCCTTCAAATCAATCAATACGTCATAGACTATGATCGTCTTTCTAGCGTTTTATCCCATTATTCGCGGCACGTTTGAACCCTTGACGCTCCGATGTTGACAATAAGTTGGCGTCCGATGAGAAAAAGAGTTGGATTGAAAAGGCCCGTTGATATACTGGCCTTGAGTGAGATATAACACGCGTTAGAACTCATAGTTTCGTCGGTTTACCGTTTCTTGAAAATCTCTAAGTAACAGGCGATAATATCACAATAAGTGTCGTTGAAACAAAATCCCTACGCACATCTTCCGGTTTTCATTAACCTCAAACTCACACGTAAACTTACAACATTTTTTACCATTCATTTTTTTATATTTAGATACCACTCGGTCAAGGCCGAATCAACCCCAGATATGCCTCTAGCGGGAATCAAACCTACGACTAGGCCGACCGGTCCATAAAACATAAACCTTGAATGTTGTTTAGAAATCGAACAATATTATGTATTGGTGTTGCTTTTAATATGTTTCAGAAGCCGCCGTATATTGGATAGCCTGTGGTAGAGGCCACGTTGGTGAGCCGCAATTCAAAGATATATAAAATAATCCGTGAAATGTAATACTAATGTAGTAATACTGGAGATGTTTATTTACATGATAATTTGTTACTAAGTATTAGTTTTTTGCTATAGGTTTATGGTCAATACAACAATGACTGACAGTATAAAATGAATGCACACATTGCTCACACCAAGTAAGTGAGTAGGAATGAACGTCTTTAAGATTGTCATACATATGTATGCACATACTTATACACATAAGCGTAAGGCCGAAACAATAAAACAGTTTAAGATTTTTTTAAGTAAGCCATTCATAAAAGTGGTATATCTAAGAGTATATAATTATAGATCTATTCTAAATAAACTTATTTTATTATACATTTATGTGTATTTAGATTCCCTAAACAATTATAAGAACATCATACATGGCCAGTGAAAAAAGACATTATGTTTATTTTAACTTACCCAATGCCCATTACAATACAATACAATACAAATACTCAATAATATAATATTGGTTATAAGGTCTTGTGCTATTCTACCAATTTCCGCGTATACACAGATCTATTCATGACATATGCGATTGTCTACCTCCTCAATTTATATTATAAAGACTTGGTTCAAATAGCGTATAAGCTTATCATGTGACATTAGTAAGCCAACTTTTCGTTCAATGACACTTCAATCTCATGCCATTTTAGTCTAGTCTTATTCTAGTTATTGTTGCAAGAAAAAAAAATACGATTAACTGCGTCGAAACTAAAAAAATAGTTTATTTACTAAACTAATTACAGTAAATAGTTTAGTACTTTTAACTTCATAATGTGCAATAATATGTGCTACGACCGCTACGCCGTAGCATATGTAGCTACACCTCTGATGTTTTGTTGCCTATCTTTTATCCACTCGTATCTGATCCTGTCCTACGTCAGGGCCCGTATTATGGTCGCCTTTATCGCGGTGTAGGCATCCGTCGCACTCGCACTTACACACTGGGGAGAAAGTGACAGACGTTTCATCCACGTTTATCCACATCGATAAACACGACCATAATAGATCCGCTGGATGCTAAACCGGATCTCCAGTACCAAAATATTACTAAACCGCGATGTGTTTACACTTGGAATAGCTGTCAGTTCATATGAACTTTGACGTATTTATATGACAAAAAAGTCACCGCTAAGACCTAATCGCGGTTTGATAACGAGTAAACTAAACTAAGTTTTTGTTTCATTATTTAGAATGGCAGGTCGACGTTGAGCAGAGTTTCTATGGAAAGCATTTAACAGCTATGAGCTGTTTTTTGTTCAATTGTTTAAATAGCCATATTATAATGCAATTTGTAATAATAATAATAATAATATCACGGGACAATGTCACACAAATTGACCTAGTCCCAAATTAAGCCCTAAATAGGCTTGTGCTATGGGTACTAGACAACGATAAACTTACTTATATAGAGAAATATATACTTAAATACATAGAAAACATCCAAGACTCAGGAACAAATACTCGTGCTCATCACACAAATATTTGCCCTTACCGGGATTTGAACCCAGGACCCCTAGCTTCGAAGGCAGGGTCACTCCCAACTAGGCTAGCGTGTCGTCAATTTGTGATGTAGTTATAATGACTAGTTAACTCGTATGAAAATCTATGATTGTTATTCTGTAATCAAGTTATTTTTTTATGTCAAGGAGAAGGCACACGAGCCTAAGTGGCTACCTGACGGTAAGTGGAATCTGAGACCCGTAGACCCGTGCCAACCCTGAGGACTAAGATGGAATGCATCTATAGTAGTAATTTCACCGGTTGTCTTATCCCCACACCAGAACATAACAATGCGAACACTGCTGCTTGGCGGTAGGTTAATGAATAAGATGGTGGTAGCGATCCGGACGGACCCTACACAGGGTCCTACCACCACTACCGTTATTTGTTTATAGTTGATATTGATATGAACCACAAATGAACGATAAACAATGATGAGCTGATCTGAACAATATCACTTAAACTTGCTATAGTTTTGGACATGTAAATTGAGTATTTGGCCAATGGTTGGTGTATTTGCCTTGGATAGAGCACCTCAAACAAGATATAGCCCACTCGGGCTGACGTCACCGGCCTTCGCTCTCTGACTGATTTCGTGAGTGCGCTGGCGCAAGGAATTAAGTACCTAAATTGTTATAATGACCCATTAAAGGTTCGGTTGCCGTGCAAGAACAAACAAAGCCAACGTTTGAATTTTAAGTAAATAAATTGCATTTTAACTTAAATATGTATAAAATTGTTCTTTATTTAATTTTATTATTTGTGCTCGTATTTGGAACAAAGCAACGTTAAATTGTAGAATTCATTTAGTATTTAAAGGTGGTAGGACCCTGCGCAGAGTCCGTCTGTATGGCTACCACCATTTTATCCATTAATTTACAGCCAAGCAGTAGTGTTCGCATTGTTGTGTTCCGATGTGGGGATAAGACTACCGAAGAAATTACTAGTATAGAGGCATTCCATCATAGTCCGGGTTGGCAACGCAATTGAGGTCTTAGGATTGCAGACTCGAGATTATAGTCTTGAGAATTTTAATGGAATTTAATTTTAATAGTATTTCTTTTGTATGTGATTTTTTTAATTGTTATTATTTGTCACTAATAAATGCTTGAATTTGAATTTGCTTGAAATGTCTATCTTAACATCAGGTGGCGTGAAGGCTCGTGTGCCTTGTCCTTGCCATAAAAAAAAGTATTTTACGGAAACGAGAATAAGGTTGAAAGCAGTATGCAATATCCATATACATATGTACACATTGTATGTATTGACATTATTTTATATGGATCCTAACCTTGTCATGCTACACCTAAGGTAAACACTATTGCATATTTGCTTACATCTTAGAACTGTGTAAAGCCACTGTTAAACAGAACCACGAGTTCGCAATCAAGATGATTATACTCGTACCAATGCTAAAATGAGTATGACATCACTAATTACTGTCAATATCGATTGATCAATAGAACCATTCATCTTCCGACCGCTGTAAAAACATTCTAAACCGTCTTATTACTAAACCTTATAATGCATTATAGGAATGCCAACTTAAAATGCGGGTGGCTAAAATTGAACCTAACAGTTCTACACAGTAATTTTGATGTTTCCGTGAGATGATAGTGACACGGTCACCGGTATTTATAAATTTGTTTTATTTTCGAATTTGGAAGCTTACGTCATAAGTACATAACAACAAGGTCAATGTTAAGGCTCATCTGCTAACCAACTTAATTTTACGTGTTGTAATACGTTTGATGTTGGATTCTCGACCGTGTGTCACGGTGTGAAGCATCAGTGACGGTTATTTTAAGCGTATCTATAATTTTGTTTTACTTCGAATGATTTGCTTTGTAAAACGAATAGTGATACAGACGTGTAGTAAAAACTGGGTACCTACATAATACACTCAGGAGCCATGAAAACGGACCACTTGCTATGGACATTCTGTAAGTGATCCGTTTTATTTGCTCTTGAAATATATGTTACGTAGGATTATTCTAAAGCCAGTTGCATATTATTTTTTGAAAACCACTAACTTAATGTGTTTTGTAGTTTTACCGCTGCTTATCCTTAAAAATATTAAAAGGCGAAAGCGTATTGGTTTGTTTGTTTCGTCTCCACGATCAATGCCTCAAGAGATCGATATGAAATTTGGTACTACGATCTCTAAGTTTGTGGTGCTGGACGGATATAAGGTATGTTTTTATTCCCGAAAATCAGACAGCGATAAACCTTAGCACAATATAGTTTAAGTTACCTACTGAAAACTTTATTATATGACTTGTATCTCCGCAATATGTTTTTGTTAAAGTTAATATTGCTACTAATCCGGAGTTTGCGTATGTTTGGCCTTCAATGACAATATGACTAATGCAGTTAGATAGAGCATTGTGTTCCCCATATGCTGTCTATTGACTATTGATTATTGCTCTGTGGTCGCATTGTCTATGGATGGCATAGTTTTTAGCTCGCTAAAGGGAAATTCTCCGTTTCTCATGTTTGTGTTGTTTTTTTTTTTACGATTGTTTAGTGATTAACTGTGGATCACAAACAACAGCATTTGTTTGATTGTTTGAAATGTATTAGTACAAATGGACTGAATTATCCTAGTTTTTAAGTAAATTTAACATTTGGAATTTTTGTGTAACACTACAATAGGTTATGACAAAAATACTATTTCGCTAATGGAAATGTTTGATATAAAGCACGCAATGAATTAAACTGTACCGCTCAGTCCAAAGTCATTTGTAGGAACATAAATAGTTGCCTCAGTGCGCCTGTAATAAAAGTATGATTGAATTTGAAATGAAAAAATTCCACGCGATGCTTATTTGATTTCCGAACGAACTTCTGGCGATATTACCTACTGGTCCTAACAAACCAAGTAAATCGTTTTCATTTGAGCCAAAGTGCCCTGTCCAAATCCAAATTTGGATCTGAGTTACAGAAATGCTTTGTTAAATAAATTGACATTGATATTTTTAATCCTGGCAGGTAACACAAAAACAAAACATATCGACAATTATGAAAAATTCAAATGTGGAATGTGCTAATTCCGCGCCAAACAAATAAAAGCGCTTTATGTGGCACGTTTCTTTACACGCAGCGTAGTAGGGTATTATTGGGGATTCTGGATCATTTGTCCTCGCTGCGCTCGGATGATCCAGAATCCCCAATAATGATCCAGGATCCCCAATAGTTTCCATCGATCAGGGATCTAGTCGGATGATCCAGGATCCCCAATAGTTTCCATCGATCAGGGATCTAGTCGGATGATCCAGGATCCTCAATAGTTTCCATCGATCAGTGATTCAGAATTCCATAAACTCAACAGGTAAACGAATGACCTGACAATCCTTCAATGGTAAATTTGCATATTCTCGCCTCATAAATTTCTATAACAAAATATTTTGTAAAGAGAAGCAAAACCGGAGTGCCGTATAATTCAATTTTATATTACTTATATTTTTGTTTACGGCACTCCGGTTTATTTTTCATAAATTTATTTCTTTGTTTATTCATCTTTGTTTATTCATCTTTGTTCCTGTTAACACTTTCCACACAACCATTGCTGTACTAATGTTATAGGATAGTCCCGCTAACAGTTTTTTGGAGTGGCCAATTCCATACTAATTGTTTAAGGACAAGGCGGTCTTTCGATACGTTCCAAAGGGGCGCCTCCTCTGTACTGATATTTACTCAACCAAGATAATACTAGAACGCTGATCTATATATGCGACCGATCGTAAAAACTTTGATAGCGTGATTCAGGTCTTCTTCAATTATTACTGTCAAATCAAAATAAAAACTGCAAACTTTTTTTGATTTCAAGCTATCTTCAGTTGTTATTAAAAACCACATTATTAAAAGTGTTGATTAAAGTGAAATACATTAATTATTCCAATATTTGTGTATTATTCAAGTAATGAGAGATTGTTACGACATCTATTTAAAAAGGTAGGTACTTAACATCTGCTAGTCTGACGATAAAGTGACTCACGCGCTACTGTTACTAAGAACTGCTCAATGTTATTGTTAGCGTAAGATGGCGCTATTTGACAATGCTATTTGAATGGAATAATACAGTGAAATGAATCTGCGGTCTTTAATAAAGTAAAAATTTCGTAGGTGAACTGAAACTTTAATAAATAAATCGACTGAAACTATTAAGTTTATCTCAACACTGTAATCGTTTGCGATGTACATCAAAGTTCGAACATTGTTACGACATCTATTTAGGTAAATCAAGTGTCAACTTTATTGCTGATTGACAAGAAACTCCGCGCTGTGTTTACTAAAAACTTCGTTAATCAATGTTAAGATGGCGCGGATTAATACAAATAATCGATATGAAACTAGCACGATGTTTTTACTGTTTACTAAGAACTTCGTTAATCAATGTTAAGATTGTGTGCATGAATGCAATAAAGTAAAATAATTTCGAACCTTGAGAGCCATTACATAGCATGCTGTATGACATGTAAATAATAGGAAGCGTAAGTAATTTATGTTCATGCTTCACATGATTCGAACAAATATATGTGTTTTTCTTTCTTCTTTATAGCTAAAGCCGATTCACAAATTCTGAGAGTTAAACAAGTTATTTAAACAATAAGTATAGTAAGTCGTTGCTGTCTTCAAGCCAACCAGTGCCTGTTTTATATTTCCTTATTTTTTTTTATTTTTTTTTTAATAATAAATATCAGGGGGACAATCTCATACAAATTGACCTAGTCCCAAACTAAGATCTAGGCTTGTACTATGGGTACTAGACAACGATATAAATACTTATATAGAGAAATAAATACTTAAATACATAGAAAACATCCAAGACTCAGGAACAAATACTCGTGCTCATCACACAAATATCTGCCCATACCGGGAATCGAACCCGGGACCGCTAGCTTCGTAGGCAGGGTCCCTACCAACTCGGCTAACGCATCATATCGTCTTCATAGTTAGGCTACATTCGGTACATAGAAACGCATTAAAGTACATGCAGCTACCAAATACGAATAAGGTTTCAGGTTAACGCAACAAGCTGGCGCCGCGCCTTATAGGTGTAAAGGATTGGGAGTGATTCACAATAATTATATTTTATTTTCTAATAGACGAACGTCTGTAATGCAGAATTAAGGTTTGATTTTGTTTGGACAATCTCATTTGAAATAAAATTATATTACTAATAATTTTAATTGGTAACATCTAAATGCAGCCTTAGTTTATAGGGTTATAAATGGAGCTTCCATTTATTTGAGCATTCAATTGGTAGTGGCAGTGCAGTGAGTGAGACAAGTAATTAAAAAGAAGCAGCAAGTATGTACGTAATATTTTTTATTTTTTATTATTTATGTTGATTGTGTTTGGTTAGTGATGCTTATTCAAATACTTTTAATAAAAATAGGTCGGCAGTGTTCAATCCGTTCGATTCCGATGAGGAGATTAGCTGTGCCCAGCAACAGACTGCATCTACCGCTTCTACGAGTGCAGCGAAAGTTAAGACGGTAAAGGCGAAGCAGAGAAGAACTAAGAAGGCGGCGGAACTGCACGGCTGTGATTCAGACCTGGACAGCGTCGTGAATGCATCAGCTGCTCAACCGAAAAAGAGACGAGTCGCTGTGTTTCTTGATTCCGAGGTAAGATGCGCGATTGTTTATCAAAACATACTTCGAGGATACTATAGCTTAGTTGGTAGTGACCCTGCCTACGAAGCTAACGGTCTCAGGTTCAAATCCGGTAAGGGCAGATATTTGTGTGATGAGCGCAAGTATTTGTTCTCAACTATTGGCTAGGTCAATTTGTGTAAGATTGATTTATTATTATGATGATTTCATTAAAACTGTTTTTACCCAACTTTAAACCGACTTCAGTTGGACTGACCTCGGTCATGATAACAGTTTGTCGCTGGATTTTTTTAATAATTTAAGTGATTTTCTTAATTGTATTTATAAAGGTGAATAATATAAGGTTGCTAAATAATTTCAGGGTGACGAAGAGGAACCGATCAGGGCCGCTCCGCTACGTAATTTTTTGACAAGAAGGACGGGCTCCGGGTACACGCTGCAACGAGATCCCAGCCGGCGCGGGGAGTACTACGTCGAACTCCGAGTCTTCACCACGCGGGAGCTTGAGCCGGTAGCGACGGAAGCAACCAGGTAGAAACATGCCTTTTTCACATATAAAGGGGCTGTAAATAATAATAGCCCAGTTTTCAAAGCGGTCAGACAAGTTGCTCAGGCTGCTAAAGAAGAGTATAAAGGCGTGCAGCCTGTGTTGTACCCGTCAAATACTTTTTAACTAATTTTAGTTATGTGTTTATTGTAATCTGCTACTTTACAGTCGGTTTAAAGGCAAATTTAAAACTTTTGCGGTTTTCAACAAATGTAATTATTACAAAACAAAGCACGTCTTACATAGAACAAAAATAGTATAAGATGTTCTTTTGCGATGTATGTAATGTTTCCGTTCCAAAATTAGCAGCACATAAAAAGACTAATATCCACAAGTCTAATAGTTTGTTAAGTACGCGGCTTGAAAACGTTTATATAATAGCTAATGCTTTTCGGAGTAGAATTGTTAGTTATAAAGTCAATCCCTCAAATACGAATATTACCCCAGATTCATTTTTATGTGAAAACTCTGATATAGCACAACAACTTATTAAAGATTCATTACAAAAGCATGTCTCACTCAAAGTTAATTTGGAACTTTTCGTAAAGTATTGTTTGGCAAAAAATAGTGAAAGTTCCATTAAGTCATTTAACACTAAATACGATATAGTTTTGCAGAGTACAGACGTTTTATCATTATATAAATCACTTGCTGATGTACTAATTACTAAATGTGCGGAATTTGAGCTCTCGGAATCAGGATGGACAATCGAATCAGTTAGTCACTTAGAGATAAACATAGTAAAATACAATCCTTTGAGAGCTGGATCGTTTATACCATTACCAAAACATATTGCTAATACAAAAGCTTGTTTGAATATAAATAATGAGGATAATCACTGTTTTATATGGTCTATAATGGCTCACTTGTATCCTAGCAAGGTTAACTCAAACAGAGTCTCATCTTATCCCAAATACCAAAATGTTTTAAACACTTCCGGCATGGCATTTCCACCAAGCATCTCTGATATAAGGTGGTTCGAAGCCAACAATACTGATATTAGTTTTAACATCTATGGTTTAACAAAAAATGGTAGTGTTATGGGCCCTTTATATAAAACCGCTAATCGTAAATTACAGCACATCAACTTGTTATTAATAACTAAAAATAGTAAGGCACACTTTTGCCTAATAAAAAACTTTGAGAAACTTGTTCGCAAACAAATAACTAAACATAAATCTAAGATACATTTGTGTGAAGATTGTTTTTTATATTTTTCAACAGAGGAAAAATTAATTCAGCATAGTTGTGCAGGGGTACAAACTGTTTTACCAGAGGCAAATACACAACTTTTTTTTTCTAATTTTGAAAGAACTCAGGAGGTGCCTATTGTGATCTATGGTGACTTCGAAAGCTTATTACGAGAGTATTCAGATAAAAGTAAATCTATGTACGTGGAAAATATTCAATTGCATGAGGCATCTTGCTTTGCATATTACATTTGTTGTAGAAGCGAGCCTTATTTAAACGACTATGTTTCTTATCGCGGTCCCAACTGTTCGAAAAAGTTTGTGGAGTCTATATGTAATGATGTGCAGCGATTGTACTCAATATTATCTGTCAGCAAACCAATGATTCCGCTTACGCTAGAGGAACAGCTATCATTTGAAACTAGCACTGCTTGTCATATTTGTAAAGACAAGTTTTCATCTAGTGATAACATTGTAAAGGATCATGATCACTTCACAGGTCGATATAGAGGGCCCGCTCACAATAGTTGTAATTTAAATTCAAAACCTTGCCCATTTATACCAATAATTTTTCATAACCTTTCCGGATATGACTGCCATTTGTTTATTAATGAACTCACAAACGTATGCGGTCGAATAAACCTTATCCCAAAAAATAAAGAAAAGTATATTTCGTTTACGAAGTTCATTCCAATAGACCAGCAAAATGTAGCTCAATTAAAATTTATTGATTCTTTCAACTTTTTGAGTTCAAGTTTAGACAATTTAGTAAATACAATGAAAAAAGATGATTTCCAACATTTAAAATCATTTTTTGGAGATGGGGCCAAGTTTGATATAGTGCGAAGAAAGGGTGTCTATTGTTACGATTATATAAACTCTTGGCAACGTTATGAAGAAACCCAGTTGCCTCAGGCTTCCAATTTTTTTAGTAAACTCTCATCAGAATCTGTATCTTCTGAGGATTATAATCATGCCTTACATGTTTGGGAAACTTTTGCTATTAAAAACTTAGGAGAATATACAGATTTATACTTGAAATGTGATGTGCTTCTTCTATGTGACGTTTTTGAAAAATTTCGAAGCATGAGCCTTAAATACTACAATCTTGATCCCTGTTATTACGTATCGTCACCATCATTAAGTTGGGATGCTATGTTATTATACACAAAAGTAAAATTGGATCTACTCTCCGATATAGATATGTATCAAATGCTGGAAAACGGAATAAGAGGAGGTCTTGCTCAATGTTCACATAGATACGCAAAGGCGAATAATAAATATCTTCCAGATTTTAACATTAACGAGCCGAATAGCTTTTTAGCCTATTTAGACTGTGTAAATTTATATGGATATGCAATGATGCAGCATCTGCCAACAGGAAATTTCAGGTATCTTAACGATGATGAATTAGCAAACTTTAACGTTGAAAAACAGTCACGCGATTCTGATACCGGTTTTATACTGGAAGTCGACCTTCACTATCCTGTTGAACTTCATGAGTCTCATTCAGATATGCCATTTGCAGCTGAAAAATTTGCTCCTAGAGGAAGCAAAAATAAAAAATTAATTGCTAGCCTCTACGACAAACATAGATACATTATTCACTACATGCATTTAAAAGAATGTTTGAAAAATGGTCTTGTTTTGTTAAAAACATATAAAGTTTTAGCTTTCGATCAAAGTAACTTTTTAGAACCATACATATCTTTAAATACCACCTTGAGACAAAATGCTAGCTCAGATTATGAAAGGGATTTTTTCAAAAAGCAAAACAATTCAATATTTGGCAAAACGATTGAAAATAAAAGAAAACAGGTTGATGTAAAACTTGTTAATATCTGGAAAGATCATTCAAATAACACAAATAAATTTTGCGGCGCGGAAAAATACATAAGTGCTCCCAACTTCAAAAACTTGGCAGTTATATCTGATTCATTAGTAGCAATTCAGTTGCAACAGACAAAAATCGTTTTAGATCGACCCATATACGTGGGTTTCTCTATTCTAGAAATAGCCAAAAGTCATTTGTATCGCTTTCATTATGATGTGATGAAACGTGTTTATAAAAATAAAATTCATCTTTGTTATACGGACACTGATAGTCTTTTGTATTTAATTCATACAGAAGATTTCTATGAAGATATCAAAACACACATAAAGTATTTTGATACTAGCAATTTTGATGCTAGCAACATATTTAATATGCCCTTAGTGAACTGTAAAATTCCAGGATATTTTAAAGACGAAATGGGGGGTGAGATCGTGAAGGAATTTGTAGGTTTGAGAGCAAAACTATATTGCATAGATACCCAAATTTCAACAATCAGGAAAGCAAAGGGAATAAAAAAGTGTGTTACAAAAAAACTTAATATTAATAAATACAAAAATGCATTATTTCAAAATGAATGTTTTAGAGATAATATGTGTGTAATAAAATCAAAAAATCATAAAATTTTCACGCAAAAAATCAATAAGCTAGTTCTTACAAGGGATGATGATAAAAGGTGTGTATTAGAAGATAATGTTTCGACTTTGCCTTGGGGACATTACAAATTAGCATTTTAATGTGGCAGCACTGTAAAGTAATAGAAATTTAATGCAAACGTGTGAATTGTAACATTTTTATTATTTTTATAAAAACAATAAATGATGAATGTATGCCTATTGTTTTTCTTTCATTTACCTCCGCCAGCTAATTAATCACGTGCTTAGTAATAAACCCGCCTAACTCAAAACTATTAATATTTCCATATTTCAAGACGCACTCTTGATTTAAAATAAGTTGGCTTTTTTTATTTTGAGTTACGCTAGTTTTACACCTATTGCAATCGTATTATCATGACTCGATCGCTTCTACTGTCAAGTCAATAAGAGCTATCACAACGTAGATAATACGTTAGCAACAGGGAAACAATCAGACAATATAGAGTGAGGAGCCATTAATAAAAATTATTAAATGGGACAACCTCACACAAATTTACCCCAGTTCCAACTAAGCTCTAGGCTTGTGTTAGGGTACTAGACAGCGATAAACATGCTTATATAAAGAAATAAATACTTAAATGCATAGAAAACACCCCAGACTCAGAAACAAATACTCATGCATGCATTACACAGATATTTGCTCTGAGCGGGAATCGAACCCGGGACCGCTAGCTTCGTAGGCAGGGTCTCTACCAACTAAGCCAGCCACGTCACCAATAGAGTGGCTGAAATATTGATTAACTTTAAGAATTTAATTAAACAAAGTTGCTATTCTTTTATTTCGTTATAATTGAGATTCAGACAAGGAATTTGATACTGTTGCAGAGAAACAAGTCATAACATGTTAAAACGAGTTGTCCCTGCTTGTTTAACTTTGGCTCAGCGCGTAGGAATGTGGCTACGTAAAGAGTTGCTGACGCGGCGTGCGCGCAATTCGACTTTATCTTCTTAGTGTATGACCCAAGTTAAATAATAAAAATTTAATGTCGGTTTGTAGTTCCGCTACAATACTGTTGCAGAGGAAACAAATCATGACATGTTATAACGTGTTATCTCTGTTTATTTAACTTTGGTTGCACGTAAAATAAGTTCCACATTCTATATGAACATCATTTATTAAAATAAGGTTGATAATAATATTAAACTTAATAAGGTGAAAGTACAACAATAATAATTAAATAGCAGGCAGACTTCTTATAAACCATTGTCTTTACTAATTTACACTTAATGAGACAAAAAATAACATATTTATAACGCCAAATTATTTATAAATAAACATAAATTAAAGAAATTTATGATAAAATTAAAACAACGCTACATTAATTACATTACGGAAGAAAAATAATAATAATTACTATTTTTCTTCCTTAATTCAAACTTCGTTGACAATAACTTATATTAATTGGCTCTACAAAGTAAGTAAATAACAATATAATTGGCATAAATTGATTTTATAATTCAGAACTATAATATAAAATAAACATGGAGATATAATAGAAATAAGTCACAATTATACATATATAACTAACACCGAAATTAATCACTTTCAAGTTTTTTCATAATTTTTTTTAACACATTTTCTGTGCTGTCCAACACTTCATCATACGGATCACACACGAGATATTGCGCACTAACTGAACGATCACTGTAACACTCGTCCATTGTCTCAATGTTTATTTTAATTAAATATCGTCCATTGCGAATGTTATTTTTAATTACAAATGATGATCCTTTTCTACTACGATCCTTTTTATTAATACCCGATTTGGTATTTAATGCTTTCAACTCCCTTTTGTCCCGCGGAGCGTCAGGCTCTCGCGTTACGGTTGCGTTACACATGTTTTCTCTACGGGCTAAAAGCTCTTGCCGCTTTTTTTCCACTTTTTCCATGTAACCGTCAACGTCTTGAGCATAATAAAAAGGATGATCCTCCGGCACATCGTGGAAAACGGGGCTGACATCATATATGCTGCCAAAATCAAGTCGATCATTCTGCGTGCTGTCTTCCATAATTATCTGAAATATAAAAGTGTCATAAGTTTTTATTTAATAAAAATGGCAATAAATCCAACATAACTGGATGAAGCAATAAAAAATAGATTTAATTACCTATATATTTTAAATACGCTGGACCCACGTTAGAAGCGAGACAAATGTCGACTGCGACTGACGCTCGAGTAGCAGCAATTTAGATCACGGTGTATAATATTCTTCGCCTAATATAAGACAGGAATGTGTAATTAGAGAAATGATAAAGACTTACAAAGATAATTCATTGATTTAGGATGATTATTTTATTACAAGTATTTATTTGATATTATATTAAATTACTGAACAGAAGGCGAAATGAAATTTATTAAACAGCCTGTGTCAATAGAAATCAGCAAAATAAGTGATGGATCACATTGCACTAATTATAATAACAGACATAGTATGCTTCTTCCCAACTCTATACGATGTATTATATGTGGACCATCAAATTGTGGAAAAACAAATATAATTTTAACTTTATTGCTTCATGAAAATGGGTTAAAATTTCGAAATGTCTACATTTACTCTAAAACAACTTTTCAACCTAAATATAGATTTTTAGAGGAAGTTCTTAAAAGAATACCCGAAATTAAACTGTTTATGATCCACGATGAAAAAGAGGTAATCTCTCCTCATGAGGCGATGCCCAATTCAATATTTATCTTTGATGACGTAGCTTGCGAAAACCAGACTAATATTCGTAATTACTTTTGTATGGGCAGACATAAAGGAATAGACTGTTTTTATTTAACGCAGACTTACTCTAAAGTGCCAAAGCAATTAATACGAGACAATGTTAATTTTTTGATAATTTTTAAACAAGACGATATCAATTTAAAACATATTTATCGTGAGCACGTAAATTCTGACATTAGTTGGGAAAAATTCAAATCGCTTGCCGCAAATATATGGAAAGATTCACATGCGTGTCTTATAATTAACAAAGATTGTAAATTAAATAATGGTCGATATAGAAAGTCATTCGATGTTTTTGTAAAATTTGAATAAATATAAATGATGACTAAAATAAAATCACTTTACTTATAACATTAAGAAACATCGGGGGTCTTTTTAGACCGCGTTATTGATTTGCCATGGAGACAGACATAAAAACACAATTAATTAAATCTGTAAAGAATATTAAAAATAAGTTAAAGAAGATGCAGCAAGAGGAGGATGATTTAGAATTAAAAAATAAGAAGATTTTGAAACCATTAACCGATCCGCTAGAAACCATGATGTTTCTTCATAATTCTCCTAAGCAAATAACATCTTATAATGAAAATAAGCATAATAACAAAAATATATTATCAAATGATGTAAACGCGGATTGTATCAAAAAGGATAAAATAAATATTCCCAACATACTTGAAATAAAAACTCCTACGAAAATGGAAAATAATGTGGCAAAAGTAAAAAGCTTTGAGGATGTCGATTCTTATTTGCAAGTCCCAAATAAACCTTTTAATGTTGCCTTTGGAGTAAGACATGACGGTGAAACACTTATGATAGGAAATTCACCTGCAACGCTTAAATCTTATGGGGAGAATTCTCCTAATAAAATATCTACGATTAATGTAAATGATAAAAGTTATGAACTAACGCCAGGTTTAAAAGAGCTTTTATTTCAAAGCAAACCGAATTGCGACAAAATAAATGAAAAGGATAAAATAACCTATAAAGATATTTTGGTGCACACTAATGTCCATAAGAGAGGTTTTAGTCCTCAAGGTCAGATACAAGGTAATTCAGGAATGAAATACTGTCAAATTATTAAACCCCTATTTCAAGAATCCAGCACGGCAAAGCAAGGTGGTAATCTGCCTTCCTTAAAAAAATATAATTCAAATACGGATTTTGTATATTGGGATGATCCTAATGAGTTGATTGAACGTTTAAAAATTTTAATTGCTTCTAAAGATGCTGGCAACACTAACCATGATAACGAAATAATTTCGATTATAGAAGAACTAAAAGAAGCAGACATCATTAAGGAATAAAAAGACTTCAGAACCAACTGTTGATTCAGTCTCATTGTGTTGGTTGAACATGAATGTAGATAAGTTTGGACACCATGTGTTAAAAAAGCATAAAATGAATAATTTTAATGAACCTCCCTTGGCTTTCATAAATGTTACCGATAGTTTTGATGCAAAAAATAAGATAATTAAACATATTGGAAAGCCTATCGATCCAGAGGACTGCGCCACAAAACAGTATGTTGACAATACTGCAGATAAATTGTTTAATAAAATAAAATTAATTAATCAAACATTAGCTCAGCTAGAGACAGAAGTAAATAGCCTGCAACAAAGTATTGAAACAGTTTCATTTAAGAACAAATACAAGAAATGAGTAAAGCAATCGTAGTAAACGAAATACATAAACAAGCGCGGAAAAACTTTCCTCGAAGACATGTAGTGATGAAAGATATAGATGATTTATGGCAAGCTGATCTTATTGATATGCAATCTGTTTCAAACAATAATTTACAGTTTAAATATATTTTAGCCATTATTGATACTTTTTCTAAGTATGCATGGGTATATCCATTAAAAAAAAAGAGTAAGGAATATATAACTCAAGCTTTTTGTGATTTGTTCCAAAAAAATCGAATACCCAAAAACTTGCAAACTGATTTAGGAACTGAATTCTATAATAAAAAAATAAAATCATTACTTGAGTTACATAAAATAAACCATTACTCTACATACTCTACTAAAAAAGCATCTATAGTGGAAAGATTCATAAGGACTTTTAAGAATAAATTGTACAAGCAATTTAGTTTAAAAGGAAACTATAAATGGATAGGAAACACACTTTCGGAAGCAATTAATGAATATAATAATACGATACATAGAACAATAGCTCTTAAACCAATTGAAGTCAGTGAAAATAATAAGGATGCTGTATTACAGAAATATAAAAAGCTTTTATTAAAGAGGAGTTCAACAAAGGAAAAAAATAAATTTGCAGTCGGAGATTCCGTTCGTATAAGCAAATATAAAGGAACATTTGAAAAAGGATATACTCCCAATTGGTCAACTGAAATATTTACTATTACGAAAGTACAAAACACAAACCCAATAACGTTTATCATAGAAGATGCTAGACATCGACCCATCTTAGGATCATTTTATGCTCACGAATTGCAAAAACCTAAATATAAGAACATTTATCTTGTAGAAAAAGTATTGAAGAAAAATGGTCGAAAATTATATGTAAAATGGTTAGGTCTACCTTCGCAAGAAAATAGTTGGATTGATAAAACAGAAATCTTATAAGCAGCAAACATCATAGTTTAAGCGCATTTTAATTGCGCACTTGAAACTGGACAGAGTATTTCATCGAAACAAAAAATAACTTATTTATTAATAATTTATTTACAATTCAACAAAAATGGTAGGGTCAAAACCTAAATCGAATGGAAAAAACAAGAAAAAAATTGTGTTCACTCCCTCACAGAAAGCCAAGTCTGGCGCTGGTTTTAAAAACACTTTCAAAAATATTGTTTCTCTTACAAAAAAACATATTAAAAAGTTAAAACCTACATGTAAAAAAGCGGCTATTGAGTTAGCAGTTGCTGTTGCACGAGAATTGACGAGGGATTCAGATACTTCAGTAAACATTCCCCGGGTGATACCTGTGCCAAAAGTTGGAGGAGTTTTGCCCCTAATACCCATTTTTGCCGGATTGTCTGCTGCAGGTGGTTTAGCAGGTGGCGCAGCTGGTATTGCTAGAGCGGTAGAAGCTATTAAGTCTGCTAAACAACGTTTTCAAGAACTCAAGAGGCACAATCAAAAAATGGAAGAATTAAATTTAGGAAGAGGGTTGCATCTCAAAGAGCACAAGAATGGATTAGGAATTTATTTTAAAAATAAAAAAAACTAATGCAGAGGCTACCTAAACGAGCGTTAACTAACATCGACATTCTCGAATATTGCAAAGAAATTCCCAATTTTCGAGGAGTTTTCATGCGAGATCAGTTGCCAAAACGTCCATTAAAAAAAGAATGCGGAATTATTAATCTTGATAGTTCCCGGAATTCTGGCACTCATTGGGTAGCCTATGCAAAATTAAATAATTATATCGAATATTTCGACAGTTATGGTAATTTAAAACCACCTGAAGAATTTTTAAAATATGTTGGCTTAAATATTTTTTATAATTACGTTAACAAGCAAAAAACTCATCCTTTCATTTGCGGCCACTTGTGTATAGACTTTTTAAACTCATTTTGGGATCTTCATAAATAGCTTACACTTTCAAAAAACATTTTAGTCAATAACAATGTCTATTACATTCACAATCACTGGAAATGAATCCATTCTTCGATCAGAATTAAATACTCATTTAATATTAGAAGACGATTACGAGTGCGGCTTACTGTATTTTTCAACATTTAATTCAATACCTAATATTACTGACAGCAACAATGTATTCGCTTACGGTAAACAGAAGGATATTAAAATTCCTTGCGGCGCATATGACCTGTCTGATTTATATGAATATTTAAAAAGTAATATGAACAATTGTCAGTTTAAAATCGTTCCTAACAACAATACTTCTAAATGTTCAATTTTTTGCAGCGAACCGATTAATTTTAAGGTAAAAAATAGTGTAGGTGCATTATTAGGGTTCTCAGAGATGTTGGATCCAAATAAATGGCATGAATCAGTCAACCCTGTATGCATTATTGCTGCGTCTGTGATACGGATCGAATGTGATCTTGTCCAAGGTTCCTATACGAACGGTTTGCCTACACATATAATTCATGAATTCGTGCTTAACAGTCCGCCCGGATATCAAGTAATTGAAGTACCTAAAAATATAATATATTTTCCTCTAAAGAAGAAACATATTTCGTCAATTACGGTGAAAATATTAGATATACAGGGAAATCTAATTAATTTTAATAACGAAAATATTAATATAAGTCTTCACTTGCAAAAGTCAAAATGATAATTTTTAACGATGATATCTGTAACAAAATACAAAGACAAAGTCGTTCTAACTCCACTGTCAAGCGCAACGTCAGACGAACTAGACGCAAAAAGGTTGTAGCAATAACAAAAAGTAATAAAGAGTTTCTTCGCGCTCTTGGATTAAAAATATGAGCATCCTCCATATAACCGACGATCCGCAATTCGACAATTCAATTGAAAGTTATGAAATCCATACTTATAACCCATACAATAACAGTTTTAATGAAAATGATGAAATACGAATACCTATCCATCAGCAAGATATATACGTATTACCTTCAGCTAGCGCGTTATACATAGAAGGATATTTTTCTATAACAGCTAAAGACGTGAGTGGTGTAAAAAAAGTGAAAAATGTTAAGTTGACAAATAACGCTATATCATTTCTTTTTCAAGATATTAGATATGAAATGAATGGGATTGAAATAGATCGAATTAGAAATGTTGGAATCACTACTACAATGAAATCTTTAGTCTCAATGAATGGTGGAGAAAGTAAAGCTGCTGCAATGTGGGGTTGGAACGTGGACGGATTTGATGATCACAGTGGAAGATTTAGTATTCTTTTACCACTTAATAAACTATTGGGTTTTGCGGAGGATTACAAGAAAATAGTTATTAATAGTAAACATGAACTAATACTAAATAGAAGTAGTACAAATCTTAATGGTGTTGTAACCGAAAAAGATGATTCAGTGGAAGTTAAGGTAAATAAAGTTCAATGGCGCATGCCGCATGTTAAAGTTTCAGATCATCAAAGGCTTGCATTGCTTAAACATTTAGAAAAAGATAAACCTATGCAAATAGCGTTTAGAAATTGGGATTTATATGAATATCCATTATTACCAAAAACAACCAAACATACATGGTCTATAAAAACCACTTCGCAACTAGAAAAGCCTCGGTATGTAATTTTTGGATTGCAAACTAATAGAAAAAATAACAAATTAAACGATAGCGCTGTATTTGATCATTGTAATCTTAAAAATGTGACTTTATTTTTAAATTCATACTATTATCCATACGATAGTCTTAACTTGAAATTTGATGAGTACAAATACAGTATATTATACGATATGTATGCGAGATTTCGTCAGTCGTATTATAACCTTCCTATAGATCCGCTGCTTGATCTTATACAATTTAAGGAAAAAGCTCCATTATATGTGATTGATTGTTCGAGGCAAAATGAGCATTTAAAAACTGGACCTGTTGACGTTCGTTTAGAAATCGAAACAGAAAAGGATTTGCCGGATAACACTAGTGCTTACTGTTTGATTATTAACGATCGTTTGGTGGAGTACAGACCTTTGAGTAATATTGTTAGAAAGTTGACATGATGTCGACAGCAATAGTTGATGTGCAGGGGTTTAAAACGGACAACAATTCATTCATTGTCAAAGAAGTTGCAATAGCTGTTAATGAACAATTACTACACCTACTTATTCTACCACCTTGCCCACTGCACAATCTCTCTCCAACCGAACGTAAACAAGTATCGTGGATACAGAGAAACAGAAAAATTAATTGGAATGATGGATTTATACCTTACGAAAAATATTTAATGTATATCCAAGAGTTTCTGATTGATAAGACGATTTTATGTAAGGGTCTGGAAAAAGTTACCTGGCTAAAAACTATTTTAGATCATAATGATGTTATTAACCTGGAAGATATGAACTGTCCTAAATTGTTAAGTTTGTACGAAGAATATAGATTGTCAAGTGATGTGTTTAACTGTATATATCATCCAACTGTATGCGCGCTAAGAAATGTAACTTGTTTAAGAAAATGGTGTTTAAATAAACATGTTTTATAAATTCTTTTTATTTATTATCTTATAAAGGTAATTAACCCTGAGTTCTCAAATCAAATAGTATTTACTTATTGAATTACGACAACGTCAATTACTAATGTCAATTTTAATAAAATTTAATCAAACCAAAAGTAAGGTTAAGAAGGATAATGGGGCTACATACGAGTATATCATGAAAATGGCTGAAAGAGAGCAAACATGGAGAATTTATTTTAAATCGTGCTATCAAAGTTTTACGATCGCTCGCATATATAGATCAGCGTTCTAGTATCGAAAGACCACCTTGTCCTTAAACAATTAGTATGGAATCGGCCACTCCAGAAAACTGTTAGCGGGACTATCCTATAACATTAGTACAGCAATGGTTGTGTGGAAAGTGTTAACAGGAACAAAGATGAATAAACAAAATTGACTAAACAAAGAAATAAATTTATGAAAAATAAACCGGAGTGCCGTAAACAAAAATATAAGTAATATAAAATTGAATTATACGGCACTCCGGTTTTGCTTCTCTTTACAAAATATTTTGTTATAGACATTTTTGTATCTACATTTCGACAGTATCAGTCGAATGAACGAGGCGAGGATATGCAAATTTACCATTGAAGGATTGACAGGTCATTCGTTAGGTCACTACCTGTTGAGTTTATGGAATTCTGAATCACTGATCGATGGAAACTATTGGGGATCCTGGATCATTATTGGGGATTCTGGATCATCCGAGCGCAGCGAGGACAAATGATCCAGAATCCCCAATAATACCCTACTCAGCGTTCGATCACCTGTTTGACACGTGTTGCGAATCGGATAAGAATTGGCAATGCATTGTTCTCGTGCAAGAGCGTTTGATTTGCTTCTGAATTTGTTTTAAATAGCGCCAAAAATTAGACGGTTTTTAAGAATTAACATAAAAATAAAACAATGCGTCAAGATATCAGACGCACACTCTATGGCTCATATGGTCACCATTGCACATATTCGTATTTCCGGCATTTACAAAATAAACAAATAAAAATAGATAATGGTTGATTTAGTAGGTACAACTTAAAATATTAAGAAGCTAATTAAAAATAGTTCACTTTCTGATTTAATCGCGATATGTCTCTATCAACTCTCTCCACTTGCATTTAATATAAACATGAATGAGTCTCCAAGTGAATTTTCCTTGACAAAGGGTTGCTGAGGTTATCTGTCGTGATATGGCCGACGAAGGCCAAGGAGAACCGCTCGCCATCTGTTCCTGTCCGTTGACAACCTTCCTAACCGTTTTTTTTTAACTGGACAGCGTTATTTATTACTACTATTTACCATAAGGAATGAGGGACTTTTTTTAAATTGGTACTAACGTTTCTAACTGTAGGAAGACGCTCAGCAGTTTCTCGCATATTTTGCACTTTTCTTCAGTGAATATTTTGAGAGCATATATTTTTAATCACAATAGACACAAATATAGCACTCTATATTGTCTTGAAAATGTACGGAAGAACAACGCCCGCCCGGTTTATTTTTATGTTTCACTTCTACAGCGTAATTAATCAAAATAAGCCTCAGACGAGTGAACATGCGTCAATCGAGACACACGTACAAAAGTAAAAAAATATATGTCAAATCAATGTTCACTTTCATTTTCTACTTTATTTCGGTACGGCAAGATTCAAATTAAAAGGATTGGTTTCTATATGTTACTCACTTTCTTAAACGCGCGATAACCACCAATGCCTGCCCAGTTGTGCAATTAATACTCTTCAGACAACATTCATTGAATAAATTATGTAATTAAAACGCAATAAAGCCCATATTAGCACCTCATTACACAACCAAAACCACCACTTTTTGTTCGAAAGTAATGACCGCCAATTTGTTTTTATTTATAACCTTAAAAAAATAAGTAAGGGCAGAGTTGAAGGAAGTCGATGTTATTAAATTTATTTATACTCGTTGTGTAAGTTTCCGTTGAACCGTTTTTTTAATATGAAAATTATGCCTTTGTAAGGCAACATCCTTAAATGTAAATAAAACAATAATACCGTATTCAACAACCATTACTTGTTTATAAATGTCAAGTAGTCGTTTTTTTAAACGTAACTCAAATAAAATATAATTGCATGTGACCGCCATCAAATCAAATAACATGCACTTTACCTTACAAAAATCTATATGAACAATCTTCGAAATTATAACACAATTTAACCGGCGCTACTAACGGGGTTCTTTTTTAAAGGCAAAGGTAATGTAGCGGCAGGCGCCAACAGCCATAGACCAGCACCAAGGCGGATATTACGGCATTACACGGATTTGTAAACATTTCCAAGCTGTTTAACTTAACGTCTTTTTCTGGGTTCCATTTTGTTTTGTAACGTTCAACGTGTCAACGATGTTATTTAGTTGTGTTTATGTTGTTAATTGTTCTTACTTTTACGTAATACGATTACTATTATTGCATTAAAATGAGTTTTATTCGCTGTGTTCAAGTATTAGGGTAAGTTGTAAATGTTTTGATTCATGTAATACAGTGTTTTTTAATCCCGTTGTACTTTTTTTTGTTGAAATGTAATGAGTCGTTGTAATAATAATTAAGTATCAAAGCCGCGTCGTAATATTTTTCCCGTGTTCTATCTGCACCTCAACCGACTGTCCGAATGCGTCCGGCCATGGACATTAAATCTATAAAAAGTTCCTCAGATCTTTACGACTCCGTCTTTATGTGATCTGATCAATAGATTTGGCTAAAAAAAGTTTAGTGGCTAATTTGAGCTATGTAAGGGCACTTGATTAATTAAAAATGATAGGTTTAGTGAAAAGCTACACCCACATAAAATACCTTATTAGGACGTTACATAATCGTGTAAATCCAATTAAATCCGATATAGTAAATCATTATTAGTTTCAAATCTTTACTCTAAAACTGAACTGATATTTAAAAACTGAGCAATTATACCTACGTATATGGGATCCAATGTATTTATGTGTGCGTGATAGCGGCATATGCCATGTGTGCATGTAGCGTTGTTCATCAAATTTGTGAGCACCAGTAAAGTGGATTACAATCAGTATAGTGCCGTCAAATCAGCTTTGTCATGGACCTATAATCACTCTACAGGAATGGACGGCGGACCCCTGACAACGCCACTAATATATACACAATAGGTACCATTCTTATTCAACCTAGGGGTCTCAAGCTAATCTCTTAACTGTATGGGTATTTGCATTCTTACATGGATGTATTTATTCTTAACTATTCATTCAAGTTTCATGAAATACGAAATAAACTAGGTGAAGGGCGCGATTCGTCACGTCTCTATTAGTACGTGTTTATAAACATTTACAATACCACATTTACATAAATCCATTTTGAGTTTGCTTTCAATATTTAAAAATTCTGTAGACCGTATTTTAATGTACGCAAAGGTCAGTTTAGAATAGGGTTATAAGACAAATAAGTTTTGTTTGCAGTCGACGTCTCGCTATGGTATTATTTGACTTTCTTATTGACAACTAATTACTGGCAGGTTCGAATGTGGACCATGGAAATGTGTTAAGAGTAAACGATAAATATACTTCAATACTTAGACAGGGTGAACCAGTTTACTTAGAAGGCATGACCCATTTTTTAAAATGTCATAAAAAACAATAAGATGTTTTTCAGTTTATTTTTATTTAAGCACCCTTTAATTTTATGTAAATTATGAACTTATGCATATTTAATGTAAAATTGGTGATATTTAAATAACGTTCATTGTCTAAAGACATTATAACTCTACAAAACATCCGACGTGTTTATTATATTAATGTTTAAATCAAATACGGCGTCCATTGAATGACAAGATTAATTGAATGAAAAGATAGACGTTCATTCAATTACGAGCGAATGAATTAATGGCACGGCTTAAAATTAACGAGCAACTAATGTTAATTTACTTGTTTGTAACTAGGGGACGTTGGGGTTCGAAATATAAACCGATTTTTAATCCTTTTCATCTGTTCTTAAAAATATCCGTTCAAGTTTTGTACATTAAACATTTGATTTTGATTTGTTATAATAATACAAAATCAAATTATATTATAATTATATGGTGCTTGTTGTAAATGATAATTTGGACTAGTAGGTACCCATTACTGTTGCATTTGCAATAACTCGGGAGGCGACTAATTAGAATTCTAGATAAGAAACGAGTCAGGGATCGAAAGTCAATGGGTTGCATTTCACAAACAAACCTATTAGTTACTACTCGGCTTAGATTTGACTGCCGTCCATCCGACTCATTAAAAAGTTTAGGCCCATCAAACTAAAAACAAACTTTCTACGATAAAAATGTTTTGTCAAACGATTTTACGTATTTTATAGGACAGTGAAAGTATACCATTATTCAATTTGATGATTATAAACAGGTTTAGAATTTTAAAATGCAGGCTGAATTGCCTGTCACGAACAATTCCAAATTTGAATGGTAGAACGAATGAATGGATAAATATTTATTTTTAACGCATGACGTGTGCGACATGTGCGTTACCAACGTTTGAGTGCATTTGCATCGCAATAGTCAGTTTGTGAATGGGACAATCAAGTCATATGCAGTATTATGCCTTTTTATGTTGCTTTTTATTTTATTTTGGTAGTTGTCTCTGTGGAAGTCTATTGAAATGCTACAGATGAGTACAAAAAAAGAAAAATAGGTGCAGTAATTAAATCATAATTACTAGGAGCTATACCTCGTACGCGATAAGACCAATTGAATACATAAGTCGCACCGATAAGGCCGACATAATGTAGCCATGTTTCCAGAACCTCAGTTAAGCTCAGTTTCAGTTTTATTTGCATTTTTTTGATTTTAAGAGATAGGTGTATTTGACCTTAGCGGATTGGTTTAGAACATGTTATATCTTAAGTTTTAAAACATCCATTCTATCCATCTCGAAAAAGCTATTGTCAATTTAACCGCCAAGTTAAAATAAAACAACACCTGCAATTGTTTTCCTCGAGTCCCCCAACATGCACTGGTCTCGCAGCGCGCAGCAGAACTTCTTGTTCTCCCTCTCAGCCGTGGCATTTGGCAGAAACATGGACAATATGGCCACATCTTCATTATTCTCCCTCGCCCTTCGTATCCTATCCTGACCTACAGTTTTCGTTGTCAAATGCAGACGAGACTTCAAATCATCACTCAACACATCCGCCGACATCTTTGAAAAAGTCCTTTAAATAAAAAAAAACACGCGGATTTGACGTTTCCAAATTTGAAAACTTAAGAGCGTGCCAAAGACGTTTTTTCGTTTTATTGCACGCGAGCGTGTAGGCTTCGCGGCTGTCCGTGCGGTACTGAATATTATGTTTGCCGTGGAGGGAGGCGTAGGCCCGACGTAGGCTGTAGATCGGCGATTACTCTTCGGAGCATCTTGGGATGTATTGTATGTAATGAGCTAATGAGGACATAATTCTTACGATCTATTTATGTTAATTTTTATGGCTTATGGCACAAATCAGCCGGTTCCTGTGTTGGTACGCTTTAAATTTGAGGATAGGTATTTTGTCTCGAAAGTATAGAGCAAGGATGCTTTTAGTGGGCAGAGCGTCTTTATTTTTTCATAGAGCCGCTAGATTTAAATTAACGAGGTACCTGACATTTATGACTAAAATTAACTCTTAAATATACCGATAGCCAATCAAAAACAATCGTTAATACTATGGGGTAGAGTTGCTGTCAGCTGTGTTCACTGATTCAGCTCTCCTGTCCATAAACCACGTGGTGCTGGCAGGAAAGAAACTAAAATAAACTAAAGTCGCATCCTTCGCTGCCGTAGTTCCATTTTTAATTTACGGCCAACTTTTTAAATATTATGTTTTCTAATGAAGCAAAGGAACACGTTCAGACGTTAAGTACCTAACTGATAACGGCACGTGCACATAATCACATTACGTGTGTAACTTAACTAAGCGTAAAGATAAAAAAAATACTTGAACTGGCGTTTTAAAGCCAGTCAGATTAAATCAGCAACTTATTCCAAATGTAAATATTATTCGGCCGAATGACGTATTGTCAACGCCCAAGTTTTGAACATCTACAATATGGAGTCATATCATAAGTCATAGGACGCACCTAAATTCATGCTGAGTTTATTTATAAACAGCGTTTATTTTAAGTTATTACGCCATGTCAGTTTTTTTTTTATACGATAAAGTAACTCTGTAAGTTTGTTTCTTTGTTACCCTTTTACGACCAATCGGATCTTAAAAAAGTTTGGCCAGGAGACAAATTCCAAAGAGATAGCGATTAACGACTTCTACGTATAGGAAGTCGCAGGCAGCAGCAAATTTTGTTTATTAGGCAGGAAAATAATCTGACTTTTGATAATATTTTTGCCAAATTGAAAAAGAAAATGTACTTATAACCCGCCTTTGTTGTACATATGACGACATATCGTTTAGATACATTTTACGGTAGAACCGATTTGTCAAAAGTCGTAATATTAGCTTATCTCGAAAAGGCGTTATTACATCTGCACTTAGACTGATTGGTTAAATTAATGATGCAGATGAACTTGAGAAGCGGGTCAGTGTCGTCGCACCTTTATTGCACCCTTAAATAAGTCCCACTTAATACTTATCCGGCAAATACACGGATAAATAAATAACTAAATAAATATCAATTAAATATCAGATGCCACTGTCACACAAATTGACTTAGTCCCAAACTAAACTCTAGGCTTGTACTAGACAACGATGAACTTACTTATAAGGAGAAATACATACTTATATATAGATAGAAAACATCAAAGACTCAGGAACAAATGTTCGCGCTCATCACACAAATATCGCTAGCTTCGAAGGCAGGGTCACTACAAACTAGGCTAAAGTGTCGTCACTCGATGATAATTAATGTAATGAATATGATACAAATAAGTACTATGAGAACTAACGGATACACGGTACAGTCGGAGGCGTCAAGGATACGGTACATTAAAATAGAGAGCACTTTAGGCTTTTAACAACTTTAAAATCAGAACGCTATTTGCTGCGTTTCAGTGACGCCAACGAACAACAGCGAGAAACATAATCGCTCACCACCTGCGATATCTTTTTTTTCAGAATTATTATTTTATTATTAATTATTGGAAAAACCAACCTATTCTAAGTGTCTAATAATTCTCAGCAGTCGCGTCCTCTTGGGAAGCGCTGGAAGAGTTTTGGCCTATTTACTGAATAAACAAGTTTTATCTTTATCTGGTCGGTTATTCAAAATTTCGTCAAAGATTTGTTGTGTTTTTTTTTTAAATTAAAACGTAGGTACCTATTGCAGTTTATATCCTGAAAAATTAAACTGTTTAAATTCACGGAATAAAGAAATTCTACTCAGATAGAGTCGCAAGCAATAGCAAATAAGATAAATATATTTTTGTTCGCTTGACAGGTCACTCCATAAAAGTAATTTCAGGAAGCGACTAGCAGCGACATCTATTGAGGCTTAAAATGAAGTACCATTTCCCCAAGCACGTTGTAAAGACGTGGCCATTGGACGTTTTCGACAAATCAAAGCTCATGAATAATAAATGTGACAATACTAATGCTAAATATTACGTGGATCTCCATTCATCACTCACTGATTTAATCTCAACTATAATGAATAATTTAGAACAAAACACGTGGTCCGTGGCATAGATGTGAATTACAAACTTATGTGTGCACGTGGTCAAAGATGAAACAGAGGGTTGCGTAGTGTTTTCAAGTATTCTGTTAGACACTGGAGCCGCGATCAGTGTCTTAAATAAAATTGTAACGGTTTGAACTGTTTGTAAAACGAAAATCGTTCGATTTAGGACTCTATTTTGCTGACTATAAAAAGGCAGTTATATTTTATGAATTTCATAGTTCGTGGTAATACTTATGGACGGCCCACGCGTTTATTTTCAAGTGGGCATAGGATTTTGTTTTAGTATGGAAATGAAGGGATGGGCTGTGTACAATATGATTTATAGTTAACAAACAAGTATTTTTCCGTGAGGACTCTATTATTATAATCCTATGCAAATACAGCTCGGTTAAGAACATTTATAACAAAATAATCACTAAATTTAAAAGTTCTAAGAAATATTTAGAAAAATTTAAATCTATTATTGATTGAAATAAAAAAAAACTTTCATTTTTATTACATTTTAATCACAGTTTAGTTATTTTAAAATGTAACCTTGCCTTATTGACTCGGAAATCAAAACTACTTTCGAATCTTAATGCTGTAACTCCAGATTCGAGACTCGTTACCAACTACCTACTCTCTGCATTAAAACATGATATTCAAAATAGCTTGTCTTCAACTTAAATCGAAAGATCACTATCTAAACTGAAACTTTAGCAATTTACGACACTAATACAGTTCCTTAACTCATTTGGCGGCAAGAACTTTAAATCGTGTCTATGTTTTACATAAATCGGGAAACCTGGCAATAAGGATATCAGGACTATCCCAAGGCCGATCGACCTCCGCCATTTTATAAACGTCACATTAATGGTATATGGTATACAAACAACCTGTTTTCGCCTACGCTTCATGAGTCAGGATGCGACATAGTGACACTTTGACAAATCGTAATGGACATAAACAGTGTCATGTTTATGAGACATTTATTGAAGATAGCCAAATACACAATATTGTGTGTTTTGTGTCTATTATGATGGTAATTAGGTTCATCTCAAGGTTCTTCGTACTAGTTATTAATATAGTACTATAAGTAACTACTAAGCTTTTGGAATATTAATGGAATTCTCGTGGAGCAGTAAACAAAGTCATGGGGAAAATCTGAAAACTAGCTAATCCGAGACTTTGACCTTGTGTATGCCAAAATGTAGCTTACTATCAATGAAAAAAATCCAGGAACGCATAGGATTTCCTCTATCCAACTTAACTTTATCCAGAACTGATCAGCCAGTATCAATCAGTATTGTTATAAGACTGTTTTGAGGATGGTGATCAAGGGCGATACCCAGCTTTTGGCCCTGGCAAATAAGAAAACTAAGCCAGGTCCCCAGCGCTTGCTCTCCATACAAAGAAAACTAAAGACATCACATCACAAACAAAATCCAGGGACAGCTAAACAAATTTTTCTAGCGCCAGACATCTTAGTCCAAAAGTACATTCAAAATTGTAGATGGCTGTATGACCTCACTAATAGACTAAGATATATCCAAATCCTTATAACGGCATTAAGTATAACAGTTGCAACGGCTCTCGGAGCGGTGCGCCCTGGTTATAGAGTTCGCTAAAATTACAATAATCGATGTCATTAGGTGACTCATGATTCCGCGCTTCCGCGGTTCGGTTGGATCATCGCGTGGGAGCCAATGGAAATCATCATTTACAAAAAAAAAAACCGGACAAACGCAAGATAAACTCGCGTGGACAGGGTCCCGTGAGTTATGAGAAATTTCCTATGTTACTTTAAGTACCTATACCTATATACTTCTTATAGGTTTCCCTGTAATATATAGGTAAAGAACTATTTTCTGCACGACAATCTGTTTCTGGGAATGGCCAATTGTCATCTATTTTCTTAAATAACTTTATAACTGTTTAATTTAAAATTAAAGTCATAAAATAATCGAGATCCTTATAAGAAGCCCTTTTATTGAATATGTCACATGGTACAGTGTCTTCACGTTTTTTTTTAATATGACCCCGTTTTTTAAATTTGTAATTTACGTTAAACTCCGTGTATGGGTCACATGTAATCACATGTATATACAAAATTTAAACTTAATCGGTCCAGTAGATCTGAAGCAAATTGGCTGTAACAGACACACAAGTAATCGTATAAGGGTTCCGTTGTTTCATTCGGACGTACGGAACCCGAAATTATGTTGGAGTCCGTACTGATTTGATGTTTGTTAAGTTATGTGTTTAACGTTGGTGGTTCGGGGCAGTAGTGGCGTTAGGGTAGGGCGCGGTCAGGGGTTCCCTTCGTTTCTGGTCAAATGTTTCATTTCCCAAACTTTCAGTTGCCAAACCGCTTTGTTTTCTGTAACCGTATATATTTCAGGATTTTATAAATGCTACCCTAATCTAACCTAAACGGTTATACACGATAGTACTAAAATAAATTCTGAAAAATTTACATGACATTGGTTTGGCAAATGAAACATTTGACCAAAAATATATTGGCCAAACGGCAGACTCCCGGGGGTCAGTGTCTCGTTCATGATAGTTCAGGCAGCAGCATCTAAGCGGACAGTCCAAGAGCTGAAAATGATCTACACACGATTCTATTGCCACGGGTAGCGTTGCCAGGCGTCTGGATAAAGCTGGACTCAGTCAGTCTTTTTGGGTACACCTGTCAGATGTTGGTTTCCGCTCTGCCCGCCTCACAAATGGGTAGCAAAGCGCGCGGACTAGCACTGTCTTCCCCAATGTCGGGGCAACTTGTGCTAGCCCCCCTGACTAATTGATTAAATAAAAGATCGCTGTTATAGGTTTTCAATTAACTCTATAAAGAAGCCGCGCGGTCGTCGGAGCAGTGATTCGATAAACAACATGGCGTGAACCCAAACAAGTTGATGTCATCAACGACAACGGTCCTAACAGAATAAGAACGTCAATGTTATATAAATTAAAAATATTTGCGACCTTAATAATAGCTCACCGAAGATGAAATATCCTTTGGCTGTCAAATTGTAGAGATGCCTTTATGATTAAAATGGTAACACAGATTGATACACAATTTCACAAACTGAAATAATGAATATCGGTGCCCGAATGAAGAACTAAAAGTAACTTGAAACAATTAACTCGTTCTTTTTTCAAACTTGTGTATCTGACTTTTCTTTTTTGAGCACTAAAGTTTATCTAACAGATACAGTTATCAGGAAATTGAAAAAACAGGCCTTAGCTTTAATTTCATGACCACTTTACAATTTTTACCTTGCGACACTATAATGCGTAAGTGTAGAGAAAAACTTGTGAAATAAACCGTTTCGGTATATATTGAAATAAGTTTTAATCAATTTTCTTTCATTGCAAAAAATAAATATCTGATGTGCATGGAGTTTAATTGGATTGGATGATTGATGACTTGTCTTTTGACCTGTGCATATCCTACAACAAATTGTATGAGTAGGTAGGTATATTATACATTTATGTTAGTCTGGGCTTATTAGTATAGCAATCTAGGTTTTTATACAAGTCTTGACATGACTAAGTATGTTTACTTACATTGAAAAATGTGATTCGTTACTTGGCAAAAGAAACAGGGAATTAAATTTTAAAATATAGCTTTTAAATGTCGTTAGTAAATCAGCATTCTAGTAACTCAAAATTAGGTACGTAATTTGATCTTGAATTTCGAATACAAATTTTATACTGATATGCCTATTTTTGCTTCCATGATATTTTTGCACCTATACTTTCCTAGCGTGCATAGATAAGATAACTTAGCACCACGGAGACCACAGATAGAAATACAATTCAATCCATTAGTGTTCTATTTTCAATTACCAAAGCCATATAAGTAAATAACGACGGGCAGTTTGCGCTCGTTTGAAGTCGTTTCGCTCGCTTATTTACGAGTGTTTTGCCAGTTTCGCTTGTTTCGCTTGTCGTGCGAGTCAATTTGCGTTTTGATTGCTGTTTAGGTACGCCGAGGTATGTTTTTTTAATTAGTATTTGTAATTACTGAGTAGTGGTTTAGGTCTGGGAAAGCAGGTTAGCAACTAGATTCATATCGTGTTGCTAACATATGGGTTTATTTTGTATGCAGCTAAAGTTGGGTAAAAATTACAATGGATTCGACATAATGGCAATACTGTCTTTAAAATTAATTAGGCATATTCATCTTGAGCGATTGCCTTAATATAATATGACGACCTAACGAAGCAGGGTTTTAAACTTAGGAATGTATGTATGAACGGTACGACAGATACTATCCAATTTGGTCTTAAACAAAAACAAATTAAAATATATACCTATAAAATTATCACATTTTGTCTCGCCATGACACCAAATCGTTATAAAAGGCGGTAAAATGACTCACTAAAATTCAATCAAATAGCGACTGTGGAGACAACACAAGCCATAAAGGATTTAAAAAGTAAAACGGTCGAGGCTATGGCATTGGCATTGGCTGGTTTTTCTCTTGAATGGGCGGCCTTAGCGCCTCCTTGTTGAGTAGCGGTTACTGGCAGCCCTTATATGGGCTACGAGATCGCGATATCTGCGGATGTAATCCGACTAAGTACTTCGTGTAGTAGAGGTATGTTCAAAACCCCCTTTTTTGGCAGCTTTCCTGTATTACGTGATGTTTCTTCAATTTGGTAACCTTTCAACGAGCACAGATGATAAAACGAACATTTCTCGGAATGCGTTTGTAATTGTGTTGTTTTTTTTGTTCATGTAGCCAAGTTTAATTTAGCGAGTTATATTAAGTTTATGTTATTTTAAATTACGCTAATAGTATTAAATTGTAATCGTTAAAGAATCTATAGCACCAATCCTTAATAGTTCTCTCCTTACATCGTTTTTAATATGAAAAACGAGTGATGAATAATATATTGTTAGGGCTCCGCCACAACTAGCATTCAGTCATCGTATCCTAATAGATAGCTGCGTCCCTCTCGGCCCGACAGTCCGACAATTAGAGCTGGGGCGCCCATTAGATACGAGTGCGATGATAATATCGATAACCAACCGATAGTTATTAAGGACAGTATCGTAAATCAAGTAGCAAAGCACTCACCAGCGCGGAACACCTCCCCGCAGCCGTCGCAGCGGCTGGCGAACTGCGCGTCATAGCAGTTGCCGCAGTAGATCTTGTCGAGCTTGGAGCCGAACTGCTTGTCTACCAGAGACACGCGGCACTTGGCGCAGAGGAAGCAGGCCTCGTGCCAGTGCTTGTCTTTGTACGACAGATCCTGAGGAAGAAAATATGGGTCAGAAAACTATAAATGAAGATAGCTATCAGCGTTCTTTCTTCATGATTTTATGAAACTTGGGCGACAAATATACCGGTAGCCACGAGACCCAATACGATAGCAATAGGTAAGTTCTATAAGAATTCTAAATGTCCAATAATATCACATAGTTTAGTTGTTAGTTAGTAGGGAATGAAAATTCGGATCACATTCCGAAACTTGTATTTAGTAAGATTTGTCCATTAAATGAATGATAATGGAATATTGTCTAGGCAACATCAAATATTTCTTCACATGTTAAACTTATATTGAATTATTAAGCGATCAAAGTAACGAAAACTCTTGTAACTTTGAGCAGTTGAACAGTTTTTTTTTTTTTATTAGTTGAGCAGTAAATTAATATTCGCGAGTATTCTAAATATAGTTATTACATTACGGAGTAAGGTACGATTGGTATTGATCAGTTTTTTACACAATATTACGACCGCCATGATGTATGGAAATTCGCTAATGGCATATTCATGTCTGCCATATATCAAAGGATGAAAAGTCATCCATATACACGTCACACTGAGACTTAATTATACATTTATAAACATGTATCTTCTCTTTAAATGTTTGGTTAAGCAGCTGGAACAACTTATTTGAGTCGAAAGCCCTGTCTAAGTATTCAACTTAGTATGGCATTAGTTAAGTCACGAGACCAACCCAGCGGATTCCTAGTTCTTAATTATTAGTTCAAAATGGTTGTTTTCTATGTATTTAAGTATTTATTTATCTATACAAGTATGTTTATTGTTGTCTAGTACCTATAGTACAAGCCTAGAGCTTAGTTTGGGACTAGGTCAATTTGTGTGACATTGTCCCGTGATATTGATTTATTAAATAATCTACTAGCGCTTCGAACAAGACCATCATTGCGGAGAAAAAGCGCTGCGAGAAACTCCAGCGAAGGTCATTTTTTAAATAATAAAATACTTAATACTTAAAAGTAAGTTACATTACAAGGTAATAAAATAATAAATAGTAATAATTAAAACTTTAAATTAAACATAATCACTAGGTAAAAATAACACGACGATGTGTCTACGTCGTCAGGAACGATAACTAAATTAACTAACTGGAAAACAGTCCTTGTAAGCGGGACCTGTGGTGTTAGACAAGTTGCATTCGACAATCGTTAGCGATTATGTTTCGATTGATAAATGTATGGAATTGACGTAAGCCACCGAGATAGTAACGTGACACTTACGTCAATTCCATATATTTTTCAATCGAAACATAATCGCTAACGATTGTCGAATGCAAGTTGTCTAGCACCACTGAATAGATCAGCACAGACAGTATCCGTTCACGAGTATGGCGCGTTTCTCTGCCATCACTTCCCTCAACCATGTGTTCGGGAAGGTAGCGACCCGGCTCTAAAGGTATTATGCGATTCCAAAAAAATCAACAACAATGAAAGAGTTTTTCTAAGCATGGGCATTCTTAGGCTGCGTTTCCACCAGAGATGTGCGAGCGGTGTGAGAGGAAAAAATCCACCAATAGGAGAGCTGCGCTGAGCGAGGCTAGGAATCCTATTGGTGGATTTTTTCCACTGTACTTAGGGACATTTTAGGGACAATTACCTAGTTCCTTTTTCAAACTTGAAAATGAAATCGTCACCAAGGGATGACTTCGTCATTAATTGACTAACCACCGCAGATAAACTACCACCGCTTCTGAAATTGGGACTGAAGAGGGTACTACTGTGATGGTGAAGAAGCGCCGCAAGAAACCCAAGAGCTACTTGTCATTAATCATACATGATTTTATGACATACTTTGACAACACGCTAGCCTAATGGTAGTGATCCTGTCTTCGAAGCTAGGGGTCCTAGGATCAAATCCTATATATTTCTTTATATAAGTAAGTTTATCGTTGTCTAGTACCCATAGTACAAGCCTAGAGCTAAGTTTGGGGCTAGGTCTATTTGGATGACACTCTCGTGTGTGTGTGTGTGTGTGTGAGTTATTTGGTTTCCTTCGTTTATATTTCGTAATATCTTGGGTTATTCCATTTTGATTGCCAAAATTGGAAGAGGTTGCTCATTATCGAGCAGGGTATAATTAAGACGTCCAAAACATCTTCAAACGCAATGAATGGCATATTACAAAAAAGATATAAACCAACTAGTGGGTGGCAATTAAAAGCTTTGTTTAGTATTCGCTAGTTGGGATGGCTTGGAGCAATAAATAACAAATAGATTTAAATCAACTAGGTACGGTTCGCTAATGACTTTGTTTTGATAGCAAATTGGTTATCTATCATTATAATTTATGCCATTAGATTTTGCGTTTTTTGATGATTACGCCTTTTTTTCACTTTATTTCTTACTTATCAAAGCTAACCATACATAAAAGTCAGGACTTAGAGTACTCAGGGTTCTACACATCAATAGGTAGTTTTGGTCTTGCATTTTAAATAGAAATATAAAGTATTTATTACGCTTAGTTTTAGAGCGATCTGTTGTACCGAAAAACAAACTGTACCTACTTGAGGAGTAATTTATGTTTCGTTTCTTCATTATCATGCCGCGCATTAATTTCGCGTGTAACCCGACGTAAATCATTACGAGCACTGACGCGCGTCAGAACTACAATCTTGTTATTTCCAGAGCATGATTCATCTCTGCTTCAAGACAAACGTTCAAAGCGTCAATTCTATTACTTACATCAATAATCAAAGTTCACTGACCAAATAACGAGCATAACGTAATATCTGCGAAAATTACATAGACACTGTATTTCATATTAACGATGTCGTCTCCTAAGCGCCGGAAGAATTCGAATAAATCTCGCGACGCAGTTGACGAACGCTTCAGTGTTCAGGTTTCAAAATAAAGCTCCCCTCATTCCAGTTCTATTCCTGACCGGCGCGGACGCATGTTTAAAGCTTTCGTGTCGTAATGTCAATAAAATATGAAAGTTTATTTTTACCGATTACGAAATACTTAGCGTATCTCGAATCCCGAAAGAATTACTGACAGATCCGACGATGGCTCAAGGTCGGATAGCTGTATCCAGCTCAGAAATAGCAGCAACGGGCGTTTGTTTTTACCGCTAGCCAATTTGTTGAAGTCAAAACAAAAGTACTAAATAATTCTAATAATAATGCCATGATTTATTTTCCTGCTCGTAAGCTCCGACTGCTTTTATTACAGTGTTTTCAGTTGTAACTGTTTCAGCTACATGTTCAATGCCACTGGGATTCTGTATTTCTTCTTATGTTTCATTCTGGACATTAGTAGTACAAGCTACACAAGCTTACTAGTTAGAGGATGGATTCGTCGAATTTTGAAAATGAACTAACTTAACCCTGCATTTTGGTGTCGAAAATATTGGTGATATTCCGCATTTTTGTCACACAGGCAGTACAAGACAATGTTGTCACCGTTCCAACACAATTAGGAAATAATCAGTCACACTTGCACTTCTTAATTGTTTCATTGTGGATTTTATTCTCACGCTTTTTAATACAGATGTAAGTGCTTAAGCACCGTGTAAACAGCAGACACGCTGCAGCTGTTTGTTCTGACAGGAAAAGTCATTCGTCGGCTGAAGAGATATATGTGTAGTGTTTGGCGTGGTCGGCTTGGCACGGGCGCTGGGGCCGTGCGCAGCCACGGCGGAATCTGGGCCGGCTGGAGTGACATAACTAAATTTGATCGGGCGGAACGTAACAAAGCTGGATGCCGAGGATTCTTATTTCAAACTAACTTTAGGTAAATGATGCCTCGGAAGAACCACTGTAAAAGGTAAAAGTGGAGCCAAAGTTCTGAACTTCAGCTACATAGATGATACTCTAATATGTAGTTCTGGAATCATTGAGAGCGTATTTGGGTTGCCGTTTACAAAAAGTTAAAGTTGGTGAAATTAGGTGATGTATTTTGCGCTTTGGAACATGATTTAAGTAAAATATTTGAGTCTCTCTAATACATAGCTGATACTGCAAAATATTCCATTCTTCCTAAATGATGAAGTATACTTATTCCTATTACGCGTGGTCAGCAATAGCAGTAATAGCAATTAAAACAAACATTTATTAATGTAAGTGGTGTTACAATAACACTTATCAGCGACAGTGTTTCAAGATTTATATTTGAGTTCTGCCAACTACTTTCGTGCCTTTACCGCGTGTTGGCGTAGGTACCGAGCCAACTCTTCTGAAGTTTTCGGTCATTGAATTCTGATACAATTCTACGTTATTTTTGCCTTCGAGTATCTTAATACATAACACATAAGTTCATATCATGATATGAATTAATTTAGATACACTATACAATAAATTGATAACTTGTAAACAATATATCAACAAGTCACAAGAACCACTCGGAAAGTGTCACCTCTTCAACAGTTGTAAGGACCTCTTATCCTACTACTAAGTAGGTATTAAAGGCATTTTGTTGTTAGGTTCTGGTTACCTTGGAGTCGATGCCAATGGTCTTGTTGCACTCCTCGCAGCCGTTGGCGAAGACGCTCTCGTAGCACTTGATGCAGTAGGGGTGCTCATCCCTCAGCACGTACCGCTGGCCGGTCAGCGACTCATCGCACTGCCAGCAGCAGAAATGACCGCTGTGCCAGTCCTTGTTCATCGCCTTGGTGTACTCGCCACTGAAAATTAGCTGAGGACAAGAGAAAATTCAAGGTCACATTGATGATCAGAAATCCATCGCTATTTATTGAACCGACAGAGGATAGTTAATTAGAAAAAAAATTACTTTTAGAATTGAATTGGATACAGAAATCGGTAATGGTAAGATTTAAATAGATATTCGAGTTGGCAAGATATCTTAGGTCAAATGAAGTGTGAGGGATTATGGACTTAGTGTTGAAGGTTACGTTAGTCTGGTTTCGTGACTTTGACCTATTCATGTGATCTTATTAAATTCATATGAGCTACCTAAGCTGTGTGCTATAAGATTATGTTTCTTTTCTTTGTTGTTTGGTTGGGCAGATCATGTTTCAGATTAGTTCGGAAATGAGTTGATGTTTTGTGGATGATTATTCGATTTGAATGCCTATATTACCTTAAATTAGGTCGGGTATGTGCGGGTGGCCAAATGCGAGCCTACGCGTGTAAACATTGTTTTGAACATGTCACTAGTCGGTGATCGACACTTGGCTGCACTGACACTGGCGTCACGGTCGAGGGACTAGCCACCGCACACATACCCATCGTCGTTCGTGGTGGTGGTGTTGGTCTGCTCCACTTCCGTAACAGTGACCTCGCCATCCTTAGATTCCCTACGCTTCGAGGATTTCTTGACCTTCCTGGTCTTCCTCTCGGTCGTGGTGTACTGGACTTGAACGTCTACGTCGGCCATGGCAGCAGTCGGTCTGCCTGATTACAAAAAGCGATACGACGCGGTCGCGACCCGAATTCGAATGGCGAGCACCGGTATAGGATAGCGGGAATTATTCCAGAATGTTTAGCGTCGTCGGTGGGGGGAGTTTGGGATTTAAATTTGGAAGAGTGACGGAGAGGGCAGGTGCGCGGGCGGCTCCCGAGCGAGGCGACCCGAGAATCGCATGTTTTCCCGAGGTAATACATCGGTCAGGATGCGGGCTTTGGCGGCATGCGACATTTAAGCTTCTTACTTCAGAAGATATTTGATTTCTATGTTATGAATAAACCAAGAACACTTATGCCGTAGGCTTAATTTGTTGAAGCGTTTAATGAAAGTTCGGTTTGATAGTTACTAGAGCAACCCTTTAAAGGATTTGAATCTTAAGGAATATTAAGACCACACAAAGCGGATTGTCAGAGTTTCATGATTTATTTCTGACTTGGAAATCTGAAACGGTGTCAGTTAAAGATAATAATATTTGCGCACGTCAGAGCACTCGAAACTGCTTTAAACTTCGACGCTAATGATATTTAGGTCAGTTTCGGCGGTTACTATCCTTCCGAGCTGCGCTTGCGGCTTGTTTTTCAGTAGAAACTATATTTTCCTGTTAGATGTACTATCAAAGTCATTCTCATATAATTAATTCTACTTATGTATGAGTCGATTGTTTTCGCTGTTTTTTTTACTAAGGACCAATATTATGTGGTCTGGTAGTTTAACCCCTTGTCTGTCTGTATGGCATCGTATTACCGAACCGAATAGACAACCAAATAGTTTTTGTTAACTTGATTACAAATTAAAATCTGGTTCTATCCGGTTTTCTGGATACCGGTTGGGTAAATTATAGGTCAACTCATCAACTCTAAAAACAGGCGTTGCAATTACGTCAAAGGTTTTAAATTAAAAACTGTTTGTAACAAACAAAGCAATACTTTTGATTTTAGTAGCATTACATGAAACTCAAATACCTGATCGTGGGGCATGCTTCAAGCCTATTATTGGGTAACAGTGATTAACTAACGCGCAACCCCGTAATGCAACATTAAATGCGCGATTTCGGCGCAATGAGCTTTTAATGGGGATTATAAAGTTTCAAACGGTATAAACTTGTTTCAACAGTACGTAAGATGTGAAACATGCGTCGGGACATGACATGATTTCGATAACTAGTAATAGGCCCAGGATTATATGCGGGTTCTGCGAAATGTACAACGGGGAATGTTAAGTTGTTGCAACCGAAAAACGTTGCAAAAGTCGTTTTATTTACGAAAGCATTACTCAAAAGAGAACCACTACGAGTAAGTAGTGAAAAAAATAAGACGAAAAGAAAATGTATGCGATTTTTACCTATAGACCTACTTACCTTACCTTTTTTTAACTATAAATATTTTTCGCAAAGCATTGTTTAGTGCGATATGTTAAAAAATCTAATGTTTTTTTCTGGTTTATTGGTTATTGGCTATGTGATAATTTGGAAGCACTTGTACATGAGGCAGTTAATAGTCAATTCTTATTCATAAACATGAGACGCTAGGGCATTTTACCTAGCCATTTACCGTAAAAAACAACTGCATCGAGGAAATAAAAAATATTTCATATAAATTATATAGTATAATAAGAAGTCGCTTTCCGCGACTGTCTGTCTTTCTATCTGTCTGTATATCTACTGATTTTGATGCGGTTGTCACCAGCAGTCCTATAATTTTTCACGGAAGGTTTTTATATGTAAGTATAATTAATTCTAAATTATGTACGGGTGTTACTGAAAACTTACATAAACCGAAGCGAAGCGAGGGCGGGTCGCTATAAATTACAAAGAAGAACTGCCAACTTCGATCACAACTATAGACTAAAAAGTACAAAATCATATGAATGACGCTAATGCTAAAAATATTGTATCACTTTTAACAATTCGGATGAAACATGTATTAATTGTAACATGAGAAGTTTGATTAAACCACAACACAGGAAAACAGGTGTTCTTTATGTAAAAACCGTTACGTAACTGATGCACTTTTGCAAATAGAACAAAGTAAACAGTCCATTGAGACTGTCCAGGTGCACCTTTAGAATTTCCTAACAAAACACGTCAGAGCGGTCAGAAGTTCAGAACGAATGAATGAAAGTGTCCGTGACTCATCTAAGCATTTGTTAGTGTATTTTGAACAACGCCTAGTAGACTTTTGAAAATCCAGCGTTTGAATCTTTCTTTAGAAACATTATGAAAATGGAACGGTAAATCGTAATTTTTTCGTAATTTCTTTTCTTACAGCTAGCCTGATATTTCGAGCGATCGATTTTTAAAACGACCGGCAGTTCATCAGTGATCTTTTTGAGTCGAAATGCTAATTTGATTGTTTGACGTTAGAACAGTATACACTCACAAGAGTACAGTAGAGTACAAAGCAAAAGGTGCAAAGTTGTACCTTTTTTTTTTATGTTAAGAAGAAGGCACACGAGCACTCAGGCCACCTGATGGTAAGTGGAATCTGAGACCCATAGACATTTGAATTCTCAAGACTATAATCCCAAGACCTCAAATGCGTTGCCAACCCTGAGGACTAAGATGGAATGCCTCTATGCTAGTAATTTCACCGGTTGTCTTATCCCCACACCGGAACACAACAATGCGAACACTGTTGCTTGGCGGGTGGTTAATGGATAAGATGGTGGTAGCGATCCGGACGGACCCTGCACAGTGTCCTACCACCACTAAAACACCTAAAACCTATACATATTTTTGTACCTACTCCATTTACTTAAAAAACTCTTAATTACGAAGATTATTTTTTAGGTGATAACTATAGGTATATTTGTGTTTCAATGAGTTTTGTAAAAAAATCTAATGATCACTAAAGTTTTAAATGAAAACATATGTCTTATACGCTTTATTTAGTTGCTGAAATCGTAATAAATAGGCGCGATAGCAACTTGGTAAAAGTTTTTCGATACAAAACACGCGATTTTTCGCATCGTTAAACTTTTATGAGATAGTCGCGAGCTAATGGGTATTCACGTAAGTATTACTCAATAGTTTAATATCTTGGCAGGTCTTCCTCATTATACTAGGGTGCGGTATTAATAGATGTTTCGAAGGAAATTCTGGGATATAAAGATTAAAGAAACGCTTGGCTGCAAGACTCAAGGAAAGTTTTAATCTTTGCCTCGACATTGATGGTAATGTTGGGATTAATCGTTTACTCTCAACATTTTTGTGCAAAAGCAGTTTACATAAAAAGAAGCGTTGGTCGGTTCTTGACACTGACAGTATACTCGTACGAGTATGTGCATCTCGTTGAAAAATGTTCCTGTTCACTGGCGAGCATAAATAACAGGTCGTTTTGTAAAGAATGTTTGTTGGCGAGCGTGTAACGAGCACAACATTCTGCTATAGAGGTAATAAACGTATCTTTTAGAGAAATTAGGGGATTAAAAAATACCTAGTAATTTATAAATAAATGAATACACATTGATACATAAATTTGTAGATGTTTGCGGATGTTTGTTTTAAGGTTAACTTAGCCTACCAAAGGAGCCTTTTAGTACCTACCTACAATTCCTTATTAACTGGTAGGGATCAGAGCAGAACAAAGGAACTTTTCGGAAGTATTATGTAACACCTAAAATTATTGTCTAGTATGCACCTACTATGGCTGGTAAAACGATTATTTCACGTTCTGATAGTTTTAGAAAGGTTGTTGAGTAGTATATTAATCATTATTGTGATTAGAAGATGAACAAACAAAACTGTAGAATTTCATTTGATTTTGGCAAAAATAAGGATCGAAAACTTTCATCATACTTTTCGGACAGGCCCAAGGGGAACCTGCCGATTCGTTTAAACAATACCTGTTTTAATGACTTAACAAATCAAAGAAATGAATGAAAGAAACATTTATTAGGCTATTAATAATAACTAGTAATAAATATTATAGTAATCAAATAGAATGAGATTGAAGTAAGAGGCCGTATTCCATACATTTAAAAAGTTGTACAGTCAACTTTTCCAACGCTTCTTTAGGTAATGTCACATGTAGACCCTGGGCAGTGTCAAATCTGTCAAATCCTAAGTAGTGAAAGAGCAACGCTAAAACTCTTCGGTACATAATATATTCGTCCCATTCCCTGCATTAAACTTAGCAGATTGTAATCCCTAACATTACGGCTGATCACTGACTCATCCGTACAAGCATAGTACAATGCTGTTACAAGTATATTATAGGATTATATAACATTACGGAAGCTAATTGTAATTATTATATAAAAATAATGTCCTCCTTAAGTGTTTCCGAATCCAGGCATGTAGCATGCCCCAAGTTTCTTATAAGTGTTAAAATGTAGTATTGAGATAACTGGAGTCTGCTAAAAGATTTCAGCGCTACACTTACGGTTTTTGCTGTCTATAACATCTGATACAGCCGAGCGCACTCTAAACGACTGTTTAACCTCAAAAGACATTCAATACTATCGAACGAACTGATATGTGTAATTTAGTTAATTTCGTTCGTAAGAAAGATTTTTAAGCAAAGTTCACAAGGCACATTAAACTGTAGATTTACACTTGAAAATATTGTTGCTTCTCACAAGACTCTTGATTCCTTGCGAGCCTAAGGTGATTTAAGAAATATCAAAATACTTAAATTGCAGAAATATGCTCAAGAAATTACTAAGGACATCTAAAACATTTGAGAGTATTGAGAATTTTCTTTTCCCATACAAAAAAATTACTTAGAAGTTACCGAGAATTTCTCATAAGCAACTTTTACAATTTGAGATGTTTCATGTCGATACAATGCTAACTGGTTAAAGTCAGAGATTTTTAGCTGGCAGCTAGTTTCGGTTTACTTTTTCTTCCGCGACTCCGGCGCAGCCTTCGGGCGGTCGACGCCTGCGCAAGGTCTCGGTCACTCATCGTCTATTTATACACTAGTCCAGCCCGCGACTTTGTCCACGTGTTTCGGGAGTTTGTCGAACTGTACGCTCGATGAAAAATATCTTATGGAGTTTTGGAATTAAAATTTATAGTAATCATAGTGGCTGTGAGTGATGCAAGACCCAAAATTTTGACGACCAGGGAAACGTTTGTATGTATGTAAATACTTGATTGTACTAAAAAGAGAAACAATAAAATAAAGAAATGTCGTGCAGCCGACATAACCATGGTGATTGATTGATTATGATTATAGATGTTTCATTTTATATAAAAAAATAAAATAAATTAAATTCAAAATTTTAAATTCCCTTACGAAAATATGTAGTTCTCAAATAGAGTCATAAATATATCACATCTTAAGCTTCGATGAAGTTACAATGAAAACTGGCGTGGGTAGAATACAACGATAGTTTCTTCCGCTGTATACTCGTATCAAAGATATCAAAATAAGTTCTTTGAAGTGATCCTCAAGTAGGTACTTATAATCTGGAAATTTTAAATTGGGTTTTAGGACGTATATTTTACCTTGTCATATGTTTATATATCTGACTGCTTTCGAGTAGGTACATTGTATTTTTAATGCCTTTTTTTGTTTAGAAGCTTGTCCTAGATTCTCATTCAAATTATTGGTAGAGAATATCATATTCGGATAAGAAAGCATTTAACTGATAACACCATTGGTTTCGTGGGACATATTTTATGTTTAATTTACTACTGTATTTCTGAAAAACTTATACCACTTACAGGACCACTTTACAGCATGACGCCCTAAAAAGTGTGAGTATATTATTTATACTACTAGTAAATTATCTGATAATTTCCTGTAAACCTCCTGTTAAGTTCACCTTTTGTACTTTAATTCTGTATTTTTGTGCAATAAACACATACATAACATCACGCCTTCATTCCCAGAGTGGTGTAGGCAGAGCTACAGACATACCAACAACTCTAAAAAGACTTGTTTATAATTCTGTAAGCACATTTTGCACAAACAGACTAAGAAGTTTACTGGTTTATTAGTGACAGGTTTCAACCCCATCACCTAACTGTACTATAAGCCCTTATTCCCTTAGTCGCATCTAACGACATCCACGGGAAGACATGGAGTGGCACTATTCTAACCCGGCAACCACACGGGGAAATAAAGATTAAATAAATGAAAACAAAAGTAGAAACATGTAGAAAACGAAAATTATACGAGAATTAAAAAGGACGACTTCACTTAGCAAGATGATACTGAGGAAGGTTATCAGGGTACAGCGCTGGTGTTCCGGGGATACTTACTGGTTTAACTAGAGTATAGTCAAGAGCAATGGAAATGGGACACTTAGATCAGAATTTCCATAGAAAGACCCGTTTTCCTTGCTCCTTAGTGTATATTTATACCGTACGTTACTAGACAGAAACTTAAACTTTAGCTCTATTTTACTATAAAACGATATTGCTTTTTACATGTTATCATATCGTTTATAACTCGGCCGCCATTACTGTCAACTAAATATGAGCTATCACAATACAATAAGATGATAAAAGCAATATGGTTTAACCAAGTACAATAGAGAACATGTCTGTTAAAAGGTCTTGTTACTACAGGATACGTTGCATCCGATTTTCCTCTTAAATTGAAGATTTCAAAGCCACTTCACGGTCACCTCTATCCAAAACCGAGAAACGTGTGCAAAGACGTAAAGCTTATTGTTGTCAGAGAAACTAGCATTAATAACTCTAACGTAATCTTTTAAAATAAACATGAGTAAGTGGCTGTTGCTATCATTATATTCTTTTGCGACGATCGCTGCTAAATCAAATGTATTTTTCTTAATGCCGGCAGCATTAGGTATAGGTACTTATGTAATGCCCCTCTTGCATGTAGCCACTAGCTATACAAAACTAATGTGGATTTTATGTCAAATTTCAAATGTAGTATGTCGAACAGTCTATACAGATGTGTTTCAAGTTACAACTACTTACATAAATGGACATACAAGTCTCATTAAAAAAAAACCGTAGGCATTTCATGATTGTTAAAAAACAAACCTAACGTAATGGGTTCGATAAAGAGGCCTTTTAAAAAAAATACTAACCATTTATGTATTGACCCCATTTGGTACATATTTTGAACTTTATATGTGATACGATCCAAATGACCGTTAGAATTTGCTTGTGAGATATGGATTTTTTCTGTATATTGAAACTAAGTAAATAGGTTTGTCTCTATATAAGTATGTTTATCGTTGTCTGGTACTTGATAAAATACAATGCAATATAAAACACTTTATAATATTGTACACCAAACAAAAACATTACAGATAAATTGCAATTTTAAAAAAAATGCTTTGTGGTTACCAGGTTAGAGTAGACACTCCATGTCTTGCCGCGGATTTCGCTTACGAAATCCACGCCTCTTAAGGCGACTAACGGCCGAACCCTATATTCAAACCGCAAATAGATAAGGCTTACTTCGGGTTGAAATTTGACATTTGCCCATACAAAATGTGTCAAATTTTAATCCGAAGTAAGGCTATCTGTCCGAGGTTTGAATATAGGATTCGGCAGTAAGGGAATAAGGGTTTGTAATACTGTTAGGCGATGAGCTTGCAACGTGTCACTTAAATAAACATCTTAGCCTGTTTTTTCAAAATGTGGTTACAGAATTATCAAGAATTATTTTTAGAGTTGTTGGTATTTCTGTAGCTCTGCCTACCCCACTGTGGGAATGAAGGCGTGCTGTTATGTATGTATAAAAAAAAGACACAGCTAAACAGGCAGTCTTATCGCTGTTTAGCAATCTCTTCCAGACAACTTTAAAGGGGTTTTGATAGCACAAACCTAGAGCTTAGTTTGGGACTGTCAATATGTGTGAGATTGTCCCCTGTTATTAATTGCTGTATGGTAACACGAGTTCCATGGCGTCATTCACCAACAGTCGGATAAAAAGAAACGGCGTCTAAAGTCTAGTTTTTTATTCACACGTCTCTGTTTACCTTACTCTTAGGTTTGGCCTGGCAACACTTAGCCGTCTAAATATACTCGGGCGCTCCAGTGGCGGAAATAGATTAGAAAGGGGTATGCGGCAAGTGATTAATAGCTTCGTTACGCAGTCGGGTAGCTGAGCGATTCAGCCTTGTTCGATGACGTGGGTATATTGCACAAATATATAGTACAAAGGTAATTTTTATACTCGATAGAAATTAAAATGCAGTGAGAAACGAGCGATGTTTTGTAAGGCGAAGGGGTAGAGGTGGCCTTTTTAGGTACATATATTTTGTTTGCTTTGTTAATGCGATATCTACGATTATTTTACCACAACATAAAGATAAAAACCTCCTCCTCTTCTATAATATAAAAATGAATCGCAAAATGTGATGGTAAGCGCATAACTCAACAACGCCTGGACCAATTTTACCAATTCTTTTTTTATTGTGTTTGTTACTGTGAGGAGCAGGTTTTTGTGAAACAAACTGAAAAATCCACCGGTAAAGTCAGAAATTTGCAGCGGGGCGAAGCCTTTTGCGGGCCGCAAATAAAACTTTAAAAGTTTGAGCAAATTGTATCTATGAATAGTAAATTTTAGTGTATTTACTGAAGAAAAACTTAGTCTCTGGAATAATCTGTATAAATTACACACCCTTAAGTCAGAAGACAATCTCATAATCCTAAATTAAAGAACGAATATATACATTAAAAGCGCAAGTAAAAGAAACAAGACACCTAATGATTCTGGTGGAAGCCTTGTAATTTAGGGAGTTAACGTTTTCAATTGCCGGCTTCAAAAGTTCTGACGAAGCTCTTTTCAGGGATTTCAAAGAGACATCTCGCTGTGTGACGCGGAGCGGAAAGTAAAGGGAGGCCGTTTTGATAATACACTCAATTAAGAGCCATAACCACTCACCGAAAGAAGAAATCTTTACAAATAAATGCGATAATCTTGGTTTCAATGTTTCCTTTTTCTGCCGTAGCATCACCATAACCCCGTGGGAGCGCTCACTCACTAGGAGATTCACGATTATATCGGAGCGAGGTCGCGGGATCACATTAGTCAAAACCGAGCCAGAAATATTTTTGTTATCCGAATCGGAAAGTAGTCGGATTTCAAATAATGTCAAATACTTATATAAATAAAGCTGAACTATTATAAAGAATGGAGTTAGGCATACAGTACAGTACGAGAAGATTAAAATTAAAATTATAACTTTTTAGAGTTCTTCATATATTTTTAAAACAATTTTAATGACAGATCATTAACCTGAAACTTCGGCCTGTCATGAATTATGAAGCACAAATAGTGTTCCCTTGGATTTTATTTTCGAACCGTAATAATTACATGGTTATGTCAAAAGAAACGTTAGTTAAATCCTATACTTGTATACTATATTTGTTCATATATACATACATATGTATAGATAAGATTATTTATGGCTCAATATAAAATTACGTTATTAAATCAATTTGTAATTACGTTCTCGAAAACAGCTCTATTTTGATGAATATTGCGGTGTAGGGCTTTTTTGGGTATAAAAATCGATCTGTCATGTCCAAATCTTCGGGGAAATTCCAAGGTATTTGACATATATAGACGACACTATCAAATTGTGATTTAATAGTGTCGTCTACATACAGCCGGAGCTCGTTCGCCCAGGTACTTTAATACCACTAACGGTATATGATACTTTTTTTTTCATCACATCTGCTCAGAAAGGATGTTATTACACGCAGGCGTATGGAGTAGTTATAGCCGACTTTTATAACTCCCGAGGGAGTTATGAGTTTAGTTTAAAAACATAGAACCCACTATCGTAATTACTTCATTTCACACTATGGGGGTTTAAAAACAGTCAAGGTTTATATCCTATTTCCAAAACTTGGCTACGAACCAATTTTACTGTTTTAAAATTTTATACGATACATTTTACTGCAATATATTTATTTATATTTTGTAATTATTTCAGAAACATTTGCAATTTTTATTTGAAATTTAATATTGATAATCGGTACAATCTGGCAGTATGGCCTGTCATGTGTTTTGATAACTAACGTATGGCAGTTCTTAGCATTATCTGTGGAAGACTAGGTACATTGAAATAAATTGAGTTAACATGTTGACAATCTCTATTAGCGAGTAAGGGGATAACAAACTCAAGTTATTAAAAGCCCTCCGCCTTCGGCGTCGTTCCCTTCTTACTTCCCTTGATGCACAATGTATTATTACGCGTAATCTTGATTCTCAACTCATGTACAGTCGCGGAAAGTGAAGGCTGGTCACTTTTGAATCTTAACACAATCACATAGAGTGGCAAGTGACAAACATTTACTTTCCGCGACTGCAGTACTCCTGTCAGTAAATAAGAGTTATAACGTTAACGATATGATAACAAGTCAATTGCAATATTGTTTTACTAAGAGGAATAGTAGTCGACACTTCTAATGAAGAAGATACTAACCCTTATTCTACCCAGGTACCTACATTTACTTTTCCCGTATTGTATGTTTTTGTTGTACTCTTTTTGACTCTGCCGCTATTACTGTCAACTTAATGAGAGCTATATAATTATCATAACAATGTAGAAAAAGTTACAAAGTAAAAAAAAGAAACATTAGAATGGTTAACAATTATCACTTTTCTTCACGATAATTATTAAAAAAAAAAGAATTACACAATTAGAAAGCCCGAAAACTTAAAATTGAATTTTAGGTTGTTTTTTTTCATTTTTTTTTTTAATAAAATACGACGTTATAGCTATACAGATAACATTAGGGTAATTTGTATAATTCCCCCCTAAAATGAAGTTTCAACAAATTTTTATTTTGTCCCCTTATAATCAACCGTTGGATCGTAAGGATGAGCCCTGCAAAAGGAAATCTTTTATTCGGGAGCCCGTTGTATCCCATGTTTTTTTTGGTCATAATGTCATTGTTGACATTAATATTGATTGTCATAATTTTTTACATCGCTGAAACTGTTAACTTTTGAGAATTTATTTTATCTAACCTGATTAAGTTACAGCTTTTTAAATAAATAACTTGCGATAATTATGACTTAAAACACATTATGACTAAAATAATTAAGACAGAGAATATAGACCCTTTTATTCATCAAACGCCGTAAAATTTACCCTATAGATGTGAATGAAAGAAGAGCAATAAGTTTAACTATGTATGTATGTTTGCATAATTATGTTTATGTTGTAATATATTTACATCGGCAGATAAAGTTCCAGGAAACAGAACCCGTAGGTACTACGGTCGAAATCGAAGATATATTTACATATTTTTTTCCTTGTTCCATTGTAAAAAGGAGCAAAATTGTAAACATATCTTTAACGTCCACTATGCGAGGCGGAAGTATTAAAGCTATTGTTGGAAAAACAATACAACAGCAGGCTGATGTCACTTACAGAAGCGAGATCGAAATACTTTTACACTGTAAGTGCCATAAAAAGTACAAAGAGCTGCAGTCACTAGGGGCTTCTCCTCCTTTCGAATGCATTCCAAAAAAAAACTAGTTATTACTCTTTATTACGAGTATTATGTTTATCGTCGTCTAGTACCCACACAGAAAGTTCCTCCGGTATAATAAGTTACATTGAATAATTATAAATAGCAAAAAACAACATCTTTTTTGTTTAAAGTATGTAGATCTTATATTTATTTTAACTATGAGGATGAAGAATAATTAGTTTTTTTCTTATTTTTGTTGTATTTTCTATTATTTAGATTGAGTTAATTAGGCAACTAGAAATGCGATCTGCATATTCGTGTCCTTCTAATCGTAAACGCCGCCTGTTAGACACCATTTCTAAAATGGAAACATACCTATGTTGTTAACGCTAATTTTCGGGTACTTTTGGTGGCTCTCCTTTACTACTAAAGCGGTATTATCCCCTTGAACACCATCCACCACCATCTCTAGCGACTGGTTTTCGTAACCCAATGTCTGACAAGTGACATTATAAAGGCAGGTCGGCGCGTCAGTCGGCGCACCGCAAGTGGGTCGAGGTCTGCCCTGCGCCGGCTATTTTCGGCGCCCAACTGTTATGATATCAAAGACAAAGTCTCGCCTAGCTCTGTAGGATTTGAAATCATCGTGACATCTACAAAGCCAAACATTAAAGCTTACAATTTGGATCCTGTTCGAAAGGGTTCTTATAGTAACCTCATGTAGATCTAATAACCTTGAAATCCGCTCTTTTACTAATATGTTTAATTAAGTATATGCTGAGCAGTCAATATTAGATCTACACAAGAGAGGTAAAGAAAAACACACAAGGGGAATCATAAAATTTAATTTTCCGAATTCAGTCATGCTTATCGAAGCTCGTTACAGCGTGCGGCGTTAGTCCTCTAATCCCCAGAGTTACCCCAGAAATCGTCTATTTCATCCTCTTCCTCTTCCTCGTTTACCTCTTTCTCTTTTTCTTCCTTCTCCTCGAAGGAGCCGAGTTTGGGCAGATCTTTCAGCTTCGGCTTGGGCGGTTCCTCCTCCGGCAAGCTGTCTGCCGAGGGTTCCGCGCTCCAATCGTTCTTGCGCTCCTTAGAGTGCTCCCGCGACCGACTTCTGGAATAAGAACGTGCGGCTAGATTAGGCGCGCTGCCGAAAGCCTGCGCACGCTCCTGGGCGGTACGCTCGAACTCGGCCTCTTCGAGTGACGTGAACAGCTTAAGTTCCTCCTCGCGCGAGGCCCGCGACTCGCGCGACGAAGTCGACGACGACGAGTTACGCTTTTTGTAACTTCTGCGCCTGCCACTCGGGTCGCTACGTTGCAACGGTCGGAACTTTATTCCGTCAAGTGATCTTAAACAAATTTACAATATATGAGTTGGTTTCTGTACAGGCGGATCCATGAGCTGAAGCTGTCTACCGTGCGGCATGAGGGGCTAGGTGACTGCGGAACGGGGTGCAAACACTACGCATGATACGTGCTCTGTCCAAACAATGAATATTAACCTTAAAAAATCTTCGCTGTAACCTTCGTTGCCTTTATTGTCTTCTTCGGATGACTGGAAATGTATTTCGGGCAGGTTTTGCGGGGTGGGGCTTTTAGGACGGTAATGCCAAGTCAGTTTCTCTTTGGCCTCGGATCTCTCACTGGCTTCTCGTTCCTCACGCTCGAAAGAATTTTCCGAAAAATGATTTGGATCTGAAACGTTTTCACAAGACGTAGGTGATCGGTTTCTGATTCCCACACTGAAGGACTCGGACGCGTTTGTAATTATTGTTTTGGTCCTCGTCGGTGTATACCTTTCTGTCCGGTAGTCGCCGTTGGAGTGGGAGTTGCTCTCGACCGATTCCTGGCCGAAGCTCGAGATTTTGGTTGAGAAAAGTATGGCAGTGGAGTTTGGTTGGCCGTCGTAATACTTGACGGCGGCTTGTGTGAGTTTCCCGTTATCGTCATGGGAGAGGCAGAGGTAGCCCTGTCCACACTGCGTCGTCCAGTCTGAGGAGTGGCCGGGGTTGGCAGTTTTCTGCAGAAGTTGGTTGTAGTAGTCGACGAGCTCTCGGAAGTCGGGGTCGGCGTCGGGCAGCAGGCCCGACAGGATGTGACGTAGGCACTCAAGCGCCTCGAGCACGCCGGCGTACGAGATGATAGCCGAGAGCACCAGCCCCATGTTCACTCACTCACTGATATACTCTTTTAAGGACAGGACGGGGCGGGTTCCTTAGAAGATAAAGGTGACGGGAGCAGGATGGATGCAGCGATATAACGCCGGGACAAGATTTGAACAACTGAAATTGAAATGATATTAGTTGCCAAAGAATTGTGTCCAATTTTAGAATGGGGTTTGGCTGAGGCAGCTCGGTGCGCTAACTGTAGCCCACGACAAGGCCGGCTGCTGTTTATGTGAAGTAACATTAATTTATCTTTTGATCGAAAACGTTATTTACAGCGGTATCATTAAAGGGAGTTGTTGTTGTAGCTGTGTTTCACTGTCGGTGACATTATTGCGACTGTGAACGACTAAATCATCCGCTTTCAAATTAAAAAGTCATAAGCTTTGATTTAAAGTCAAGTCGTGTTAATAGCGTTATGTACGTTATGACTTATCAAGCGCTTATCATCAAGATTTATATTCTAGTTTATGTTCACTAATGTATCAATATTATAAAGAGGTAAAGTTTGTGAATTTGTAAGTTTGTGACGTTGTAGGGGGTAATGTCTGGATCTACGGAACCGATATAGATGAAATTTGGTATGAAGATATCTAAGATCCCGGGGAAGGACAAAAAATACTTCGTATTCCGGAAAATTTAACAATTCAAACAAAACGAGGTATTTGACATAATATAGACTCGATTAATAGTGTCGTGGTCTATTCCACATATTCGCATTAATACGTTACCCAGAACAGTCGGAACGGAGAAAAACGGTAAACGGTAGAATTTTGACGTGTAAAAGTGCTCATGCGGCCTACTTACTGAATAAACAACTTTTAACTTTATCTTTATTTTTAGAAATAACATTTGTATGAACTTGATGTGGCGAACCACAAAGCAGCTGAATCAAATAAGCAACCGCCACCAACTGTATATTATGTTCTCCTTGTACGATATGCATCGTGTTGACTGTAAAAGGTTTTTAACCCTTGATAGATACATACATACATACATAACATCACGCCTTGATTCCCAGAGTAGGGTCAGCTGAGCTACAGAAATACCAACAACTCTAAATAGACTTGTTTATAATTCTGCAACCACATTTTGCACAATCAGGCCAATAAGTTTACTAGTGTATCAGTGACAGGTTGCAAACCCATCGCCTAACAGTACTATAAGTGTTTATTCCCTTAGTTGCCTCTTACGACATCCACGCGAAGACATGGAGCGGCACTATTTTAACCCTTGATCGATATATAAAACCATCATTCGAAAATCGGGAAGAAATAAGGGGAGGTCCTGGAAACTATAATTCTAAGTATAAAGATAAAATAATTTCTTAAATTGATTCGATTTAAGTGTTCATCAATGTTTTATCGTTTCAGAATCGTGATTGGAACTTGGCTCGTATTTGGCCATCATTCTAATATGATTGTTTTTATTTATGACATCACACGATGCAATTTAATTTATACTTATTAAACTTAGATTGTCTGTGATACAATGAATTTGTTTGTGCTTCTTTATTCTTCGTTAATCAGTAAGGTTGTTAAAAGTAAGAAGGTGTCAAATAATTAAACAAGTCAGTTCATGTGGAACACAGGTTTATTTGTTTTTTTATAAACTATTGTCAAGTAGCCGACAACAGATGGAAATTTCCACGAAAGCTCCTACTTAGCTAAACATTTAAATCAGAATTTACGAACGTGAGTCATCGAATTCTAGAATTAAAAAAAAATGTTTACAAGAGTGATGAATACAAAAAGTTATTAAAAACCGTCGCAAGGAATACTTTCTTTTGACATGGAGCCAAATTGCTTTATTATTTAGATCTGCGCAGTGACATGACGGTAAACTGTCATTATTTTGTCACATATAGAGTTCTCTCGAAGGTGACTCTAACTTCGTATGACGTTGTAAATAATATTTGGCAAGAGGGGTAAGCATGATACGAAAAATTTCATGTTTTATTTTCATCCAGGTGCTGAAGAAAGAGAGACAATACCTACATAGTTTCATACAATATTGTTACCTGGGGCTCTATTCTATTGGGTAAAATCATATCGCCTTTGACGTGTTATCGTATTGTTATTAGATAACTCGGCCGCCATCACTGTCAAGTAAATAAGAGCGAGCCATCGTAACGTTGACGATACAATACTACGTCAAAAGTAAAACGCTTTTGTTTGTAAGTATGAGAATATGTATGTAAGGACATTTTCGATGTAAAGGCTGAACGGGGCCCTATTTTGACCGACAAGGTGTCGTTAGATTCTTCTCCGAGTCGCAATGAACACTGGGTATTTAAACATTCAAAAGTCGATTTAAGAAATAACACGGATATTAACAAAAATAGATGAATTTATTAATACACAACTACCGACAAAAGGGCGTAATGTTTTTAAAGCTTCGTTTTTTAAAAGACTTCTTAAATGGGTACAAGATGGTGCAATACAAGTTGGCGGTTACGAACAAAAAAGTTTCTGTAAACAATATCATTTTTGGGACAAGCTTTTGTTGCCAACTGTACTTTATGTTGCAGCAAAGTCGTTGGTTATTAAGACCAACCTAATGAGTCCAAACACGGTGGGTCTACTTTAAGTAAAGCGCCACCACATTTCGACTCCAACATCAGACCAGCTTGATGATGCCAATTATTGTATTGTCATGGAAGTAATGTAGGTATACCAAATTTCAGCTCAATCGGTCGCCGGAAAGTGGTTCAAATATTCCTTGCAAGATTTGACCCGAACGTACACAGGTACCCACCTATGTACATACAATCATTGCAAAGTAATAAAAAGCTTGTAAAAAAAACAGGTTGCATAAACAATAGCACCTATTATTAATGACGTGATAATTAGTCGTTACGCAGGAAGAGGTGCCCAGGAGGTAAGATCGTGCATCATTAAATATATAAACCAGAAACTAGGACCCACTGTTGAAGATCTAATTCTATGGAGCGATTGCTGCGGTGGTCAAAACCGAAATATCATAATCATTTTAATGTTAAAAGCAATCTTAAACTCACATCAACCGTATTAGTTGAAAAACATCCTCTGCGGAACATACGTGAACACTTCTCCCGCAAGGGTTCAAATAGCTATATTACTCAAGGCATCTCACTTGTAGAACGTATAGGTACATAACGTAGAAATTCAGCGTCAAACCAAAGTTGAAGACTTTATTTACGGGTTGAAGATGGTGCTGTTGCATTTCTAGGCGTGAAGGTGGTCGGTGGACCGAAGAGTGTATTATGGTGCTGGTAGTCTTGAGCACATTCGTTAGAATGCTCGAGTAAATGCTAGGTCTATCAGCAACTTTAGAATGGTGGCTCCGTGGTTAAATGGTCATGGTACGTCATTAAAAAGGTTCCGAAAGGATGATGACGAAAAGCTATTTTAAATTTGGTCGTTCATGTAACATTGTACGTCTGACACAAACACCCTGAATGAATCGGTTTCGATTCAAAACGCGTTTACTATTTTTCGATGTTCTAATTGCAGAGTAGTGACGTCACCGTGACGTACTCGGGTCGTGTGGAATAAATTCCATACGTTCCATAGTTATACTTGTATTTGTATGAGATGCTAAACATATGGAACATCGTGTTTATAAAAAAAACACTCCTCTCAAACAACTGTTATTTGACTAAGTGTAGCATCTCATTGTTGTCAACTTTATTTAGCTAATGACTGAAGAAATAGCTCCACCCACCTCCTTAAAGCGTGTGCAGTCCGTCTATGAGCAAACGGTTCTAAAAATCAAGATACAGAATTTATTTATTTACCCAAACTGAAATAACATAATTTAAGCGCTGTAATCATTTATAGGTTTCTAGTTAAGGACCTCGGGGTGGGTTCTAGATCGCTACCGCCATCTTAAACGCGAATCCTGTTGCTAACCAGCAGCGTTCGCACTGTTGTGTTTCAGTGCAAAGGGTAAGACAGCTGGTTCACTGACTTGCAGTTAGAAGTTTAGGACCAAAACTCTATTGTAACATTTCTAAAATCCCGTGATGCTAACCTCTAGTTATAATTGTACGCAACGTTTATTTCGCGACATGCATCTAAGTTAATAGTATTAATCCTTATGAAAGCTATCAACACCATAATAAAACGCAAACTTTCAAATTAAAGCTCTATCTAATGCACCTTTTTTGGTAACATGAATACATATACTGTAAGTCTATGGAACTTGCTAACTATGTAAACAAACAATATATTGAAATTGACATCTAATGTCAATTTTAGTATGGCGGTTTGTTTACATAGTTAGCAAGTTCCATAGAATGACACTTTACAATCTTAAATATTAATTACTAAAGCAATTTTGAGAGTTAAATGCATTGCTATCCATTCCTAGCCCACACGTCTCCCCAAATCCCTAAATAACCAAAAAGTACAAGGTCAATGCGAGAGAAAGTGTGCGCGCGGGCAACCCGATACTCTGTGACGTCACGCGCGGGCCGTGCGCAAAGGAGCGCGCTATGTCGCAGGGAACCAATCATACCCTCTTACTTCACCCTGGGAGCTTTTAAGAGACGTTAATTATTTTTTTTGGTTTGCGTCGTGATGACGGCAAACGCCCTTTCAGTAGGGTTAGGCAGGTTGCATTCTGCGATCGTTAATGACGCCAAAAATAGAATATAGTTATAGCCAAAAGCTCTTGTACATTTTATAACCTAGTCCTATTTCCGAACAATTTGAGAGTTTTAACAATAATTTGCTTTTGTGAAATGCAACATCCCGAAGTGGGTACGGCGTCTGTAAATTACAGTCTTGGACTTCTATTACCAGGTGGAAGACATAGATCCCGATTATGGTTTCATTAATATTTAGCGAGCAATAAAATAACGAAGTTTTTTGTAAGAGCGGGATTGATAGGAAGGAATATGTGACTTCTAATGTATTCATCGTAGATGCAGACCAATGGTCGATGATAAGACATCCCTTACTGACTAGTCTGTAGGGCTAGACAAGTTGCATTCGACAATCGTTAGCGATTATGTTTCGATAGACAAATGTATGGAATTGACATAAGCCACCGAGATAGTCACATGGTACTAACGTTAATTCCATATATTTTTCAATCGAAATATAATCGCTAACGATTGTCGAATGCAACTTGTCTAACCCCACTGGGTCGATGGAGGTACACTAAACGACCATCAAGTGGCGCTAGCCTGACTGTCACAATAAAACACTCACGCGAATTGCCTCATATAAATACAAAACGGGGGCTATGATGGGAAATTAGAGTATGAATGCAGTTTCGAAAGAAAAAAAATCGGCAGAATGAGGACACATTCCTCCAACAAAGAGTTTATTGAACTAAAGAACAAATTCTCGGACGGGGCATTCGCACCAGTTTACAACTATGTTTACACACATAACTGTATTTCGGTCAGCGTAGTCGGTGAAGGCCGTAGCACCCATTCACTAAAACGTAGACAGTTGGCAGCCTTTTCCACCCATTATTTTTTACGCTAGTCAATGAAGAAGGACGTACAATATTTACGTTATTAAAATAGACTGCAACGCTAGATTCGCACACTTTTTCGTAATTTTACCACTAACTTAACATTATTCGAAAATGAAATGGTGGAACTGCCGCGCTTGTTCTAATTTTGAACGCAGCTTAAGTGCTATAGTTAACTTTTTAATTTTGACATATGGCATGAGACCGTTTGCGCGCGTACTGGCCAATGCGATTAGACCTACGTCTAATTCCGTCATTTTAATCCAAAAGCTCGTTACATCACTAATTTACGCTCGCCGATTGTTTTGAACGTCATTCCGCTTGACGTTTAAAAAACATGATGTTTAGAGGTTTTTTGTTTCGTAAATAGTTTTGTTTGTAGTTTGGGCTTTGGAAACTTGCCCAAAGTTCGCGGTAGATGGCGCCTGGAACCAGTTATTAAGAAATTTAACTACGTAGAGGTTTTTTTAAAGTATTAATCTTATGATAGTAGGTAACAATTTCACCATGTTAAATTTAATCAATGTTAATCGACTGTTAGTTCATACATTCTGACAACTGTTAATGCTCTAATCGTCTGTTAAGTGGTTAACATCGTATGGTGACATTAAAATAAATAAATAAAAATTTCGTCCGATGAAAGCTTGAGTTCCGGGGAAGTACAAGGGAAGCTTTTATCCCGGATTATTGAATAGTTCCTAAGGGTATAGCGATAACCGATTTCTTCGCGGATGTATTCGCAGGCAGAGCTAGTTTTTGGATAATTGAAATTCTGCTTTTTATGAGCCAGTCGGACTCGCGCACGAAGGGTTCCGTACCATTATCTATAAAACATTTATAAACATGTACATTAGACACTATATTTTCACCTTTTTTAGTGTCACCTATCCTGGTGTCTGTTTGTAACCACCGTGTCTGTATTAAGACCGAGAAAAGAAACACTTTGCTAATTTGTTTAAAATTTATTTATTTATTTATAAGTATCATCATTTCTTTTTACTTTTTGTGCAAACTTGTATGTGTCCAACCCCATGCATTGTCCTTACTCATTTGCTTCAGGGTTAGCTGGAAGAGATCCCAATTAGGGATAAGTTCGCCTTTGTACATTAATTTAGTATTATAATTGTAATATTTATATTTTTGTGCAATAAAGAGTTTACATACATACATACATACATACATACTTTGTATGTATGGTTATTAATTTAATTTAATTATTTATTTTTGAAGTGAATATACAATTTCAGGCGTAAAATATTTACTTTATTCAGTTTTTAGTATTTGTTGTTATAGCGGCAACTGAAATACATCATCTTTGAAAATTTTAACTGTCTAGCTATCGCGGTTCATGAGATACAGCCTGGTGACAGACGGACGGACGGACAGCGGAGTCTTTACTACTACTATAGGGTTCCCGTTTTACCCTTTGAGTACGGAACCCTGAAAATCATCTTTTGCAGAAATTGAGTCTCACGAATTATATGCATACAATTAAAAAACTTTTTTAACCACAGATTACAAATGAAAAGGTAGGACAAATGATGAAATTTGAAGAGTCGAATACTTAGACACTACTTGGACCACTATTTTATTAAATAAAACCATTTAATTTTCACATGTTATCGTATTTTTTTTAACTCGGCGGCCATGACTGTCAAGTAAATAGGAACTATCATAACGTTAACCACACGATAACATGTCAAAAGCGAATGGTTTTAACAAGTAAAACAGAGCCCTTTCTGGCCAGACTATAGCTACTTCGTTTACATTAGATATTATTGTATTTAACGTCAATATATTCGCGACAGCTGTATTAGTTCGTGTCATCATGCCAAGGAGTTGACTGACAAAATTGACATTCGACAAGATCGTTTGGTAAGCGGACGTATCAATGTTAAATGTGTAAAACAATAGTTGTATTGGATCATTCGAAACATAATCGCTAACGATTGTCGAATGCAACTTGTCTAGCACCACTATTTGGTCTAGTGGTTGACTGGTAGAGAATACCTTAAGGCCGCCATTTGTACTTACTTTTTTACCGTGCAATAAAGTTTAAATAAATAAGTAAAACCCACATGGTTGAATTTTTTTGGTTAGTCCAATCAAACCTAAAAAGCACTTTTTACTGACATTTTATTTCGTTTCATGTATTTTATTATTAAGTTATTTTTATATAGGAAATCCGCCGTTATTACTATTAACACACATTCTGAAGCAAAAATCAGCCAGTTATTTATTACGGACTAAAAGATACAGCTCTTTAAAGCCTAGCCTAGGCTTTGTACCAAACCCTAAAAAGTTAGAGAGAAAATGCTAAAAATGCTGCAAATGCTGGATATGATATTAAGAGTGTTTACATTAATTCTCTAATAACAATATTTTGTTGTCACTACATTGTTTTTACAATTTGTACCCTTTATATTATTGTCAAATATTTTGTGTGAACATTACGTATTAATACCAGTTTAAAATTGACGTTAAAGCGACAAGGTAAAAGATAGTTAACACCGCAACCCATTCAATCTGTCTCGTACCTAAATATCAAACAAATACTTTATACATCTCATTAAACTATTTGTCTAACACTATAATTAGGAGCCAACTATAGTTGAAATGCTTTGTTGACGGTTTCGGGGTATTTGCCATAAATCCTCCCTCGGCACACCGCCAAGTTTCCCTAGATCAGTAACCAATCCACCACGCAAACAATCTCGATCTAAAATTAGTTATAACTGTACTTTTAGTAATTAAAACCATGTTTTTTACTATTGGCTCATTGCACTTATTGGAAGAAATCACCAATTACATGTAAATAAATCATTGTAATTAAGAATTCACGTAACCGATGGGACATCAACATGTAGTACTTGATTTTATAATGTAGCGCAGCGCCATCTATTGTCGAGTAGTCGAACTAATAAGAGCAATGTATCAGTCAAAGCGTTGCAACAACTTTAGTTCATGTGTTCTCCAATAGGGGCGCGTTCAACTATAAAAGGTAGCGCGTTATCATTAGAAATAATTGAAAACTAATTCACTATATTGGCTTGTAATTTGAATCTTTACGTGCAGTCTTTACCTACACTACGTACTAGTAATTCTGAAGAGTAATTCATAATGTCAAATTCATCAAATTTTCGAATTTCCAATATTTATTAATTTTATGACCAAACACATTTTTTGGACATTGCTCATAGTTGTAACACAACCTGGTCTACGGAAGTATATAAATTTAATTATTTATTTAATATAAGATCCAGCACAACATAAAAAGAAATAGTGTTTCTCCGTGACTCTACTGTCCCGAATTTATTGAACCCTTCAGCTGCCGGTTAGTCGAAAATAAAGTTCCAGTGTCTCGATATTATGGTACTTATAAAAAAATATTTTTTAAATTTATTATGTAATAAGTATATTTTATGGGATACTTATAAGAACGTATGTTGCCTAAATAAGTTAAAAATACCTAATACATATTATATAATTATGTTATGCGGACGCATATTATTAGAATTTGAGGTTGAAATTGCAACATAGCTGTGGTGACGAATGATGTTGACGTTTATTATTATTACAGTTTCTTTATTATTTATTTCATAATCGTCATTCAATTTCGATAAGTTAATTTAAGTATTCTAAAAATTTATGGTACTAAAATAGTACAAATACGTACACCTTTAGATGAAGAGTCGTAAGCGTAGATGCACATAAAGCTCATGCCACTAATATCCAGCGAAAGCTATTCATAGCTTAATGAACTTTCTGAATTAGGGCGCGAACAGAGGAAGAAACCTTTAAGAATAATAATTTATCCAAAATATTAAGTTTTTTCAAAGGTTCCATTCAAACCCTTAATTTACTGGGAACAGATTAGATGAAGAAAGTTGCAAATAAATTGTTTTAAATTAAATAAAACTAAATCGCAGTTATTTATAATTATTTTACAATACTACTAACATAGTATTCGGCACTCATAGTAGCTTTTGACGTTTACGTAAAGACCGTGAATTTGTTCGAAAAATAATGCATTGGAAGGAATCAATTATATGAGTTGTGACTATGACTTTCTTTGTTTGAACTTGGTATTAAAATTAGTAGTTCACTCCGTTTTAAAAAGAAATAAGGTTCAACATACAAACAAGCACCCTTTCTTTCTTTTAATACTTTGTTTGTTAAGTATTTTAATTCTTATAGGATTCAATTTTCATATGATCTATCCTGCTCTGTTATTATAAAGTATTCTTCTTTATTTATTAAATGGCGGTCCACACAGTGATTTCGCCAATGTCAAGTGAATAGAGTAAATCAGTAAACAGAATAAATCAAAAGTAAAAGCCGGGCATTTTTCAATCGGCCATCTTCCCTCCCCGAAGGTTACCGGAATCAAATAAAGTATTTAACAAATGTTAATCTAAGTTGACCTCTATGTAAAAGGTGTCTATTTATACTCGAATTTATTTAAGTAAAGAAACTTAATAAAATATAATGGGGTAAAAAGTGTGTTAATTAAAAACAACTCACACCAAATTCCTGTCTAAGTTTCTCAACGCACACAAAATACACAGGCGGGTTCGCGCGCTAAATTCAAATTCCGAATCTCACTTCGGGCGCGTTCACTTTTTTAATTAGTTAACTTTTTAAACCTGGAAGACACGTCCGCGGTAACTGTCGAAAGAGGATTGAGTCTGGCAACGCCTGGTCGTTGGAAGTTGTCGTGTGCGTGCGTCAATTATATTTATTACATCGAACTAGCCTATAAACAAACCAACACGACGGACTTCAAAGAGATCGATCGCCATTTGGGAGATCGATGAACGCATTCTTAGCGCTGTCATGGTGTCAGGAAAATTGTACGGTCCAGAAAAAAATGTAACATGTTTTCATAGAAGAAAAACATCACAGAAACTCAACACAACTGGCGATAGTCACCTAAGTATATCTTTTTCGATTGACTGATGATTTTGAATATTATATAAAACAATACTTTATTGCCACTTTATTTTGATTAAAAACCAAAATATTAAGTTTAGTATTTCAATAAAGTAAATGACATTTCCCAATATTCATACTTTTTCGATATCGGTACTTTTTGGGTTGACATTTGGGGCCAGCGATTGCAAGATAGAAACCAATAATATTCATTATTTCAATAGTTATAATTTTTACAGAGTCTGCAGTGATTGCACAGGCCTATAATTGATTACCACTCACTTTTAAATAAGAATTACTTCGTCCCCTGGCCTACTGTGCTATCACTTATCTCTATAAACGTTTTTACTCCAAAAAGACCGCACGATTACTTATTTTCAGAGGTTCATGCCATGTCTGTATGAGGCTATAGATGTTTAAAATTTATGGAGGCAATACAAGAAGCACTAAACACATACTTGTATGTTCGCGATTCACGCATTCAAAGTTTAGGTACCTATCAAAACAATACAATTAACACACTGACAGCTGTCAAATGCGACCTTTTCACCGCTGGGTCTTTTAGTAGGTACGTGTTATGACAAGCGCTCTGTATAAAACATCGACAAACAAGCACGCTTCCGAGAAAACTGATTACATATTTATTTTCCGATACCCCTCTGCTTAATTACATATTCATCGAGCTCCCCGAATGTCCCAGATAAATAAAACACGACTCCTGCGCAATGTGATCGGTTATTCGCAATATCGGCCCGTTTTAGATACAGCCGGCAAAGGTCGGGTTACCGTCTTTATAAATTATCTGTCGCAGATAGTTACTACTTAAAATATAATACATTTCAATAGGTGCACTATACTTCTGCCAATTATTGTTTGTACACGTATTTAGGAAGAATGCCTTTACAAAGTAGGTTCATGGATTTGACATGAGCGAGCAACAGGGTATCTAAACTTTTTGGGGATTTTAAAATCCACCACGTAAAGCCGCGTCCGCTGCGCCGTGTTTTGAATGTTTTTAAACATCTAACATATTTTTCGAACAGAAAAGGGGTGTGGCCAAAATGTTTATTGTTTACAAACAAAGAACCATGTTTTCCGTCACGGTTGGACGCGTTCGTCTGCGGGGAGGGGGTCATGTATTTACTTTTGAATGTTTTGAGTTCGTGTGAAGATCTGTCAAATAGGGCATTAATTATTAATTATAGCATCTCTTTTTGATACCTTTCAATATAAATAAATATCCTGCTGTCAAAAGAAAAGTGAAATATTATGACAAATAATACATTGTTCACTCCAAACTCGCAATGGACATGCAGTTGTACCCATGGTTAGTTTTTCGACGCAGCGGACACGCCTTAAGGCGTACGTCACATAAGAAAACAAAATGCGTCTATGGTCACAACTAAAATATTTTCTTCCATAATATATATTATTTCCAATACCTATCTTATAATTGCAAAAAAGATAACTAGGTAGACGTTTACCGAAAGAAAATTAACGATGGCTTGGACAGATCGTTCATTTGACCAAATTCCAACATGAAAATGCCTTAAATTTGTAACTTTCAGTAAAGTTATTAGCCTACCTGCCAAAAGTCGACATTATCATGTAATATGTTACATTAGGGTAACTATTCTTTTATCGAAACACTTTTCAATGAACGTATCATTACGCAGAGTTTTCATTTCATCGAAAGGCGTGTCTCACCGCATGAGTTTTGAGTAGTCACAAGTCTAACCTAACCTATTTCGAAAACATCATGCTTTCAGCAGAAAATAGCGTGAAATGCCACAATCGATGAAGTTACGCTATCTCGTATTTAACATCCTCCTGTAGCATTGTGCATATGTATGATACAGGCTGTATCTTACCTTAATCACGGTAAACGCACTGGCCACTTACAAATTTAAAACCAAAAAGGTGCGTGCGGAAAGCGAGCTATAATGCCGATGTGCCCATCACAACTGGTAAGAGGAGGTGTTACGGTTAACCAGTTTATTTTTGTACGTAACCAGTAAACGCATTCCGAACATATTATTTCATTAACCAATTCCGCACGATTGAAATATTGGCGATCCTGTTGCCACCTGACGTATTTGGTTTATAAAAAGAATTTGAAGGTGAAGAGCATAGTTTTAACGGTACGTAAATGACTCCAGGCACTGGCTAATATACTCGTAGCTGATACTGATTTACAGTTTTTTTCCTGTAAGGTAGCAACATCATAATAATCAGATGTATTCATGTTTGATAACTTTCTGAACTTAGAAGAGCACCACATTATGTTGAACAGGTTTATAACCGAATTCAAAAAAGGAGGAGGTTCTATATTCGACTTTATGTATCACTTTTGGGATCCTATCATTTCATTTCGTGACAACACATGTCTTTTGTTTCATGATAAAAAAATTGTTACTTTTTGTTTGTCAGGAATGTTTTCTTTCTTTCTTTCTTTTCTTTCTTTTCATAACAAACGTTTCACAAATGATTCATTTCACAAAAATACCATTTGACAACCCGCGTTTATTTCGAAACTGTAATTTCTGGATTTATTTCAGGACCATCGTGTAGAACCCTATAGGTTAGGTTAGGTTAGTTTTATAAAAAAACTGACCTAAGTATTTGTAATTAAAGAAAAACAGCGGGTTGGCAAATGAATAGGATTTTTCGGCGAGAAGGCAGAGAACCATTACTTTAATGGTCTATAGTCTTATAAATAACTTGCAATTTGTAATGTACAGTTATACAGAGAGTGGGGCATTAGAAATTTATACGTAAAGCATATTGTTTACATGCATAATAATAATGCATTTGCATGAATGAACGAGCGCAGTTGCATCTCGTAACTCACCGTGTCTGCTGAGTATTCTGCGACACTATTCTGGATTGTTCACAGATCAGTCGCTATGATTTACTCGATTTAAATTATATAGGCGTTACTCATGATCAGAGGGCGGAATTCTCAGGACAAAAATTCAAATCTCGCAGGGATAGAACATTACTTTAATTGTGGAGAGTACATAATTAATTTAAAAATGTCTACTATAGAAATAAGATAGCACCCGCTAGACAGTAAGTTTGCAGTGTGCGGGACGGACTTGAAACCAGCGCTGTAGAGCGCGAGCCTGCCGGAGCGCGCCTACAGCAAACGCTGAGTCCTAATCCTTTGCCACATATATTTTGTTCTGTGTAGCCTCTTACTCATATTATATTATATTCTTTTTAAGTCTAGTTAGTAAGAGCTCCATTGTTTTTCGTGTACTATTTTGTGTGTGTGGCAATACATGTTTTCTTATTCTTATTCTTATTTTGTTTTATCGACTTTTCCAGTTATCGATATTGTGTAATCGATAATTTCTTTGTTATTTTAGTTTTGCTTTTATATTAAAAATGTAAATGTCATTCTATATTCGCATTTAGTTACTGTTTTCAACAATACGTGGAGCTCTAAGAGTGAATTTGTAAATATTGAGTTGTTTGTCTAAAATAAGTATATATCTTTATTAACGGTAAATAACAAATGAAAATTAGGAACAAAACTAAATCGAATACATAGAACATTTTCTTGTCCTTATCCCATTTACTTGGGGTCGGCGCAGCATGTTTTTTGTTTCATACCTCCCTGTCACTCGTCATCTCGTCACTTACTTCCCTTCTCTTCATATACAATAATAATAAAAACTACACCTACATTTACCTAAAACTATACTAATCTAAAATAATGCCCTCTGCATTGTTAAAAAAATTGAGTTGTTCTGTTGTAAATTATTTTTCTTAAGTACAATGTATCGATAGAAGGTATAATTGTATTTCGTAAAAGATCTTGTGCTACGTGAACCAGAACTACTAGTCGATAGTCGATAAAATGCTATGTTCTATCCTTATGACACTTAAATTTTTTCCATGAATATTCCGCCCTCTGCTCATGACTATGTCAGTGTAATAAAGAGTTCGGGATGCGCGTAAACATAGAAGAGCAATGTATTGCGATGAAAATACATAATATAGCTCCAATAACGTCACGCCTTTATTCCCAGAGTGGGGTAGGCAGAGCAACAGAATACCAACAACTCCAAACTTGTTGATAATTCTGTAACCACATTTTGCATAGTCAGGCTCAGATGTTTAACAGTGTATTAGTGACAGGTTGCAAGCTAGTGAGAAATAAATAGTTGTCTTGGATAATACGAAATTAAGTCATAAAGGTACCTACAGCAGTAGCATTATATGTATCATCAACCCATATGTACGAGTACCTGCTAGGTGTAGATTAAGGCTTCATTTTGTAATATTGATTATTTGGTCTAATCTTTTGTTAAGGCATTTTACTTTGAAATCACGCTCAAAAAGGCAATCTGAAGGTGTTGACAGTTAACTAGGTTATCTGTCAATTTAGGTGCAGTATTCTCTGGGATAAAGTCTAGACCTAAATCTAATAAGAATAAGTGGCTTAGTGCAGTACTCTGAAGCCATGGATATTTTTAATCGTACGGAGTTTGAATAAAACGCAACGCAGCTGCAATATCGTCGCATCAAACCAGAATAAGATGCAGTTATTGCGTGGGGCAGTCAGACCTACTTATTGAAAAGTTCCATTTATAATTAGAATAATATTTGTGGCTCCACTCGAATGTAAACTAGGGCTAAAATATGGACTAGGCTTCAATTTTATTTGATCAAGCTTGAACTCTAAAATTATAAACAGAAGTACTAATTTTCTTAAGCAGCGTTTGTCCCGTTTATTACTTTGTAAAAAGCACTAATGTATACACGGTATAGTCAAGTCCGTGCAGAGCCAGACTGACTGAGGGTTCTGTGGTAGTTTATGTATGTATGTAAACACTTTATTGTACAAAAGGAAAACCAAAACAATACAATGAATAATAATAAAAAAGGTGTAAAAAGGCGAACTTATCCCTTGAAGGGATCTATTCCAGCTAACCCGTGAGAGATTGAGAAAAGTGAAAGGTTGTGCATCGAGCAAGCAGGTGTACAAATTTATTTAGAACACCAAAAAACAAAAACTAACCAAGAAACTACATAAATATATACAAACATATAGAATTATTTATTGTTTATTTTAATTTAGTTTATTTATTCATCAATGTAATATTACTATGTAAATTGCATTGCATGTCAAAAATACGAATTACATTGAGATCGTCAACATAAATACTACTAATCAAATACAAAAATAACACTCGATATTAAGTCACGTAGTAACCAAGTATACAATAGTAGTCTTTGGTAGTAAGTACCTTGTAAAAGTTGAATGAACTTCATAACTTTAGTTAAGCCATTATACCCTTACCGTGGCACCAATTTTCACCTGTTGGCCGAATCAATATACGTAACCAGTGGTTAATTATAATAAAATTGTAACAAATTATTTGTTTAGTGACAGTCGTTTATGTCTTAAATTTTAATGTGTTCACATCCTAGTCTCTGTCGTGTGACATTATAAAAAATCTGTACGAGTTTACGGCACACTGGCCCGCATTTCTACTATATTGCTTTTGACGTGTTATTGTATTGTTTTTAACTGGGCAGCCATTACTGTCAAGCAAATTAGAGCTGCCGTAGGTTGGCAATACGATAACATGTTAAAGGCAATATGGTTTTACCCTGTAGAACAGAGACCCTTATATTTAACTCCGTTAAGAATTAGAAACGAGTTCTCAATAGTAGTTATCGTAGGAATCCAATTTGTTTCATCGAAAATGTGATCAAGAAAATTTAAACTTTTTTTTTAACAAGAATAAAATATACTTAGGAGTTTTTCAAACATTTACGTACCTTAAGATATTTAGAGGTAACTTTCAGTAAGTATACGTTTACAGTTTGCATCGCGCCGGTCAGCATGCGAAAATATACGTGGTTCGATAAAGTATAAATACATAAATAAATAATAATATTGCGAATTACGCAACCGGCGCGCGCGCATGTCCAAATTGAAGGTATCCCAAACAAAAAGCGACGCGCGCGCTATTCTTGGACGTCTGACATTTGCCAGCACACTTCCCGAACACTTGCCTAGGTGCGCCCTGCGGCATCACCTGGCCTTAGGACAAAAAAGTATTATAAGTCCAGTTTATCAAAACTTGTAAGGCTGACATAAAGGAGAACTAACAACCAATAAAAATAAGAATAATATTGCCAGATTAGTGGTCAACTTAGCTTTATATCAGAGTCTCTGATTTGGTATAACGATATTCATATTTTCGTGGATGAAATGTAATTTGAATGGCTGTAATGTAGTGTAATGTTTGTTAAAGTTTTACTCCGTCCGTGCCGATCACTAATTATTATTTATAACAACTCATCAATCTCATCATTAAATCATTTAATCCGCAAATCTAATTAGAAAACGCATTTCTGTGTAGGTATGCAAAGCAGCGCAATTTTCTAAAGCCATTTTCTTTTCAGGATGTCAGATCATACGAATTCATTACTGAACCAGATCATAAACTTCATTATTGTGAGTTCGAGGTCAATCGCGGATCAGTCCAGAAAAAAAAAAGAAAATAGAGTTAGGTACGGTTGCCTTTATAAGTACCTTGTCGCTTTAACGACTTTGTCAGATTATTGCAGCCGTTCAAACATCATGGTAAAGTGACAAAGCACTAAAGTGTGCAGCTTCTTAAAAGGCCGAGCTTCCAAAGGTCAGTTTACTCTTCAATTATAAGTTGAGGGGTTATCATGACATGACTATGCAGTACGTTCTACGGCGAGCGTGAAGGACAGAGCTATAGCAATTATATAGCTCTGTCCTTTTCTCTCACCGTAAACTGAACTGCATAGCTACGTCATAACCCCCTAATCACTTTTCAGTCTATGCTATATGATCGGCAACCATAACGATCAGAGATAGTAATGATTATGGTTATAATGAAAAATGATAATGATTTTGGCATGAAACTTTTAATTTCAATCTATTTTCTGAACGATTCATTTACAGTGTTGAGTAAACAAATGTTAGATTAATTATGATTGCGGTACCGGTTTGATGAAGATCCAAGACGGTGAAACTGATAAAGCGATGTCATTACTTATTGGAGGTTTTAGGAAGCTATTAACCTGTATTAGTAAACGGAAGAATAACATGCCAAGTCACATGACAGGAGCTTTTGGCCACTCCAAGTAGCTCAGCAAGTTTTGTTTGTTTACTGTTGCTTATAGGTAATTATTATAGGTATTATTATTAGGTATGAAAGTGAAGTCAACACATACAATTCAGGACAAAATATATATTTTTATGGCAAGGAGAAGGCACACAAGCACTCAGGCCAACTGATGGTAAGTGAGATCTGAAATTTGAATTCTCAATCTAAGACTGCAATTCCTAAGACCTCAAATGCGTTGCCAACCCTAAGGAATAAGAAAATGCCTCTATGCTAGTTATTGCAACGGTTTTTATGTGTTTCGGTGTGAGGCACCGGAACACAACAATGCGCACTCTGCTTGGCGGCGAGTTAAGGACAAAGATGGATCACCAACACTCATTTAATAGATATCTTTTTCTAAATTTTTAAAGGTCTGATAGCCATAAAGCCATAAACATTGGCTAAAACTCGTTTGTAAAGTCAAAAAACACTTAGGTAACTTTGAACAGTATATTTTTAAAATATTAATTTAAGATTTAGCAAAAGCTTCATTTTCTATTACCATCTAGCGGTCCCACTTTGACTCACTGACTCACTCAACAGAAAGCTCGAATGATATGACAATTATGGCTGGTAATTTCTGTTATGGTTGGTTTTTTAAATCAGTTAAGTCTTTAGACACGTTATAAATACTCATTGATAACCCTATTACTCTGCTCAGCCTCATAAGGTCTAAAGTACATCAAAGGTTTTTGATAACTAATCAATTGAATTTATACTAAGTATTTGATAAGGAAATAACTTCGGATTTAGTTTTATAAGCGTAGCCACATCAGATGTAATGCTGTTTCCAATTAACAGTTTCGTCTTTGTATATTTTATAAGAACACTGACCTCATCGCAAGCATGGCATCTTGGTTTCAAGCGCTCGGCATAATGTCTGACGCAGAAGAGTCGGCCATCCAGCGCGCAGTAAGAGAGCTCAACTAGCAGTTCATCACATTCCGTGCAACAGAAGCAAGTCGGATGGAAAAACGCCTGCAAACAGTTTTAATTTTGTTAATAAATATTTATATTAATATTTAAATCTAACACCATCTAGCGGCGAATGGAAGAACTACAAGCAAACAACACGGTAGAAGACTTATTGAACGTCATCTAGCGGCAAGAAGTGGAAATATGTGCTGGTAACTTTTTAATTGTATGTAATGAATTAAAACGTACTTCTTCGCCGAGCCGCGGAGCTCGCACGGTTATGCTCCCGTTCCGAATAGGTTTATCACAACCTAAACAGTCGACAGCAGCGCCATGATGTTGACCAGCAAGACCTAAAACAAAATGTATAGTTTAACTACTCGCCAACAGATGGCGCACCATCGTTAAGAATGATACATGTTTTCATACACGTTACATGTCAATAATATTGTATAATAGGTAATTGCTACTCTATTTACGAATACGATTGGCAGGTAATGAAGAGATATGCTCCTCTTAGATTAAAAAAACAAGCAATTAAAAAAAAATGCATTCATTCAGGGCTCCACGGCACTCTAACTGCAGAAAAAAGTAAACCCCTTGGTAACTTCCAGAGGTTGCTTTTCTCTGCAGCTCGCTATACTTCATAAAACATACCAATATCAAGTGCTATCTCATTTCTCGCCGCAACAAAGTCCTCGAACTGCTTGCGGTGCACCTCGTCAATGTGCCGTGTGTGTGAAAGAGATAGATCTTGTTTCGGCAGCTGCGTGGCGAGGGCGCGCGTGCGCCACTCGCGCCACGCCGCCGCGCCGGTGGCGCCACCTACGTTGGGCTCTCGCTCTGCCAGCGAAGACCAGTACAGCTCAGTCTGAAGAAAAAAATGCAACTTCAATCACTGTATATTTAATAATGAGACATTTCGGGAGGATCTTCAGGTCAGTTGCCAGTTTGAAGGTAAAAAAAAAGTGAATTGGAATGGGAGGACGATTCATTCTTACCCTTAATAACTACCACATTACTCGGTTCTAATCTTATTCTTCATCGATATATGACCCCTTACCGGTCCTGGTCGGAGCCAGCTCATGTTGCAGCCAGTAACATCATGGCTCTACCAGGCAGGGCGCACTTCTCTAGGCGCGAAGCTTCGAGACCACCAGCGCACCCTTCTTTTCGGCTCTTTTTATCCATCCTTCTATCCTTTAACTTACTACCAAGCACAAGAAAACAATGTTCTCATGCTTGGTGTTCCGGGGAACTGATGAGATTACTAGCATTGAGGAATTCCTAGTCCTCAGGGCATTAACAGTCTTCATAATGCAAATCTATAGGTGTCAGATCTCACTTAACATCAAGTGGACTGTGTGAAGGTTTGCCTTCTAACCAAAAAAAACATGTGACAGGTACCTGTTTGGCCGTTAGTCCGGGGGGGCTGTCGTACCCCAGCTGCGCGCGCGTCTCGCGCAGCCCCAGGCGGTCCCGCACGGAACCCAGCTCCTCGTGGTACACGGAGTGCTGGAGCCGGTCGCAGCCGCATGATTTGCATGTCTTCCTGGAATAATGAAAGATTAAATGTAAGCCTTTGAAGTTCAGTTCACCTAGTGTCGGGTAGTGTCTAAGAAGTGTTCCTTTCATGAATGCTGTTCATTTTGAACGAAATAAAGATCGGTAAATAGAACCCCATAGAACTCTCACAGTGAAGTTGCAAATAAAATAGTAAAAATTTACAATGTCACTATGAAAGAGGTATATGGTGGGTCAGGAAATTTTTAATTTACAATGATTATATTCAGTTTTTTACAGAATGGAAATTTCCTCGAAACTACATTTAGGTATACATAAGACAGTTAATGAACACTATTTATCTACTTCATCATTTATATCAGGGTGTTCTTTACCCTCCTCTCAATGAGTAGTTCAGAACCTGAAAGGGTCTGTTGTCCTGAAATGCCATTTCGGTTAAAATAGACATATACCTTATTCATATGAGGAAGATACTTAAACATCAATCACCCTAAAATTGTAGGCCTATTTTTTGGTAGGTAGGTAGGAAGGTAACCAATAAAACGTTCTGGTCGAGTTCTACGAGCCACCCGTCTTGGCCTTTGGCCCACACGCAACGGGTACTTCGTGTAGTTACTTCGTTTGTATGAGCTCCGCAGGGTTTCCCGACGAGCTATGCTTGTTGATAGCTACGAATAGCTAGCTAGCGAGCCCATTAACTGCTAATAGCTCGTCAAAGGTCTCAGCGCTTAATCCAGATAATATATTTCCTGAAATGCCGACGCTTTCGTTCTATTTTCGGAATAACCTAGCTATATATATGTAAAGAGCATAGCTCGAGCCGTCAGCAAAGGAAGTCTGACTACACGTCATCGTGCTAATCGTGTCCTAGGGTGTTATTCTGTTACGAGCGCTTTCAAACGCGCCATCAACCGTCAAACATAACTAGACACGTGTGTGACCAACGATTTTGGCACAGCCTTGAATTAACCGCTTGTCAGCGGCATGCAGGGGTCGAAATAGTTAGAAATTTAGAGAATAACATCATTGCCCCTTCAGAATTCTAACTTCGCTTACACGTAATATTATTTTATGGATTTGTTGCAAGTTTACACCAACACGAGGAACGACTAATTACTTTACGGAGACGTTTTATTTTTGATTGCTCTTAAGTTTGTTTGTGTCTGTTCAGTGTAAATGTTGCAAATGATTTTAAACTAACGATGAGCTAGATCTCTAGAACGCTAAATCATAGTAAACACTGGATAACAAGAGTATGGTACTAAAAATTAATTTAAATTACCCGTTTCAAAAAGTGGTCAAAACAATATTATTTCAAAGCATCTTTTACTGCATAAACTAAGAAAGCAGTTATACGGGTAACATATTCTATGTCTATTTATTTACCGTAACAAAAAGGTACCTTCCTCGTTATTTTAACTAGTTATGATCCAACGAGTTTTTGTTTTCTAAAACAATGATCAGCCGATGCAGAATACTTAGGAGTTAACGGAACACGACTACATTGTACATGTATTAGCGATTTGCATGCATAAACAGTGCAACGCACTGATTTAAAAAAACTCCACTTTTTTACAAATGCTTAGCACCTCGGTGTTGATTGCACTGTTAAAGAATAAGGTTATCGATAGACAACCAAAAAGCTATAATGTTTATCTTTGTAATCGAACGCTACAAATTAATATAATTACGTAGTTTGAATTCAACCAACCTATCATCATGTCAATAGTGTTATCAGTCCACTACTTAAATTTTTGGTGTTTCAGTGTACATTGCAATGTTGCCGCGTTTTTACATTACTGGGCTTCATCTAAGCTACACAATGTCAGGTGTAAATTTTAGCTTTGTGAAACAGGGGGCTGCTAGTTTTGTATTGACATTTTGGGTAAAGTCGTCTAGTATTTAGGCTAGCTTTCAAGGCAATAGCTTTCCTACTTTTTAACTTCGCCTGCTTAACCAGAATACGTTTATCTACTCGCCTTTTTGCAAATCGTATGAAACTACAACTGCGATTTAAAAGACGCAGTAAAAACGCTCGTTTGTACACTCAGTGTGTTCGTCTCTAAAAATAAACGGTCGTGACAAAGAGCATCGCTTATCCCTAATAAGACAATGATCTCGGCGTGCGGAGACGTGTCGAGGGGCTTAAATCGGACGGATGCACAGCCATACAAGTCCTCATACATGTTAAGATGTTATCTTTTGGGATAGAACAAGTTAAGAAGATCAGTCTCGTGTAAAATATTCCATATTACAAGTTTAGGGCTTGTATAAGGATTACACGCAGCATAGAAAATAATTGTACATAAACATCCGGTCAACAATACTTAAGTTACCGTCGAAAAAACAAACATACGAATGCAGTTCCGTCCCATAGGGATTCTCATAAGCGTATCATTTTTTAACTCGCCGCAGCTCATATATACCGGCGAATTTAAATAGTCCAGTCAGAGCGTACAAAACACATTTTAGCGCGTACCTTCTCAACTAGGCAGCATTATACGACATAGAACTCGACTATCACCTCTCACCACACGCTACTCAAACTTTTTAAAATGAATTGTCGATCTTTCGCTGTGGTGGTCAAGTTCACTTAAAACTGAATTTCCATAGAAAGTGGCTCGATTTCTTTGCTTCCAAGTATAGTTTATCTGCTGTCTCAAGTCAGTTCGACGGCCTGCCCTCCAAAATATATGCAACCTGAAGAGAAACAAGTTTACAGTTCATAATATTGACCGACGGACTGTTAGTCTTTGGGGCCTTAAAGACCTCACTCATTTATTTAAAACTTGCCACTGTTGTGTTGTTGTTCTCGTATAATTGCCAACAATTATATGTTTGCCATGATTGGGCCGAACATTTCTGGCACCTCTCTCAGCTCAGTTTTCAAGAGCCAGTCAGTTATTTTTGAGTATAATGTTAAGTTATTGCTGGTAACTGCATACGTATTAATACATTGCATTCGTGGCATGATTGATTATGCACTTTAGCTGGAACATTTCTTTTTACTTAAAACTTGTCTTAAGTCTGGACAGCCTTGAGTGCAATTCCTTAAAAAGCACAGCATTTTAAACTGGCCCAGAAACAAAAAAAAAACAAACAAGTAAATCATTTATGACAACACTACGTTACGGCATAATCTTTTGGGGAAATTCGGCAAACAGAGAAACTGTCTTTAGGGTCCAAAAGAGATGCGTCAGAGCAAAGTGTGGTCTAAAGCAGACTGATAGCTGTAAGCCGCACTTGAAAAATCTCAAGATACTTACAGTGCCTTGCCTTTTTATATTGGAAACGGCAATGTTTGTTAAAACGAATCCCTCTTTATTTAAGAAGATATGTGATGTCTCCAGTAGAAACTTCCGTTTTAGTCAAAATCTTTGTACCTACAACATTCTCCAACACTGCACTTATGCGGAAAAGTGTATTCTGTTTAGCAATTAAGATATATAATAAGATACCATTGGCATTAAGAAATCTACCAGCAACCAGAATGAAAACTAAATTGTTTAATTTCCTTGTCCAGAAAGTTTTTTATGCTGTCTCGGAATTCATGCTGGAAAATTTTGACACAGTATAATATTCGATATTTTTTCTTAATATAATATTGTCATTGTTGTATAGCTTCGTATAATAGTAGTGTAGGATAGTATGTTCGAGAAACTATAATTCTCATCATGTTTTGTACGCCGAATGGCAAAACATAGTTCACCATAATTTTATTCCACCACTGTTTTAGTTTTTACCTATGTTTACAAATAAACACTTTGACTTTGACTTTGACAAATAAAAAAAAACTGAGTTTTACTGACTTAGCCGTAAAACCGCTTATTTTTTTTGATGAAGAACGAGGTCAAACCAACTGCATCATTTTACTAACTACTTTAACATTAAGGAGCGTCCTCACTGAGAGCATTCGCGAGTAATGAGCATTCGGCGTCGAATATTCAAGTGGTGTGGATTTGTGGACCACAGTAACGCTCGGCTCAACGTCCACACCAATGCTCTCAGTGAGGAAGCTCATTTAAGTAGCCTGTATGCAGTTTTTGCCTTATCCGTGTCATAAAAATCCCGCAGGTCATCAAGGACATTGTTTATCCCAGAAAAAACTACAGGCTACTTAAATTGACGTTACAGGGTCGCAGTGTAAGTAAAATTAAATAGTAGGCCGTCGTGGATAGAATACATAACAACAATGAATGATGAATGAAGTACTTGATCTAACGGAAGAGATGATTAATCCATTGATAACGGTCTGAGTCATTAAATGATAACGCAAAGAATAAATGATTCAATAACAATTACGATCGTTAAACTATTAGTGCACGATTCATGATAACTTGTTATTTACTTGCTCATTAGCCGATTTCACTGTTTAAAAAAAAGACTACATTCAAAATTTTACTGAATCTTATTATTATCAATTATATCTGAATAAAAGTAAAAAGTTCCCAATTGGTCAAAATTATAACTTTTTAAAATACAAAGCACAACATCCAAATAGCTGGAGTCATATTCAAAACTGCAATTTTGAAATTTAAGCTGTAGAAAATAGAATAAGACTTATATTTTTATGCATATTTTCCAACCACACTTTACAACAAAAACCTATTCCTATAACAATCATAACCCGATCAAGTAGTATCAATGCCACCCTTCACCTTCATCACAACAACAAACCCAATTTTCTCAGCGTGAAACTCCATAAAAAGCATGTCCATACGACATCAACCTTCGCTCCGAAACGAATCAGAATCAATGTCAAAACGGTAATGATCCACGATCGCATTATAGCCATACAGCATGTCGTATTGTGATCGCATTGAAATGCTAAACGATGTACAAAGGATCGTCGGGAGATATGATTGTGATGGGTCTTATGAAACGATTTGCAATTCTTGGAACGTGTCGGCATAGAGTGCTTATTAAGATTTGTTGCGAATCATGCTGAATTGTAGACGAGTGACCCGCCCTCGCTATGCTTTAGGTTGAATGAGTTTACCTGTAAAACACGTGCATAAAACAGAACGTATAAATTACATCCTTCCAAAGGGAATCCTCATAACGATAGTGAAAACCGCATTAAAATTAGTTGCGCGGTTTAGAAGTAAAGCGACCAAACAGGCGCGGACTGTTTTTAAAGTGTTATCCTTACCTAGTAGATATTTTAAAATTTGATAAGTACTTTCTGCTTTATTGTACCTATATAGGTACCGGTAGGTATAGGTAGGTAGGTAGGTAGGTAGGTAGGTCTGGGGCTGCTGGAAGGCGTCGTGGGCAATGCTTCGGCGGTACCACGGCGCCTTGCCTGACCGGCAGGAGGGTACGCCAGGGTGGTTTTTAGTGGGTAGCACTCCTCCCCCCTGAAAATGCGTAAGGCATTTTCCACCCTGTCAAAAAAAAAAAAAGGTAGGTAGGTCCTTGTGTCGTTTATAGTTGCTACAATAGTGTTTTCAACCTAAACACACGCACACGACATGCTAGCCTAGTTGATAGTGACCCTGCCTTCGAAGCTAGGGGAGCTTCGAAGGCAGGGTCCTGGGTTCAATTCCCGGTAAGGGCAGATATTTGTGTGATGAGCACGAGTATTTGTTCCTAAGTCTTGGATGTTTTCTATGTATCTAAGTATATATTTCTAGAGCAGAGCCTACTCCTAGAGCTTAGTTTGGGACTACGTCAATTTGTGTGTCATTGTGCTGTGATAATTTATAGTAGATTATACACCGAGGGGATAAAGCACAGTTTTATGTCACGGGCGCGATATTGAATCCTGAACGTAACGAAGGACTCCATCCAGATTTAACTCCCGAGCGCAGCGAGGGTGCTACGAGTTAATTCCCGAGCGAAGCGAGGGAATTAAGAAGAGTCCTGAGCGCAGTGAGGGGTTCAAGCGCGCCCAAGACGAAAACAGCTTTATCCCCGAGGAGTGTACTCTACTTTTCTCACCTTTTGCGAGACAATAAAAAAGCGAGTCTACTAAAAACAGCGTTTTATTATAGTAAATTAAAATTAAAAGTGAAAATTGATATTTGAGACATTAGTCCAGTTGTGGAAAGACAATATTTATTTAAAACTTTGCAGTTATCACCAATGTATTTTATTGCAGCGTCTTACAATACTCGCGGCTTTTGTTTAATTTCAAATGTGTTCCATTCAGCTTGCCGTGGCCAGCTCGATTTTAGAAAATGTTCGATTTTCAAATTAGGTTCGACGCGGCGGTGGCGGCGGCGCCGCGCCCGGCCTTCGAGTATTAGTTGATCTTTTATTACGAAATTAGACTTTAAGGCCATTGTAATAAGAACTATGAAAAGTGAAAATATTACAACCCAGCGAGTTATAATGAGATTCAGTACAACATTACACCCCGGCTAAAGCCAAGGGCTTTAATGAGTTGGTTTGCGTAAGGTTTGCATGATATGTAATTTGGCATTGTCGAGCAGATGGTGTGAAAAACATATGTGATGTTATTTAAACATTATTATGTAAAAGTGTGTTATGCAGATGATTCGAGAAGTGCATCACTTATGTCCCATTCTGAAGGCGTTCCTCCAATTCTGAAGGATGAGGTCAGAAATGCGCTACGTTTGGCAAAGAAAGGGAAGTCAGCTGGACCAGATGACATTTATATCGAGGTGCTCGCACTCATTGAGGATGACCATTTGGACGCTCTAACAGACCTATTGAACCTCGTATACAACACGGGCCAAACCAGATGATTGGTTAAAGTCTTCCTTCGTCACACTACCCAAGAAGAAGAACGCAAAGAAATGTGAGGATTTCAGAACGATAAGCCTTATGAGCCAAGTGTTAAAACTATTTCTTAACATTATCCATGCGCGTATAAGGGTTAGATGTGACGAGCAATTAGGTGACAGTCAGTTTGGATTTAGAGCTGGTGTAGGAACGAGAGAAGCTTTGTTTGCCGTACAGGTTTTGGTCCAAAAATGCAAAGACATGCAACAAGATGTTTTCCTTTGTTTCGTCGACTACGAAAAGACCTTTGATAGAGTGTTACACGACCGTCTTATAACACTGTTAAACGACATCGGGTTAGACGGCAAAGACGTACGTATCATCCAGAATCTGTACTGGAACCAGAGAGCGACCGTCCGAGTGGATGGTGAAGAAACCGACGAAATAGAGATAAGGAGGGGAGTCCGGCAGGGTTGTGTACTCTCACCGACACTCTTTAACCTATATTCGGAGGCAATTGTTGCTGAAGCACTGGAGGGCCTTGAAAGTGGCGTCAAGGTTAACGGGCGTGTCATCAACAACCTTAGATATGCCGACGACACGGTTCTTATAGCATCTGCAGAGGCTGAATTGCAGCAGATTGTTAGCCGGGTTAGTGAGTGCAGTATAAAGGCGGGCCTCCGAATGAATGTCTCCAAGACAAAGGTCATGGTAATCACAAAGAAGGAGAGTGTAAATCCTGTGATTTCTGTAGCGGGAAGAGAGCTGGAACAGGTGCGTAAATATAAATATCTCGGCACATGGCTTAATGAAAACTGGGACAGTGATCTAGAAATAAAAACCCGCATCGAAATTGCCCGCAGTGCCTTCAATAGCATGAAAAAGGTTCTCTGTGGTCGTAGCCTTAATATTTCTTTGCGCACTCGCTTACTGCAGTGCTATATATGGCCTATACTTCTATACGGATGTGAGGCCTGGACTATCAAAGAGCAACTTCGGAAACGTATAGAAGCGTTCGAAATGTGGGCCTATAGACGCATGCTGGCCATTAGCTGGACACACCGAGTTACAAACGTTGAGGTGCTGCGCCGAGCTGGGAGGAAACGCCAACTGATGCAGACCATCAAAAGACGTAAAGTTGCCTATCTGGGCCACGTGCTTAGGCACCCCAGATATGAACTACTGCAACTAATAATGATGGGCAAAGTGGCAGGCAAAAGAGCAGTCGGCCGTAGGAAGAAGTCCTGGTTGCGCAATATCCGGGAGTGGACCGGAATCTCAAGTGCCGCCGAACTTTTCAACCTCGCGAAAGACCGGAGGAAGTATGGGGAGCTGACTGCCAACCTTCACTAGTTGGAGAGGCACTACAAGAAGAAGATGTAAAATAAGGCGCGCAGTTCATACCTGCCGCCACCCGCTTCCTACTCTTTGAATGTTAAAACAAATTTATTATTCAATGGTCGAGCTTGAAATATAAAGTTTTTCCGAGTACGTTGTAGTTTAAAAATGTTGAGAGAATGTCGATATTTCAGTACCTATTAAATCATCCGTCCAATGACCCTGCAGGTATTAAAAAAAAAAAGTATAATCGTTTTTTTTGGGTTGGTCGTAACGTTTTTTCGCATGATTTATTTTCTAAAAATGATCTCGCTGTATGAAAATGACAAATTAAGTAATTTAATTATGATAAATATCAAAATTAAATACTGAAAGCCTAACCCGGTTTACAAACTCGGATTAGAATAAGAATAAGAAAATATTTATTGTGAACTGTGTACAAATGGATGGTTTACAAAAATTATAATTAGTTCCAACAGTGGCCCATTCCAGGCATACAATATCATTATTAAAACTTGTACTTACTAACAAAACTAGCCAATTTTCAATGTTTAAAGTTTATTTCAGATTTTAGTTCAATTATTTGCTTACCAAATAAAGTTTTTTACCAATGTTTAGAATTTAAACCTCGAGCAATTTCAGTTTTTCCATTCAATACACTTTAACATTTGACCCTTTTAGTTTTACTGCCTAGATAAAATCCATTCATGAAACGAGTGAGTGGGCATCACTTCCTACCTCAACTTGCGTTTATTTTTACAACGCCAGTGTTTTTATTTGAACAGAAGCTTTTATTCTGATCATTTTGTGTGAAATCCACTGGTTTTCTTTGCTTTAGTCATGTGGACTAAAGTTTGACTGGCATTTCCTCTTTATTTGTTTCTCGTAAGAGTGTACCTAAAAGGCTTTTCACTAAGGTTTGTGTCTCGCTTGCTTATTCGCCTTCGAGATTCGATTATAGATAACCGATTTCACATTTAACCATCATATTTTTAAATGTGATATTTTCCAAAACTTATTTGTTTTTGAGATTTATTATTTCTTGGACTATTGATAATTTTAAACCAAAAGACATCACCGGCCACAACTTTGGGAAACATTCTTCTATTAAAAAAATAAAATCTTGTTTATTAAATTAGTTTTCATATTTTGTGGTTTCCGGGTTAGAATAGTGCCACTCCATGTCTTCCCGAGGATGTCGTAAGAGGCGACTAAGGGAATAAAGGCTTCTTGTATTGTTAGGCGATGGGCTTGCAACCTGTGACTAATACATTAGTAAATATCTCAGCCTACTTGTGCAAAATGTGGTTACAGAATAAAATTATTAACATGTCTTTTTAGAGTTGTTGGTATTTCTGTAGCTCTGCCTACCCCACTCTGGGAATGAAGGCGTGATTTTATGTATGTATGTATTTTCATATTTTCCGTGAAACAAACGTTTTTTGGATCATTTCAAAATCGCTTTTCAAATCCCGATTCAAATATTACAGATTGCATTCAGTGAAAACCTTTCTTATACGGACCCCTGTAATGTGAAACCTAGGTGACTAAGTCACCGCAAAATAATCACCGTCTTTATCAAAAAGTAGGGATTTATATTATTCCCTAAAAATAAACTTAATTAAAAAAATACAAAGTGACAGTTTCTAGATTAATGTCTTAACAGGGGCTAGGTCTATCTTCAATGTCAATACTATCTACTAGTAAGATATAGCGGCCTTCCCCAGGGCAGAGATAAATGCGTTCTATATTTAGTGAGCTAGTTTGGGTTAGTACGGATTGAATTTAAATGGTGCGTGGATTTAGTGCCGGTTTCGGCCAATTAAGTGCCACAATGCTATGAAATAATGTAGGAATAAGCTTACTCTCAGATGGAAACTCAAGAAACCCGATCTGCCTGTCGATAAATGCTAATTCTGCAAATAGATACATTCAATCAATTTAGTGTCGGCATAACAACGGGAAACCATTTAAAAAGAATAGCACCCATACACGTAGAGTCTACAAAATAAACTCAAAAACACGCAAGTGGTGCTTTATTTGACAAAAACACACAAGA